>JASEVX010000004.1:11782114-12452114 GCA_031761405.1 Serripes groenlandicus
TGAAGAATGTGGCCTCTATGGTGTAAACAAGATTTCCTTCAATTTGGCCTAGTGACCAAGTTTTTGACCCGGCATGACTCGTATTCGAACTTGAACCTAGATATCATTCAGCTCACATTCTGACTAAATTTCAAGCTGCTGAAGCAAAAAAATGCAGCTTCTACAGTGTTAACAAGATTTCCCTTCAATTTGGCCTAGTGACCTAGTTTTTGACCCCGGCATGACCCATATTTCGAACTTGACCTAGATATTTTAAAGACAATACATTCTGACAAAATTTCAAACTGCTGAAAGCAAAAATTGCGGCCTCTGGAGTGTTAACAAGAATTTCCTTCAATTTGACCTAGTGACCTACTTTTTTCCTTCAATTTGACCTAGTGACCTACTTTTTGACCCGACATGACCATGTTCGAACTTGACCTACATATCATCAAGACAAACATTCTGATAAAGTTTCAACATGCTCAAGTTGAAAATGTGGCCTCAAGAGTGTTAACAAGATTTCGCTTCAATTTGACCTAATGACCTCGTTTTTGACCTCATATGGCCCAGTTTCGAACTTGTCCAAGATTTGATGGAGATGAATGTTCTGATACACTTTCATGAAGATTGGATGCAAAATGTAGCCTGTAGAGTGTTAACAAGCTGAAATGTTGACGACGCACGCCGGACGGACGCCGGACAAAATGTGATCACAATAGCTCACCTTGCACTTCGTGCATAGGTGAGCTAAAAAATAACATAAGCAGTACCTAAACTTGCCCTAACAAATATTCGCGTTTCCAAATGTTCAAGTTCATTCAATACAATAGTCTAATATTTCCCACATCATATGGAACCTGTTGTACAAGGACACAGAAGTTTAACCCCAACCCTTTAATACAACTTATGTAATGTAATATATCCTAGATGACGAAAGAAGATGTCCCAGCAGAATGGAAGGAGAGTATACAGAGACTCCGCCTAACAAAACGATTACGTCGGACACCAGACATGCTCTACTTCTGCTTCCTGATGTTACACCAGTGTGGACAGCTGGAGAGAGAACTACTGGTAAGTAACATTTCCATTACCAAAAAATCCCAATTTTTACAGCGAATAATGATCTCAATCGCTTTTCAAATGACAAATCGTAGTTGACGGGGACGTACACATGTCTAGCGGATACTTTTGCTACATGTTCTAATTTGCAACTCAACAATATTATCAAAAGGATATCACGGTGGCAAGTGCCCCAAGTATGTTAACAAGAGTGTTGGCTATTCCCATGTGTCGAAGCTCATTTGCTCTCTTTCTCTCTCTCTTTGTTTCTGTCTTTATGGTTGTGTGTGTGTCTCTCTCTTTCTCTCTCTCCCTGTCTCTGTGTTTGTGTCTCTCTCTCTCGATTTTATTGGATTGAACTGACTTGGCTGTTGTGTAGATCTAAAATGTTCGACCAATTCTAAATGTTTGCGGGAAAGCTACTATGTAGTATACACCAGTTTATTAGAACAAAATAAAAATAACATACGCAGTACCTAAACTTGCTCTAACAAATATACGCATTTGCAAATGTTCAGGTTCATTCAATACAATAGTCTGACATTTCCCCCTTTATATGGAACATGTTGTACAAGGACACAGAAGTTTAACCCCAACCCTTTAACACAACTTGTGTTATGTGATATATCCTAGTCGGCGATAGAAGACGTCCCAGCAGAATGGAAGGAGAGTATACAGAGACTCAGCCTAACATTACGTCGGACACCAGACATGCTCTACTTCTGCTTCCTGATGTTAAACCAGTGTGGACAGCTGGAGAGAGAACGACTGGTAAAGTAACATTTCTATTACCAAAAAATCCAATTTTTTACAGCGAATAATGATCACAATCGCTTTTCAAATGACAAATCGTAGTTGACGGGGACGTACACATGTCTAGCCGGATACTTTTGCTACATGTTCTAATTTGCAACTCAATAATATTATAAAAAGGATATTACGGTGGCAAGTGCCCCAAGTATGTTAACAAGACTGTTTGCTATTCCCATGTATACTTACGAAGCTCATTGCTCTCTTTCTCTCTCTCTCTTTGTTTCTGTCTTTATGTTTGTGTGTGTCTCTCTCTTTCTCTCTCTCTCCCTGTCTTTGTGTCTCTCTCTGTGTGTGCATGTGCGTCTCTCTCTCTCTCTCTCTCTCTCTCTCTCTCTCTCTCTCTCTCTCTCTCTCTCTCTCTCTCTCTCTCTCTCTCTCTCTCTCTCTCTCTCTCTCTCTCTCTCTCTCTCTCTCTGTATGTGTGTCTGTCTGTCTCTCTCTCTCTATCTCTCTTTTATTGGATTGAACTGTCTTGGCTGTTGTGTAGATCTAAAATGTTCGACCAAATCTAAATGTTTGAGGGAAAGCTAGCATGTAGTATACGCCAGTTTATTGGCACAAAACAAAAATAACACTAGAATGGAGTGCTCAACGGAGCACGTGTGTCACCTGCCGGGGGCCTTGTCAGAAAATTTTAATTTTTGACAGAAAAGGGGCAATAAAATATTTGGATTATCCCCCTTTTGAGAACCCATCACAAAGATTGATATAAACATTTGTCAGAAGTTTCAATCCAATCCTTTGAGTACAAAAAAGTTATTTGAAAACGTGACGAAAAAGTGTTACGGACAGTCAGACGTCCGTACTCATGAAGTGTATTTTTGGGGTTATTTCTTTTGTTTCAAAACTTGTGGGTTGCAACCCACAAGTATGCTTTTCATTCCGTTATTAACCCCCTTTTACGGAATGAATAACATTAATCAATATGCAAATAAGATACCCGTAATAAAAAATAAAAAAAACCTATTTATCTAAGTGTCAATAAAAAAAAAACTATTTATCTAAGTGTCTTTATAAGGGTGGTGGGGTGGGCTTTAGGAAAGAAGAACACCCCACAAGTACTCGGTCACCAGGACGGACAGACAGACGCCGGACAAAAAAAAGTAATCCCTAAGTGCTTACCATGCTACGCAGGTGACACAATAAGCAGTACCTGAACTTGCTCTAACAAATATACACGTTTGCAAAATGTTCAAGTTCATTCAATACAATAGTCTGACATTTCCCCCTTTATATGAAACATGTTGTACAAGGACACAGAAGTTTAACCCCAACCCTTTAACACAACTTGCGTTATGTAATATATCCTAGATGACGAAAGAAGATGTCCCATTAGAATGGAAGGAGAGTATACAGAGACTTTGCCTGTCTCTCTCTCTCTGTCTGTCTATCTGTCTCTCGATCTCTCTGTCTGTCTGTCTCTCGCTCTCTCTCTCTCTCTCTCTCTTTATTCTAATATATATATATTTGTTCAGCGAATAATTCTCTCACATTTCTAATGACAAATCGATGGGACTTGCAGAATACATTGCTACATGTACTTATTTGCAACTCAATACTATCCGAGTCATATTACGCTGACCAGTGCTACCAGTATGTTTACAAGACTGGGATATATTCCTGTGTATACTTTTTTGACGCTGGTCACACTGAATTATAACACTTGCAGAAGGTATGCTTGATCGAAGCTTGAGACTAATCAAAGAACGTTTTTTAAATGCCCATGGTCTTAAGTTTTATTTATCTGAAACAAATATGCATACAGATCTCATGAATAATAATACAAACACATATTTCGCCAACATTCATCAGAGTTTAACAAGAATTACGAACAAGTCTGTAATTTGATAAAATCTCATTTGTTCGTGTTAATTCCGCATTCAAGCACAGAATTGTAACATTGGTACAAAATAATGTAAATTCCTTATCCCTTATTCTATGTTAGAGAGATATGTTTTAGGCGCATTTGTCAATGACACTGGACAAGTTGAACAGCGAGTTTCCGAATCCATTTCTACGGAAAGAACACCTGGGGAAACTGTGAACTACGACAGACTTACGGAAGAATGCAGGATAATAGACCAGGTAGGATTCCACCATGAATGAGCAGGTAGTGCCCCGTACGGAAAGGGGGTCTTGAGTTCGATCCCGCTCGAGGAGGCTATGGTGGTGTGCCATTGGACAAGGCAGTTGTCCTGACATATTACTGGTTAGTTACCCAGGGAGCAGGTATAAGTGTATTGTGTAACCTCATTTCACTTTGAAGTGAGCAATAAATAGTTGCCGAAACAAACATCTATACGAGACTGGTTTAAAAGACACAGATATTGGGATTTCTGAATTATATTATTTTTTTCCAAAAGTTAAAAGACTGACATTTTTCATACGGATAACATATTATCAAAACCTGTAATATATTAAAATATATTTATCTACTGCAATTGAAGAATGTTTAAACTTCCAGATATTTTTATTAATTTTCATATCTTGAATAGTTTTCGAGTTTTACTTGCTACAAATATCTGCACGGGTGATATTTTAGTATATAATTTAGTTACTTATCCCTCTTATCTACGTCCCTGATAAAACGTTTAATAAATGAATGTTAAGTGTTAGAATCAATTTCACAAATTCCAAAATATAACTACATCCCAATTTTATCTTTGTTTAATATATATGTATGTATAATTGTATATTTGTTGAATCAATTAACATACATGTATATTATAATTTATGAAAAAACATATAGTTGTCTTGACTTGATCTTAGTGTTATGAGTATTCATATGTGTGTAACTAGAACCGTTGTTAAAGGTGCTAAACTCCAGAAAAAAGATCATAATTCTGTAAGTAATTATTTCACTTTCCAGTACCATAAACATGTAAATATGCTTCATTTTTACTGGGTAGACATACCTATTAAGCCAAATTTTGTACATTTTCATGACTTTCAATTGACAGATTTTCAACATTTACTGCCAATATAGTTTTGAACTACGTATTACTTAATTTATTTCACTATAATCAATAAGTGGAGAAATTTTAACATTTTTTAAAATTTGATCTCCACCTGGAGTTCAGCACCATTAAGTTTGCGTAACCGAATACACGGATGTTGAATAATGAATCTTGATTATTTACTTTCAGGTGCCCCGATAGTCTTGTTGATTCAAGGGATATATAGACAAGGATACTAAGTATGTCACACGGCATACTGGTGCATCTACAATTGGAAAATGACATATGTGATAAGCTGTTTGACATAACAAATAGTAAAGCAGTATATACAACGAACTATAATCTTTTGTCAACTTTATTGGATCTGGATGTAGATAAGCAGCACATGTTATCCTTTGTTTGATTCTTATTTCAGTAGCTCCCATTTGTTTTTAAAATATAAACGGGATTTGTTTTAACGTGTGCCTTGTAATCGATATATTATTCTGAATGTTATGTACATTGAACGTATAAAATTCATAACCATGTTTCGACTGAAACTCTGTTGTTCAAGATATACCAGTGGTCAACAAACTGAAAGTGGCACTGCCCGCTTTCAACCATGTCAAGTCCATCCATGCGTACTGATAGCAGGACAACTCTGAAAATCATCTGCGTAGTGTACATCACCATTGCAGATATGGGTAAACAGGGGTTTGGGATTATAAGATAAAATAAAATATTAAATTATTTCTTAACGTGACCTGTGTGAATTTACGTACATAAATATACACATTTTATACAAATGTTACCACACCCGGCCCATTGGGCCTATAAGTCACCATAAAATATATACATACTATCAACTCATACAGTCACATGAAATGAGCCATTTACAATATATTATACAATGTATAAATTAACAAAACGAATTATTCAAGTTCCATCGCTTTAAATGAAAACTTTTATGCCCAGTTTGCACCCAGCATCGAGTAAATGCGAAAAAAAACCAGTCGGCTTTTGATGTTGACGCCCTCTGAATGCATCAAGATTCGAACGGAAGCGCAATGCAATGGCAATTAATTGTGATATTGACGGTTCAAAGTTGTTTCTCTATAGACCAAGAGTTGCTTTTGCAAATAATTTTATTGTATATATGTAATCATATTTCAACTACAACTATGGTATGAACTCACATTTTTCAAACCGAATGAGAGAATATAATATACGCTTTCCAAAATGTGAAACAAGTGTTCATATACTGAAGACTTGATGTTTCCACATTTTTAAAATCAATACATACATAACGGTTGGTATCATCAATTTAGTACGAATAGCGGTTTTGATTTCATTTGGACACATTGTAAATAAAAAAATAAAAAAATGTTTACATTTTTTTTACCTTCGTGTATTTTTTTAAATTGTATATAATGTAAAAACTAAAGAATTAGTACGCACATAGCCTTACACTGGTGCTAATAGACTGTGCTTTAGAAACATACCTTAACTATTTCCCTGATACAAACGACATTGAAATGTCTTCCTAAAAACATGAACAGTCTCTAATAATTAAAGTATAATTGTTGTAAACATATGAACAGTCTCTAAGAATTAAAGTAAACTAGTTGTAAACATGAACAATTTCTAAGAATTAAATTATGAGTGTTGTAAACATGAACAGTCTCTAAGAATTAAAGAATAATTGTTGTAAACATGAACAGTCTCTAAGAATTAAAGTATAATTGTTAAAAAGAATTGGAAGTGTTATGACAAAAGGAGAAATGGCTCATCATGAGCAACTTCTTCTTTTGTCACAACATTTTTAAAGTCGTCTGCTGCAAAGGCGTCGGAAAGCGTATGTATGTGGGAAAATGTGTAATATGTGAGCGTCCATGGGAAAATCTACACGTTGGCATTTCTGAATAATGGTAGATTTAGATCAGCCTATACATATGCCCTGTCCTATTGGAAAAAAAAAAATTGACAGAAACTTCTAACAAGCTCATGTCAATAGTATGTGAACAATTCAGATCTTGAGCAGACTGTGAGGATTCACATGTTGATCCGGTTCTACACTGTTCACAAAAGCCAAATTGTATTTTTTTGCAAGGACAGACTCATATAATCATTGATGATGTTTGGGTTTTTTTCTGTATGAGTATGACTTATTCATTTGCCTTTAAACTGAACCCTTTCCCACATAAAGTCGATTTCTGACACCTATGCAGCAGAAGACTTGTGAAGGTTAAGGAAGAAATTGCTGATAATGAGCAATTTCTTCTTTTGTATTTTATTTTTCAATTCTATTTGATAATTGAACACTCATTTATGGAGAATTTTCACGTGTTTGTTTATATGTTTGTAAAGTCGTCTGCCGCAGAGTTTGTATATGTGGGAAAGGGTTAAACTGACACTTAGTTATATAGGAACTATTTCAGCCCGTCTGTGCAAAAAGTAGCAAGCTGTCATGTGTGAACAGTGTAGCACCAGATCAGCCTATTCATCGACGCAGTCTAATAGATATCTCGCACTGTTCACATATATCTTCAATACACTTGTTAGTAGCTTCTGTCATCTTCTGTAAATCTAACCAGATAAGACGGAGCAGATGTTCTAGCTGATTCGAACCTACACTGTACAGAAATACAAACTTCTACCAGGAATGGGCTCATGTTCTTCATTAGATAATACATCAAGTGTTAGAATATCATCGATGATTTCCAGTATTGTGTTTGTGTACGTTTATGTATGTTGTGAGAACATACGCGACACTTAACCATTTCCCACATACAACAACTAAACTTTGATTACGCCTAGGCAAACATTTGGAAAATCTCTTTAAATTTAAGTATTGATATTGAATAGTGTTGAACACATTGTGACAAATGGAGCAATTGCTCATTATGAGCAATTTCTCTTTTTGCCGAAATGTTAACTTAACCATTTCCCATATAAAACAAATCTGCAGCAGAACTTATATTGCGCCTAGGCAAACATTTGGAAAATCTCTTTAAATTTAAGTATAGAGTTGAACAAATTCTGACAAATAGAGCAATTGCTCATTATGAGCAAATGAAATGAATTATGAACTTGCAAATATATATTTATATAATTATGATGTTTTCAGTCTTACCTTTCATGAATATTAACTAAGTGGTAACACGAATCTTATCTAGTTATATATAATCAGTTATTATGTTACTTATTAAGTGGAATTCGAGAACCTTAATAAGATAACCTTTTAATAGTGTACAAAACGTTAACAAGTTATCTTACGGCAGTGATATGCCACCATATATTATATATCATTGAGCCGAATGTAGTGATTTGGTAGTCTTATTGACTCTCCGTGATGGGATTATACAAAGGTACATTGGCGTTTATACCAGTAGAGACACAGCACTTCTAAGGTCCAAAGTTGCATTCAAGACTATAGTGCAAATAGACGGACAGTGAAGACTCATGTGAGACTGCACATGCACAGCCTCGCCTGAGTCATCACTGTACGGAAATGCATGAAGACCCCGATACTACAAGCGGCTCATATGTCATAAGCATACTTAGGTTGGAAATCCCGGAGCATGGTATAGTACTTTACCACATTCAGACGCTCTACGACATCTCTGCAGCTGACGAATTTTAAAAACATTGGGACAAAATGAGCAATTGCTCAATCTGTGCAATTTCTCCTTTTGCCACATTGTTTTTAACTCTATTTTCAAGCTTAACTTTCATACAAAAAGATTTTCCATATATGAGTTATAAAACATGCTTCTATCCTCCATTTTATGTACCTTCTTTTTCTCCTATTCTCAATTTCTTTCTGATAATATTCTCAATATCATGCCTTAAACCCTTTGATCACGATATATAATATAGTGCAGAGCATTCATTTATGTTATTATGTACATACTCGGCAACGAAATAAAATATTGTTTGTAGTGTTTTGCTTTTGTTGGCAATGGTGCGGTTCCCTTTACCATCATCAATCATCCATGTCATAGGAGAACCGACATTCGACGCTTTGCGATCACACAATAACCAGATCAGTCAGTGCGTTCCTCTTTCAAAATGAAACATCCTGATACACATGAAGTCATGATGAATGGCAATGACCACAAAAAGTAACACATACACGCATGCACATATCAAGACATAACAATTGTGACATTGGTCGTATGGGAAACTCGACGGCCTCAACGACTTCTCTGCGACTGTGATACAACAGTCTCTTGTAATATTAATATGGTTATACGACCAATAGCGACCGGTCGTATCAAGACACGGCAAGAGTGACCTTGGTTGTATGCCGTCTCTGCTGGTTGTACGACGATCATGAGACAGTCTTCTCAATATCTCAGATCGTCTGCGATACAGTATATAAATAACAAGAAAGCCATGCGATCCTGTACCGCTCACCTGAACTGGAACCCTCAAATTGCTTTTATGTTTTCAACAATAATAAAGGCTTGAAGATCAGAAGTTGATTGCTCAATACACAAAGACCACAACTTCGTTTTGACAAAGTATTCTCCAAGATCGCCAAATTTTCTACAAGACGAAAGGAACTTAGATTATAACTGGCATTTAATCGTTTCTCACATATACAACAAATATGAAGCAGAACTAGCATATTGACAAACATATAGAATAAACTCTATAAATGAATGTATAACTATGAATTTAAGGAATCCGGGTCAACTCGGCCTTGGGTCAACTCGGGGTGAGTCAACTCGGCCAGGTCAACTCGGCCAGTACTGAATATGCATGTAAAAGGAGAACAAGACGAATTTTGATGCTAAGCATCAAAGACGCCGCGCATGCTTTTAAGGCATGACTTAAAGGAAAGCAGATGCAGTTCAAAACATTTAAATAACCTGTGCAAACGGACAGGATGTAAAGAAGGCCAAATGTACCTTTATCTTAAACAAGAAGGCCGAGATGTTCCTTATTGCTCACCTGGATACCATAGTCTATAATAAAATGTTATCAATAGCAAAAAGGGTCCATTTTGACGTAGGGAGTGGAGTATATACTTTATATGCTACGATCTATATGATATTCAGCATGTAAAATTTAGTCGTGAATTGACGAGTTAAGTCTTCAAACTATTTGTTTTACCGTTTGCTTAACATTGACTGCAACAAAACAAGCTGAAGTTTCTTAATTTTAAATCTGCTCTAACTAGATCAATTAGACAAACAAAAAACATAGATACTGAAATATTAACAGATATTAACTTAAGTGTTAATGCCTCTAGTTATAAGTTAAGTGTGACACAAGCTTTGGAAGGAGAGAGGGGAGTCGATTCTCCTTCCAGTTGAGCAGAAGTATGATAAAAAAAAACCGAGAGTATATAAACAAAATATACAAATAATTCTAACAAGTTTAAAGATATTTAATATCGAAATTAAGCATTTATGAAATTAAAAGAAAAAGTTTTCATGTATAGTCAACATATAGCAAGAATACAATGGTCTGAATTAACAACTGCATGGGGAGGAACGTTTTAAGTTTAGTAATACAACAGAAATAAATTGGAAACAAGAGGGCCATGATGCCCTGGAATCGCTCACCTGAGAATGGGTTATATAAGACTTTACTCTTTCAGCGCCAATGGCAATATCATCTAGACAAATTTTCTGACAAAATTTCAAGCTGCTCAAGTCAAAAATGCAATCTCTATAGTGTTAACTAGATTGTTCTGCAATTTAGCCTAGTGACCTAGTTGTCCTGACGTGACCCATATTCGAACTTTACCTAGATATCACTAAGACAAACATTCTGAGAAAGTTTCAACATGCTCAACCCAAAAATGTGGCTTCCAAAGTGTTAATAAGACTTTCCTTAAATTTGGCCTAGTGACCTAGTTTTTGACCGGTCATGACCTACATTTAAACTTAGCCTAGATATTACTAAGACAAACATTCCAACATAGTTTCATCATGCTCAAGCCAAAAAAGTGGCTTCCAAAGTGTTAACAAGATGTTCCTTACATTTGGCCTAGTGACCTAGTTTTTTACCGGACATGACCAATAATCAAACTTGGCCTAGATATCATCAAGACAAACTTTCTGAGAAAGTTTCAACATGCTCAAGTAAACAATGCGGCTTCCAGAGTGTTAACAAGCTTTTCTTTAAATTTGGCCTATTGACCTAGTTTTTGACCCGACATGATCTATATTCAAACTCGGCCAAGATATCACTAAGACAAACATTCTGACAAATGTTCAACATGTTCAAGCCAAAAATACGGCTTCCAGAGTGTTAACAAGATGTTCATTAAATTTGGCCTAGTGACCTAGTTTTTGACCCGACATGACCCAGTTTCAAACTTGGCCTAGATATAATCGAGACAAACTTTCTGACAAAGTGTCAACATGCTCAAGTTTAAAATATGCCTTCCAGAGTGTTAACAAGATTTTCCTTCAATTTAGCCTAGTGACCTAGTTTTTGACCCGACATGACCTATATTCAAACTTGGGCTAGATATCATAAGACAAACATTCTGACAAAGTTTCAACATGCTCAAGTCAAAAATGCGGCTTCCAGAGTGTTAACAAGATTTTCAATAAATTTGTAAACCAAACAATTAAAACAGCGTAGCCTAGTGAACTCCGTAAATCAACTCATAAAAAAAGCTTAGCCTAATTAGTTGGGGAACAGTTATTAAACACAATTTAAATGTATCTAAAGTTTTGTAACAACTGTGAAAGATGTACATATTTTGTATCTTGTTGTTTCTTAAATCAGTTTATACAATTTATTCAACCATATAGGCTGTTTTTTCAAACATATTACAGAGTTTTTCTTTACAATAATATCTGTGGGTTTCTCCCTTTTTGATTACGTCACCCCATGGTACAAAATTAAAACCTATTCCATACTGACGCCGCGCTTCCACGCGGCGTCAATAAGTATTTTATAAGTTGTATACGTCAATTGTATTGATGCTGTTTGTTGATGTTGTAAAGGTAAATTGTATAATTATAACAAAAAATTGTTTGTCACAGTTGTTACATAGTTGTAATTAAAATTATAATTTATGTTGTTTGTTGTATATAATAAGTAATAATTACAATTATAATTATAGCTAATCATATAATTAAAGAAAAATAGTTTTTCACAGTTGTTTGATGTTGTTATTAAATCTATCTACTCCAAATTCTTTAATAATTGAAGTTTGACTGACTTTATAGAATCGTGATTTTTGCCATTGAGATATTTATAACGAGTTTGAGTTTGAGTAAGTATATATCCCGAAAGCAAATAAAAAATTCTCATTATACAAACCTAACCTTGATTGTGCTAAATGTGTTCAGAGAAAGTAACTTTATAATATTTAATTTTCATCCAATTGTGCGTTGTTGTGTGTTTTTGAATTTGCGTGATGGTGTTGTGCATATCATGTTCGCGTGCGGTTCGCGAGAGACAGCAAGCTGTGGAGTGTGACTGGTGTGGCAGATGGCAGCATCGCACGTGCGACACAGGTAGGGCTAATTTTATCTATAAATCTATACGCTATTTGAGTTTTTTAGTCTCCTTTTCAATATATTTTACTGTTTTGCCGAAGTCATACTTAATAAGAGAACTTCCTTAAATTTGCATTGTTGTACTGGTTTTAATACGGAAACCCTGTCTCTAATAAGCAGAATATCCATAGATAAATATTGTGGACAAACGAGCTTTCGCCTACATATAACAAATATGCAGCAGACGTCTATGGAAATGTTTCGGAAAATCGCTAATAATGTGTTTAAGATCGTAAAGAATTGTCATAATCGTTGAAAATATTGTGGAGAAACGTATAAGTTCGTAAATCATTGTGGAGAAACGAGTTAAGCCTTCGCCTACATATAACAAATCTGCAGTAGACGTCTATGAAAAGATTTCGGAAAACCCCTAATAATGTGTTTAAGATCGTAAAGAATTGTAATAATCGTTGAAAACATTGTGGAGAAACGAGTTAAGCCTTCGCCTACATATAACAAATTTGCAGTAGACGTCTATGATAAGATTACGGAAAACCCCTAATAATGTATTTAAGATCTTAAAGAATTGTAATAATTGTTGAAAACGTCGTTTTGAATTGCAGATTAATCAAGACTTTCTGCAGTGCGAGGATTTCCTGATAGGGGACATTCGGGTGGCCGGACATCGACATTTTCTTTTTGCCACTGAGAAACAGCTCAACCTGTTACGGTCCGCGAAGCGATGGTACCTGGACGGCACATTTAAGGTAATTTCTTTTTATTGATTAATTTAGACGTCGTCGGAATTGTGTGAGCGATGGTACATGGACGGCACATTAAAGTTAATTTCTTTTTATTGATTAATTTAGAAACGTGTTACAAATGTTACTTAAATTGTTGTATGTCATTTCGTAATTCATTTATATGGTACTAGGATATGTAATAATTATTAACTTATTTAAACAGGTTCTCGGTAACATATGGAAGATGCAAGGTCAGCTTTTTTCTATTCACGCCTTCGTCGAGAAAGATGGGCTGACTCAGCAATTCCCACTAGCATTTTGCATCATGTCACGGAAGACAATTTCCGATTACACTGAGGTAACAGCTACTATTATTTCTTAAACAAATCAGACTATGTTTCGTTATAAAACATGTTAAGGAGCAATATCTGTTGTTTTCTTAAGAAAACAAAATAGAAAACTAGCGAGTGGGTTACATGCAGATTTGACCCAAGACCGTTTATTCACAGATACAATATTTAATCAAAATATATACCACTCTCTCAATCATTTATTGTTCTTGTTTTATTTCAGGTGTTTAGAGTCCTTGTGGATAAGCTCGGGCGAACGGCAGTAGAAGGATTCGTAATAGATTTCGAAGCAGGTGAGCTTAATATAATTCAAATCAGTTCGATTCAATATATTTTATTGGCATATAACAAATACATGTTGTCGTCAAAGTTCACAATACATTCGAAAGCATATTGCACAATTCATAAGTGTAACCATCTCTTTTAAGATTAGTATATTTGGACAATTTGTTATCAGAAACTTAAGGATAATGATTGAAATTAAAAATATGTAAATATCATAATAATAAACATACAATTATCTATATAAAACTTTTATTTATTTTAAGCCGCATGGAGAGCCATAAGAGAGATATTCCCTGGAATTCCAATCAAGGGCTGTGTCTTCCACTGGAACCAAGCTGTCTATCGACACGTCCAACAGTATGGCTTGGCGACAACCTACCAACAACGCACGGGTATGCATGATTATATCCGTCAACTGATGGCGCTACCCTTCCTCCCAGCTAGCCATATTCGCCCGACATTTGATCACCTCAAGACTAAGGCCAACACAACACAGCTGAAAAGATTTGTTATTATATTGAGAGACAATGGTTCGATCATCCGATCTTTGATGTGTCGTCATGGTGTGTCTTCCGCCAGACGGTTAGAACAAATAACGACGTTGAAGGTATGTAGCTATATTCCGATCTTATTACATCCCAATATCAGTACACACTTCAACGTATTTCGTTACTGGCAGAAAACATATATGACTCTTAAAACCCACGAAGCAGATTCATAGCAGATGTATAGCAATCTTATAACTCGGATATATTGTCAATATTAATATTATCATCAACTATAACAAAGCATTCTACTGTAAATAAATAGAGGTTATTCACGACGTCTTTTATATATTTGCTTTTGTGTTCATCGAGATTCTATTTTGAAGTTTGTGCCTTGTTTAAGTTTGAAAATATTTGCTACTTTCATTTCAGGCTGGCATCATCGAATAAATAGCAAGGCTGGTATGTATGGATTATGGTTTTACCGCATAGTACCATTGCTGAGGCGCGAGGCCACGTTGATGGCGCTATCATTGAGAAGCGGTGATCTCCAACGTGACCGTCGAGGGGTAACGCGGCGTCTGGAGGAACGTCTGCAACTGAATTGGGACAGATATATGGAAAAGGAAATGTCTACGGCAGCGTTTCTGCGAGGTTGTGGATCCCTGTATGGTGTTAGGTCTACTGTACAGGGGCCCGAGATGATTTAGTTGATACAAAAGAACATTATAAGATAAATTAATTCCACTATATTTCCCACAATTATTTCAAAATTCAATGCTTCCTATTCATATATTCATTTGTTTTCGAAAAAGTTAAAAATAATATTGTGTGATTTAAATTCTATGTAATCTATCAAACTTTTTTTTGTTAATTAAACAATGTGTGATTTAAATTTAAGTATTATTTTATATATTGACGTATTCTATCAAACTTATTTTTCTTAATTATACAATGATAATCGTGAATTCATTTTCTTTTTCATTTCTCCTTTTCACTCGTTTTCCTTAATTAAACAATGATAATCGTGTATTCGTATTCATTTTATTTTTCATTTCCCCTTTTCACTCGTTTTTCATGACAAATATTAAAATTACGACGAACATAAAATGGTGCAATAAATATACCTATCACTGCATTATAAAATGTAGAAAAGGCCGAGTTGACCCACCCGAGTTGACCCAAGGCCGAGTTGACTCATGGCCGAGTTTGTAAAAGGCCGAGTTGACCCGTGACCAATTTAAGCTGGAACATATTGTGTCAAAAAGAGAAATTGCTCACCATGACCAATTTCCGGTCTCACTATTAAGCCATACGAAGCGTCAGCGCCAGTAAGTAATGAACGGCACACAACAACTAATTAAGGAAACTTTATTATGGTTCTCAATCAAACATCACAATGTAAACGGCGGATGCCAAGACAGGGGAGATAACCTAAATCATCTAATTAACTATAACACAACTATAGAATATAGTGGCGTGACCTCTTCTTCTCTGTCTTATTATAGGAATGTTCATATAAACCTAGCGAAAGCGATTCAAAACGTAAACATATAGATTGGAAACTACACATCGTTATTATTTTCTGGTGTCTTTATATTGAGTCTATATACTATATTGAAAATGATCATGAAAATGCTAGCACAACTTGTGCATCTTGAACAATAGAAATAAAAACATCTAAAATAAACTCGTATATCTAACTATAACTTCTTGTTAAAGTTTCTTGCAACGTAATGAACCCACTAATGAACACACTACACGACATAGTCTTCCAAATACTTTGGGGGTCGTCTATTCCTGTTTGGTCTGCTTGGTCCAAGAATTTCCTCAGGGGTATGAGGAATGTCGTTTATATTCGTTTCTACTTCGTCTGGAGTATATGTCTCAATATTGGGCGTTTCACTCTCTTGACCGATGACTAAAGGATACGTGGGTTTATCATTTTGATTAATGCTAAGCACAGGTTTTAGTTGTTCAATGTCTGTAGAATTATTCATTGATTCACAATATGCATTCACTTCATGGTCATTATTAACGTCATATTCTTTAGGGACTTGGCTGGAGATGCAAGGGACCTGATAACATTCACTTAGCTTAACCTTGTAAGACGAGGCTCGCAATTGGTTGCCAACAAATTTCTTTATAAAACACCATTCACCGTCAATCGACGTTACAATTACCTACTCCTGGCCTGAGTTTTATCGCGATCACAATACAAATAAACTAGATCACCGACAAATAATTTAGGTGTTGGACGAATTGAAGCACTTTTAAACTTAGACTGTTCACTGAAAGGATGATTGGCTATACGAATATCGTGTTGTTTCGAGATGTTGTCTCTGTCCGAGAGAGGTAATTGTTCATTCGTGAACTGACTTCTTTGGGTCCACATTTCTCTTGCTGATAAGCCACTGTATCTTATTCGAGAATTAAGACGAGCTATAGCAACGGTTAGATCTAATTTGGATATAGAACCACCTCAAGATGTTTGACGAAGGATTTCGTCTTCAAGTTCGGCAATAGCTTTTTCAGCCACCGGGTTTTTATTTGGATTCTTCACGCGGCCTATTTCAATTGATAAGCGGAATCGTTTAAGAGTTTCATCTTCCTTTAACGCTACGAAACCTGGTGCAGGATCTACACGAATAACGGCTGGCGGACCATCAAGAGGATGGAGACCGAGAACTAAGTGCATGAGGTTATCGCGAAGAGTATCGTGTCTTTCATCTTCTATGATACACGCCGAGGTAAGAGATGTTACCGATTCTCTTACTACGAGGACAAGCTGACGGTTTCGTTTTAAAACATCAGCGGCAAAACAAAGTCCAACAGCCTCAGGTGAACTCTCTGTTGTTTGGTGTATGAGCGTTTTAGGGATCTTTATAAGGGACGCGCAAGTATGACAGGTATCGCATGCTCTTTCGATGGACTTTCTAATGTCTAGAGCATAGAAGTGTCGTTTCATGACCAGTTCCAATTGATGTTTAGTTGGGTGGTCTAACTTGATGTGAAGTGCCGTTACGAGGCCATCTAAGACTTCACGTGGAATAATTATCATCTCAGTTGGTGGTGAAAGTGGATCGTGGTGTTTCACTACGAGGAGTCCATCTTAAGCAATAGACGCGACATTCAGATAGCGTTTAACATCCTTAATGTTTGTTAACTTTTTAGAAGGACGAGTACCCTGACGAAGGTGCGCATGTGTACGGCGTAGATCAGGACATTCTGATTGTATGTTGATCCAGGCCGATCTTGTTGTAAATGGCAGTTTCTGAATGCTGTCTGTAATATTAGTGGCACTTAACGAACGAACTACAGAGTCTTCAGTTTGTTGTATAAATGAGCATATTTGACAGCGTGGCTCTTGACACTCTGGGGCATTGCGGCTAGCAAAATCGGACACCAAGTTCTCTGATCCGGCTAAATGTCTAACTTGGACTTGGTACCGGCTGATGGTTGATAGAAATGATGTAACTCTTGGGCTAGCAGAAAATTCTCCACGACATAGATTTTCAATAGCCTGTACGCAAGGCTGACTGTCAGTTAGTACACAAATATTAGTTTTTGACTGAATTATATATGGACTGAAATGTTTCACAGCCGCTGCGATACAAAGAGCCTCAATCTCGCACGGTAGCCATGTTACTTGGTGTTTGCGTAGTTTAGCGCTAAAAAACCCGGCTAAACGTAATTTGTCGTCTCGTGTGATATATAGAGTGGCACCTATCCCGCGTTTACTCACTGATCCGTCAGTAACAATCCAAAGTTGGTCAGATGGGTTAGGGAGAGTAATGGATCTTGTTGAGGCTAACAGCTTTTATGCATTATTAAAGTGTTCTATAAGTTCGTCCGACCAGACGATTTTTTTCAGTTGACTGCTGACCGGCAATCGCGTCATCTAGGGGAGAGACTATTTGAGAACAATTTGGCAAAACACGTCCTAAGACTTTGTATGCACCGATGAAGGAACGTAGACCACGAACATTTTCAGGTTTTTGACAACTGGATAAAACAGCAATTCTGTGTGGGCTTGCAGAAATCTTGCCTTCATTCCATATCCAACCGAGAATTGTTGTTCTTTGTGGGCATATTATAGCTTTACTTGCTGATAGTCGTATACCTGATCGTTGGAGACTATCTAAAACCGTTTGCCATCGACTAAGTAGCTCAGATGGGGAATTACCACCGCAATATAGGTCGTCAGCAAGTTTGGCTACACTAGCGTCCTGCAATTGGACTCCGAGCACTCGACACATTATTTCTTCAAGGGCAGTTTCCGATCCTGGCATACCCATTGCACACCTTGTATATACGCGCACACCCTTAAATGGCGTTGCAACTCCACAGTATTTCATCGAAGATTTGGATAAAGGGATCTGATAGAAAGCACTTGTTAGATCGGTAACTATGATGTACTTCCATTGTGCAATCTTCCGGAGTGTTGAGTCAACATCGGGCATCAGGGAAGGCTGTGGCTTACTATATCTTCCAACGTCAGAGAAGGCTGTAACAAGTCGATGGCCACCATTTGGTTTCTTTACAAGGAAAGAGGGGTTCAAATACTCTACATTTACACCAATATCTTCTGGCCTTTTGAATACACCGTTGGCTTCAAGTTCATCGAATTTGGATTGTAGCTCGACAAGTTTATCATGAGAGTACTGTGGCATTCTTCCTTTCCGTTGTGGAGGCTGTACTGGTCCCATATCAACACATGCTTGAATGGGTCCTAGTGACCCGTTATAACCTTTATAATTAGGGTCAAATACTTCATCATATTGACATAATGTGTCATGAAAGGCCTTGCGTTCCTGTCCTGAAAGGATATTGTCTGGATCTAACTTAACAGTGTCAATGTGGCTAACATATTTACTCTTTTGTTGGATAGGTGTATTTTTAAACATGTGTAGGTCATGTTGTAGAGTGGAAGTGGTCAACCTGACCTGGCAAAAATGATCATTCTTTCCAACTTGCTGCGGTTCTGGTGTGTTGTTCACGATACGGATATGTCCACCGACAGACTCGGATATGTGTGGTGAAAGCCAAGAATCTGTAGACTTGCAGTTATCTGTGCGGGGCTCTATTGCTAATATGCAATCTGGGTCTAAATCTATAGGTGTGTCAACCTCAATATAGTTTCCAGGCCAAATGACGGTTGAAGTTGAATGTCCCCTTAAGACGAAGGCTGTTCTGCGGACGCGATTTTCGGCTTTACGCGATGGTTTAAACCCATACTGTATTGTGTTAGAGCCTTGTATAATTATTTGATGTTTTGCTGGTCGAACAGCAATATCGTTGTAGTCCATAAACGGTATTCCAGCAAGTATATCCACATCCAGGTCACTTACAACTAGGGCTTCCAAGTGAAGGTCATGACTTCCACGAGATAAGGTCAGATGCGTTTCGCCGAGAATATCAAGGGGTGTAACTCCGTCTGCCTGAAGAGCGTACTGATTCGTCTTCTCTATTTTCGCACCAATATAGTTCGCTACAGACGACTTTATCATGCTTATTTCAGCACCAGTGTCCAATGTAAGTTGTAATGGGTACTGATTAAAAAAAACTTTCAGAGTTGGCGATTGTTTAGTACAGACGCGACGTGATGAGGGAACATGGTGATTTTCGTCAATCTCGGGACTATCTTCAAGATACTCAGCATCATCTTCCTCTGCTTCGAATGTGTTATCACTTAATTGTCTTACTTTAGTCATAAACAGCCTATCATCCTCAGGTAAATAAGTGCACGTACTAAGAAAGTGTTGAAATGGGCGACCCGCTTGCTTACACAATATGCATACTCTATTGTTTTTCTTTCCGACCGTTTTCCTACGAGAACCTTTAAATTGTGACTGTGTACGTAGTATCCTAGCTTCCGACGAATTGTTGATTTCGTCCAATAAGCTGTCTAAAGCTTGGGAGATTTCTAGTTTAATTGAAGCAAGGGTCTGGGAACGTAACTCTGTGCAATATCTTTGTTTGACAAGTGCAGGCAAGTCCGAGTGAACAAGTCTTAGCCAAGCTAGCACGATGAAATTTTCTAAAGAGGGAGTTAACTCTTCATCAATTTCAGGCAAATCGCCTTGATGGCGAATATTTCCATTTGTTTTCAACAGATTGTCTTCTACGAAACTGTTTAACCTTTGGAAGAGATCTTCAGGACGCTCTCCTGGTTCCAGATGGATGTTGTTGAAATCTAAGAAATGTGCCCCTGATGTCTGAAATCCGTAATGTAAACGTATGGCTTGCCATATCTGATTAATGGATGTAGAATTTTTTTAACGACGGTATTTCGGGAAATGACCGGACAGAAATTGGCAATTTGACCCAACATTAAGTCTAAATGGGCGACTCTTTGTGCTGCCGTGCGTCGGTGTGGGGCATCTTCAGCGTCATCGGCCAGGCCACGTAGGGGGGCTGCGTTAGTCTTCTTACCCCATGTGAAACCGTCTACGAGAAAGGGGGCAAAATTTTGATCCAGGGATAAAGTGTAATGTAGGTTCTGTCTCCATCCCTCAAAGGACGTGATTGTTTCATTTTTAGTTAACGGCCACTGTTTCGGCGCCCTTATACCTGCCATTGTGTGAGTATTACAGTTATAGAATAAACTGTCCGATCCTTACCAGTGTGGGTTGATCTCAACCGCTGCCACCACGCCAGTAAGTAATGAACGGAGTTTATTTAACACAACGGTATGGTAGCAACTCATGTCTAGTAACCCCAATTT
Organism: Serripes groenlandicus; assembly: GCA_031761405.1. NCBI lineage: Eukaryota > Metazoa > Mollusca > Bivalvia > Cardiida > Cardiidae > Serripes > Serripes groenlandicus. The sequence continues at coordinate 11,802,967 of JASEVX010000004.1, forward strand.
TTAGCAACCCTGTTCTAAGCCATTCGGATTACTCACTTCGATCATGTTCGGGTGCCAATCGGAACTTCTCGGGTAATTCCGTAATCCTTTATTGCAATCTCCTACGCAGAGTTGTCGTTCCTTACACTCACCATCCATGAAACCCGAAAGTAGTTCGAGCCTGTTGCAGAGATGTATGGTGAGTGTAAGGAACGACAACTCTGCGTAGGAGATTGTCAATGATGATGAAGGATTACGGAATTACCCGAGAAGTTCCGATTGAATTTAGGTTCGGGAAAGTCAGAAAACCCTTATCAGTTTTTATTTGAACTCATTTTAAAAATAGACGACGAGTGTTATTAAAGGCAAATCATCACAAATAAAATTACTTGTGCTCGTTCCTTTATCGAGTACGTATCATATCTAATTATTTCGTCTAGAAAAAAAAATTCTTTCGATATTTTCTTTTCATCAAAACGTACAATTAAGTATCGTGACTGCATCGAACAATCTACTCTGGACACAATTTTTGGAAAGACGGTATAGCAAAGTTTTGCAAAGTTCATACACATTACGTATTGACGGAAACATCGATTTGTTTACCCGTATAAATAGAAAATTATAATGTATTTTCCTATTTTAGTTCATTTTCGTATGAATGTAGAAATATGATATGCGTGACAGTTGCCGCCATTTTGTTTAAGCAAATCTTCAAACCAAATGCTATTTAGTTCTGTTTTATTAATTATTTGCCGAAATAACAATATATTGTGGTCATATATATACCAACAAGCCGGTAGGCGACGTGGGATTCGCCTTTGCATATTTTGCAAACTTCCGGCTCTAGCTCGAAACCCGAGCTCGGAGGTCAATCAAGTAAAAACCTTTTTGTGGCTATTGAATAGCTCTATGAGATGGTGCAATAAAATTGCTATCGAATACTACCACTGCAGTGCTAGGGGTTATTGAAGTGAAAAAAGACTTTAAAAAGATACCCTATCTTTGAAAGGCTACCATTTGGAAACAAAGGCCTAAATCAAAAATCGTTACGGAAAACATTTTTTATTAAAATGTCGAAGTATCTATAACCGAAGTTTCAGCTCTCCACATTAAAAACTGTAGGAGGAGATAGAAAATATGGTTTGAGTTCTTAGTAGTATAGGGGTCGGTTTGGCGGCAAACAAACGGGCGCCATTTTGTTGACCTAGTTACTACCTCATTTGCATATAAGGATTGACACGAGTGAGGACGCCATTTTGGTAGTTATACAATGACTGCGCATGTCCATTTTGAATGTTCTATATTTAGAATGACATCATAGGTCTATATTTAGAATGACATCATGGGTCTATATTTAGAAAGCTTTAACAATGGAGCAAGTGTTTCAGTAGCACCCTTCGGGCGAGACCACCAACGATTTGTCTCTAGCCTTCTACCAATAGATTCTAGCGGGTATGTTGTTGGAACCCTCGAAAATAATGGCGGGGAAATTTGACCTAACCTTTGCTACATTGTTTCGGGAAACCTGACACGAGACATCCATACAACACGATATATCCCTTTAATATGTCGTATAGTCGAGCCGAAGCACGCAGTCAAACATGTATGGAAAGGAATAAATGTAACGTCTTACCTCGAGAACGTCCGGAGTTCAAATGACAGATGCGCATGTCCTGACACCACGATCTATTTTTAGACTCGGTATTTCACCATATTTTTATAAAAAGATTATGTGTCATGTACTATAAATAGATATTTCTAATAGTTCTATATTTAGAATGACATCATGGGTCTATATTTAGAAAGTGTTGGAGCTGGTGGAGAAATTCGACCTACCCTTTGCTACATTGTTTCGGGAAACTGAAAGATCCATACAACACTATATATCCCTTTTCGTATAGTCGAGCCGAAGCACGTAGTCAAACATTAGATTCTAGCGGATATGTTGTTGGAACCCTCGAAAATAATGGCGGGGAAATTCGACCTAACCTTTGCTACATTGTTTCGGGAAACTGAAACATCCATACAACACGATATATCCCTTTAGTATGTCGTATAGTCGGCACGCAGTCAAACATGTATGGCAATAAATTTAACGTCTTACCTCTAGAACGTCCTGAGTTCAAATGACAGAGGTCCCGATCTATTTTTAGACTCGGTATTTCACCATCGCTATCGGATATTTCATCAGACCAGGTGTGAGAACAATGGGGCATTGAAATGTCAAAGAAAACGTGGACAATGGATGAATAGACTGCTTTAAACCAAACGGCGCCACAGTGTCTGAAGAACACCTGCACGTTTTAACTTGCCTGAGAATAACCCTTTACACTGCTGTTCAAAAGTTTATCCTTCATGATGAAAGTTATTATTATGTTTGAATTTGCACTTGAAAAGTGTCAGTGAAGTTATACACGACTTTACCAAATTGATCATATTTCAAATATAGAGGGAAAAGGAGCCCATTAAAAGCGTCAAATCAGTTTTTGCTAATTCATTTCACTATTTACGCTTTAACTTTTTCTCTTTATGCTACCAAATGATAGAGGTCACCAAAAGCTTTCATTTAAACCAAAGTTTGTCGCTATAATTGTTTACCGTTTTGGAGTTATGTAATATGAGAGATGTTTAAACCCCCAAAATGAACTTGCCCCGATCCTCAATTTTGATATACCATTGGAAAGATCTCGTTGCGCCCTTTTCATATATGAACAAAATATGGTCCTACGAATATTAGTTCTCTAGTTATCGTCGTTTTAAATGTGTGTTTGTTTCAAAGTGCGTCAAAAGTCTTCTCAATGCGTAAATGCCGATAACTCCTTTATTTCTTGTCCGAATGTAGTCGTGTTTGGACTCGTTGAAAAGGGTTTCGTAAACTCTATCGATTGAGGCGGTCAAACCGTAAGTTTGGTCTGTCTGTAAACCGGAAGTGTCGTCATTATATTTTACAATGGTCATATCTTCCTTAGTTCTGAAAAATCTTGGCGAAAAAAAGTGGAAAAGTATGAGCGAGATGGAATGTCCCATGACGAGGCCAAGAAAAGGGCAGACTCAAAAATAGTAGCGGAAGATACAACACATGTCTTACGTATGTATAGCCAACTGCTTCTCCACACATTCCAATTAGAACACGGAGTCATTCACCAACGTGTCATGGAAGATGTACACGAACTCGTGTCCGAGGGAATGATACTAGAACAGGCCATACAGTCGGCCATTAAGAAACACCGTTATTTAATAGAAGGTATAGTGAAGTCTGAGAACGACGACGTTAGCGACGACGGTAGCGACGACAGTGATGGTGAAGAAATGCTATAAGGGGAGGAAAGTTACAGCTAATAGATAAAGATAAAACTATCACTCGCTGTGTACTTTACTACCGTCGACGATGGACAAAGTAGAAATGTGGACACGACATTTTCAGCGGATGGCTGAAGGGAAACTGAAACCTAATCATAAAGGACAATACGTCGTGGAAAAAATTCAGATGGGTGGGGAGATGAAAGAACCTACCATTAACTTTGTGACGCCCATGCCTCACGCTGTCGAACAAGCCAAGTCAGAGGTAGCCAGGAAAAGAAAACATATCAGGATTGAAAATGCGAAAAACGGGTATCGAATGCACGGACCACCGGGACTACGTGACTAAATTATCGGAAAGAAAATGCCGGGGGAGCCCTAAATTAAACACGTTTACAACATAACGGAACGGTGGACAGTTATTCATAGACGTCATGAATGGAGAATGAGACAAATTGACAATGATTTTCATACCGTAATGAATCGTGATTTGTAAATAATGTGTTCAATAAATAGTGTTAGTTATTTTAATTCTGCGATACTTGTTTATATAATAAACCCATTGCGCTGCTTATTTAAAGTACAATGTCATGAAAACATTGATCGGTTATCTTTCAAATTCGAATATATCCGTATCTCGATGAGAGCTTTCAAATGATATACAAATTGTAAACATCGGTTCAGAACTAAGGAAGATATGACCATTGTAAAATATACATGAAAAGGGCGCAACGAGATCTTTCCAATGGTATATCAAACTTGAGGATCGGGGCAAGTTCATTTTGGGGGTTTAAACATCTCTCATATTACATAACTCCAAAACGGTAAACAATTATAGCGACAAACTTTGGTTTAAATGAAAGCTTTTGGTGACCTCTATCATTTGGTAGCATAAAGAGAAAAAGTTAAAGCGTAAATAGTGAAATGAATTAGCAAAAACTGATTTGACGCTTTTAATGGGCTCCTTTTCCCTCTATATTTGAAATATGATCAATTTGGTAAAGTCGTGTATAACTTCACTGACACTTTTCAAGTGCAAATTCAAACATAATAATAACTTTCATCATGAAGGATAAACTTTTGAACAGCAGTGTAAAGGGTTATTCTCAGGCAATTTAAAACGTGCAGGTGTTCTTCAGACACTGTGGCGCCGTTTGGTTTAAAGCAGTCTATTCATCCATTGTCCACGTTTTCTTTGACATTTCAATGCCCCATTGTTCTCACACCTGGTCTGATGAAATATCCGATAGCGATGGTGAAATAGCGATGGTGAAATACCGAGTCTAAAAATAGATCGGGACCTCTGTCATTTGAACTCAGGACGTTCTAGAGGTAAGACGTTAAATTTATTGCCATACATGTTTGACTGCGTGCCGACTATACGACATACTAAAGGGATATATCGTGTTGTATGGATGTTTCAGTTTCCCGAAACAATGTAGCAAAGGTTAGGTCGAATTTCCCCGCCATTATTTTCGAGGGTTCCAACAACATATCCGCTAGAATCTAATGTTTGACTACGTGCTTCGGCTCGACTATACGAAAAGGGATATATAGTGTTGTATGGATCTTTCAGTTTCCCGAAACAATGTAGCAAAGGGTAGGTCGAATTTCTCCACCAGCTCCAACACTTTCTAAATATAGACCCATGATGTCATTCTAAATATAGAACTATTAGAAATATCTATTTATAGTACATGACACATAATCTTTTTATAAAAATATGGTGAAATACCGAGTCTAAAAATAGATCGTGGTGTCAGGACATGCGCATCTGTCATTTGAACTCCGGACGTTCTCGAGGTAAGACGTTACATTTATTCCTTACCATACATGTTTGACTGCGTGCTTCGGCTCGACTATACGACATATTAAAGGGATATATCGTGTTGTATGGATGTCTCGTGTCAGGTTTCCCGAAACAATGTAGCAAAGGTTAGGTCGAATTTCCCCGCCATTATTTTCGAGGGTTCCAACAACATACCCGCTAGAATCTATTGGTAGAAGGCTAGAGACAAATCGTTGGTGGTCTCGCCCGAAGGGTGCTACTGAAACACTTGCTCCATTGTTAAAGCTTTCTAAATATAGACCCATGATGTCATTCTAAATATAGACCTATGATGTCATTCTAAATATAGAACATTCAAAATGGACATGCGCAGTCATTGTATAACTACCAAAATGGCGTCCTCACTCGTGTCAATCCTTATATGCAAATGAGGTAGTAACTAGGTCAACAAAATGGCGCCCGTTTGTTTGCCGCCAAACCGACCCCTATACTACTGTTCTTAAAACGCGTTTTTTTTTTTTTTGGCTAGCTGCATAGCAAATGCTATCTTTGAAAGGCTAACATTTGGAAACAAAGGCCTTAATCAAAACTTGTAAATGATACGTTTTTTCTTAATATCTCGAAGTATCTATAACCGAAGTTTCAGCTGTCCACATTCAAATTCAAAACTGTATGAGAAGATAGAAAAATGGTTTGGGTTCTTAAAACACGGATTTTTGCTAGCTGAAAAGCAACGGCTATCTTTAAAAGGCTACCATTTGGAAACAAAGGCCTAAATCACAATATGGATCAATTTATGTTAATTTTGCTTTATCAAAATACTTTCTTTGGAATTTTACAATTTTCTTAACATTTTTTTTAAGTTGACTTAAAGTATCTACGCTCATGTGGGTTTTTTAGTTTTGGTTTTTTTTTTCTTCAAATAAATTTATATTTAAATTTAACTTTCTAGTTTCTGTTAATATTGTTATTTAATTACATGTATATGCTCTTAGTTTTCTCCTAAATTCTCCTTTTCATTAACCCATATTTCGTTTTGGTGCTGTGCAAGGTTTGTTTTTAGTCGAATATAATTTGCTTCGAATTTATTTTTGCATACCCAAAAGCTTTTTGATCTGGATTTAAACGCAGTTAAAAATTAGTGCTTCAACGATTGTCTTTTGGCAAATTGTTTCAGTTGTTCACTACTCTGTCCCTTAAGCTGTATTTTGTTACATAATATCTGGCTTTTTCTTTGAATATTTTATATCTATATCCCGTTGTTGCGACGGCATCCCATTTTTAGTTCGTCTGTTTTTCGAAGAAAAAAAATAAATGGTAATGTGATACCATTGGCTTCGTCGTCTGCGTCGTCACGAAACTTTACTCATTACTCAAAAACCCGTTTATCATCTCAAATGAAACAATATATTCATGCTCCTAGGAACAATACGCATGTCTATACCAAGGCATATAACTCTGGCTTTAATACTTATTCAGTAATGTCCCTTTTTTATCTAGAGAAGGGCAGACTAGCGTTGAAGTTCGCTTGGGGCGCTCTTGTTAATATTGCTATTGTGTCTTTTTAAGTATTAGCGTATAGGTCTGTAAGAAATCAAATATATTTCTTCTAAATTCTAAAAATGTTTGTGAACCTAAATCTCTCAGTCTTTCACTGCAAGCTTTTCCTTCAATCTATAAAGCTTTCTTGGAAGTTTTCCAAAATGATTGAGTCTTTTTAGCTCTACTGGCCAAAGGCCAGAAGGGCTTATGTCGTGGCGATTTGTCCGTCGTCCGTGCGTGCGTGCGTCCGTCCGTCCGTAAACAATTTCTTGTTAACACGATACAGTCTCCATGAGAGCTCGGTTCCTTTCGAAAACCAGCCAGATCCGCCCATGCATGACTGGATTATGGCCCTTGAAATGGTCAAAATTGCTATAAAAGAGCTTGTTAACACGATACAGTCTTCACTTTTGATTGTATCTCAACCAAACTTATACAGTAGTTAGATATCCATGACAGCTCACTTCCTTTCGTAAACCAGCCAGATCCGCCCATGCATGACTGGATTATGGCCCTTGAAATTGTCAAAATTGCTATAAAAGAGCTTGTTAACACGATACAGTCTTCACTTTTGATTGTATCTCAACCAAACTTATACAGTAGTTAGATATCCATGAGAGCTCAGTTCCTTTCGAAAACCAGCCAGATCTGCCCATGCATGACTGGATTATGGCCCTTGAAATGGTCAAAATTGCTATAAAAGAGCTTGTTAACACGATACAGTCTTCACTTTTGATTGTATCTCAACCAAACTTATACAGTAGTTAGATATCCATGAGAGCTCAGTTCCTTTCGAAAACCAGCCAGATCTGCCCATGCAAGACTGGATAATGGCCCTTGAAATTGTTGAAATTGCTATAATTGAGCACGTGAACACAATAGAGGCTCTATTTACTATCTGATCTTCACCAAACTTAGATAGTAGTTAAATATTGATGAGAGCTTGGTTCCATTTGAAAACCAGCCAGATCCGCCAAGACTGGATTATGGCCCATGAAATTGTAAAAATTGCTATAATACAGCTTGTGAACACAAAAGAGCCTCCATTTACTATCCGATCTTCACCATACATACATGCTCTGGATTGAAAATGACCAAAGAACCATACCAGTAGAGCATAGGCCCTCATGGGCCTCTTGTTTAATTTAAGGGTTCATAATGTTGACACATATTCTAAATGTGGGGTCGCTAAAGCGTTGTGTAGTTGTAAAAGCATTATTGGATCCATATACATGTCATTTTCTGTTATAAGTCCTATATTTCTGTTAGCAATGTTAATTTTGGTAGTTATATACTTCTGGTAATTTAGTTTGCTATTTATTGTTAATTTGTTTATTATTTTATTACAAGATGGCCTCATTATAGAATCTGCTTCGTGTATTTAACAGATCTTGTTGTTTGTGTCCTTTATGAAGTAGTCACTTGGCTTATAAGTCACTTTATATTACGTGTTACGTGTTTTATGTTGAAGGGTGCTCGCCAAATAGTTAACTCTGCACGACGAGGGTAAATAAATTAAAGAAACTGACCATGTTGAAGGTTATCTTCTACTTTGTTGGCTTGTTACACTCTTCTCATTTTTATACTAAGTATATTTATTAATTTATTCATTCAATACTTTTCTAAAGATATCCGACATTCTATTTTGAAAATTCAAGACACTTTCTTGATATTTTATTTTATATCTTGAAAATTTAATATTGTCCAAGCAGAGACAAATGAACACATGTCTGGTCCAAGAGGGAAAAAATGCATTTCAAGATAATACTCCTGATTTTGAATTTGCAAGATAATACCAGCATATTTTTTTAAATGCTTCAAAATTAACAAAATCCATAAGAAAACAAAATTACGTGGCACTGATAGGCCTAGATAAGATCGCATAAGAAGTGCTGTCACTCTGCAGTGGGTTTTGTTAATCGAATCATTTTGATATCATGCACATTAGTCAAACGCTTTTCAATAAATTAGAAATTTTGCAACAACGGCTATTCCATACACACATACTTATATATACAAAAAAAATACACAGTTTCTTCAAACTATTCTAACGCTTATTGAAGGATAAGTTTTTGAGAACATATTTTAAAATTTAACATTCATCAACGATGGTTCCTATCCGTAAATTGTGATGTAAGCCGGGAACCGGAAATAAATTTGATTGGTCAATTGAAAAAACAGAGGCAGTTTGAAGATTTGGATTTTTAATTTGTTATTTGTTAAAGCAGTAAACCTTATTCCAGGTGACAGTAGTTTTTATGGTTTGTATAACGAATATAACACCCCTTAATGAAAGATTCGATTAATGGTCAAGGAGAGATTGCGTTCAAAGATCTCAGTTCCAAATGAGAACATCTTTCACGATGGCCCCTTTTTAATACCCCACCACCCCACAAAAGCACCTCGTTTCTTTGGCTATATTTCAATAATTAAACTTTCCCGGATTAACATTTTCCTAAATGTTTTCAAATTAGCCTGTTGATATGTTATATGTGGAAATGTTTTAGTGGACCATCGTCTAACTGGCAAACCAGATCTGAATCTACCCTTCATAAAAAAGGAGATCCTCCTTACTTCAGAGACCAGAACCATCGTAGAGGTATGATGTAGTGTGTCAATAAATAACATATGATTTTGCTTTCAGTTTGTAGACGGTACATGTATATGCAAAATGACCTACTCAGAGTTGAAAGGTCTTTACCACCTTCGAGAAACCATCGGTTCAGGTAAGGCATACTATACAGTTTAACCTGTGTTTAAATAGTCTTTCCAAAAAACACATCACATATGCTCATTTTTCATTTTGTTATTATCCTGCATACGCTAGGTCTTTCCATAATGTGCTAAATTCTCATCGCTAAATAATTTATTTTTTTACGGATTTCGTCTAGTTTATTTTTAAATCTGGAAATTTATCTTTTACTGATAAATGCTATAGGAATTTTGAACAGAATGTTAAGACTTCGGTTGACCAATATATGACAAATGATAAAACAAGAAACCGAAAGTCTGAATGATTTGGACTAATGTTTAAAGAGAACAATCTAGTCTTTATTTACAGGGTCATTTATGCAGAAATTGGGAAATGTGAAGTGCGGTTGCTATAGACAGGCTTAGTCAGGAAATTGCTAAGCGAAGGTGGCCTTTAGCACAGGTTTGGTTTGCCTAGCCCCGGTAGCTCAGTCTGTAGCGACGCGGGCTGTCAATCCAGGGATTGTGAGTTTGAATCCCAGCTCGGCCAACTTTCTTTCGGAGGATTGACAAAAGTCAATGCAACATGCGTCATTCCTCTTCCACCAATGGGCTAAGTCTATGTGGAAAAGCAGCCAGATGCTTGGGAAGATTGTTGTGTGGAGTACTGGTGTGAGAAAACCAGGAAATGCATGAGTAGGTGAACTGGCCGCCGTGATACAACTGAGAAATTGTGCAATTATGCATAAATTGAGAAATGTAAAGTGCGGTTGCTTTAGACAGGCTCAGTCAGGAAATTGCTAAACGAAGTTGGCCTTTAGCACAGGTTTGACTGTACATCTATAGAATGATCATAATGTGTATTTTCATCGAAAATCCTTCATGTTTCATGATACACACACTCATCAGGGTTATTTGGTGTAATTTTGAGAATATGAACTATACCCATGGAATTGGGAATTTTTGAGTATTTTTTGAAACTTTTTCATAAATGCTATGCTTCTATGGTACCTGGATTGTATGTCTCTGTGATAAGACGCTTGTATGTAAGGGAATAAACAGTTTTGTTTATATTTTCTTCTTTGTTTCCCTTTTTTACTCTCAATTTTATTTTGAACTTCTGATTGCGAGATTGCCAAATGCGAAAATTATTTTTAAGTTGCGAATATTTTCCGTGATTTGCGAAAATAAGTAGCGAAAGGATTTTTACCTGTAAGGGAAATCAATTTACAACATGCAGTGACTGTTTCCGTTAATCTCAGATAAAACACTACCATTTGATACAATGACAGAAATCAGTGATCACTTTACAACTTTTTTATGAGAACTTTTTTTAGCTCACAAGAGCACGAAGTGCTCAAGGTGAGTTTTTGTGATTGCCTTTTGTCCATTGACAGCACTACGGTCATGGTGGAGTGCCCTTAGGCAAGGCACATTTTCTAGCCTAGTACTGGTTTGTTTACCCAGGGATCATGAATAAGTGAACTGTTGCCGTGATATAACTGAAATAATATTGAAAGCGGCATAAAACCTATATAAATAAATTTTACTTTGTCAACATTTGCTTGTTAACACTCTATAGAGGCAACATTTTTCATTCAAGCTTCATGAAAGTTTATCAGAACATACATCTCCGTCAAATCTAAGCCAAGTTCGAAAGTGGGTCATGTGTGGTTACAAACTAGGTCACTAGATAAAATTAAATGAAACACTTTGGAATCCGCATTTTAAAATTGAGCATGTTGAAACTTTGTCAGAATGTTTGTCTTAGTGATATCTAGGCCAAGTTCGAATATATATTATATAGGTCATGTCAGGTCAAAAAGTAGGTCACTAGGCCAAATTAATGGAACATCTTGTTATCACTCTAGTGGTCGCAATTTTTGCTTCAGCATTTTGAAATTTTGTCAGAATGTTTGTCTTAATTTTATATAGGCCAAGTCCGAATATGGGTCTTATTGGATCAGAAACTAGGTCACTATCCCAAATTGAAAGGAAATCTTGTTAACACTGTAGAAGCCACATTTTTTGCTTCAGCAGCTTAAAATTTGGTCAGAATGTTTTATATCTGAATGATATCGAGGCCAAGTTTGAACATTGGTCGTGTCAGGTCAAAAAGTAGGTCACTGGGTTAAATTGAAGGACAATCTTGTTAACACTCTAGAGGCCGCGATTTATGCTTCAGCAGCTGGAATTTTTTTGCTTCAGCAGCTTAAAATTTGGTCAGAATGTTTCTCATAATGATATCTAGGCCAAGTTTGAATATCGGTCATATTGGGTTCAAACTAGGTCACAAGGCCAAAATGAAAGGAAAATATTGTTTGAACTCGGTCATTTGATAAAACTTAAGAAAAAGCATTTACACTACAGAAGTCACCTTATTTACTTGATCTTTTAATATGAATATTTGTCAGATTGTTTGTCTTAACTATATCTTGCCAACATAAAACTAGGCTTCAACTCTTGTCCAAATCAATTAGTATAGAAGTTGAACACGCACATAATTTCATTTACAGTTGTGTTGAGAAGTATTAACACTTCGTTGTAACAAACCGTAAAAAAACAATAAGCTTTGTCAGAAAATGCTTCCAGTCAACAAAACCTCATATTGACATTGGTGCTGAAAGAGCCCTCTTGTTTTTATTATACCCTCTTCGAAGAAGGTATATAGGAGTCACTGTGTCGGGCTCTGTCTGTCGGTCGGCCAGAAGCCATATTTTGTGTGACCTATTTCTTACAAACCACTGGGTGGAATTCAATAACATTTTACATGAAGCTTCTATACCGAGAGGAGAGGTGCATATCCTAGAGGGGTTACAATTACATGTTATTTTACAGAGTTATGGCCCTTTTACTTATTAAGTTATGGTGTAGGTCAATGTGCTTTTTAGGGGGTATTTATCATCTTCAGTGATTTTTCTAGTTTTGACAGTTTTGTGTAATTCCCACTTGTTTTATTATTGTGAAGTGTTAATTCAGCCTTTTAATCCGACTAAATTAAAGGCCGTAAATATGATAATTGGCAATAATATATCCATTAAATATATTGGCACACTTTTTGAAGTGGGTTTCGACGATCTACAAAGGCCTTTTAAAATTGAATGACAATGTAAGTTTGTCATTATTGATTCGGAAAAATATATTTAAGTATGGGTTTCTTCCCCTTTTTTTTTTTTTTTTTTTCCTCTAGACCCGGCCGGGTAGCTCAATTGGTAGCGTATCTGACTCGTGATCTGGAGGTCACGGGTTCGATACCCGGTTGCGGCGACATTCTTTCGGGCGATGTTTTCCATTGCCTCTCACCTCTGATCTATGTGAGAAAGTAGTCAGTGGCTTCGAAAGAATGTTGTGTAAGTACTGGTGTGGGAAAGCCAGGAACACATGGGTAGGTGCACTGACCGCCGTGATATGACCAAAGCTGTTGAAAGCGGCGTTAAACTTCAAACAAACAAATCCTTTTTTTCTCCCGGAAATTAAAGAAAAGTGGCGAACAAATGGCTAAAATATTTATCTAAAGTGGCGAAAATAAAAGTGGCCCTGTGTATGATTGTGACAAGTGTCATTCGTCTTTCACCAATAGGCAAAATGTATAAAGTGGAAAAGCAGTAAGTTACTGGGAAAGTCTGTATGGAGGACTGGTGTGAGAAAGCCTAGAAACACATTGGTTGGTGAATTGGCAGCTGTGATGTGACTAAAAAAATGATGCAAATGGCGTTTAACCCCAATTAATCAATCAAATGTTCAATTTGTTTTCAGGTGGTTTTGCGAAGGTTAAATTAGCGTACCATTCCCTCACAGGGGAAAAGGTTGCTATAAAGATAATGGATAAAAGATCACTTGGGGTGAGTTTTCTAACTTTTATCTTTTATCAAGTAAATTAAAATGGACACATTTAAATTGACTATAGTAAACGGTTTAACCAGATTTCTTAAATTTTTTCATCTATTGTCAAAGGTACTATTTCATTATGAACACTTTCCCAAATATAAAAAATCTGCAGCAGACGACTTTCGAAACATCTTAAGGGGAAAATATCTTTAAATGAAAATATAATTATTATTAAAAAAGAGTTGAAAGCATTGTGATGATGGAAAAAGTTGCTTCATATGGGTCAAAAGAGAGGTTGCTCTTTAAAGTAACCGGTAACCGGCTGCGTTGAAGGAGGTTTAAGTTTTCGTCCTTGGTATATTGCAGGAAGATTTACCAAGAATAAAAACCGAGATTGCAGCTATGCAGGACCTGTGCCATCAGCACATTTGTAAACTGTACCAGGTCATCGAAACGGACGATAAATTCTTCATGGTTTTGGAGGTATATTATTTAACCCTTTCCCTAATGCAGCAGACAACTTTGAAAATATCTCAACAAAAATATGGAAAATCTCTCTAAATCAATGAAGAACTATTGAATACAGTTAAAAACTTTGTGACAAAAGGAGAATTGGTAATAATGAGCCATTTCTCTTTTTGTCACAATATTTAAAAAAAAAATGCTGAGATGTCAGAAAGCCTCTTGTGAGGGGAGGGATTAATTTTTCCTGTGATACAGACATCTTTACATGTTTCTTAGTCTAGTAGTTGACTTTAGAAATACTATGAGAAAAGAATAAATCATTTAACCCTTTTAACTCGCATGGTTTTTCATAGGTCGTCTGCTTTACAATCATCAGACGAACAATTTCACCAATCTAGAAAACTGAAAGAGTTATGTTGATAAAGAGTTGAAAATATTGCAATAAAAGGTGAAATTGCTTGTTTTGAATGGTCCAATGTTTCGCTCTTTGGGAATATATCCCTAGAAAGGCGTATATCTTCACCCTGTCCAAATTGATTGCAGTGCTAGCAACATTTTCAAGTGTCCTCTGACAGCACTAAATGACAGTATAATAATTGAGTATGGTCGAAAACATTGTGGTAAAGCAGGGTTTTTTTACCTTATATAGAAGGGGCCGTTAACGGCCCCTTCCCCTCGGAAAATAAGCATAGTTTTTCCCCTAAAAATATAAATTTCCCTCCGATAAATTTTTTTTTTTTTTTTTTTTTTTTTTTCATATTTAACTTTTGATTTGAACATTAGCTTAAATCTCATTTATCTTTTCACAATGAACAGAATAAACTTTGACTTCAGGTATAGGCTTGTTGCCCTTAGAGAATATGACCCAAAAAATGCTGTGACAAGATGGTTGTTGTCTTGAATAAGACAGAAAAGACCCCATACTTTGCCATATGGAGCCAGAAATTGAAACACAGTTTCTAGCCTATGCTGTATATCTGACAGTCTCAGCAGCTTCTTTTCACAGCATGTTTTGGACCATGTTTACATTACATTCATGATTGACCATAACTGTATTGCACTATTGTAGTTCACATTGTGTTGCGAAAAAATGCAAGTAGAACATCTTGCTAATTTCGACCCTTGACAGTGGTATAGTTTGAGTGAACTTGATTATGACAATCTACTGGAGGAGTTCAAGAACATGAAAAATAGACAGATGGCCTTGTAATGATAAAAGTTAAACATGCACATTATACTAGTTTACAATTTTCCCCCTTTTTTTTCTAAAACGCCACAAAATTTTCCCCTTCTCAAAGGCCCCCAGGCCCCTTCCCCTTTTTCAGAAAAAAACCCCTGTAAAAGGAGAAAATTAAAAAAAAAATGGTGTACTTCAGATATGGAAAAATTCGTCTGCATGTAGAAAATTTAGAATTCAATGTTTCAGTTTTAGAAAAGATAATGAAGAAAGACTCCAATAATTCATGTTTTCTTTTCAGTATTGTCCAGAGGGAGAATTATTTGATTACATCGTAGCAAAAGATAGACTCGAAGAGGATGAAGCACGGATATTTTTCCGACAAATCGTTGCTGCAGTCGGCTACATTCATAACATGGGCTATGCTCACAGGGATTTGAAACCTGAAAATCTCCTATTAGATGAGGATCAAAACTTGAAACTTATTGATTTCGGATTGTGTGCTAAACCCAAGGTATTTAACCCGTGATTCGCTTGTACAAGTTTTTGAATCTGTATTGGTAAGCATTGATTGTAATAAAACTAATATGTACCAGGATATCCTGTAATCTATCCCTGAGCACAGCAGTCACAGGGATTTCAAAATTACGCAACTACTAAAGCACCTTCACCCTGCTTCTTGCAAATTTGTTTAACCCTTTCCCTCATACAACAATTCTGCAGCAGACGACTTTGAACATATTTTTTCAAAAAATAGAAAATCTCTATAATTGAATGGATAACCTATGACTTAGAGTGGAAAACATTGTGGCAAAAGGAGAAATTGTTTGTTTTGAGCAATTTCTTCTTTTGTCACCATGTTTTCAAAAAGCCGTCCGACGCAGAGGCGTCAGAAAGCGTCTATTTGAGGAAAAGGGTTAAACAACATTTTTTTTCCCCAAAGTGTTTTCTTCCACAGACAACATGCTGAATAAAGGAAAAATAACTCAAAATCAGTTTGATTTTGTTCTATGAGAGATAGTATTAAATAAATATTTGTTGTTTAAAAGCCTTATTTAAATAAAAGGAAGGGATGGAAAACCATCTGTATACATATTTAACCTTTTTCCACATACCAACAAATCTGCAGCAGACAACTTTGAAATTATCAATTCGAAAATATAGAAAATCTCTATAAACGAATTATTAATGATAGTTTGATTAATGAATAGAGTACAAATTATTGTGGCTAAAGTTGTATGCTGCAGAGACATCAAAAGGCGTCTTTATGTGGGAAAGGGTAAAATTATAGGGAGGGATGGAGGACTATCTGTGTAAATGTGGTTGAACTGTTGAAGTGTTCTAAGAGAGATAGTTATAAAGCTATATTTGTCACATAAAAGCCATATTTAAATTATAGGGAGGGATGGAGAACCATCTGTTTACATGTTGTGGAAGTCCGGCCTATGCTGCACCTGAACTTATCTCTGGGAAAGAATATTTGGGTGCTGAGGTAAATATTAACTATGAAAACATTATGAAAACATTGTGGCAAAAGGAGAAATTGCTCATAATGAACAAGAATTGTTGTTTCATATTAAGAGATTTTCTAATTTGCCTAGATTTTTTCAAAGTCGTCTGCTGTATATTTGTTGTAAGTGGAAAATGGAAGGGTTTAATGCATATAACTTGTCAATTTAAATGTTATCAGAGGACTAGAAAAAAATGAATAAATTGATATTTTACTTTTAATCATTTTCTTATGACCATACAAGTTAGGGTTTTAAACCTTTTCCTCATATAGACGCTTTCTGACACCTCTGCAGCAGACGGCTTTTTGAAAACATAGTGACAATAGAAGAAATTGCACAGAACGTGCAATTTCTCCTTTTGCCACAATGTTTTCCACTTTTTGTCATAGGTTATCCATTCAATTATGGAGATTTTCTATGTTTTGACAAAACACGTTCAAAGTCGTCTGCCGCGGAATTGTCGTATGAGGGAAAGGGTTAAGGTAAACTAAGGATTTTAGATATCATTGTGGGGAAAAAGTCAGATTGCTCATAATGAACAATTTCTCTTTTTGCTAGAATGTTTTAAACATAATTCAATATTAATTATGCTTCGTAGATGTTTTCTGTATTTTTCGCCTTTAATATATAATTTCATCAGTTACATATTTATTTTATGTGGAACTGGATCATAAAAATTTATGAGAATGAAGGAGGGATTACTTTACAAAATATTAAAAATAGTTGAGGTATAAACAAAATGATGTTCTAATATGTTTGTTGATCATTTTCCTGGTTCCAATCGGAGACATTTGACAAATGAACCATTAACCTCGTTCAGGTGGCTTAAGATGCCTCCCACAATAATTTAAACTCTTGTTTCAAAATTGTAGTCTGAAAAATTGTTGAAAATGTCGTTATACCCATTTAATACTTTTTTTTTTTTTTTTAAAGTAGACCGTTAAAATGTATCAGAAAAATATGAGTTCAAAAGACATGTTTTTAAGTGTCATGTCTTTAAATATTTATTATTTTTACAGGCTGATATCTGGAGTATGGGTATTCTGTTATATGCTCTTTTGTGTGGTTATCTCCCTTTTGATGATGAAAATATACCTCAACTCTACAAGAAAATACAGGTATTTCAAGTTTTACAATTTAACTATAAATCATGTAACAACAGGTCAGATTGATTGATTGATTGGGGTTTAACACCGTTTTTAACAATTTCTCAGTCATATCATGGCGGCCAGTTCACCTACTCATATGTTTCCTGGTTTTCTCACACCAGTACTCCACACAACAATCTTCCCAAGCAACTGGCTGCTTTTCCACATAGACTGATAGCCCAACAACAGGTCCGAGGTAAAGCTCATGCCTTGTTATTCAAAGGTACCAAGAATTGTTCCTGAGAAAGTATGGTAAACATTTAGGGACATTCTCAGACACGGTGTGAGTAATGATTGAGTATCTCTCGCCTGCACGCATGTTTATCTTACAATAAATCTTAACCCCCCTTCCCTCATATAGGCGTTTTCTGACGCTTCAGCAGCAGACAGCTTTTTGAAAACATAGTGACAAAAGAATTAATCGCTCAAAATGAGCAATTTTTCCTTTTACCACAATGTTTTCCACTTTTAGTTATAGGTTATCCATTCAATTATAGAGATTTTCTATTTTTTGACAAAATATGTTTTAAGTTGTCTGCTGCAGAATTGTTGTATGAGGGAAAGGGTTAATGGAAAGTCTTATCAATATAAGTTTGCTATGCACTTACAGAAACTGCTAATAATGATCACTTCCTTCTGTTGCCTCAAAATTTTGTACACATCCAATGATTTTTACTTTCATTTACAGTGGTTTTCCCATGGGTTTTTAGCTCGACTATTCGAAGAATATGAGAGCTATACTACTCACCCTGGCGTTGGCGTCCACGTCACACTTTGGTTAAGGTTTTGCATGCAAGTTCTAAAATACTACATGTATTGCATTGAAACTTTCTACAACCCTACCAAACTATCACACCAATGTAGATTATCAAGTTAGATAACTCTGTCCTGCATTTTATGCAAGTTATGGCCCTTTTTTACTTAGAAATTCTGGTTAAAGTTTTGCGTGCAACTAAAGTAAGAGTCCATATCTCAGTATTTACTTGATGCATTGCATTGAAATTGTCTACAACCCTACCCAACTATCCCACCTATGCAGATTATCAAGTAAGATAACTCTATCCTGCACTTTATGCAAGTTATGGCCCTTTTTTTACTTAGAAATTCTGGTTAAAGTTTTGCGTGCAACTAAATTAAGAGTCCATATCTCAGTATTTACTTGATGCATTGCATTGAAACTTTTTACAACTCTACCCAACTATCACACCTATGTAGATTATCAAGTAAGATAACTCTATCCTGCACTTTATGCAAGTTATGGCCCTTTATTTACTTAGAAATTCTGGTTAAAGTTTTGCGTGCAACTAAATTAAGAGTCCATATCTCAGTATATACTTGATGCATTGCATTGAACCTTTATACAACCCTACCCAACTATCACACCTATGTAGATTATCAAGTTAGATAACTCTATCCTGCATTTTATGCAAGTTATAGCCCTTTTTTACTTAGAAATTCTGGTTAAAGTTTTGCGTGCAACTAAATTAAGAGTCCATATCTCAGTATTTACTTGATGCATTGCATTGAAACTTTCTACAACCCTACCCAACTATTACACCTGTGTATATTATCAAGTATGATAACTATTCTGCATTTTATGCAAGTTATGGTCCTTTTTTTTCTTAGAAATTCTGGTTAAAGTTTTGCGTGCAACTAAATTAAGAGTCCATGTCTCAGTAAATACTTGATGCATTGCATTGAAACTTTCTACAACCCTACCCAACTATCACACTTGTGTAGATTATCAAGTATGATCACTCTATCCTGCATTTTATGCAAGTTATGGCCTTTTTGGACTTAGAAATTCTGGTTAAAGTTTTGCATGCAACTACATAAAGAGACCATCTCTTACTAAACTACTTGATGCATTGCATTGAAACTTTATACAGCCCTTACCAACCATCACATCTATGTAAACAATCAAGTATGATTACTCTATCCAGCATTTTATGCAAGTTATGGACCTTTTTGGACTTAGAAATTCTGGTTAAAGTTTTGCAACTACATTTAGAGTGTAATCTCAGTACACAACTTGAAAAATTGCATTGAAACTTTATACAACCTTTCCCAATTGCACAACTATAAACACAACCAATTAAGATAACTCTATCCTGTATATGGTGCAAATTGTTGCCGTTTTTTTACTTAGAAATTATGGTTAAAGGTTTGCGTTAAACTACATTAAGAGTCAATATCTTAGTAACTACTTGATGCATTCCATTGAAAGGTTATACAACCCTTTCTAACCATCACACCTATGAAAATAATCATGTTAAATAACACTATCCAGCATATAATGCAAATTATCACCCACTAAGAAATTGTGGTTAATGTTTTGCATGCAACTACATTAGAGTCCATTATCTCAGTAACTTAAATAAGTGGTGGAATAGTCGAGCGCGCTGTCCTCCGACAGCTCTTGTTTACCTTGATAATTTAAAATGTGTCTGCTTCAGATTAGTTGTATGTGGGAAAGGGTTTCAGTTTGATAATGACAGTTCCTGTTTCTTTGTTCCAGAGTGGGAAATATGACTCCCCCTCATGGTTGTCCTCGGAATGCAAAGACTTGATAAAGACAATGTTACAAGTGGACCCAAAACGGCGAGTCAGTGTCTGCCAGTTGGTCAACCATCCATGGCTCATAAAGGGTGTCGATATACCGGTAGAGTGGCATAGTAAACATAGGGTAAGTTTGTCATTTTACCATTTACCAGATGTGTTATTTTTTGTTGTGTCAACTGCTTTGAAATCTCAAAGAAAGAAATTACAGGAAAAAATGAAGATTTGTTAAATATAAAGTCTTCTGCAAAGGCATAAAAAGGGTTAAACAGTCTTGTGTGAATATATCTTGTAGAGAAAGGTGGATATGACTGTATAACAGAGTCTCTATCAGAGAAAGTGTTAAACAGTCTTGTGTGAATATATATTGTAGAGAAAGGTGGATGATGACTGTATAACAGAATTAGCTGTGCATTATAACAAAACAAAACAGGAGATGGAGGCAGAGGTGCTAAAGGTAAGGTTTTATTTCTAGATTCTCATTATGCTAAGGATTTCTAGGTCAAACATTTTTCATAGAAAAAATGTCTTGGCATTGTGATACCCTTGGCATTTTCTGTGTCGTCACAAAACTTTAACCATTCCTCATAACTTAAAAAAACATTTGACTATTTTCAAATGAAATATGGTACACATGTTTCTAGGAACAAAAGTCTCTTTTTTTTACTTGAAAAAAAAAGCCAGACAAGTGTTCGCTCACAGCTATCTTGTTAATTATACCCCATTCAAAGAAGAGGGGGTATATAGGAGTCACTGTGTCGGGCTGTCTGTCGGCCTGAAGCCATATTTTATTCGGCCTATTTCTTACAAACCACTGGGTGGAATTCAATAAAAAACATGAAGCTTCTGTACCATAAGGAGATGTGCATATCCTAAAGGGGTTACAATTGCATGTTATTATACAGAGTTATGGCCCTTTTACTTATTAAGTTATGGTGTAGGTCACGGTGCTATTTAGGGGGTATTCATCATCTTCAGTGATAGTTCTTGTTTATCTACTTTTGGGAATTTTACATATTTCAAAAAAAAAAAAGACTAATTATATATCAACTGAACCCTAATATGTAATTGTGTAACATGCAATGGACATTTACATTATTGAAATAAAAATTGGGGTATCTTGAGTTATTTCGTTCACAATTATGTTATGGGGTCAAGCTTTTATCACACTTCAAATCTGTACTTGACCCTTATTTTCATGCCTCTCAATGTATTCGGAAGAAATACTGCAATTCTGTTAAGAAATCTCAATTGGTCCGGTGACTCTCCCGAAGGTTTACAGATAATTGTGTTCTCGTTTACTAAGTGACATATAGCGTAGGAGTTTTATGGAAATATCTGGACTGAATTTGTTTATAAGTTGTATGACTGAAATCTGTCCAGACAGGCACATTTTCGGTTTTACGGAGGCCTGCTGCCTTGTGTCTGTGTGCAGAGCTAGATAAGAGTATTTTACATTCCCAAATACTTATTTGACCCTCAAACCCTATGTTGTAGGTACTCAAAGGAATTGTCTCAGTGAGTACCCAGACTAAAGGGTTAAGTTGAGACATAAAATAGATAAGGATGGGTGAAGACAAGTTTACTCATCCTTATCTAGACCTCTGTCTGTGTCCTGGTACAATGTGTTGTATTCATGATAATGACAAAAGGTCTCTTACGGCATGATTAACCCCTTCCCTCATATAGACGCTTTCTGACGCCTCTGATGCAGACGGCTTTTTGAAAACATAGTGACAAAAGAAGAAATTGCTCAAAACGAGCAATTTCTCCTTTTGACACAATGTTTTCCACTGTTAGTCATATGTTATCCATTCAATTAAAGAGATTTTCTATTATTTGACAAAATATGTTCAAAGTCGTCTGCTGCAGAATTATCGTATGAGGGAAAGGATTATGAGAAATCTGTACAACTGAGGATAATCATACTTTGGAATACTTGGTCCCTTACATGAAACTATGTGCTCTTAATTTTCAGACAGTGTCGAAGGCCAAAGTCAAAATTTTGTTGCGAGGAAATGCCCAACCTTGCAGTGCCCTTGTTCAAATTCTATATCAAAATCGTATTTCTATTTTCTTAGATATTCTACTAATATCTACTAGAAGCACGTTTTTTGTTTTATTTCAGTGGGATTTTGACTATTTAACATCCACCTACTTTTTACTGTTAGAAAAGAAGGCAAAAGGACGACCAGTTCGTTTGATTCAACATAGACAATCCAATGATACACCCAGGGTAACCTCTTCATCATCTTACACTTTTCATGCTTCAGATGGCATTTGATGTCTTTGCAGGATTCCTACAGCAGACGACTTTGAAAGCATTTGTGCAAAATTATGAAACAAAGAATACTTTTGATATAGTTTGCAATTTTTCTTTTTGTCACAATGTTTTCAAAAGTCATCTGCTGCGGATATGCAAAGTGTGAAAAGAGTAAAATGTTTTCAAAGATAGGCTTCCATTATTTTAAATGTGTTAGTTTTTAGATCACCTGAGCCAAAGGCTCAAGGTGAGCTATTCTGATCACTTTTTGTCCGTCGTCCGTCCGGTGTTAACTTTTAGCTTTAAACATCATCTCCTCCCAAACTCCAAGGACAATTTCCGTGTAACATCACAGGACTGTTCCTCTGGTTGGCCTCTTTCAAAGTTGTTCAAAGATTTAAATTCCATTGAGAACTTTGGTTGCTGCGGCATCAGAAAGGGGGCAAAAGGTCCAAACTTTAAAAATCTTCTCCTCCGAATCTGCCTGTCAGATTCAAATATAATTTGGTAGAAATGTTCATTGGGTGACCCTCTATAAAAATTGTTCAAGCCATACTGATTGGTCGAAAAACATGGCAGTCAGGCGGCATCTAAAAAGGGGCAAATGACAAAATTTGAAAATTCCATTTTTATGCAAATGCTTGTCTGATTTTAAGAAAATATAATACAAATCTTACTGTAATGATCCTCTATTTAATTTGTTTAAGCCGTTTTGATTGGTTACACAATCATAGCAACCAGGCGTCATCACAAAAGGGGTAAATTGAACTTTTAGCTACAAATGACAACCATCTCCTACCATTCCAATAGACCAATTACCACAAAACATCACAGGAATGTTCCTTTGGTGGTCCTCTTTCAAAATTGTTCAAAGATTAAAATTCCAATGAGAACTTTGGTTGCTGCGGCATCAGAAAGGGGACAAAATGTCCAATCTTTAAAAATCTTCTTCTCCGAATCTGCCTGTCAGATTCAAATATAATTTGGTAGAAATGTTCCTTGGGTGACCCTCTATAAAAATTGTTCAAGCCATACTGATTGGTCGAAAAACATGGCAGTCAGGCGGCATCAGAAAAGGGGCAAAATGGCAAAATTTGAAAATTCCATTTTTAGCTCTACTGGCCAAAGGCCAGAAGGGCTTATGTCGTGTCGATTTGTCCGTCGTCCGTGCGTCCGTCCGTAAACAATTTCTTGTTAACACGATACAGTCTTCACTTTTGATTGTATCTCAACCAAACTTATACAGTAGTTAGATATCCATGAGAACTCGGTTCCTTTCGAAAACCAGCCAGATCCGCCCATGCATGACTGGATTATGGCCCTTGAAATGGTCAAAATTGCTATAAAAGAGCTTGTTAACACGATACAGTCTTCACTTTTGATTGTATCTCAACTAAACTTATACAGTAGTTAGATATCCATGAGAGCTCGGTTCCTTTCGAAAACCAGCCAGATCTGCCCCTGCATGACTGGATTATGGCCCTTGAAATGGTCAAAATTGGTATAAAAGAGCTTGTTAACACGATAGTCTTCACTTTTGATTGTATCTCAACCAAACTTATACAGTAGTTAGATATCCACGAGAGCTCGGTTTCTTTCGAAAACCAGCCAGATCCGCTCATGCATGACTGGATTATGGCCCTTGAAATGGTCAAAATTGCTATAAAAGAGCTTGTTAACACGATACAGTCTTCACTTTTGATTGTATCTCAACCAAACTTATACAGTAGTTAGATATCCATGAGAGCTCTGTTCCTTTCGTAAACCAGCCAGATCCGCCTATACAAGACTGGATTATGGCCCTTGAAATTGTTCAAATTGCTATAATTGAGCATGTGAACACAATAGAGGCTCTATTTACTATCTGATCTTCACCAAACTTAAGTAGTTAAATATTGATGAGAGCTTGGTTCCTTTTGAAAACCAGCCAGATCGGGCAAGATTGGATTATGGCCCATGAAATTGTAAAAATTGCTATAATACAGCTTGTGAACACAAAAGAGCCTCCATTTACTATCCGATCTTCACCATACATACATGCTCTGGATTGAAAATGAGCAAAGAACCATACCAGTAGAGCATAGGCCCTCATGGGCCTCTTGTTATGAAAGTGTTTGTCTGATTTTAAGAAAATATAATACGAATCTTACTGTAATGGTCCTCTATTTAATTTGTTTGAGCCGTTTTGATTGGTTACACAATCATATCAACCAGGCGTCATCACAAAAAGGGTAAATTGAACTTTTAGCTACAAATGACAGCCAACTCCTACCATTCCAATAGACCAATTTGCACAAAACATCACAAGAATGTTCCTTTGGTGGTCCTCTTTCGAAATTGTTCAAAGATTTAAAATTCCATTGAGAACTTTGGTTGCTGCGGCATCAGAAAGTGAGAAAAATACCCACATTTTAAAATCCTTTTCCTCCATAATCTACTTGTGTGATTGCAAGATAATTTGGTAGAAATGTTTCTTAAGTGACCCTCTAAATAAACTGTTGAAGCCATATTGATTTCGTTGAAAAACAGGGCAGCAAGGCGGCATCAGGAAAGGTGCAAAATTACAAAAACTTTATAATTCCATTCTTATTAAAGTTCTTGTTAGATTTCAAGATATAAATGGCCTTTACTGATAAGATGTTTCTTGAGAAGTGTCCACTCCTTTCAGTTTCATTTGCACTCCCTGATAAAAAAAATCCAGATATTTGCAGTTAAATATTTGCTACTAATTTACTATCAATTAGGTGATCGATTTAGGGCCATCTTGGCCCTCTTGTTACCTATATCAGTGAAACGGCGAAGAAAAAGATTTTTTTACTAATATATATATATAAATGTTAAAGATGAATGCATGAAAATCTTACAGAACTGTGGATCTGTTTAACTTTGTACTTCATTACTAGTTATGAAAGTGTTCACACAATCTCATTAAAATAAAACCTTTACTTTGCTGCAGAAGTCAACACTTGTATATATCTGCATTGTACAGATTGTCTCAGATTGACCCTTGTGTCAGCCAATCAAATTGATTGACGCCTACAAATTTGCTAGTGATCAACAGGGGAAATAACCCAAAAAAATAAATGAGTTAGAAAAGCAGTGATGTGCAAGGGTTTCAATTGTATAGTTACCATTTTGATAGCAGAACCTAGGGTGATTGTATCATGCGATTTCATTGGACAGAAAAAAAGAGTTCTTATCCACACTGAGGGATACTGCTTGTGAGGAAACCCTGCATTGGTAATTCATGAAGCCTTTATCTGCTCGTGGGTCTTGGATTTAACACTTTTCCATTCTTACAACAAATCTGCAGGAGACGACTTTGAAAACATAATGGCTGAAATATCAAAAACTACTATTATAGATAGTTTCTTAATGGGTCGAGTTGAAAACATTGTGACAACAGACCAAATTGCTCATCATGATTAATTTCTTCTTTTGCAACAATGTTTTCAAAAATCTTCAGCTGCAGAGGCGTCAGAAAGCATCTGTATACTTATAGGAAAGGGTAAAAGATGCATATTCTAGACTGGCTGAACAATTAAACATAAAGTCAAGGACAAAGATTTCAGACCTTGTGTTGAATTTTGAGTCGAGACCAACCAGGCAAACTTTGCTGTCTTATAATGTGTCTTATTTCATTCATTTTTTGTGATGTTTTTAAAGAATAATTTATTAAGGTCTTGCTTTCATCAAGATTGAAAAACATCTATCCTCTCCAACTTACAGACGACTTAGGATGCATCTGCAGCAGATGACTTTTGAAAACAGGAATAAATTTCTCATAATAATCAATTTCATATTTTACCCTTTTCAATTATTATATGATAAAATATAAGATGTCTACTGCAGATTTTTTGTGTTAAAATTGAAGATTTGACATATGAATGTAGATTAAAGTCAGTTAATGTGTAAAGGTACTCTTTGGCTTGATTTTAAATAAATCTTATTACAACTTTTGTTTGAAGCTGTCCAATAAAGCATTGATTGTTTTTTATATATATTTTTATTACAGCCACGAAGTGCAAGTGCTGACTCGTACGGGACAACAACAGACATTTTTTCACAGCGACATACATCTGAAAAGACGGGTCAGAAATCAGAAAGGGTTAAAGGTCGGGCAAGAGAAAGGCTACCTTTCTCTGATAATAAAGAGAATACCGTGAATAATTCCAAGAACAGTAAAGAAAGTTTCCTGGTGCCACAGGCACCAGGTGTCAAAAAAACACCGTCTAAAGCCAGGGGACCTCAAAATAAAAATCTGATAGAAACAGCAAACTATGAAAACAAAAAGCCACGATCACCTTTAAAGTCAAAACAGGTGCCTCTTCCACTTGATGATACATGTAAGTACAGAAATGAGGTTGTGCATGCCATGATGGGAAATGGTACAATTTTACTGTTGTGAACAGTATAGATCCAGACCACTCTACACTGAACATCTTTTGACCTATCTTAACCAAACTTGGTATACAGTTAGTATATGGCAAGGTCTAGAAGCCTATTTATTTTCAAGGTCATAGGTTAAAGGTCAAGGTCAAAATTGGACTTTGAATACCAAGGGGATGCATCCGCTTTGCGGTGCCCTTCTTTTCATTGGACTTTTGATTGACATTAACACACATGTAACACATGAGTAAGTAATTAGTGGGTAAAATCACACGCATTTAACAAAGGAGTTAGTTATTAGTGGGTAAAATCACACACATTTAACAAAGGAGTTAGTTATTAGTGGCTAAAATCACACACATTTAACAAATGAGTTAGTAATTAGTGGGTAAAATCACACGCATTTAACAAAGGAGTTAGTAATTAGTGGGTAAAATCACACACATTTAACAAATGAGTTAGTAATTAGTGGCTAAAATCACACACATTTAACAAACGAGTTAGTAATTAGTGGGTAAAATCACACACATTTAACAAACGAGTTAGTAATTAATGGGTAAAATCCGATGGGATAAAAATGATCATATCACTCGTTCAATGTTAAATTAATTTCAGGTTATATAAATGAGCAGTGAAAATTGATGCCATTACTCATAGCAGATGTTTCAGCTTTGTCAAAGTAGCTGTGTTTAAGGTACTTTCATGACACAGATATGTATTGCAGTGTTATGTGGTGTTCTTTATGACGTCGGAAAGAGTCGTAATGAACAATTTTCAACTCTATTCCAAAATTAAACTTACATTTATACAGATTTTCTATACTTTCGCTTGGATTGTTTAACCCTTTCCCTCATATAGATGCTTTCTTACGCCTCTGTAGCAGACAGCTTTTTGAAAACATAGTGACAAAAGAAGAAATTGCTCAAGACGAGCAATTTCTCCTTTTGCCACGAGAAATGGCTCGTCTTGAGCAATTTTTCTCTTTTGGTCATATGTTTCATCAATAACAGATTTCTTGACTACAGGAGGTCAGTAGCTGCAGCATATTTATGAGGGAAAGGGTTTAAAATTTGTCAGCGAGTAGAGAAATTGTATGGTGAAAGGGTCAATATAACTTCTCTCTTCAGACTGTTTGTTATGTTATTATGTCTCCCCCTGTATACAGGGGAGATATATTGTTTTTGTCCTTGATGTCTGTCTGTTCGTCCCCAAAATCTTGTCCGATCCATATCTCCCAGACGGCTTGAAGGATTTTCATGAAACTTGGGTCACATGTTCACCTCATCAAGGCGACGTGCAGAACCCGCGTCTCGACAATATAAGGTCAAGGTCAAGCTTGAAGGTCAAAGGTTTGAGGCTTTATTTCGTGTCCGCTCCATATCTCCCAGACGGCTTGAAGGATTTTCATGAAACTTGGGTCACATGTTCACCTCATCAAGGCGACGTGCATAACCCGCGTCTCGACAATATAGGGTCAAGGTCACGCTTGAAGGTCAAAGGTTTGAGGCTTTATTTCGTGTCCGCTCCATATCTCCGAGACGGCTTGAAGGATTTTCATGAAACTTAGGTCACATGTTCACCTCATCAAGGCGACGTGCAGAACCTGCGTCTCGACAATATAGGGTCAAGGTCAAGGTCACGCTTGAAGGTCAAAGGTTTGAGGCTTTATTTCGTGTCCGCTCCATATCTCCGAGACGGCTTGAAGGATTTTCATGAAACTTGGGTCACATGTTCACCTCATCAAGGCGACGTGCAGAACCCACGTCTCGACAATATAGGGTCAATGTCAAGGTCACGCTTGAAGGTCAAAGGTTTGAGGCTTTATTTCGTGTCCGCTCCATATCTCCCAGACGGCTTGAAGGATTTTCATGAAACTTGGGTCACATGTTCACCTCATCAAGGTGACGTGCAGAACTTGTGTCTCGACAATATAGGGTCAATGTCAAGGTCACGCTTGATGGTCAAAGGTTTGAGGCTTTATTTTGTGTCTGCTCCATATCTCCCAGACGGCTTGAAGGATTTTAATGAAACTTTGGTCACATGTTCACCTCATCAAGGCGACGTGCAGAACCCGTGTCTCGACAATATAGGGTCAAGGTCACGCTTGAAGGTCAAAGGTTTGAGGCTTTATTTCGTGTCCGCTCCATATCTCCAAGACGGCTTGAAAGATTCTCATGAAACTTGGGTCACATGTTCACCACATCAAGGCGACGTGCATAACCCGCATCTCGACCATACCGGGTCAAGGTCAAGGTCATGTTTGAAGGTCAAAGGTTTGAGGCTTTATTTTGTGTCAACTCCATATCTCCAAGACGGTTTGAAGTATTTTCATGAAACTTGGGTCAGATGTTCACCTCATCAAGGCGACGTGCAGAACCCGCGTCTCGACCATACTGGGTCAAGGTCACGCTTGAAGGTCAAGGTTTGAGGCTTTATTTTGTGTCCACTCCATATCTCCTTAAAGGATTTTCATGATACGTGGGTCACATGTTCACCTCATCAAGGCGACGTGCAGAACCCGCGTCTCGACCATACCGGGTCAAGGTCAAGGTCACGCTTGAAGGTCAAAGGTTTTAGGCTTTATTTCGTGTCCACTCAATATCTCCAAGACGGCTTGAAGGATTTTCATGAAACTTGGGTCAGATGTTCACCTCGTCAAGGCGACGTGCAGAACCCGCGTCTCGACCATACTGGGTCAAGGTCACGCTTGAAGGTCAAATGTTTGAGGCTTTATTTTGTATCCGCTCCATATCTCCTTAAAGGATTTTCATGAAACTTGGGTCACATGTTCACCTCATCAAGGCGACGTGCAGAACCCGCGTCTCCACCATACCGGTTAAAGGTCAAGGTCAAAGGTTTTAGGCTTTATTTCGTGTCCAGTCAATATCTCCAAGACGGCTTGAAGGATTTTCATGAAAATTTGGTCACATGTTCACCTCATCAAGGCGACGTGCAGAACCCGCGTCTCGAACATACTGGGTCAAGGTCAAGGTCACACTTGAAGGTCAAAGGTTTGAGGCTTTATTTTGTGCCGCTCCATATCTCCAAAACAGCTTAAAGAATTTTCATGAAACTTGGGTCACATGTTCACCTCATCAAGGCGACGTGCAGAACCCGCGTCTCGACCATACCGGTTCAAGGTCAAGGTCACACTTGAAGCTCAAAGGTTTTAGGCTTTATTTCCTGTCCACTCAATATCTCCAAGACGGCTTGCTTATGTTTAGCAACAGTTGTTAACTGTTTTGAAGAATACTTCAGTCTTGAATGTTACAGCTGCAGTAAAAATATGTGTTTCTGTAAACCATTTGAAATCATGTCCACTTTGTACCAGGTCAAGACAAAACATTAGTAATTAAAAATTGAGTACTGTCCAACTTGGTCAAATTTTTGTTTGTCTGCTTTATAGGTTGGAATGTTTTGAGAGATTTTGACAGATATTTGAGGGGGAGACATATGTTTTTGTCAAAACAATTCTAGTTTTATTTAGTGTGTACGCCAGGCAAGCTGATGGATGGTTCCATGTTATGTTATTTTATTTACAGTGTGTACCCCAGGCAAGCTGATGGATGGTTCTATGTTGAATAGCACCCTGTCCCCTTCAAGATCCTACGACTCCCAGTTAAATAACCTACAGAAGGAACTGGCCAACACACCACTGACTGATAGAAAGAAGTAAGATTTTACACGGTTATGAAGTGGGTTGTCAAAAATATTATAACTGCGACTATTCCATTTTTGTGTCACCTTTCTTGGCAGGGAGACAGACATTTAAGGATCACTTCTCCTGCTTCTGTAAGCCCTCCGTACTTTCAGACTGCTGCAGGTGACACATATATTTCTTCCAATACCCTTGACTAACTCAGTGGTGAAGTTATAGAGGGTCCACCTCAACGAGGAAGGTATTTGGTTTGATTCCCGGCCGAGTCATACCAAATACTTCAAAAATGGTAGTATGGCTGCCTTTCTTGGAGCTCAGGGTTGCAGTGTTAGTATTAGGACTGACTAACTGGTGTCAAGATAAATGCACCAGTAGTACTGGTTACTTACTCTGACAGGAAATGCTATGATATAACTGAAAAGTGATTGAAAGCGCCGTAAAACACCAAACAAGCAATAAATCCAATACACTTGTTTGCAGACAGTCTTTTTAATGTTTAGCAAACAGCCTATTTTAAGCAGTTTGATAATCACTCCTTGGTATTCAAGTGTGTGGGTAAAGCATTATTGCTGATTCACTGGGATTACTTACTGGTAGTACTGGTAACTTGCTGAGAAAATGATGTGAAATGTAACAACAAGGTTGTAAAAAAATGTGGAGAAATGAAAAACTGGTTTTCAAGAGACTATTCTCCTATTCTACCACAGCTTGTCCAACATTCTTTCAAACATTTGACAAAAGTCAATGTGACAAGCTTCATATGCTTCCACCAATGGGCTAATATTATATGTGGTAAAGCAGCCAGTTGTGTGGAGTACTGGTGTTAGCAAGCCAGGAAACACAAGGGTAGGTGAACTGGCCACCAAGCTATGACTGAAGAATTGGTGAAAACAGCATTAAACCACAATCAACCAATTCTTTTATACAGTAGTTTTCTATTTTGCACCCAACAATGACCAAACAGTTTTCGGTTCATTGCATTATCTCGTTCCAATAACAGAAGCCTCTGCAGCAGAGGACTTGAAAACATGGCAAAAAAAGAAATTGCTCATAAATGGCAATTTCTCCACTTGCCAGAATGTTTTCTAATCTTCAATAATTAAACTTTCCCTTATATACTTTCAAAGTCCTCTGCTGCTGATTTGTTGTGTGTGGGAAATGGGGTTAACTGTTTCAAGAATAGACTCAATCTCAAAATTGAAAGCATGATTTTGATTCAGAGCTGAAAACATTTTGGGAAAGTGAGTCATTGCTCTTTTTGAGCATTTTCTCCTTTTCCCACATTGATTTCAACTGTTGCCTATGGCAGACTTGCAAAGAGTCATCTCTATCTGTGGCAGGGCTAAAGGTCGTGTTTATAGAGACTTTCCCAAGAGGTCTAGATAAGGAGGATTAAACAATACTGAATAGTTAGTCCCAAACAGTCTTACTTAACCCTTTCCCTCATACAACAATTCTACAGCAGATGACTTAGAACATATTTTGTCAAAAAACAGAAAATCTTATTGAATGGATAACCTATGACTAAAAGTGGAAAACATTGTGGCAAAAGGAGAAATTGCTTGTTTTGAGCAATTTCTTCTTTTGTCACTATGTTTTCAAAAAGCTGTCTGCTGCAGAGGCGTCAGAAAGCTTCTATATTTTAGGGAAAGGGATAATACTCAATTAATTCTTTGTTGTCGGTACTCTAAATAATCATCTCATTGGGATGATTATTTTGGGTACCCACAACATAGAGTTTCCAGGTCAGATAAGGATTTTAGAACATGAAATACGCTCCTTATCATGAGCTCTTGTAACCAATATGATATACATGTAGTTATTTGTTTATGCTAATGCTTTGCTTTTTCTCATTTCATTGTTGCTTTGCCATGAACATTTAGTCACCACCCCCATCATGCTTCATTATCATAAATACTCCATAACCCTTTTGATCTTACAAAGAACATGTGGCCAACAACCTCAAAAATATGGAAAATTTAAAAAATAAAACATAATTATTAGATACGAGTCACAGTGAAAACATGGTAAACGGTTAAATTTCTCATTATGTGAAATATCTCTTGTTGCCAAGCCAAAATGTTGTTGTTTTGAATTACTTAGCTGTAAGTGGGAAAGGGGAGTTAAAATACATATTTTGATACCAGAAAATGAAGAAGTAGTTTGTCGATTAAGAATGCTTCTAGGAACGATCAGCAGGAAAGCCTCATTTCAAGTGATACTCATATTAATCATTGACCTCATGCAACAAATCTCCACCAGATTACCAGAACATCTGGGGGAAAAAAAGACTTGAAAAAATAATAGAGATGAAAACATGATGACAAAGACAGAAATTAGCATTTTCTCCGCACCAAAATGTGTTCAAAAGTTGTCTGCTGTTTATGTGTCAAAATGTGTCTCTCAGGTCTGGAAAGAGTTAAACCCTTTCCCTCATACGACAATTCTGCAGCAGACGACTTTGAACATGTTTTGTCAGAAAAATAGAAAATCGATAACCTATGACTAAAATTGGAAAACATTGTGGCAAAAGTAGAAATTGTTTGTTTTGAGCAATTTCTTCTTTTGTCACTATGATTTCAAAAAGCTGTCTGCTCCAGAGTTGTCAAAAAGCGTCTATATGAGGGGTAGGGTTAAATAATTTTTAAAAAAAAATTAAAAAAGTTTCTTCTTGGAAGATGAGGCCAGACAGTACACGTACTGGTAAGAGCAGTTTTCTATCAGTACCAAGACTTGCATTTTGGGCAGGTGTTTTAGCTTCTGATGCTGTTAGTTTACCACCAATTTCAAGAATATATTTCAAATTGGCTCAAATTCGTACGGCTGCTATTTTAAATGTTATTTGTCAGATCTGAAAGATTCTCTAACAAAGTTATCAATTTAAAAGCCGAGCCTCGGTAGCGACGCGGGCTGTCAATCCAGGGGTTGTGAGTTCGAATCCCGGCTCAGCCAAGTTTCTTTCCGAGGATTGACAAAAGTCAATGCAACATGCGTCATTCCTCTTCCACCAATGGGCTAAGTCTATGTGGAAAAGCAGCCAGTTGCTTGGGAAGATTGTTGTGTGGAGTACTGGTGTGAGAAAACCAGGAAATGCATGAGTAGGTGAACTGGCCGCCGTGATATAACTGAGAAATTGTTAAAAACGGCGTTAAACCCCAATCAATCAATCAATTTAAAAATTTGCTCTTAACTCTCAAGTTAAGTGGATTATGCACTCATGAGCAGGTTCAATTTCATAAGTATTATATATATCATGCATATAATTAAAAATCTGTATCTTACATAACAGTTTCTATATCATGCTTGTAGCGCCAAGAGACTAGTTTACTAGTAATCAAAGCTTATATTTCGGATAAAATAATAACATTAAGAATTTATGATGAAGTGTGACTCAGTGGTCATGGCATTTAATTTGATTGTTTATTTATGTGAAACTGATAGACCCCCCACTACTAAATCTAATAGGGCGGTGTCGGTTGATGAGGATATATACAAGGCACACATTGAAACGACGCCAAGCAAGTCGAGAAAAGGATCCGTTTTTGGAAGTCTGGAGAAGGTATTCAATATGCTAACACCCAAAAAACAGAGGAATTCTACATCTGATGGACCAAGAAAAGTGAAGGTAAATCTCAGACATGAATTAGTATGGTGATTCATCTGCAGCATTGTCTTTTACCCTTTCCTACTTACAGCAAATTTGCAGCAGACGACTTTGATATCATGAAGAAAATCTTTTTTTTTTTTTTGCTCCATGCATAATTCTGGTTTCCTTGGCAACACAAAAAAGAAAAAAAATTTTTTGCCTTATATGGCTATAGTGAAAACTTTAGAATTCTTCTCCTCCCAAAGTATCTGGCCGATTTTCAAATAATTTTGAAGAAATGTTCCTTGGGTGAACCTCTACAAGTTAACTTCAAGTCATGTTCATTGGCAGTAAACAGAATAAGATGTGTGGTTGGCATTACAAATCACATTGCATAACTCAGGGGAATCAATCCAGGGCCATTATGGCCCTCTTTGTTTATAGTTTTTGTCTGCTGAATATGTGTTGTAATTATAGTGTTATCTCATTTTCTCATTTGCTTTGAAAAGCTTACAGAACATTCTTGTCTCTTGCATATCTCTCAAATGGTATAAGCCAGAGTCACTTTACAGGAATGTTGAAAAGCATAAGTGCAGAGTTAGGGCACTTGAATTACTTTAAAATAGAACAAATGGTTGCAGAGTGATGACCCTTAATTGTGTGGCAAAGGCTAAAAGCTGGGGCATTGGTGTCTTGCTGACGCGTTTCTAGTTATGTAGATTTTAAACGCCGTTGGAAAAGTCTGGTGCATTAACCCTTTCCCTCATATACACGCTTTCTGATGCCTCTGCAGCTGACAGCTTTTTGAAAACATATTGACCAAAAAAGAAATTGCTCAAAACAAGCAATTTCTCCTTTTTGCCACAACGTTTTCCACTTTTAGTCATAGGTTATCTATTCAATTATAGAGATTTTCTATTTTTTTGACAAAATATGTTCCAAGTTGTCTGCTGCAGAATTGTCGTATGAGGGAAAGGGTTATAATAGTATTGATTCTTTCCCTGATGCAGACAACTTTAGATTCATCTGGTACCTGCCTTGTTTTAACATTGTGGGAAATGAGCTCATCATGAGGCAGAGCAATTTCTCTTTTCGCTATTATGTTTTAAACTAAATTTAATAGTTATACTTTCATACTTTCATAACGGAGATATTCCATAGTTTAAGAAAAGGATTTCAAAGGCTTCTGCTGCAACATTATTGTAATTGGGAAAAGGTTAAGATGTTTTGAACCTGAATGAATCCCCAACACTCTATGTTGTCTTTCAGGCTTTACACAATGTGTTCAGAACAAATGAAACAAATCCAGAAACAGCCTTAGCTAACCTGATAAACACAGTAGAGAAAAAATGCATACCATATAAACAGAGCGAGTAAGTAAAACTAAGATGTTTTTACACAATTTATATATATAAGAAAGCAGTATGCTCTTTCTGTTAAAAAAATAGCTGCATGGCAATTCTAGGCATAATGGGAATGAATGTGTGATGTTTTATGGCACATAGATTGATTGATTGGTTGGGGTTTAACGCCGTTTTTAACATTTTCTCAGTTATATCACGGCAGCCAGTTCACCTGCTCATGCATTTCCTGGTTTTCTCACACCAGTACTTCACACAACAATCTTTCCAAGCAACTGGCTGCTTTTCCACATAGACTTCGCCCATTGGTGGAAGACGAATGAGGCATGTCACATTGATTTTTGTCAATCGTCAGAAAGAAAGTTGGCCAAGCCGGGATTCGAACTCACAACCCCTGGATTGACAGCCGGCGTCGACCGGGGCTCTGCTTATATGGCACATAGACAAAGGTCATATAGCATGCATATAAATAAAACAACAATAGGTAAACATTATTCAAAAAACAAATGTGATGTCTGAAATAAGATCAGGTGAAATTTTCCGGGTACTACCTATTATATTTTAATTATTTTTATGCCCCCGGAATCACCGATTCGGTGGGCATGTAGTTTTTGGCCTGTCTGTCTGTGTGTGCACGAAAAAAACTTTAACCTTGACCACTACTTTTGAACCATAACAGGTACGTCTACCATATTTCACATGTGTATTCCTTGTGACATGACCTTTTTGTCAGTACCAACATTTTTGACCTTGCGACCTTGACCTTTGACCTAGATGTTGCCATTCTCGAAAAAAAATTTAACCTTGGCCATTACTTTTGAACCATAACAGGTACGGCTACCATATTTCACATGTGTATTCCTTGTGACATGACCTTTCTGTCAGTACCAACATTTTTGACCTTGCGACCTTGACCTTTGACCTAGATGTTGCTATTCTCGAAAAAAAACTTTAACCTTGGCCATTACTTTTGAACCATAACAGGTACGGCTACCATATTTCACATGTGTATTCCTTGTGACATGACCTTTCTGTTAGTACCAACATTTTTGACCTTGCGACCGTGACCTTTGACCTAGATGTTGCCATTCTCAAAAAAAACTTTAACCTTGACCACTACTTTTGAACCATAACCGGTACGGCTACCATATTTCACATGTGTTTACCTTGTGACATGACCTTTCTGTCAATACCAAAATTGCTCACCTTGCGACTTTGACCTAGATGTTGCCATTCGGGGCATCAGTGTTTCACAAACACATCTTGTTTTCTCTCTTTTCATTCTAACATTATATTTCAGTTATACATTACGCTGCACAGTGGCCGACGACTGGGGAAGGGTCAAGTTGGCCTTTGACCTTGAAGTCTGTACAATGCCCAAGATGACTTTTGTAGGAGTCTGCAGAAAGCGTGTGAAAGGAGATACATGGCATTACAAAAAATTGTGTGAAGATATTCTAGCTTCTGCTAAATTGTAAGTTGTTCTTTTATTGATGCATTAGGCAATATAATACTGAAACTCTAGCAAGGGTCTACTTATCTCCTTGACTACATATTCAGATCAGTTTGTGTATTTGTGTTGGCTGATTAGGATCTTCTCTTTTCATAACTTACACTGGTTGAAATATAACTTAAGCTGGTTGAAATGCCTTATAGTTGGTTTGGTTATGTAGAGCACAGCTCAATTAGACATTTCAGAAGTAATTAAAGAATGTTTATGATCACAAGAATATCTTTCCAGAATATAATCCATCTTAATTAACCCTTTCCCACATGCAGACACGCATGTTTTGAAAACATTGTGGTTAAGGGAGAAATTGAATTTTCTCTTTTTGCAATTTTTTTTTCAACTGATCTGAATATTACATTTCACCTGTAATCATTTTTTTCTCTTTTATCACAATTTTTTAACGTCGTCTGCTTCAGATTTGTTCCATGTGGAAAAGGTTGATTTTCATGTTTCTTGGCCTAAATTTTGTAGCTTCATTGATACATCTCTTAAGTATGTTTGCTCATTTTCCTTCACCATTTGATGATGCCATATATATGTTACAGTCAAACACTGGTTGAAATATAACTTAAGCTGGTTGAAATGCCTTATAGTTGGTTTGGTTATGTAGAGCACAGCTCAATTAGACATTTCAGAAGTAATTAAAGAATGTTTATGATCACAAGAATATCTTTCCAGAATATAATCCATCTTAATTAACCCTTTCCCACATGCAGACACGCATGTTTTGAAAACATTGTGGTTAAGGGAGAAATTGAATTTTCTCTTTTTGCAATTTTTTTTTCAACTGATCTGAATATTACATTTCACCTGTAATCATTTTTAGCTCCACTGGCTGAAAGCCAGTCGAGCTTATGTCATGGCGAATTGTCCGTCGTGCGTGCGTGTGTGCGTTAACTTTTTCCTTTAAACGACTTCTTCTCCCTAACCACTTGGCCAATTTGGTTGAAACTTCATGGGAAGCATTCTCTCAATGTCCTCTACTAAATTCCTTCAAATTTTTTTGATCCATTCAAAATTCTGGTTTCCATGGCAACCGAAAGAAAAAAATAGTGAGAACTTAAAAAATCTTCTTCTCCGAAAGTGTCAGGCCGATTTTCAAATAATTTTGTAGAAATGTTCCTTGGGTGACCCTTTATTAGATTCCTTCAAGAAATTTTGATTGGGCGAAAAACATGGCCGCCAGGGGGCGGGGCTTTTTTGCCTTATATAGCTATAGTGAAAACTTAAATAATCTTCTTCTCAAAAAGTGTTCAGCAGATTTTCAAATAATTATGTAGAAATGTTCCGTGGGTGACCCTCTATCAGATTCCTTCAAGCCATGTTGATTGGTAAAAAAACATGGCCGTCACAGGGCGGGGCTATTTTGCCTATATGGCTAAAGAGCAAACTTAAAAAATCTTCTCCTCCAAAAGTGTCAGGCCGATTTTCAAATAATTTTGTAGAAATGTTCCTTGTGTGAACCTTAATTAGATTCCTTCAAGAAATGTTGATTGGGCGAAAAACATGGCCGTCACAGGGCGGGGCTATTTTGCCTATATGGCTAAAGAGCAAACTTAAAAAAAATTCTCCTCCAAAAGTGTCAGGCCGATTTTCAAATAATTTTGTAGAAATGTTCCTTGTGTGAACCTTAATTAGATTCCTTCAAGAAATGTTGATTGGGCGAAAAACATGGCCGCCAGGGGGCGGGGCTTTTTTGCGTTATATAGCTATAGTGAAAACTTAAAACATCTTCTTCTCCGAAAGTGTTCAGCCGATTTTCAAATAATTTTGTAGAAATGTTCATTGGGTGACCCTCTATCAGATTCCTTCAAGCCATGTTGATTGGTCGAAAAACATGGCCGCCAGAGGGCGGGGCTATTTTGACTTATATGACCATAGTGAAAACTTAAAAAATCTTCTCCTCCGAAAGTGTCAGGCATATTTTCAAATAATTTTGCAGAAACATTCCTTTGGTGACACTCTACAAGATTCCTTTAAGCCATGGTGGTTGGTAAAAAAAATAGCCACCACGGGGCAGGGCTGTTTGGAGATTTTATTTTTGCCTTATGGCCGTGGAGCGATACTGGCCCTCTTGGGCCTCTTGTTTTCTCTTTTATCACAATTTTTTAACGTCGTCTGCTTCAGATTTGTTCCATGTGGAAAAGGTTGATTTTCATGTTTCTTGGCCTAAATTTTGTAGCTTCATTGATACATCTCTTAAGTATGTTTGCTCATTTTCCTTCACCATTTGATGATGCCATATATATGTTACAGTCAAACAGTGTTACAAGGAGTTTCAGGAAAAGGGTTTTCTTAAATTTAGGATAAAACTTAAAAAGTATCTGCCTTTAAAACCAATTTTAGTTGTATATAATTGATATCCTATTTGCCAGCTTACTTCTCATCTAACACTTTAACCCTTTCCCTCATATAAACGCTTTCTGACGCCTCTGCAGCAGACGGCTTTTTGAAAACATAGTGACAAAAGAAGAAATTGCACAAAACGTGCAATTTCTCCTTTTGCCACAATGTTTTCCACTTTTTGTCATAGGTTATCCATTCAATTATGGAGATTTTCTATGTTTTGACAAAATACGTACAAAGTCGTCTGCTGCAGAATTGTCGTATGAGGGAAAGGGTTAAAATGGTAGTAATCACTCCCCTCCTTGTCTCTCAGGATTGTCGGGTAATCATTACGACTAGTGTCGGCATTACGACTAGTGTCAGCATAGATGGACCAGTAATACTGGTAACTTACCCTGAAATTGCAGTGATATAACTTAAAAATTGTTGAAAGCGCCAAGCGGAGTAAACACCAAACAATCCAATCATTTCTGTAACCAGATATCAATGCATTAGTTCATTAAGAAGTACGGGAATTCTAACAGATTTTAATTGGAGATAATTGCTTGGGTAGAAATCAGGTCATGTGATCAAAGGTTTTAACCCATCATATTGGGATCTTCATACACAGAACAGTTTGAGAATATTCAAACTAAGCTGTAATAGGAACTATTTCTAACTTATTCTATATGACGAAGATTTATGCATCTTTGGATGCATTTACATTTTATGATGAAACCGCATTTAACTTTTCACATGCATTTTGACGTGATTGCACCAGACAGCTTTTACAACATTGTTGCAAAAGGAGAAATTGCTCATGATATCATTCCACTAAAAAATTTATCGCTTTTCCATAGATTTTTGCCTTGATGTTTTCAAAGTCTGCTTCAGATTTATTGTATGTTGTAAAGCGTTAAACCCAAATATAATTATACAATACATATTATTATGCTTTATATTTATTTCAGAACTTGTTAATCTGTGATAGTAAAAATGGACACAATCCAGCCCTGTACAAGCTTGTCATCGATACGACTACCTTTAGAATTTCTTCATCTGCCACTATCTTTTCAAAAACAGTCCAATTGTAGACAGGGTTTTAGATACAACATCTTATACTCTTTTGCATACCCTTAGACTGTGAGATATCGGCAGAAAAGATTGAACAATTTGATCAGGTACCATTATAATTTGAGACAATATAAAAACATTTGGAAAAGGAAAATTGCCAAGTTTTGAACAATTTTGTCTTTTCCCACAATGTTCTAAATCAGTTCTATTAGGGTATGTATATGATTAAATCTAATTTGGAAACCAATCCAATTGTGGGACAATGAAATACACATATATATATAATAAAATTTGTAAAAACTTTATGCATTTGGATCATCAGACAGCATGGATTAAATAGATGGATCATTATTTGTACTTGTAATTGACTTGTTAAATTTAAAAACAGTGTTTTAAACTATCAAATGAATTGTGTATATAGTATTTTAATATGTATAAATGGAGCAAATTTTAATTCGTTTTTCTATGCTGATCCCTGGTAGGTCAGTCGATAATGATGCAGGCTGTCAATCCAGGTTGTTATGAGTTTAAATTTTAGCTAAGTCTATGTGGAAAAGCAGCCAGTTGCTTTGAAAGTATGTTGTGAGGAGTACTAGTGTAAGAAAGACAGGAAACACATGAGTAGTTGAATTGGCTGTTGTGATATGACTGAACAAATGTTGAAAATGGGCATTAAACCCAATCAATCGTTTTTCTAGAAACATATAAATGCCTCAGTAGCTGATGATACAACGTGGAAAAGGGAATAATTGCATAAAATAATAAAATAATAAAATAATTGCATAAAACTAGCAGTTTTTAAATTTGCCTGCCGAAAAGATTTAAAAAGGAAGGAATAGTCTTTAAAAGACATATCATGTAATGAGTTAAAGTTTGGCTGCTTTTAAGTTTCTGTGAGGCTTACCCCATTCCCTCATGCAGACGTGTTATGTTGCCTCTGCAGCAAACGACTTTTAAAAACTTAATGGCAAATGGAGAGAAAAATTCACAGCAATTTTTCCTTTTACAACTGTTATCAGCTCTAATCAATATTTATAGGGATTTTCCACATTTGCAAATATGTTATCAAAGTTATCTATTGTGAAGATAATGTAAGTGGGGAAAAAGGGTTATGGATTTGTAGAATTCAACATATTTTGTGCCAATTATCCTATCGTAACTTACATGTATATAAATGAATCCCTTAAACAGAATTGTCGACAAGGAGCAAGAGTACCATATTGAACTGCCTAAACCCCATGTAGTGGGTACTCTAAATTATTTAATCATCTCAATGAAAATATTCTTTTGAGTACCCACATTATAGGGTTTCAATCATTAACCCTTTCCCTCGTGAGACAATTCTGCAGCAGACGACTTTGAACATATTTTGTCAAAAAATAGAAAATCTTTATAATTGAATGGATAACATATGACTAAAATTGGAAAACATTGTGAAAAAAGTAGAAATTGCACGTTTTGAGCAATTTCTTCTATTGTCACTATGTTTTCAAAAAGCCGTCTGCTGCAGAGGCGTCAGAAAGCGTATGTCTATATGAGGGTAAGGGTTAACAAGGGAGGTATTGTGGGTATTCAGCACCCTCCTACCATGAGTATAGGTACAAACAAATCTAATTACGTTAAAAACCTCAACAAGGTTTTTGTCCGTATAAATGTAACTGTCACGTGATGAATACATTACCCCTTTCCCTCATATAGACGCTTTCTGACGCCTCTGCAGCAGACGGCTTTTTGAAAACATA
Source organism: Serripes groenlandicus (assembly GCA_031761405.1). Taxonomy (NCBI): domain Eukaryota; kingdom Metazoa; phylum Mollusca; class Bivalvia; order Cardiida; family Cardiidae; genus Serripes; species Serripes groenlandicus. Next base: position 11,844,864 of record JASEVX010000004.1, read on the forward strand.
GTGACAAAAGAAGAAATTGCACAAAACATGCAATTTCTCCTTTTGACACAATGTTTTCCACTTTTTGTCATAGGTTATCCATTCAACCATGGAGATTTTCTATGTTTTGACAAAATAAGTTCAGAATTGTCGTATGAGGGAAAGGGTTAAGGCCAGTTCACATAGAAAGATATATTACACTAACAATGCTATGTATCCATCATATAACGGACAGACTCCGAGCTCTAGATAAGGGTCGTTTTGCATGTTCTAAAATCTGTTTTAGACAATATAACCCTATGATATTGATACTCAAAAGAATCGTCTCAATGAGATAATTCTTTTGAGTACCCACAACATAGGGTTTGGTTGGATAATAAGAGAGATATTGTGGGGAAAAAAGCTGTTTACCCCCTTCTTATCGGGACCTCTGCAGACTATAGCTAAATATCTTGTTGTAAACCTGGCCATGATAAGACTGAGATGGGCATACTCTTGGCAACAGTGAGTTGTTGATAGTGATTGTGCCTAGACTGTTTGCCTTAGTAGGTTTCTAACTTGTTGCTCTAGATAAGGGGCATTTTTCATGTTCTAGAATCCTTATTTGACATTCAAACCATATGTTGTGGGTACTCAAAGGAATGGTCTCAGTTAGACGATTCTTTTGAGTACCCACAACATAGGGCTTTGTTTAGAGATTTTATCGGGGGAAAGACAGGTTTACTCCCCCTTATCTATTTATCAGTGAACATGTATTGAGTCAAATGAACCATGCTCCAGGGAATCTAACTAGGAGATCAAACTGCATCCAACTCGGCCATTCATTCTTTCTTATGATTGACAATCATGTTTATGCTTTCAAGACATCTATTCATTGGGCTTTTGAAATCATTTGCAGTTCAGGTCCAGGTCAAACTGCTTACAACACATCCATTCATTCTTCCTAATGAATGAAAAGGGATTTTAGCTAGCAGACATTTGACTTCAACCAATGGATGTTGTGAAGGGAGCATACAAATAAAATTGTGTAAATTATTAGTGCCAGTAAAAGCAGAAACAAGACACTGGCAGGTGATCTCACTTGGAAGAGAAAACATATTGTAAAGATGTCCTTAGCTTGATGTGAATATATGTTATACTACATGACAGAATGGTTGTGATCTCTCCTCTTATTCTTTCTTTTTAACCCTTTCCCACATGCAGACGGATCTGCAAAAGATGACATCCTTTTCAGCAAATATACACAAAACTCTGGAATTGATACAGAAAGCAATTTCTCCTATTGCCACAATATTTTCCACTGTATTCAATTATTGTGCTTCACTTTGAGAGATTTTACATTTTTGCTTGTATATTTATAAGTCGCCTGCTGCTGATTTTGTGTTAAGTGGGAAAGGGTTAACTTATGTACATATATATTTCTTTTAACCTCTTTCTTGTTGGTAGTACATGTAGATGCTACTTTTTATTTGTTTTCATTTGAAACATCCTCATAGACTGGAATTTATTGGAGCATGAATAACGATTATCAGACAATGATGATGAAACAATGTATATGTAGTTATTCTTCAATCCATGTGGCAGGTCATGTTTCAGAATGTACTTCTATCTGGGGAAATCTTGACTTATGTACTTTATTAACAACTTACTTAATGCAGATGTCAAAGAAAAAGGAGAAATGAAATGACTTCTTCTCTGCTCACCATATGTAAAAATCATCAAATTCTTAACTTGTTATATCACAGATGTTTTCAAAGCAGGTGACTATTAGTAAAATATCAGCTAGGCAGTGAACTGTTAACTTGTTAATTTGTGTTATCATTAACTTCCAATTTCTAAAGATGCAATTACATAGAAGTACACTCCTTGTTAACCCTTTCCCTCATATATACGCTTTCTGAAGCCTCTGCAGCAGACGGCTTTTTGAAAACAGTGACAAAAGAAGAAATTGTACAAAAAGTGCAATTTCTCCTTTTGCCACAATGTTTTCCACTTTTAGTCATAGATTATCCATTCAATTATAGAGATTTTCTATTTTTTGACCAATTATGTTCAAAGTCGTCTGCTTCAGAATTGTCGTATGAGGGAAAGGGTTAACTCTTTCCTCACATTCAACATATCTTTAGCAGACGACAAGAACTTGGAAAATGTAGATAAATGAAAGTATAATCATTGAAAGAGTAACAAGCATTATGGAAAAATGAGAAATTGTTCAATTCGCTTCAATGTCTTCTGCATGCGAAAAACCAAATATCTAAGGATATTTAAAGGCGTCCGTTTCAAAAAGATACATCGAAATGGTGTAGGGCGAAAAATAAATGGAAATCCATTGTCAAGGGAACTTTATAGCATAATAACACTCGAAATACACAGCATGTAAAAGTGGTCCTTTGTTCGGATTTTGAAAACAATGTAGAAATTCATCAAATCAAATAATTTCTCTTTTTACCGCAATGTTTTCAACTCTAATTTAATAATTATACTCTCGTTAATGGCGATATTTGACATGTTTTGCCAGGACATTTTTAAAGTCGTCTGCTGCAGATTTGTTGTAGATCTATGTGGGAAAGGGTTAATATGTTTGAAAACAATTATAACAGTCTACTGAAACTGTTGTAGTTCTAAACTATCTCTAAATGTTGTATATTTTATAGAAGATGTATGGATATGTGTATTTAATAGTATGATCATGTATTTAATTATTTTGTAATAAATATTGACACTATATTCAAATCACAGATACAGTCAATTTGTTTATCTTATCTTTCATCTTCCGAAACACTTTCATCACCGAGCCCCAGTAGCTCAGTTGGTAGCAATGCGGGCTGTCAATCCAGGGGTTGTGAGTTTGAACTCCAGCTCGGCCAACATTCTCGCCATCGTTTGACAAGATTCATTGTGACAAGCGTCGTTCTACTTCCACCAATGTGCTAAGTCTATCTGGAAAAGCAGCCAGTTGCTTTGAAAGATTGTTGTATGGATTACTGGTGTGAGAAAGCCAGAAAACACATGAGTGGGCGAACTGGCCGCTGTGGTACGAAAATTATTGAAAAGGGCGTTAAACCCCAACCAATCAACCTGAACCCTTTCCTAAATTTAGACGCTTCTGCAGCAGACGGCTATTGAAAACCTTGGGCTAAAAGGAACAATTGCTCATAATGAAAATGTACAATTATCAATTTTGCCACAAGGTTTTCAACTCTTCATCATTTTATATTTATCTTCAGAGATTCTCCATATATTTGCCTAAAAGTTGTCAAGGTCGTCTGCCGCAAGAAAGTTGTAAGTGGGTAAGGGGAAAATGATACAAATAAACCTTGTGAAAAAGGTTTGATCACGGCAGAAACAGAAAACGATTTATATGTACTTTTACTTTAAAACTTTCCATAACTCTGAATATCCATTGAAAGCAAATTCTTCTTTTTAACCCTTTCCTACTTGTAGACACATTTTGACACATCTGCAGCAGACGACTTTTGAAAACGTGGCAAAAGAAGAAATTGCTCAAAATGAGCAATTTCTCCCTTTGCCACAATGTTTTCAATTCTATTTGATAGTAAATCTCTCATTGAATGAGATTCTGCATGTTTTTGACAATAAGTTTCGAAAGTCGTCTGCTGCAGAATTGTTGTATGTGGGAAAGGGTTAAACATCTGTTACTAGACGGAACCTATTCTGGGAACACCTGTGGGGGTCCAAACGTACTCTCTCTAAGTCAAACAATTTTCACCATACTGTCTTGGCCAAGTTTGATAACCAGAGAAATTGTCCTACGCTATTTTGGATTATGACCCTTGAATTATCCAAATGGGCTTTGTCAGCTCTAAAACTAAGTTCTTATCCAATCGTCATCAAATTTGCTGTGCATGTTTATGGGCATAATACCTTGTATTAACAAGAAACCGCTGAAGACGGTAAGGCAGGATTGTCAGCAATTTGACCTTGAAAAAAGACAAACCAAGGTCAAGGTCAAAGTAACCATAGAAATCAATAGAACTTGTTACTGGTTACCTTCAGGCAAAGTTTCAAGTTTGTAACCCTTTCAAGTGCTGAGATTTTGCCTCAACCTGAAACTTTTAACCAAAATGTTGACAGACGGACGGACATAGCCAATATATAGACCAGAATTGCTAGAGCAATCTGGCCAATAATTAAAATAAATTCTTGTTATTACTACGGTAAATTAATCCTGAAACAGCTGCATGATGATGGGCAAATTTGTTCTATCCTTTCAAAAGTAATTAAAGAATGTTTCAATAATAACATCATAAAAAAGTGCAAAATCTATACATTATAAATTTTAATTGTCATGAGTGCAAATTAACCCTTTCCCTCATATAGACGCTTTCTGATGCCTCTGCAGCAGACGGCTTTTTGAAAACATAACATATAAAATAAACGACTTGGAAAAAGTGCACTCATAGTTTTGACATGGAAGTGATAAGAACTGTGAACAAGAGGGCCATGAGGCCCTGGAATCGCTCACCTGAGAATGGGCTATTTAAGACTACTTTCAGCGCCAATGGCAATATAATCAAGACAAACTTTCCAAACATCGCCAATCTATAGACCGGAATTGCTAGAGCAATCCGGCCAAAAATGAAAAAGTTATTCAATTATTTAAAGACTGGCATTTTGCACTCATCTACAATGTTTTCCAACTCTTTTGCAAAATATTAGGTAAAGGGTTATGACATCTGAAATTATCAAATACGAAAGATGTGATATTTCATCTAAAGAAGTATTCAATATTTTTGGCAAAAGGTTTTCAAAGTTGTCTGCTTCAAATTTATTGTAGTGTAAAATGGTTTAATTTGCTTTTGATGTTTTGACAAATTGAAAATAATTGTTTTCTTTTTATATTGGAGAATAATATTTTCAATGTTTGAACTGTAGCCTGATTTTTTTTTTTTTTTTTTATCAATAAGCTGTGTAAGAAGGTGTTTTATGACAAAATCGAGGTCCAGTTTAACCCTTTCCCTCATATAGACGCTTTCTGACGCCTCTGCAGCAGACGGCTTTTTGAAAACATAGTGACAAAAGAAGAAATTGCACAAAATGTGCAATTTCTCTTTTTGCCACAATGTTTTCCACTTTTTGTCATAGGTAATCCATTCAATTATGGAGATTTTCTATGTTTTGCCAAAATACGTTCAAAGTCATCTGCTGCAGAATTGTTGTATGAGGGAAAGGGTTAAACTTTGTTTCTGATATATTTCAGGATTTGTCTAGCGGAGGGGGCATTCATGTTATTCCCACTCAATATTGTCCACTTTAACATATATTCCCATTTGTGTAGACTTTATGTTTCCTCATATGTCTTTAACCCTTTCCCACATACAGATGCATCTGTAGCGGACGGTTTCTGGAAATATTCAGATAAAAGGAAGAATTGCTCATGATGCATGATGAGCAATTTCTCCTTTTGCTGCAACGTTTTTAACTCCTTTCAATAATTGTAGACTGTTGATGTTTTTCAGAAGTTGTCTTTTATAGCTGTGATGCATGTTGGAAAGGGTTAAGGAGAAAGAGTCTAAAAATAATATGATGAGGAAATGGTTAACAGGCTGAAGAATGTATGCATTGGTTTTCGGGAAAAAAAGCAACTTTGATGAAAAGTATTTATGAATTATTGTTTAATGTTATCACTTCAACAACAAATTTCATCATTATAATTAATCATTAATTTAAAACAATGTAAATTAATCCAACTTACGAACAACTTTTCCACAATAGGTTTGGTTTAACCCTTTGTTAGGATGGACTTGTACAGATTTGCTTTTGGAAGAGTCCGTAGTCATTTCGATAAATATGTTGAATTGAGCAACCAACATTATAAACCCTTGTCACATGTGACTCCACATAAACGGTTCCAGCAGACAAAAGATTTAAACCCTTCTTCGGGTAGAAGTCAAACAGACCCATGTTTACAGAATTGGAACATTGAAAAGCAGATGTTTACGGAACAGGCAACTCAAAAATAAAGTTATATGATTTAGGTACAGTATTAAATGTTCACAATATATGTTTAGGAACAATTCATAGATTGTAGATTGAGTAAACTTGTCCTTTTCTAATAATATCTCCCTTAGCCCTTTACCACGTGTAGAAGCATTCTGACGCCTCTGCAGCAGAAGACTTCGAAAGCACTGTGACAAAAGGAGAAATTGCTCAAAACAAGCAATTTCTCCTTTTGACACAATGTTTTTTAACTCTATTCAATAAGTATGACTTCATTTTGGGAGATTTTCCTTGTTTTTGTTGAGATGTTTTGAATGTCGTATGCTGGAGAATTGTTGTATCTGGGAAAGGGTTAATACTGAACTAAACATTATGATTTGGGTACTGGTCTCAGTGAGATGATTCTTTAGAGTACTACAGTATAGAGGTTAAATCTTTACCCCATACAACACATCTGCAGCAGACGATTGAAAACATCTTTGGCAAAATATGAAAAATACCTGTGAATGATAGCATAATGACAGAGTTGAAAACATCATGTCAAAACGAGCAATTGCTCATTATGTCACCATGTTTTCAACTCCATTCAATTATTGCACTTTCATTTAAAGGTAGTTTCCAAATTCGTTTGGGTATGTTTTCAAACTAGTCTGCTGCAGTTGATCCATGTGGGAAAGGGTTAAGGACATAAATTACCATTCTTATCTACACCACTGACAATTTATTATGTTCATGTTAAAATAATTTATCACAATGGTTCCTCCAGTTTTGTTGAGTGTAAATTTCCAGTTTGTAGTTGATGTAACTGACCCATGCTTTGCTGTATCTGGCAGTAGGATTGAAAACTTGTCTGCATCGCTCCTAACACACTGCATAGCTCTGTAATCATCCCATCCTACAAACATGTAGAAACATTAAAACTTTTCCCGATTTAACAATTCTGCAGCCGATGACATTGACTGATTCAAGGTATGTTAACCTTTTCCCTCATACCACAATTCTGCAGCAGACAACTTTGAACATATTTTGTCAAAAAATAGAAAATCTCTATAATTGAATGGATAACCTTTGACTAAAAGTGGAAAACATTGTGGCAAAAGAAGAAATTGCTTGTTTTTGAGCAATTTCTTCATTTGTCACTATGTTTTCAAAAAGCTGTCTGCTACAGAGGCATCAGAAAGCGTCTATATGAGGGAAAGGGTTAAACCTCTGAGGCTCTATAAATGAAAATTTAATCATTGAATAGAGTTGAAAACATTGTCACAAAGGGAGAAATTGCTCATCAGCAATATCTTCTTTTGCCACAATGTTTTCAAATGTCATCTGCTGCAGGTGTCAGAAATGTTCTTATTTAACCCATTTAGTCCTCAACTCTCACATTATCTCAATTTATCATAACACAAGAAACCGCTGAAGACGGTAAGGCCGGATTGTCGGCAATTTGACCTTGAAAATCGACAAACCAATGTCAAGGTCAAAGTAACCATAGAAATCAATAGAACTTGTTACCGGTTACCTTCAGGCAAAGTTTCAAGCTTGTAACCCTTTCCAGTGCTGAGATTTTGCCTCAACCTGAAACCAAAATGTTGACGGACGGACATAGCCAATATATAGACCGGAATTGCTAGAGCAATCTGGCCAATAATTAAAACAAATTCTTGTTATAACTAAATTAATTCTGAAACAGCTGCATGATGATGGGCAAATTCGTTCTATCCTTTTAAAAGTAATTAAAGAATGTTTCGATAATAACATCATAAGAATGTGCAAAATCTATGCATTATAATTTGTAATTGTCATGAGTGCAATTTAATGAAAGGAGGACAATCTGTATTTTTTAACAAGTTTTATCTTAAAGCTAAAATAAACGACTTGAAAAAGTGCACTCAAAGTTTTGACATGGAAGTGATGAGATCTGTAAAACTCGACCACCTCCCTTCAGTAAAGATTCTGATGATAGAAATGTGTAATATTTGCTTTTGAAAAGGAACAACCAGCAATTTTTTTATGGTCCAACATATAAAGTTCTAATTATTTTTGGGCATTAATTAGTATTATTAATTTAAGAAATATCCCCACCTCCAAATAAATCTAAATAGCTTGCCTGCAGAAACAAACAAAATAATCACCTTTCCCTTACATACATATCCTCTTATTCAATTTATTGAGAATGATTAATAAGATAAAACGATTAGATGAGAACTGTAAACACTTACTAGTCTACCATCTGAAAAGGACAGTGATTTGACCCAGATAATATTTTCTAAATTCGTCGTCAGATCGGAGAGTAAAGGTGTTATCTGAGGAAACAATTCGCTTGCAAATCTGAAACGACATAAACAGCTGCATAAGGTATGTTATTTGAGAAAAATAGACATTCAATTCCATCACTAGTTCACTACATATTCCAAGAAATCAGCCGTGGTTGAGTGGACGGGGATGTGAAACGGGACATCCCAGGTTCAATCCCCAGTCATGATGGAGTTTCCTTGGGTAAGGCACATTTCCTAGCCTAGTACTGGTCTGTTTACCCAGGGATCACGATAATAAGTGATTTGTTTTCGTGATATAACTGAAATAATTTTGAAAATAACATAAAACCCCAATAAAACAAATCACCACATATTCTAAGTGATCTGCATTAGAGAAGGCATTCAAATAATATAAGTGATGACCAGAAACTGCAGTGAAAACACTAAAGTTAGTCATTATCCTTTTGCAACAAGGTTTTTAAACCTATTTAAAAATTATACTTTCATTTATTGATTTTTCCATGTTTACCTTGATGTTTTCAAAGTTGTCTGGCGAGGATTTGTTGAATGTTGAAAAACGGTTTATATTCTACCATTAAATTATAAACTATGTATGATAATATGGAGGTTTCTTTTCCAAACATATTTTGCTTCCTAATGTCACTTTGTTCTTCATTCTTCAAGGCTACATATACTCAATAGAAGATCTAGATTAGTAGAAGTTTGTCAGGTCTTTGCCAGACAATATCAATTTAATTATGGAATGAAACCAATATAACTCTTAAACCCTTTCCCACTTATAGAAGCCTATTGATGCATCAGCAGCAGTCGACCTTTGAAAACATTCTGACAAAAGAAACAAGAGCTGTCGGAGGACAGCATGCTCGACTATATCTCTTATTGTTTTGAAAAAAATTGATTTGGTATGAATAACTTAACCAAATTATTAATAAAAAAATGGCCATAATTCTTAAACAAAACTTGACAGAGTAATGTACCCTTGTCTGTTGATGGAGGTAATGATGATAAATAAGTATTGTAAGTGTATAAACTAAATCACTAATGGTTTTGAAAAAAAGTGGGGTGGTATGAAAAACTTAACCAAAATTCCTAGGCGAAAAATGGCCGTAATTCTTACAAAAACATTGGCAGAGTTATGTACTATTGTCTGTTGCTGGAGGTAATGATTGTGAAAAAGTGTTGTAAGTTTCAAAGCAATATCTGTAATGGTTTTGAAAAAAATGTAAATTGGTACAAAAAACGTAACCAAAATTCTAAGTCGAAAAAGGGCCATAATTCTTACAAAATTCTTCACAGAGTTATGTACTCTTGTCTGTTAATGGAGTTAATGATGGTGAACAAGTGTTGTAAGTTTCGAAGCAATATCTGTAATGGTTTTGAAAAAAAGTAAATTGGTACAAAAAACTTAACCAAAATTCCAAGTAGAAAAAGGGCCATAATTCTTACAAAAATCTTGACAGAGTTATGTACTCTTGTCTGTTGGTAGAAGTAATGATGGTGAATAAGTGTTGTAAGTTTCGAATCCATATCTGTAATGGTTTTGAAAAAATAGTGAATTGGTACAAAAAACTTAACCAAATATTAAGTAAAAAAAGGGCCATAATTCTTACAAAAACCTCAACAGAGTTATGTACTCTTGTCTGTTGATGGAGGTAATGATGGTGGATAAGTGTTGTAAGTTTCAAAGCAATATCTGTAATGGTTTTGACAAAAAAGGGGATTGGTACAAAAACCTTAACCAAGGTGTGACACCAACGCAGACGCCGGGGCGAGTAGCATAGCTAGCCTTTTCTTCGAAAAGTCGAGCTAAAAATGGCTCATAATGTTTTCGACTATTTAATAATTATGCTTTCACTTATTGAACTGTTGATTATTTTTACTTACATGTATGTATTTAACCCTTTCCCACATATATATGCTCTCTGAGGCCTCTGCAGCAGACGACTTTTGAAAACATTCTGCCAAAAGAAGAAATTGCTCAAAATGAGAAATTCTTTTGTCACAATGTTTTCAACTCTTTTCAGTCATTATACCAACATTTATAGAGCTTTTCCGTATTTTTGCCTTGATGGTTTCAAAGTTGTATGCTGCAGATTTATTGTATATTGGAAAGGGTTAAAGTCGTCTGCTTTCTATCTGTTGCAGGTAGGAAAGCGTTAATTACCACAATATTGGATTTGGAGGTCATAAGCTGTTTTGATTGAAGTCATCATTATGCGTAAATATCAAATATGAAGGTAAATATAGAGCATACCTGTGATACTGGGCCTCTAGTTTGAGATAATCTCCTTGAAAAGGTTGTTGAAGTCTCTGTATTAACTGATCTTTGCTCTCAATAATAGACTCTATATGACAGTTCAAACTCTTGATCTTTGCAATCCGTTTTTCTGCAACAGTGTGTAATTTTTTAATCCTTTCCGATTTTAATTATACAGGGGAAATTTCATATTTTCGTTGAATAATTGTTGATGTCTTTTTAAAAGTGTTGACTTCAAACATGTGCAGAAGTCTAAAGGCCCAAGCTAATCATGGAAGTAAACGAAGAAATGTAAATTTATTCTGGAAAATTTGTAATGAAAATGGAAAAACAGAATCAACTTTTTCAATGATATAGATGGCTTTTGATGCCTCTGTGCAGTAGACAACTTAAAGAGCAAAATGACAAAAAGGAAATTGCCCCAAACGAATTATTTACTTGCATCTAGCAATTTGTCAAAAAACGTTACAATTATTTCTTCTCTTAACCCTTTTCACAAACAACAATCTGCAGCAGATTTTGGAAATTTATACATGTATTAAGGCATAAAAAATGGATAATGGATAAACGCATGAATGAAACTGTCAACGTTTGTAAAACGGAGCAGATATATTTCTTTTAATCACACTTGATGTTAGACATAACCAGACTCGAGCCATTTGTGTGGAAAACTGCCGCCCATCAAAAGATTCGATCCCGGGAGCTGAGCTCCTATCATATGACTAAAGATTGCCGCCGAACATGAAATCTAAAAATAGCTCATAAATAGCTAAAACCCATCAAAACAATCTGGTTACACTCATTTAAAGGTACTGTATTACGATGTTGTGTCTAAAATACTTAGTATGTTAATAATTTAATTGATTTGAAATCTTTGAGCAATTGAATAAATGTTTTCAATTATTATCTGCTTCCTATACATGATACGTTGAAATGCATCGGAGTATGTAAAAGGGTTGAACAATTGTTTAAAACAGGGATCAAGCAAAGAGGCAAATCAACCTATGAATTTTGAAAATGGCTCAACTTAATGGCTAGCCCTTTACATAATATTACATTCTTTTGACATTGAAACACTTAACAGTACATGACATGTTCATGATGTATGGAGAGCTGACAACAGGCATTTCAATGATATATTATATCAACAACATATAACACCTCTGCTGCAGATGACTTTTCAAAGCAATGTTTTCAACGTTTGTTATCAAAAAAAGAAAAGATACCTAAAACATCCAGATGTGTGACATCGCTTGTTTCATTATCTTGCATTCTGCATTGTATCTCCAGATTTATCTACAAACAATAAACATCATTAATTTTTTCTAACATTATTCTTTTCATGATAACATTTGATGCCTTAACATTGTTGAAAATGTTCATATAATTATCCCTTTCCCTTATATAAACGCTTTCTGATGCCTCTGCAGCAGACGGTCTTTTGAAAACATAGTGACAAAAGAAGAAATTGCTCAAAACGAGCAATTTCTCCTTTTGACACAATGTTTTCCACTTTTAGTTTATCCATTCAATTATAGAGATTTTCTATCTTTTGACAAAACATGTTCAAAGACGTCTGCTGCAGAATTGTCATATGAGGAAAAGAGATAAAGGAGGAAGGGTATGTCCCATTCTTGAAACCAACCAGTTTTTATTGGGTTTGTTACATAAAACTTATATAAAGAAAGAAAAAAAAAAGCACAAAAGCTCAAGTCTTTTGCCATTGCCAGAAAAGCATCACCTTGGTCTCCTTTTGCTAATTTTTTGCGGCGATACAAATAAACAATTATTCAAAAAGGTCCCCCCTGCTATCTGAAAGAAAAATAACTAGGCAAGCAGGTACATGTCGTTTAAAAGCTTGAAACTGGCTGACATCAGAGTATAGCTGTTTTAATAATAGTATGAATATATGATTACCTTATTCAATTCTGCTTTTGTGCGACTCATGCTTTTCAGAATTTTGATAAGTTTTAAAGAAGGTAAATTTGCATCTTTATCATTCTCTGTGGATTCTGTGCAGTCCAATTTCTGAAAGGACAAAAGAAAAGTGAAAAGAAAAGTTTTGTGTTAATTTTAGTTGGTTTTGAAATCAATAAAAAAAAACACAACTGCGCTGCAAACAAACGCCAATACTCATCTGTTTTTCTCTAAGGCGAAAAATGGGCATTACTGTACTTTGACCAAGATATGCATAGCACATCTAACTAGCTTTTCTTGAAAGTGTACATAATTAATATATTCAGAATACATAACCTTCTTATAACAGTAATTATCAGGTCCTGCTCTGGCTTGGATTTTTCTTTTGCCACCACTTTCGCCAAATTGAAAAGAAATCTCCACTTTTATTTTTAAGGGGCCATTTATTTTCGCCACTTAAGATAAATATTTTAGCCATTTGATCGCCACTTTTCTTTAATTTACGGGATAATTGAAGAGGAGAAGAAAACAAGATGTGATTATGAAACACTGATGCCCCCGAATGGCAACATCTAGGTCAAAAATGTTAGTACTGACAGAAAGGTCATGTCACAAGGAATACACATGTAAAATATGGTAGCCGTACCTGTTATGGTTCAAAAGTAGGGGTCAAGGTTAAAGTTTTTTTCGACAGACAGCAACATCTAGGTCAAAGGTCAAGGTCAACAAATTTGGTACTGACAGAAAGGTCATGTCACAAGGAATACACATATGAAATATGGTAGCCGTACCTGTTATGGTTCAAAAGTAGTGGTCAAGGTTAAAGTTTTTTTCGACAGACAGACCAAAAACTAGATGCCCACCGAATCGGTGATTCTGGGGGCATAAAAAAACTAGATGCCCACCGAATCGGTGATTCCGGGGGCATAAAAAACTAGATGCCCACCGAATCGGTGATTCCGGGGGCATAAAAAAACTAGATGCCCACCGAATCGGTGATTCCGAGGGCATAAAAAGGGAGAAAGAAAGAAAGAAAACAAAGAAAACCAGACTTAAATATATTTTTCCCAATCAATAGTGACAGATTTACATCGTCATTTAATCTTAAAAGGCCTGTGTCGATCGACCCACTTCAAAAAGTGTGCCGATATATTTAATGGATATATAAGTATATATCAATTATCATATATTTAAAATATCAATATCGCTGAGAGTTGTTGGTCAGTCGGATTAAAAAGCTGAATCAACACTTCACAACAATAAAACAAGTGTAAAATACACCAACTGTCAAAAAAAAAAAAAAGAAACCGCTGAAGACAGTTAGGCCGCATTGTCAGCAATTTGACCTTGAAAATCGACAAACCAAGGTCAAGGTCAAAGTAACCATAGACATCAATAGAACTTGTTACCGGTTACCGTAAGGCAAAGTTTCAAGTTTGTAACCGTTTCCAGTGCCGAGATTTTGCCTCAATCTGAAACTTTAACCAAAATGTTGATAGACAGACAGACAGACGGACATCGCCAATCTATAGACCGGAATTGCTAGAGCAATCCGCCCAAAAACTGGTGTCGTAAAAAGTAGTAAAGTGGTCACTGGTTTCCCTCAACGTATCAAATGGTAGCGTTTTATCTGAGATTAATGGAAACAGTCAGTGTATGTTGTAAATTGATTTTGTAAATCTGGATTATTCCTTTCACCACTTATTTTCGTAAATCACGGTATTCGCAACTTTAAAATAATTTTCGCATTTGCCGAAGATGGCGAACGACAGCGCAGGCCCTGAATTATCATGTATCTGTACTGAAACGAGATGGCCTAATGGACCTATGCCTTGTGAAAGTGTCATACAAGAGTAGTCTAGTCATACTGTAAATCTGCAACCTGAACATTCATTAATAAAATAAAAAAAATGTGAAAACTTGTTGATTTTTGAGTCACATATTTGTTACTGCCAAGATTACTGAGAATAAATCGAATTGAATTCAATGAACTGTTCACTTTTAACAATCTATTTAGACATTTAAATTCGCAGATATCAAGAAAACTCACTTTAAATGGTAATTAAATATGGGGGAGATAAAGGTACGTCCATATAAACATTTAAAATAGGTTAGTGTGAAATCATGTTTGAGCAAGCAGTCTCGCACAAAAGAAGTTAAAAATATTCTGACATACTCTTGCAAAATGGCCAGTTCTTTCTCCTAAGACTATAGCTTTTTGTAACGCAGATGTAGCTTTATCTTGAACATTCCACGGATTGCCTGAGTCCGAATACTGTGTAAAATTCTGTTCCATTTCTATGTTTGAATTTCTGACGTTTTGGTGTTCAGTTACCTCCAGTTTGAAGAGTAACTTTGTGTATCGATTGGTTCCCATTTTTGTGAACTTAAGATATTCATATCCTATTCATACATGTCGAAAGCCAGGTACCAGACTGGTTTACAAATATGAAATTGCCTCAAAGGCGGAATATGAAAGAATGACAAGCATGGTCACTTATTACTTAAATTAAATATCAAACATGTCTGTTAACTTTACATTAATTACTGTTTAAATGTCATATTTTTCATTTGAATGTACATGTCATGGAATATATTCGATACCTGTATTTTGTTCTTGTTATTAGAAATCAAGTGGAATATATTTATTTTTAAACCAGTCTAACAATTTGTACAGACTGGATTCGGTAACATTTCTCCTGTTTAATGTTTACTATCCAAACATTACCTGTGAATCATTTCCAGTCTATATCTAATTCTTGACAATACGGAAACAGCATGTTTATTTGACAGCTCCTGTCAGTTAATGTCAACAACTCGCCGTGCATCACCTGATCACCTCTAGCAACCATTTTCTAGCAGACAGGACGTTGTAAAATAGCAGACAGAAACTAAAATGTATTTAAAGGAATACAGAATATGCATGCCACTAAGTGTAAAGGAGGTGAGAGAAGTTTTGCTTTATGACTAATTATATATCTTGTTTGTAAATAAACACAGTTTACTGGGATAGTTACGTTCCCACATAACTAAATCTGCAGCAGACGTCATTGAAACAAATTAATGACATTTTTTGAAACTCTTCATGAACTGAAGAGAAATTGAATAAAGGTGAAACATTGTGGCAAAAGGAAAAAATGCTCCTCTTGAACACTTTCTCCATTTTCCACAATGTTTTCAACAGTCATCTTATTGCAGATGTCAGAAAGCGTCTGTATAAACAGAAATTACTTATATGTAGTACTAGTCCGTGGTATAAAGGAAAGGGTTAAATAATTGATGTATGCTGTAGAATTAGCCAGAACATCTAGTCTCAATATTACATTTTGCATTGTTCGGATGCAATCAGTCAAAATAGTAAATCACATTCAAGGACAGTTATGTTGATTACCAGATCATCCTGCCCCTTTGCACAGACTGATTAATTAATTTTCTGGAGACTGACAATTTAATGTCCACAAGAAGATCGGCTGTCTTGACTGACCACATTAAGATTTTTAGCTTGCCTGTTTTCTAGGAAAAAAAGTCAGGATATTGTGATACCCTTGGTATCGTTGCTGTATGCGTCATCACAAAACTTTAACCTTATCGTATAACTCAAAAACTGTTCAACATTTTCAAATGAAACTTGGTACACATGTTCCTTGGAAAAATACGCATGTCTGTACCTAGTCACATTAATCTTACTTTTATAAGTATTCAGTGATGCCCCTTATTCGACCCTTTCTCATAATATTACAACAAATCTTCAGCAGACAACTTTGAAAAACATCCAGGCTAAAATAAGGATAATCTCTATTAATGAAAAAATCATTATTGAAAATAATTATTAAATAGATTTGAAAACATTGTCACAAAAGGAGAAATTGATAATTTTGAGCAATTCTTTCTTTTGCCACACTGTTTTCAAAAGTGGTTTGCTACAGACATTTGCTAGTGGGAAAGGGTAAATTGAAAGCCATTTTGATTTTTAGACAATCATTTAAGGCAATGTTTCATCAATATAAAAAAACATATAGTGTATCTTTTGTTTCAAAATTTGAAGTCTATATCATTTGGAAATTTACCACAGGTTCTCCGGTGATCTTAATTTAAGATCACCTGAATGAAGAAATCACACTGTTATATAAGATAATATACAGTCACATAGAACTGCTGTTATATTATAGATTGAGGAATGATGCATTATTTTATAATAAATGCATGTCAATGTGATTTTTTGATTGAAAGATGCATCATAAAATAGTTTAAATTAACCCTTTCCCTCATATAGACGCTTTCTGACGCATATGCAGCAGACGGCTTTTTGAAAACATAGTGACAAAAGAAGAAATTGCACAAAACGTGCAATTTCTCCTTTTGCCACAATGTTTTCCACTTTTTGTCATAGGTTATCCATTCAATTATGGAGATTTTCTATGTTTTGACAAAATACGTTCAAAGTCGTCTGCTGCAGAATTGTCGTATGAGGGAAAGGGTTAAATGTCAATTATGCCATTACTTGATCACAAGATATTAAGAATCTCCGATGTTTTAACCCTTTCCTTCATATAGACGCTTTCTGAAAACATAGTTATAGGTTATATATAAATCCATTCAATTATAGGGATTTTCCATTTTCTGTCAAAATATGTTCAAAGTCGTCTGCTGCAGAATTGTCGTATAGGGGAAAGGGTTAAATAATGCAATGAAAAGATTAACCAAGGGCCATCTCAGATGTTTAAATAAATGCAAATAAATGATTTATCAGTTTATCTCGTATCATCAGCAAGTTATCTATTTCCAGAATCATAATATATATTGTTGTCTTCTAAGAAAATAGTCGAGTCCCGGTAGCTCAGTCGGTAACGACGCGGGCTGTCAATCCAGGGGTTGTGAGTTTGAATCCCGGCTCGGCCAACTGCGTCATTTGTCTTCCACCAATGGGCTAAGTTGTGTGGAGTATTGGTGTGAGAAAACTAGGAAACACATGAGTAGGTGAACTGGCCGCCGTGATATGACTGAGAAATTGTTATAAACGGCGTTAAACCCCATTCAATCAATCAATCAATCTAAGAAAATACCAGAGTGAAATAAAAATGTAACATCTTTGAAAGTAGGAACATGATTTTGAAGAAGATTTGATATTTGAAGAGAAAATTTTTGCTTGTTTGAGCAGGATGATTTTCCACAGTGTTTTCAATAGTCGTCTTCGAAATTGTCTTTCAATAATACTGAAACTCTCTCTCTTCTATTAATATGACCCAATTTTTGCTGATTCAACTCGCTAGCTATCACATCATTACAAAAGATTATGGAATATTTAAAACTTTGTGAAAAACTTACTTAAGGAACATATTAACCCTTTCCCTCATATAGACGCTTTCTGAAGCCTCTGCAGCAGACGGCTTTTGAAAAAACATAGTGACAAAAGAAGAAATTGCACAAAACGTGCAATTTCTCCTTTTGCCACAATGTTTTCCACTTTTTGTCATAGGTTATCCATTCAATTATGGAGATTTTCTATGTTTTGACAAAATTAGTTCAAAGTCGTCTGCTGCAGAATTGTCGTATGAGGAAAAGGGTTAATAAAAAGTCTTTCAATTTTCATTTGCTGTAAAGGCATCTAATGTCTTGTGTATCAGTTAACCCATTCCTTCATAAGACAAATCTTCGGCAGTCGACTTTGAAAGAATCTACTGGCAAAAGTATGGGAAATCTCAACAAATGAAAGTATAGTAATTGAATAGGTGTGAAAACAATGTGGGAAATGGTGAAATTGTTCCTTATGAGTAACTTCTCCTTTTGTGACAATGTTTTCAAAAGTTGTCTGCTGCAGAGGTATCCAAAAATGTATACATGTAGTTAAAGGATTAGAACTTCTATACAGTTGCAAGAACAATTGTCTGATGGCAAAAAAGTTTTGTTAAGAATTAGCAATTTGTTCTTTTTCTAGAATGTTTTCAAAAGATATTTGTTGCATAAGGTATTGCAAGTTTTTGGTACCAAGTAAAAGGGGTCACCCTTTCCAATATACAACAAATCTGAAGCAGACAACATCCTAGCAAAACCTCAATAAATGAAAATATTTTAACCCTTTCCAATATACAACAAATCTGAAGCAGACAACATCCTAGCAAAACCTCAATAAATGAAAATATTTTAACCCTTTCCCATATACAACAAATCTGCAGCAGATGACTTTGAAAACATCTGGGCAAAAGCACAGAGAATCCCTTTAAATGAAAAAAACAACAATTGAATAAGAGTTGAAAACATTGTGACAAAAGGTGGAATTGCTCGTTTTGAGCAATTTTTTCTTTTGTCGCCATGTTTACAAAAAAGCTGTCTGCTGCAAAGGCATCAGAAAGCATCTATATGAGGGTAAGGGTTAATCAATTGAAAAGGGATAAACATTGTGAACAAATTCATCTGCTGCAGATGCGTCAAAGTGAATCTGCAAGTGGGAAAGCGTGAATCATTCTCATAACCCTTTCCAGCATATAGGCACTTTCTGATGCATCTGCAGCAGACGCCTGACTATTAAAGGAGAAATTGCTTAAATTGTTCATATTTTTAGCTCACCTATGCACGAAGTGCAAGGTGAGCTATTGTGATCACATTTTGTCCGGCGTCCGTCCGTCGTCCGTCGTCCATCGTCAACATTTGAGCTTGTTAACACTCTACGGGCTACATTTTGCATCCAATCTTCATGAAAGTTTATCAGAACGTTCATCTCCATAAAATCTTGGACAAGTTCGAAACTGGGCAATATGAGGTCAAAAACTAGGTCACTAGGTCGAATTGAAGGAAAATCTTGTTAACACTCTGGAGGCCACATTTTCAACTTGAGCATATTGAAACTTTATCAGAATGTTTGTCTTGATGATATGTAGGTCAAGTTCGAACATGGGTCACGTTGGGTCAAAAACTAGGTCACTAGGTCAAATTGAAGGAAAATCTTGTTAACACTCCAGAGGCCGCAATTTTTGCTTCAGCAGTTTGAAATTTTGTCAAAATGTTTGTCTTAAAAATATCTAGGTCAAGTTCGAATATGGGTTATGCCGGGTCAAAAACTAGGTCACTAGGTCAAATTGAAAGAAAATCTTGTTAACACTTTTGATGCCGCATTTTTTGCTGCAGCAGCTTGAAATTTGGTCAGAATGTTTGTCTTAAATATATCTAGGTCAAGTTCAAATATGGGTCATATTGGGTCAGAAACTAGGTCACCAAGCCAAATTGAGGGAAAATTTTGTTAACTCTGTAGAAGCCGCATGTTTTGCTTCAGCGGCTTGAAATTTGTTCAGAATATTGAGCTGAATGATATCTAGGCCAAGTTCGAATATGCGTCATGTCGGGTCAAAAACTAGGTCACTAGCCCAAATTGAAAGAAAATCTTTTTTACACTTTGGATGCCGCATTTTTTGCTTCAGCAGCTTGAAATTTTGTCAGAATGTTTGTCTTAAAGATATCTAGTTCAAGTTCAAATATGGGTCATATTGGATCAGAAACTAGGTCACTAGGCCAAATTGAGGGAAAATCTTGTTAACTCTGTAAAAGCTGCATTTTTTGCTTCAGCAATTTGAAATTTGGTCAGAATGTTTGTATAAATGATATCTAGGCCAAGTTCGGATATGGGTCATGCCGGGTTAAAAACTAGGTCACTAGACCAAATTGAAGGGTAATCATGTTAACACTCTGGATACTGCATTTTTAATTTCAGCATGATAAAACTTTATCAGAATGTTTTTCTTGATGATATGTAGGCCAAGTTTGAATATGGGTCATGCTGGATCAAAAACTAGGTCACTAGATCAAATTGAAGGAAAATCTTGTGAACACTTTGGATGCCGCATTGTTTGCTTCAGCAGCTTGAAATTTGGTCAGAATGTTTGTCTGAATTATATCTAGGTCAAGTTCAAATATGGGTCATATTGAATCAGAAACTAGGTCAATAAAGGAAAATATTGTTCAAACTCCGGAGGCCACATTTTTACTTTGAGCAAGTTGAAACTTAGTCAGAATGTTGTCTTGATGATATCTAGTCCATGTTGGAATATGGGTCATATCAGGTAAAAAATATAGATCACTAGGCCAAATGAAGGAAAGTATTGTTAACACTGTGGAGGTTGCATTCAGAATAATTGTCTTGATGTGTTTTGCATTGCAGTACATTGTATAATTAAGGTGAGCGATCCAGGGCCATCATGGCCCTCTTGTTTACTAAATGTTTTCAAAGTCGTCTGCTGCATACTTGTTGTATGTGGGAAAGAGTAAACCCTTTCCCATTTACTAAAAATCTGCAGCAGACAACTTTGAAATCATATCGCCAAAAATGGGGATAGTTTTATTATTTTATAGAGTTGAGAACAATTTCTCCTTTTGCCACAATGTTTTCAAAATTGTTCTGCTGCATCGGCATCAGAAAACGTCTATATGTCACTTATGAGAGAAAGGTTGAACAATGTGATATACATGTTAATACATATATAGTAAAATTGTGTTGTTAGAAAAGAAAAACAAAACAGAAAATCTCAGTACATGTACACAAGGGATTTTCCTAATTTCCTATAATGTTATTAATAGTATTACAGAAGCATTAACCCTTGCCAATACAACCAATCAAGCGGAAGGAGATGACTTTGTGAAAACATCAATGTAATTCCATCGAAAATCTCTTTAACCCTTTCCCTCATACAGACTTTTTCTGATGCATCTGCAGCAGACAGCTTTTAAAAACATAGTGACAAAAGAACAAATTGCACAAAACGTGCAATTTCTCCTTTTTCCACAATGTTTTCCACTTTTTGTCATAGGTTATCCATTCAATTATGGAGATTTTCTACTTTTTGACAAAATACGTTCAAAGTCATCTGCTGCAGAATTGTCGTATGAGGGAAAGGGTTAAATAAAAGAATAATGATTGCTCAAAAGATCAAGGCAAAGGCGAAATTGCTGCTTCTTATCAATGTCTCCTTTTGCCAGAATGTATTTAAAAGCAACCTGCTGTAGACGTATTACAATGCAATCCATATATGGCAATAAAGGATTAAAAAGAAGGGTTTAATTATGGGAAAGGTTAATCTAGTTTTATGAATATTATCAGCTATTCTCCAGCTAGTCTCCATCACACTGTTGTACCTAATAACGGATAATTAGATTCCATAACAGTCTTATTAAACCATTCCCTCATCTAGACACTTTCTGATGCCTCTGCAGCAGACAGCTTTTTAAAAAAACATAGTGACAAAAGAAGAAATTGCTCAAAACAAGCAATTTCCCTTTTGACACAATGTTTTCCACTTTTAGACATAGGTTATCCATTCAATTTTAGAGATTTTCTAATTTTTGACAAAATATGTTCAAATTCGTCTGCTGCAGCATTGTCATATGAGGGAAAGGGTTAAATAAAAGTATAATGATTGCTGAAAAGATCTAGGCAAATGCAAAATTGCTGCTCCTTACTAATATCTCCTTTTTATGTCAAAAATACATTACCAGTCATTTAATACCTGATATATAATCTCTACACCCTTAATTCATCCAGAAAAAGAACTCGCCTTGCGTATTCCTCACGTATATGTGATATACACGGTTGCCCGTAAGAGCGGGAAAGCACGTGATATCTTGCCACTTTCATTTCTGGATCCACCAGCTAGACAGCTAAGAATTTACACATTATTTTCTAATTATTCTTTTCTTGGCTTTTTAAGGCCTATTGCCTTATTTAGTTGTTCATTCAGTTATGTAACTGCATTAACAGATATTCAACTGCAAAAAATGTTTAAATTATTGTTGTAATTGCTTGTTTTTGTAGGCGACAGCTAGCTGAAAAGCACGAGGTGGTTACCCCACCCATTATTTTCAGTTAATGTCTTCGGGTGCGGAACGTAATTGAGTTCAAGACTTAAGTTAAACGATGAGTTTCCAATCCCGTTATAGATTATACTTATGATGTTGTTGTATTTACATGTAATTATAACATAGACAAAAATATATAAATTTTGTTTATAGATTATATACGTTCCGGGTTGTCACTCGGGTAGAAAAATAAAAAGTAGAAAAAAATTTGAGAAATTTTTTTTTTTGATGTTATTTTGTGTTCTTTTCGTATATATTTGTATCATAAATATGTCACAAAAAGGTGATCGGAGGCGTGGCTCGTGTGGTCATGCTGTGGACACATGGGACACGCATCCGGACTGTGTGTATTGCTCTAAATGCACACAACTGTCACCATGCGAGTACTGCTCTTCGTGGTCGGTTTATACGTGGAAACTGGTCAAGAAGGGTAAGACTAGCAGAAGCAGAAAGGGTAAGAGTGCCCCTAAAAAGGTTTCTCTAGTATCCTCGAGTGAAGCGGAGTTCGAGGGGTTTTCTCAATCGGACTGTGTTAAGTGGCTTAAAGGTTAAGGCTGTACCTACTCCACTTAACACAAACGCACCTCCAAGTCTAGCTAGAGACAAGGAGGAGCGTGTTAAGGTAGCTTTGGATGCGCGTTGTTCGGTCGGGGAACTAAAGCCTTCGGGCCTGATACCGTACCGAAACAAGGTAGAGAGTGCTCAAGTGCTGGAGTCATCTTTCCTTGAACCGCATTATCTGTCGCCTGGTGTTGGGGCTCAACCAACACCACACCCTGAGCTACAGCAGTCTTCGGACTGCTGCAGGGTGCCGGATCACGATGTCTGCGGACAGAGTTTTCCGGAGACTCTTGGTAGAACAGCTTCACTACTGCCTATCATTAGTCAACCGGGTTTTGCTGGAGTTGGAAAGCAAGACCCAAATGCCGTGGCGCGACAGGTCCCCGGGCAACCGGGGCGTCATCTAGCGATGACGCGACCTGTCACCGGTCAGACGACCGGGCCAGTCAGTCAATTTGCCATGGCTAGACAAGGTAGTCATTCACTTAGCGGTGAAATGACAGGGCTGCAGTCGAATAGCTACGACGCGGCCAGGCAGACGGTCACTCATTTAAATATGACGCGACCAGGCAGACACTCATTTTACGATGAAGTGGCTAGCCAATCAGTCAAGCATGTAGCCATGTCTAGACAAGGTTTGGATCAATCATTTAATTATGATACGACCAACCTACCGGTCACGCAGGTGAACATGACGCGGCAGGGAGATAGTAAGTCATTTGGTAATGACGGGGCTAGACTACCTGTCGGTTATGAAAACATCTCACGACCAGACAGTCGCTCATTTGTTAATGACGCAACTAGTCAGCCAATTGCTTATGCAAACATGGCGCGTCCAGGCACGAGCTCTGTACTGAGTGACCGGATTGATACAAATTATCATTCCATAGCGGGTCAACAACAGAGTGGGTGCACGAATAATCAGAGTATAGGTTACGGACCAACCTCTATTATTCACCCGTCTGGCTCCGGGTATGGGAACTCTTGTGCAGAGAGATCTTTTCAATCCCCAAAGGGAACTGTGTACATCATTAAAGATAACACTTTTCCCCAATACCTTCCACCGGTCCATTCAATGGAACCGGTCGGAAATAGACGGGAGTTCCAAGCCTACCGAGAGCATCAAAACCCAACGTATTTTGGGATGTCGAGGCATTCGGAGGGACATCTATTTAATAGACAGTCCTTGGAAAGGCAACCCCTGAAACAGAATACGTTAGCGCATTCTGATAAAGG
Source organism: Serripes groenlandicus (assembly GCA_031761405.1). NCBI lineage: Eukaryota > Metazoa > Mollusca > Bivalvia > Cardiida > Cardiidae > Serripes > Serripes groenlandicus. The sequence goes on from JASEVX010000004.1 coordinate 11,868,888, forward strand.
GAGGGCTAAACCGTCCCATACGGTTAGTTATGCCCAGACAGTTGATCGAACACGACCGCTCTCGGCTGCGGAGAGAGGGTCCGTTCCGTTTGATCTCCAACAGAACATGGTTTCTTCGGAAAGTTCCATGTCTGAGTCCGACGTTGATCAACCGGTTGCAAGACCAGTTAGACGACGTCGAAATCGGATTCAGAGGACTAGGTACTCCCCCAGCTCTTCGTGTAACGAAGATGAGGGAAGCCAGTCAGCTGCAGATATTGAGCCGACTGAAGAGCGTTGGTCTCTTCAACAGGCCATTAGCGAAGTATTTCGGGTAGTACCGGATACTTTGTGCCCAAAGGTTGACGCTCCCCCTCGTCGGAAAAACCTTTCTAGCTTAGAGGAACTTAATGCGGAGATCACTACTCCGTCACAGTTACTACCTCAAGCTAACAATTTGGGCAGAATGGTGGAACAGCTTCAGTCAACCAGGTCTCTTGACTCAGTGGCTGCAGGCTGGTTCGTCCCAGTATCCATCTCGAAAGAATGGGTCTCTCCTAAGACGTATGTCACGTCTAAGGAGTTCTTCCCGGTCAAGGTACCATCCTTGGACGGGGAAGCAGCTACACTTGGACTAGCTACGCCCGCCCATGTTTTAGTGAGTTCTAAATCATTAGAGAGGTGGGAGGCCAGAGCACGGCTAGGAGTAATGGTGGCATCTCACGATGACCACTTCGCGGTGGCTCTGTCCCTCTTAATGAAAGAGGAAAATGTCTCTAGCAAAGGCGCTAGTAGAATTTTAGAGGCCTTGGATACGGGCAACAGGCATCTGATGGCTCTGCAGTTGCAGAATGCCACAGAGTTAATGTCCACGAGGAGGGATGCAGTTTTGCATGCCCCTTCCTCATTGCTACAAATTAGCAAGGACCGCCTGAGAGCCGCGCCCTTGGACTCCAAATTACTCCTGGGTGGAAGAGTAGCTGCGGTGACTGTGTCTGATGCGTCAGAACAGTCCAGACGCCTTTCGGCGAGCGCAGTTAGTGCTTTTGCTCAAGGTCAAAAACGCTCGGCAACGTCGACGTTTAAGAGCAAGCCTAAGAAGCCTGTTCAGGCAAAGAAGCATAAACGGGATCCTAAGGCGTTTGTGCCTAGGCAATCCACTTCCACGGGTACTAAGTCGGCTAAACCGAAGGCTCCTTTTAAAACAGGGTCTAAGAATCGGCAGCCTTCGAAGTACAGCGCAGCCCCTAGGCCGCAGCCCTAGGTATACGCACCTCTCTATGGTTATCCCACGGCCGGAGATTGCAGTCGGGGGCCGCCTGTCAGGGTTTATAGAGGAATGGGAAAGTATCACAGAGGATCGTTGGATCTTATCTGTGATACAGGAAGGGTATCTAATTCCCTTCCTTTCTCCTCCTCCACTGACAAGCGTGCCTATCGACATGTCGTCAAGGCATCCGGCCATGTCAGAAGTGATATCATCACTTCTGAAAAAGAACGCTATAGAGAGGGTTCTCAACCCCAATTCTCGGGGTTTCTACAGCCGTCTTTTCCTCGTTCCGAAGAAAGACGGACGGTGGAGGCTGGTAATAGATTTGTCAGCGTTAAATCTATTGATACCGGTCGAGAAGTTCAAAATGGAATCGACCCGCTCCATCCGAATAGCTATTCGGGAAGGCGACTGGGCGGTCTCGCTGGACCTCACAGACGCCTATTACCACATTCCGATCGCTTCCTCGTCGAGGAAGTACCTTCGTTTTGTGGTAAATGGGGAAGTTTACCAATTCAGGGCACTTCCCTTCGGCCTCAAGTCCGCTCCTCGAGTCTTTACGAAGATAATCAATGCTGTGGGAGCCTTTCTTCGCATGAAAGGACCCCAGCTTCTTCAGTATTTCGACGATTGGCTACTCCACAGAACAGATCGTTTACTTCTCATTTACGATCTGTCTCTAGCCTGGCGGACCATTCTGCGTTTGGGTCCAATACCCAACACGCAGAAGTCGGAATTAGTTCCGTCAAGGAGGTTCACGTTCGTGGGTATGACGTTTCTCACCGACTTAGCGGTAATTCGAGTACCTACGGACAGAGTCGATTCTCTTATCCGGAAGATCGAGCTCTCACTGGAGCGGACTACGGTAACAGCCCGCTCCATGCTGTCACTTCTGGGTTCCCTGAGTGCAGCAGCCGACCTAGTCAGTCTAGGCAGGCTTCACATGCGACCCCTTCAGTATCTTTTTCTGTCCCGGTGGCGTCCATCGGTGGACTCACTGGAACAGGAGATAGCACTGACGGATTTCTTCAAGTCACACCTTCGGTGGTGGCTGGATCCGTTAAGCTATCCACAAGGGGTGCCCTTGCTCACACCACCTCCGGATCTGTACCTCTTTACAGATGCCAGTGCTGCGGGTTGGGGAGCTCATTTAGAGCCACAGGGCTTTACAGCCCAGGGCATGTGGACAGCGGAGGAACGTTGTTTGCACATAAACAACTTAGAGTTGAAGGCAGTCCTGCTAGCCCTCAATCAGTTCTCTGCCTCCGTTGCGAACAGAACTGTTTTATTGTCGACGGACAATACTACTGTTGTGTCCTACATTCGCAGGCAAGGAGGAACGCACTCCCATCTTCTCTTTCTAGAGACTTGGAAGTTACTCCTTTGGTGCCAGGCGACGTCACTAGTACTGGTAGTGAAACACGTCCCCGGCCGTTTGAATGTCTTAGCAGACAGTCTGTCCCGCCAAAACAAAATTCTTCCGGCGGAGTGGACATTGAACCAGAGTGTAGTAAACTCGGTGTTCATGCGGATCGGGACACCCCTGGTGGATCTTTTCGCCACCAGAGTCAATCATCGGCTACCACTCTATGTGTCACCGATGTACGATCCTGCAGCGTGGGCAGTGGACGCACTGACCCTCGATTGGAACCGCCTGTTCGGGTACGCGTTTCCCCCGTTCATTCTAGTTCCAATCGTGCTTCAAAAGGTTCTTCGCTGTCAGGAGTGCAGAATACTTTTGATAGCACCGTTTTGGCCCCAGAGGTCGTGGTTCAACGACCTCCTGGCCTGCCTCTCGGCAGATCCAATACGTCTTCCGCTTCGAGAAGACGTACTGTTTCAGCAACCAGGTCGGCGTCTTCATCCCAACCTGGCAATGCTACATCTTCACGCTTGGACATTATCAAGCGTGCTATCCGAGAGAGAAGCTTTTCTCAGAAAGTTGCCTCTCGCATCGCAGAGTCGAGAAGACGATCCACTAGAATCGTCTATGATTCCAAGTGGAAAATCTTCTCAGATTGGTGTGGTGCAAGGTCGGTCAATCCGGAGTGTCCCTCTGTAACTCGAATTGCCGATTTCCTTCTTTTTCTTTTTGAAGAAAAACACCTAGCAGTTAGTACGGTAAAAGGTTACCGATCTATGTTATCGAATACGCTTAAGTTCAAAGGGGGAGAGAGCATTGGTTCTAATCCATTTCTCTCTGAACTTATGCGATCTTTCGAATTAGAGAAACCCGTTTTTAGGAGTTTAACTCCAAAATGGGATTTGTCTTGTGTCCTGTGGTCACTTACAAGAGCGCCTTACGAGCCTCTTGAATCGACGTCTTTGAAGTTATTGACTTATAAAACCGTCTTTCTGTTAGCTTTCGCTACAGCTCGCCGTAGGAGCGAATTGCATGCTCTTTCTGTAGAGACGGGGCACATCAGATTCAATGAGTCTGATGGCTCTTTTACTCTACTGTGTCAACCAGGGTTCCTGGCTAAGAATCAATTACCGTCGGTAATTCCGGAGCCAATTACAGTTCCTAGTCTATCTGCGAGCTGTGGGCCTTCGGATACCGACAGATCCCTTTGTCCTGTCAGAGCTCTTAAGTTCTATCTTAAGAGAGTTGAGGGGAATAGGGGTCGGAGAAAGAGGCTATTTCTCCCTCTCATAGGTCGTAACGATATATCGGCAGCATCTATTTCTCGCTGGATATCTAATACGATCAAGTTAGCGTACATAGGTTTATCGAGTCGAGATCTTTCCTTTCTGCGGATTCGGCCGCATGAAGTAAGAGCACTGTCCACTAGTTGGGCTTTCTCGAACAATATTCCCCTTGAAGAGATTCTTCGCGCGGCAACTTGGAAAACTCAGTCGACCTTTTCTTCGTTTTACTTACGTTCCATGTCTGGTCAGACAGAAAACTTGTACTCTCTGGGCCCCTTGGTGGCGTCTCAGCGAGTTGTCCGCTAAATATTACACCCAACATAACTTTGAAGTAAACACTGATTGTTCGTCATCAATCCAATCTTTTACTTCCGCTGTTGGGTTCAAGTACTTTGTAAAAATAATACTACTACAAGGTGCTGCTACCTGGAAAGACAGTAAGTATTGGTCGAACCTCCCGTCCGATGCTTCAAAGTCATCAGGTATTAAATGACTGGTAATGTATTTTTGACATAAAAATGAAGTTTTTCAAGTAAAACATATTTTTATTAGAAAATACTTACCAGTCATTTATAGAGTCCCGCCTCCCATCCCCGCGTCGTCACCCAACACTTAATGTTGAAATAAAAGTGGCAAGATATCACGTGCTTTCCCGCTCTTACGGGCAACCGTGTATATCACATATACGTGAGGAATACGCAAGGCGAGTTCTTTTTCTGGATGAATTAAGGGTGTAGAGATTATATATCAGGTATTAAATGACTGGTAAGTATTTTCTAATAAAAATATGTTTTACTTGAAAAACTTCATTTTGCCGGAATGTATTTAAAAGCAACCTGCTGTAGACGTATCACAATGCAATCCATATATTATGGCAATAAAGGATTAAAAGAAGGGTTTAATTATGGAACAGGTTAATCTAGTTTTATGAATATTATCAGCTATTCTCCAGCTAGTCTCCATCACACTGTTGTACCTAATAATGGATAATTAGATTCCATAACAGTCTTATTAAACCATTCCCTCATCTAGACGCTTTCTGACGCCTCTGCAGCAGACGGCTTTTGGAAAACATAGTGACAAAAGAAGAAATTGCTCAAAACGAGCAATTTCTCCTTTTGCCACAATGTTTTCCACTTTTAGTCATAGGTTATCCATTTTATTACCGAGATATTCCATTTTTTGACAAAATATGTTCAAAGTCGTCTGCTGCAGAATTGTCGTATGAGGGAAAGTGTTACACCATTCACACTGTTGTAGTGTAATAACTGATAATTAGATTCTATTAAACCATTCACCCTTTCCCTCATGCATCAGTATTCGGACACGTCAGACAACTTTTGATAACATGATCAACAATTACTCCTTTTATCACTATATTTCAGAGTACTAGATAAGAAGAGTATTTCACATCCCGAAATCCTTATATGACCCTCAAACCCTATGTTGTGGGTTCTTTTGAGTACACACAACATAGGGTTTAGATCAGTCATAAGGGAGATTACTCCTCATTATCTTGTCCTTTTCAAATTTATTCAATAATCATAATTTCTCCTTAACCCTTTCCCTCATACGACAATTCTGCAGCAGACGACTTTGAACATATTTTTTGTCAAAAAATAGAAAATCTCTATAATTGAATGGATAACCTATGACTTTAAGTGGAAAACTTGTGGCAAAAGAAGAGATTGCTTGTTTTGAGCAATTTCTTCTTTTGTCACTATGTTTTCAAAAAGCCGTCTGCTGCAGACGCATCAGACGTATTGCTATATGAGTTTTTCAATGATTTTGCCAATGTCTTTTCAAAGTCGTCTGCTACAGACTTATTGTATACATGGGAGAAGGTCATATGATGACTGAACCGTTTACCTTCTTATTAAATGAGTCATTGGCTTGGAAAATGGCCGATGGTAAATCTTGCGAAATCTGGAAAATTGGAAGTTTACATTTTGATACCGTTTTAGAAAAGGAGAAATTACTCATTTTAAGAAATTTCATCTTTCTGTAGAAAAAAAATCCATAGTCCCTGTTAATTGTTTTATTGTAGAGCCTATAACCCTTTGCCTCATACCGCAATTCTACAGCAGACGACTTTGAACACATTTTCTCAAAAAATAGAAAATTTCTATAATTGAATGGATAACCTATGACTAAAAGTGGAAAACATTGCGGCAAAAGGAGAAATTGCTCGTTTTGAGCAATTTCTTCTTTTGTCACTATGTTTTCAAAAAGCTGTATGCCGCAGAGGCGTCAGGAAGTGTCTATATGAGGGAAAGGGTTAAACTTGATTGCTCACAGATAGGAACAGAAACATTGAGGAAAAACGAAATTAGGCCCATTTTTTTCACATATTAAATTTTTGCTACTGACTTATTAGGCAGGTAGAAAGTTTCCATTATAAGTAGCAAATTTGCTACTTGCTGTGACTGCTAATTTAGAACAGTGCATTATGCCTCTCGATCCGATTGCACGGATGTCTTGACAGATCTTTATCTACATTTATCATAAATTTATCATAAATGCACAAAAAATTGGTATTCAAAAGTTCAACTATTGACCTGAATTGAAAACATTGTTGCCAAAAACTGCTTGTCATATTATACTGGAAAGTAATTTGAGATTAAAGAAACGAATAAATGCATTCTGTAATACTGATCCCAAGTCTAATCATACGTATTTTCCTGTGACATTTCCCAAATCCTCTAAGAAAGTAAAAGTAATCTATGTAACAATGGTCTTAGGTCAGTACATAGAAATATTGATTTACCACAGAGAAAGTGACAGAGAGTGAGAGAAAAAGTTCTCAATTTGTGTCATGTGACCAGAGTTGTAGATAACCATGGTGATTTTTTTTCGGTTGAAAAACCCATTATGAGTACTGACAATAACCCTTTCCCACATACAACAAATCTGCAGCAGATGACTTTAACCTTTTCCCACATACAACAAATCTGCAGCAGACAACCTTGAAAAACATGTAGTTAAACATTTAGAAATTCCCTATATATGAGAATTTACTGAAAAAAGTCTGCTGCAGAGGCGTCAGAAACCGTCTATATGTGGGAAAGGGTTAAAGTTTGAAAAACATCGAGGCAAAATGTGGAAAAATCTCTGTACATGTATTTTATAATTATTGAATATTGAATAGATTTGAAACATTGTTGCAAAAGGAGAAAAAGCTCCTTATAAGCATTCTCCGTTTGCCTCACTATCTGTTAAAGGATAAAGGTTTTAAGCAATCCCAGCATGTTGCAATCTTTGTAGAAAATAATACAATTTGCATTCTCCTTAATTTTTGAGATATTACGTTTCCCCACTTATGTTTTGAAAGCAGGCAATTCTAAAGAATATCATGTCTGGTTAACCCTTTTCCATCATACGACAATTCTGCAGCACAGAACACGACTTTGAACATATTTTGTAAAAAAAATAGAAAATCTCTAATATAATTGAATGGATAACCTATGACTAAAAGTGGAAAACATTGTGGCAAAAGGAAAAATTGCTCGTTTTGAGCAATTTCTTCAAAAAGTCATCTGCTGCGGGGGCATCAGAAAGTGTCTATATGAGGGAAAGGGTTAATATTATTCTGATTATTTTGACACAGTATACATGGGGCTAAAAACCGACCTTTACATAGATCTATCCATATTTTAGTAAAACAGGTTTTTGCTGAGGCGATCATAATAAACGCTCGTAATCATTCAGGCATGTTCAATATTAATTCACTCAACAAATAATCTGTTATACACAAAAATCAATATGTAGACAGACGGCTGTATCAAGTGTCTAATAATCCAAAGATGAATAAACAATGAAAAATTAATAAATATTAACCCTTTCCCACCTGACTACGCTTTCTGACGTCTCTGCAGCAGACGTCTTTTGAAAACAGTGTGGCAAAAGGAGAAATGGCTCATGACTAGCAATTTCCCTTTCACCACAATGTTTTAATACTATTGAATAATAATTTTATTTTCATATCAAGAGAGTTTTCATATTTCTGATATTTTCAGTCATCTGCTGAAGATTTGTTGTATGTGGGAACATGTAAAGAGCCATGTCTGTGACGGGAAAATGTTGTTGTTTTCTTCAACATTTATATTTCTCTCTCGAAGGCATTTACAGCTGATGACTAAAATATATTGCCACCATGGGATCCACCAGTTTTATGTTTGATATGTTAAAATCTTTTATATATTGGGTCGCATCTGCAGCAGATGACTTTTGTTAATATTGCGTTAATTATGGGCTTTTTGCCTTTTCAACTGTTATTTAATTATAATTGTAGTTTCATTTATAGAGATTTTCCATACTGTTGCCCAGATGTTTTAATATTCATCTGCTGTATTTATGTTGTATATACATGTAGGAAAAGGTTTAATTAAAACAATATTCATTTGCATAATGTACAATGTACAATATAATTAATACAAGAGCAAGTTTCATTTAAATTGATAGGATTCAGACTCGCAATACAGGGTCAGCATACCCTATTGGCGTTTTTTCTTTCTAGATAAAGTTAGTTGTTCATGATAGTGAAACAATTTATATTTATTTATGTTTCTGTACAGAAAAGATTAGTTGTTCATGATAGTGAAAGAATTTTACATTTAGTTATGTTTCTGTTCATGATAGTGTAAACATCTTACATTTAGTTACATCTTACATTTAGTTATGTTTATGTTCATGATAGTGTAAAAATCTTACATTTAGTTATGTTTCTGTTCATGATAGTGTAAACAATCTTACATTTAGTTATGTTTCTGTATGGGTTAGGTTAGTTGTTCATGATAGTGAAATAATCTTATATTTAGTTATGTTTCTGTTCATAAAAGTGAAACATTATTATGTTACACTTATGTATGTTTCTGTACAGATAAGGTTAACTGTTCATGAAAGTAAAACATTATCAAAACCTGATTCATTTTTCAGAAAAATAAGCTAGTTGTTTTCTGTATCAGCTGGTTCATAAGTGGCAGTTAAATACAGCTACAACTTGTTAGCTCACCTGAGCTTTGCTCAAGGTGAGTTATTGTGATTGCCTTTTGTCCGGCATCCATCGTCCGTCGTGTGTTGTCCGTCGTGTGTTGTCCGTCGTCCGTCGTCCTTCAACTTCTTCTCCTCAGTAACTAGTGGGTCAATTGGGATGAAACTTCACAGAAAGCATCCTCTCAATGACCTCACCAGAATTCCTTCAAATTATTGTGATCCATGCAGAATTCTGGTTTCCATGGCAACGAAATGAAAAAAACTTCAAAATTCTATTTTGCCATATATGGCTATAGTGAAAACTTAAAAAATGTTCTTCTCCGAAAGTGTCAGGCTGATTTTCAAATAATTTTGTAGAAATGTCCCTTAACTGACCCACTATCAGATTCCTTCCAGCCATGTTGATTGGTCGAAAAACATGGCCGTCAGTGGGCAGGGCTTTTTTGCATTATATTTTGCTTATAAGTGAACACTTAAAAAATCTTCTCCTCCAAAAGTGTCTGGCCTATTTTCAAATAATTTTGTAGAAATGTTCCTAGGGTGACCCTCTATCAGATTCCTTCAAGCCTAGTTGATTGGGTAGAAACTATGGCTGCTAGGGGGGCGGGGCTTTGAAGAAGAAAAAAATCAGGTGAGCGGTCCAGGGCCATCATGGCCCTCTTGTTTTTCTGTTTCAGCTGGTTCATAAGTGGCAGTTAAATTCAGCTACAACTTGTTTTTTCTGTTTCAGCTGGTTCATGAGTGGCAGTTTTAACCCTTTCCCTCATACAACAATTCTGCAGCAGACGACTTTGAACTTATTTTGTCAAAACATAGAAAATCTCCATAGTTGAATGGATAACCTATGACAAAAAGTGGAAAACATTGTGGCAAAAGGAGAAATTGCATGTTTTGTGCAATTTTTCTTTTGTCACTTTGTTTTTAAAAAGCCGTCTGCTGCAGAGGCGTCAGAAAGCGTCTATATGAGGAAAGGGTTAATATATAGGCAACAGCAGTCATAGTTTCTTGTTTATTTCAGTATAGAATTGGTCAGCTGTTCATGATAGCCAAACACAGTCATGAGCAAAGCCAGAAAGGGGAAGGGGTGGAAGTGGTAAAGAATGAACCCGTCGAGGATCCTGAACATGGCAAGGGTCAGTTTACGGAGAAACGAATACATTTATCTAGGTAACATTTTATTTCGTATTTGGTCTGTTGATTTTTATAGTATTGTACGTCATTTTATTTCTTTCACACTTGCTGATTGCATTTGGACACATCTGCTGCAGAAGACTTTTGAAAACATTGTGTCAAAAAAAAGGTGAAACTGTTCATAATGAGCAGTTTTCTCCTTTTGCCACAATGTTTTCAAATCCTATTCAATAATCATGTAGAGATTTTCATGTTTTTAACCTTATGTTTACAAAGCCCTTTGCTGCAGATTTATGGTATTTCGTAAAGGGTTTACATACTAACATAATTTTGTTTAACCCTTTCCCTCATATAGACGCTTTCTGATGCCTCTGCAGCAGACGGCTTTTTGAAAACATAGTGACAAAAGAAGAAATTGCTCAAAATTAGCAATTTCCCCTTTTGCCACAATGTTTTCCACTTTTAGTCATAGGTTATCCATTCAATTATAGAGATTTTCTATTTTTGACAAAAATATGTTCAAAGTCGTCCGCTGCAAAGATGTTGTATGAGGGAAAGGGTTAAATTTCATAGTTATACCCTTTCTTTGATAGGGACAACTCTTGACATCTTTTCTGTAGACTATGTTTGAAAACAAATAGGGAAAAGGAGAAATTACATATACTGAAAAATTTCTACTTCTTCCATTCCATCTGTTGTCTCTTACCTTTCTTAACCCTTTCCCTCATACGATAATTCTGCAGCAGACGACTTTGAACGTATTTTGTCAAAACATAGAAAATCTCCATAATTGAATGGATAACCTATGACTTAAAGTGGAAAACATTGTGGCAAAAGGAGAAATTCTTCTTTTGTCACTATGTTTTCAAAAAGCTGTCTGCTGCAGAGGCGTCAGAAAGCATCTATATGAGGGAAAGGGTTAAAATTGTTTAGATCTTTACTCAAATTTTATACATTGTAACAATGTTATAATAATTGAATATACCAATGTTTTTGAGAGGAAAGGTGTCAGCAATTATTGTTACCACTTCAATAAAGTCACTATAGCTTGGCGGATCTTTACTGGATTCACCTTGGTATAAATGTTGTGATAAATCCATATTTTCTTGTTCAAGTATGAGAGAAAATTCCTTTTTTGTCACATTGTTTTTCACTATTTTCAGAGAAAATTTCTTCTTTTGTCACATTGTATTCCACTATTTTCATTAATTATATTGCCATTTATAGCGATTTTACATATAGGCAAAAACATGCATTTGCAGCAAACAACTTTTTAAAACATTTTGGCAAAAGGAGAAATTGCTCATAATGTAATCAAAAGTCATCTGCTGCATATGCATCAAAATGTAAGTGGGCAAGAGTAAAGGTCAACTATGCGTCTCCACATGAAGGGTTAAGTAGCAATTAGTAGTGAATTGAACTGCGAAGATCAGAGAGAATGATTGTTGTTTTATGCTTCAGTAGATTTATGGGAAATGGTCCATGAATATGTTGACAACATGATTATATAAACATCAAAGGTTTTTACCATTTATTCAGTTTAATCCTTTCCTAAGTACTCAAATCTGCAGCAGATGGTTTCGAAAAACATGTAGGTAAAAAAAAAAATCTATAAATGAGAGACAATTGATTAATACTTTCCCTCATACGACAATTCTGCACAATTCTGCAGCAGACAACTTTGAACATATTTTGTCAAAAAATAGAAAATCTCTATAATTGAATGGATAACCTATGACTAAAAGTGGAAAACATTGTGGCAAAAGGAGAAATTGCTTGTTTTGAGCAATTTCTTCTTTTGTCACTATTTTTTCAAAAAGTCGTCTGCTGCAGAGGCGTCAGAAAGCGTCTATATGAGGGAAAGGGTTAACACAAATTTCACAGATGCATCCAAATTCATGTACATATTGGAAAGGGGGGTTAAACAACACACTTTGCTGGTTTGTTTGTGCGTCTGTCTGACCTTCTATTCGTTACAAAATGTTTGTGCTTACATGTATCTTAAAAACTCTTTGTCACAAGTCAACAAACTGCTTCCAAGTTGTAGTGGTGAGAGCATCTACCTTCAGAGCAGAATTCCTTTCAATTCTGAATGTGTTTTAACCCTTTCCCTCATATAGACGCTTTCTGAGGCCTCTGCAGCAGACGGCATTTTGAAAACATAGTGACAAAAGAAGAAATTGCACAAAACGTGCAATTTCTCCTTTTGCCACAATGTTTTCACTCTTTGTCAAAGGTTATCCATTCAATTATAGAGATTTTCTATATTTTGACAAAGTACGTTCAAAGTCGTCTGCTGCAGAATTGTCGTATGAGGGAAAGGGTTAAACCAGAATGAATATGATTGATTACCATCAGTCATTGGTGATGTTTACCAATGACATACAAACACAACTGCAGCAGACAATTCTTAACCCTTTCTCTCATACGACAATTCTGCAGCAGACGACTTTGAACATATTTTGTCAAAAGATAGAAAATCTCTATAATTGAATGGATAACCTATGACTAAAAGTGGCAAACATTGTGACAAAATGAGAAATTGCTCGTTTTGAGCAATTTCTTCTTTTGTCACTATGTTTTCAAAAAGATGTCTGCTGCAGAAGCGTCAGAAAGCATCTTTATGTGGGAAAGGGTTAAAACATAAAGGCAGAAAGATGGAACATCATAATAGGTGAAAATATAATTGTTGAAAATATTGTGGTAAATGGGAAATATTGCTCTTTATGAGAAAATTCCTGCTTTTTACACATTGTGTTTAGGAGGCGTTTACTGTAGATGTGTCAACCTGTGTCTAGAAGTGAGAAAGGGTTGAGTTTATTTTGAATTTAATTTTGTTAAGTCATGCCTTTAGGAGCATATCTCGGATACTAATTTGCACAAGCAAGTGAACTTTCTCACATACTTCAACCTTGTTGAGTATGATGGATTGCCACAGAAGTGTGTCAACTACCTAAGATTAATGCAAAAATGACTTAAAACTTTCTGACTTGCCGACACATTTTTCATAAATCTGCAGCAGACAACTTTTGAAAACATTGTGGCAAAAGGGTAAATTGCTCAAAGCTAGTGATTTCTCTCTTTGCCACCGCATATTCAACTTTATGCAGGGATCAATTTTTAGAGCTTTTGTATATATTTTTTTCACAGATGTTTAAAAGTTACATGGGGGGAAAGGTGAAGTCATAACCAGCCTGATCATCCCTGCATTGTTTGTGATCGAGTCAATGCATCATTAAATCTTTCCCACATACAACAAATCTGCAGCAGACGACTTTGAAAACAAACAAGAACAAAATTGAAAACATGGGGACGAAAGGAGGAATTGCTCGTTTTGAGCAATTTCTTCTTTTGTCTACATGTCTTCAAAAAGCTGTCTGCTACAGAGTCATCAGAAAGTGTCTACATCCTTTCCCACATACATGTACAACAAATCTGCAGCAGATGACTTTGATAAGAAAGGCTAAACAGGTTGTAAGCAATTTCTCCTTTTGTGACAATGTTTTGTAAAAAGTCTTAAGTTAACATAGATGTGTCAAAATGTTTGTAGGAAAGAGTTAAAGATGCAAATGTGCCGGGAGATCTGGTTTTACATGGGTCACCAATACGTGTGGTTGGTTTTTATGTGGTGCTGCTGGGGCTCACTTATTAGTGATTAGACTGCACAGATTGGCCGGGTGATCTGTCTCTTCAATGGTCGACAATGTAGTGGTGACCCTCACATATTGATGATCTGGTTCTACACGGGTCACCAATGTAGTGGTACCCCTCACATATTGATGATCTGGTTCTACACGGGTCACCAATGTAGTGGTACCCCTCACATATTGATGATCTGGTTCTACAAGGGTCACCAATGTAGTGGTACCCCTCACATATTGATGATCTGGTTCTACACAGGTCACCAATGCAGTGGTACCCCTCACATATTGATGATCTGGTTCTACATGGGTCACCAATGTAGTGGTACCCCTCACATATTGATGATCTAGTTCTACACGGGTCACCAATGTAGTGGTACCCCTCACATATTGATGATCTGGTTCTACACAGGTCACCAATGCAGTGGTACCCCTCACATATTGATGATCTGGTTCTACACGGGTCACCAATGTAGTGGTACCCCTCACATATTGATGATCTAGTTCTACACGGGTCACCAATGTAGTCACCAATGTAGTGACACCCCTCACATATTGATGATGGTCACTAATGACATGTTCGGCCTAATGATCAACTTGGTGAATGAGTACAATTTGCATTTAGATGAGAAATGAACCCCTTAACTTGATCAATCAAGTCAGTTTTCACGTATCTACAACAATAAAAAAACTATTATGCCTGAGCCACAAAAACCCAGTCGATAGTGACACAGGTTGTCAACAGTCGATAGTGACACAGGCTGTCAACATTCGATAGTGACACAGGCTTCCAAACCAGGAGTTGTGAGTTCGAACTCCAGCTCACTTAACTTTCTTTCCAAGGTTTGACAAATCAAGGGCTTGGCGTGAAACGGTTGTAACTAAAATGGTGTTCTTTTACCAAGGTTAATCACCTCGCCATAAAGTCTTCATAAGCGTTAAATCATTTTTAGCTCACCTGAGCTTTGCTCAAGGTGAGTTATTGTGATCGCCTTTTGTCCGTCGTCCGTCGTCCGTCGTCCGTCGTGCGTCGTGCGTCAACTTCTTCTCCTCAGTAACCAGTGGGTCAATTTGGATGAAACTTCACAGAAAGCATCCTCTCAATGACCTCACCAGAATTCCTTCAAATTTTTGGGATCCATGCAAAATTCTGGTTTCCATGGCAACGAAACCGAAAAAAACTTCAAAATTCTTCTTCTCCCGAATTGGTTGGCAGATTTTCAAATAATTTTGTAGAAATGTTCCTTGGATGACCCTCTATCAGATTCCTTCAAGCCGTGTTGATTGGTCGAAAAACATGGCCGCCAGGGGGGGCGGGGCTATTTTGCCTTATATGGCTATAGTGAAAACTTAAAAAATCTTCTCCTCCGAAAGTGTCAGGCTGATTTTCAAATAATTTTATAGAAATGTTCCTTGGGTGACCCTCTATCAGATTCCTTCAAGCCATGTTGATTGGTCGAAAAACATGGCCGCCAGGGGGGGCGGGGCTTTTTTGCCTTATATGGCTATAGTGCAAACTTAAAAAATCTTCTCCTCCAAAAGTGTCAGGCCGATTTTCAAATAATTTTGTAGAAATGTTCCTTGGGTGATCCTCTATCAGATTCCTTCAAGCTATGTTGATTGGTCAAAAAACATGGCCGCCAGGGGGCGGGGCTTTTTTGCCTTTTATGGCTATAATGAAAACTTAAAAAATCTTCTCCTCCATAAGTGTCAGGCCGATTTTCAAATAATTTTGTAGAAATGTTCCTTGGGTGACCCTCTATCAGATTCCTTCAAGCAATGTTGATTGGTCGAAAAACATGGCCGCCAGGGGGCGGGGGCTATTTTGCCTTATATGGCCAAAGTATAAACTTAAAAAGTCTTCAACATCTTCTCCTCAGTAACCAGTGGGTCAATTGGGATGAAACTTCACAGAAAGCATCCTCTTAATGACCTCACCAGAATTTCTTCAAATTTTTTGGGATCCATGCAGAATTCTTGTTTCCATGGCAACGAAACGAAAAAAACTTCAAAATTCTTCTTCTCCCAAACTGGTTGGCAGATTTTCAAATAATTTTGTAGAAATGTTCCTTGGATGACCCTCTACCAGATTCCTTCAAGCCATGTTGATTGGTCAAAAAACATGGCCGCCAGGGCGGCGGGGCTATTTTGCCTTATATGGCTATAGTGAAAAAATCTTCTCCTCCGAAAGTGTCAGGCTGATTTTCAAATGATTTTGTAGAAATGTTCCTTGGGTGACCCTCTATCAGATTCCTTGAAGCCATGTTGATTGGTCGATAAACATGGCCGCCAGGGGGGGGGGCGGGGCTATTTTGCCTTATATGGCTATAGTGCAAACTTAAAAAATCTTCTTCTCCAAAAGTGTCGGCCCGATTTTCAAATAATTTTGTAGAAATGTTCCTTGGATGACCCACTTTCAGATTCCTTCAAGCCATGTTGATTGGTCAAAAAACATGGCCGCCAGTAGGCAGGGCTATTTTGCATTATATGGCTATAGTGAAAACTTAAAAAATCTTCTCCTCCAAAAGTATCTGGCCGATTTTCAAATAATTTTGTAGAAATGTTCCTAGGGTGACCCTCTATCAGATTCCTTCAAGCCAAGTTGATTGGTCGGAAACTATGGCTGCCAGGGGGCGAGGCTTATATAGCTAAAGTGAAAAAAAAAAAAAAATCAGGTGAGCGATTCAAGGGCCATCATGGCCCTCTTGTTCTTAGTAAACAATGGAAATTTAGGTGCCATTGCTTGTTCTGAGCAATGGCACCTAAATTTGCAATGTTTACAAAGGGGTCAAAATTGCCCCTAAATCAGTGTTTTCTAAATAGGATTTTAGTTACAACCGTTTCACGCCAAGCCCTCGTTCATGTATCACTATTGGACTGACAGTCTATGTGGATAAATCAGCCGGTTGCTTGCTTGTGTGGGGTACGGGTGTGAGAAAGCCAGGAAACCCCTTGATTGGTGGACTGGGGCCACCGTATTATGACTGAACAATTGTTAAAAATGACGTTAAACCGCATAACATAGGAGTTATTACACTTCCTAATAATTATGAGCCACAATGCTGTGACGCTGCTGGGGCTCACTTAATGTTGATCAGACTGCACAGATTGGCCGGGAGATCTGGTTCTACACGGGTCACCAATACTGTGTGATTAGTTTTTGTGTGACGTCGCTGGGACTCACTTAATGAAGATCAGACTGCACAGATTGGCCGGGAGATCTGGTTCTACACGGGTCACCAATACCGTGTGATTAGTTTTTGCGTGACACTGCTGGGGCTCACTTAATGAAGATCAGATCTTTACAGGCCTTAAGAAATTTGCAGCCAGGTTAGATCTAGATCAGCCAATCTGACCAGGATCTGAAATGTGTTGTATTGGGTCAAAAAAGAATCTTCAAGTAGGAATTGAAATACACATAGATCAGACTGTAGGAGTGTGTTGGCAGTTCTTGACTCTTTCCCACAATTAGATCTAATTTGATGCCTCTTCAGCAGACGAATTGCTGGTGATTAAATTTTCCCATATAGAGATTTTCTATAATTTTTCAAAGTTTCCTGCTGCATGTTGGTTGTATGGGAGAAAGGTTTTAACCCGTTACCACCTACAACACATCTGCAGCAGACGACTTTGAAAACATGGTGACAAAAACCTGAAAAATCTACATAAAAGATAGCTAAATTGTTAAATAAAGTTGAAAACATTGTGGCCAAAGGAGAAATTACTCATTATGAGCAATTTCACCTTTGGCCACAATGTTTTCTGAAGTCGTCTGCTGCTATTGCATCAAAATGCGTCCGCAGATGGGAATGGGTTAAGTATCACATGCTGGGAAACAGAAACCAGACAAGTTTTTGGCACAGGTACAAAGTTAGGTAATTTGTGTTTCCATAAATACTCTCCTGAAGAAGTTAACAATGGCAGTAATTATAGTTCAGGTCAGGTGATTCTTTTACACATGATGAGGATTTATACATGCATGTTGAATGCAACTTTTTTGTACAATCTTTCCCCTATCCCCATGGTCATCTGGTCGAATTTAACACTTTCTCCAGCCGAGCCCAAACAGTCGCTAGCGACTCGGGCTGATAATCCAGGGAGTGCTTAAGTTAATTCTTCTTGATGTTTGAGAAATGTCAATGGGACAAGCATCATTCGTGTTCTAACAATGGCTTAAAACTCTATATAGGAAGTCAGACAGTCCTTTGGAAAATACGTTGTGTGGATAACTGGTGTGAGATAGCCAGAAAACACATGGGTAAGTGAACTTGCCATCATGATATGACTGAAAAATTGTTGAAAATGACATTAAACCCCATTCAATTGCCCGATGAGGCATCTACTGCAGGCAACTGTACGATTATCCTTTCTTATCCTGTCACGTCTAGCAATTTCGACCCGATAACAGGGTGCCGTTTATTTCTTTTGATCTACGTCCGTTAGTCACGTGATAAGCTGGTGGGCACCTGCTAGCTGGGACTACTTTTTTTAGCAAGCGTCGCTGTAAATTCCAACAATCAAAGGGATGAAATTCAGTAAGTTACATATTTTTAAAGCTGCCATAAAAATAAAAAATAGATGAGAAAGGATAAATAGAATAATAAGTTGGTGAAGTGGATTGAGAAAGTTTATCTGGCTCGGCACCGTAATTTATCGGATTTGCCTTCGGCTCACCCGATAAATTACTCCGCCTTGCCAGATAAACTTTCTCAATTCACGGCACCAACATATTATTCTCTATTTATCGAACCTATCTGAAATGCATCCAATTTCTCAGAATTTCTCCTTTCTACTGTTTTAGAGGGTATCCGGACATAGTGTCTACGGACAAAATGCCACAATATGAAAATGCCAGTTTATTTCGAAAACATTTGATTGTGAATTATAATGTTAAAGCAGCACACCACAAGTGGCAACAGTATTTGAGTGAAACAGTTCATGATCTATCACTTTTATCAGCTATCCACACATCCCATTTAACATCCTGGCTTGTGGTGTGCTGCTTTAACATCATAATTCACAATAGAATGTTTTCGACTTTGAACATATTTTGTTAAAAAAATAGAAAATCTATAATTAAATGGATGACTAAAAGTGGAAAACATTTTGGCAATAGGAGAAATTGCTCGTTTTGAGCAATTTCTTCTATTGTCACTATGTTTTCAATAAGCTGTCTGCTGCAGAGGCGTCAGAAAGCGTCTATATGAGAGAAAGGGTTAAAATGTAATTACAAAAAAAAGGATTGCAACTTGAGGCTGTTTTTTGTTTCTTCTGAGTTTCATTCATCTGAACAACAGACTGCCTTCAATAGACACTGAGGTAGACACATGTTTTGCAAAAATCCGGTACGTTACAGTTGCAATAATTTGTATGCAAGCCCAAACTGTTTTTTATCTATATGAGTTTTAAATGGTACAGTAAGGTGACTTTTAAATGCAGAGAAAACACTTAAATTAAGAAATCGTGTCGAACACGACATTAAATTTTGTGCACTAGAGAAGTTTCTCAGGTGTCTATTTAAGGAAAAAACTTTGATTTTCAGTAGAAATCCTTGTGAGGACAGGATCGATGAGGAATTTATCATCACTACCCTTTTACCAAAGGCAGAAGCATCCATGGGTGACTGAAATTTAAAAATCTACGTAACTCCCTCCCACCTGCAGACGCATTTCGACGCAATAGCAGCACTCAGATGACTGGCCAAAGGTGAAATTGCTCATAATGAGCAATTTCTCCTTTATCCACAATGTTTTCAACTTTATTTAACAAGTGTTGACAAGGAGAAATTGCACATATTTTCTCAAAACAAAGAAAATCTCCATAATTTGAATGGATAACCTTTGACAAAAAGTGGAAAACATTGTGGCAAAAGGAGAAATTGCACATTTTGTGCAATTTCTTCTTTTGTCACTTCTTATGTTTTCAAAAAGCTGTCTGCTGCAGAGGAGTCAGAAAGCGTCTATATGAGGGAAAGGGTTTAAAGCAGACAACATTTGAAAACATCATGAGCAATTTCTCCTTTTGCCACAAGTTTAATTTTACTCCTTTCAATTATTGAGGTTTTGTATAAACGAAAGGGTTAACCCTTTCCCTCATATAGACGCTTTCTAACGCCTCTGCAGCAGACGGCTTTTTGAAAACATTGTGGCAAAAGGAGAAATTGCTCGTTCTGCTCAGATCGAGCAATTTCTCCTTTTGCCACAATGTTTCCCACTTTTAGTCATAGCTTATCCATTCAATTATAGAGATTTTTCTCTTTTTTGACAAAATATGTTCAAAGTCGTCTGCTGCAGAATTGTCGTATGAGGGAATGGGTTAACACTCAACAGGCAACATTTTGCGTCCAATCCTCATAAAGGTTCATCAGAATTACTTTACATCTCCAACAAATCTTGGCCAAGATTGAAACTGGGTCATGTGAGGTCAAAAACTAGGTCACTAGGTCAAATTGATGGAAAATCTTGTTAATACTCTGGAGGTTGCATTTTTAACTTGAGCATGTTAAAACTTTGTCAGAATAATTGTAATGATTGTTTGAATATAGTCAAAAAGACGTTCAAAAGACCAAATTGAAGAAAATTCTTGTAAACAATCTAGAGACCGCATTTTTTTTTCAACTGCTTGAAAACTTTGTCAGAATGTTTGTATTGATAATTTACTAGGTTACTAGACTACTAAATTGAAGGAAAACAAAATTGATAACATTCTGGAAGCTGTATTTTTAATTTGAGCATTTTGAAATTTTGTCAGAATGATTGTATTGATGATATCTAGGTCAAGTTCGAACATGGGTAATGTCGAACCAAAAACAAGGTCACTAGGCTAGACTGAAGGGAAATCTTGTTAACACTAGTATTTAATATGTTACCTGACCTCATAATGACTTATTGTGATTGACTACGTGATTAGCATAAATCAGGTGAGCGATTCCAGGGCAATCATGGACCTCTTGTTGAGTTGTTACCTTTTATGTTTAATCAATTTTTAAAAGTCGATGAACCTGAGAAAATTAAATGTATGCAGTAAATATCAAGTTTGTGGATAACCGGCTGCTTCTGAAGTGTAAATTAGTTAACCATTCCCCATAATTAACCCTTTCCCTCATACGGCAATTCTGCAGCAGACGACTTTGAATGTATTTTGTCAAAATATAGAAAATCTCCATAATTGAATGGATAACCTATTACAAAAAGTGGAAAACATTGTGACAAAAGGAGAAATTGCACGTTTTGTGCAATTTCTTCTTTTGTCACTATGTTTTCAAAAAGCCGTCTGCTGCAAAGGCATCAGAAAGCGTCTATATGAGGGAAAGGGTTAATAGGTACAACAAATATGCATCAGACGACTTTAAAATGGTCTTATGGATAACCGGATGCTTCTGATGTGTCAATTAGTTAACCCTTCCCCCTATGCAGCAAATATGCAGCAGACAACTTTAAAATGATCTCGGTAAATATGAGGAATATGACATGGAAAATTTCTCTGATTTAAAGTTTAGTGGGTGTATAGAGATTAAAATATTGTGGCAAAAAGAAAAGAGCAATTTCCCCATTTGCAACAATTTGTTAGAAAGTGATCTGCTGTGAATGTGGTAAAATGCATCTTCATGTTTGAAAGTTTTGAGAAATGAAACACAAATAAAATTACAACTAGTTAATGAATCCAGTATGTCTGATGGCAGATAAGATGAGCCTTGATGATAATCCATAATGTAAGATTTATGATCAATAAAAGTCAAATTTCATTATACACTTCCTAGTTGACATCCATGCAGGATTTCTTACCCATTTCTACTAGGCAGATATATTTTGATGGGTTGGCAGTAGACACTTTTGAAAACATTCTTGGAAATGGAGAAATTGCTCATGATGAGCAATTTCTTCTTTCCTGAAATGTTTTCTACTCTACTTTAAACCTTAAATTTCATTTCAAGCAATTTCCTTTATATATTTCGCCTTATGTTTTCATGGTTGTCTGCTTTAGTTTTGGTGTATATGGCAAAGGGTTAATGGAAAGATGCTACAAATGAAACAGCTGAAAACATTATGGCAAAAGGAGAAATTGTTCATTATAAGCTATTTTTCATTTCACCACAATGTTTTCTACTCTCTTTCATTAACCCTTTCCCTCATACCACAATTCTGCAGCAGACGACTTTGAATATATTTTGTCAAAACATAGAAAATATAATTGAATGGATAACCTATGACAAAAAGTGGAAAACATTGTGGCAAAAGGAGAAATTGCACGTTTTGTGCAATTTCTTCTTTTGTCACTATGTTTTCAAAAAGCCGTCTGCTGCAGAGGCGTCAGAAAGCATCTATATGAGGGAAAGGGTTATAGAGATTCTTCACATTTTTGTCTAGATGTTTTCAACGTTCTCTGCTGCAGATTTAACTCTTTTCCTCTTAGGATGCATTTTGACGCATTGACAGCAGATGACACTTGAAAACATTCTGGCAAAATAAGAAATTTTTCATAATGAACAATTTCTCCTTTTGCCACAATGCTTCAATTTGATTTGATAATTCTACTTTCATCGATAGAGATTTTCCATCTTTTAGCCAAAATGTTTTCAAAGTTGTCTCCTGCAGATTTGTTGTTATTGGGAAAAAAGGTTTCTCATGAAATATTTTCATTTTTGTTTCAGTAAACTTCCATATTGGATAAGGTCCATGATACCTCAGATATTCTACATTACAGAAAAAGCTTGGAATTATTATCCTCTAACCATTACAGGTAATTCCTCTTTTTGTCACATTGATGACAATCTTACTAGCATATGCACTTTTCCCACATGCAGACGCAAATTAACATGTCTGAAACAGACGGCTTTTGAAACAGTGATTTTAATTTTACTCAATAATTGTTCTTTCATTTATAATTTTGTTCTTAATTTTTCCAAGACGTTTTCAAACTTTCGTCTGCATCAGATTTGTTGTATGTGGGAAAGAGTAAACCTGGTTTTCAAGGAACTTATAACCAGGTTGTTAGAAACATGATGTCATTGTCTGCACAGGTGGTTGGAAGATGGGTCAGTTGATGGTCTTGCTGACATCAACTTTTCCTTTCCCATCAATAGCTTTGATAACATTCAACTGATTCTTACCAAACTTCATAGGAAGGTAGCCTAGATAGAAATGCAGCCATGGATTATTTGGGGTTATTTTTTTGATAAAGGTCAAGGTCGCTGTTTTTAAGAAATAGATTACTATGGTAATGGTCATTGTTAAAAACCTGGTTGTGTGGTTATGAACAACTATGACTGTGATACACAGGTTTTACTACCATAACTGTTTGTGTGGTCACAATGCAGAAAAGATAAAAGTTTCTTGTATTAGGCAAACTTTAAGGATTTTTTAACAAATCTGTAGCAGATGATTTTGACCTGTGCAAAAAAAATGTTATCACTTATTAAATTTCTCTGGCTCCCTTTCAAAAACTTGGTCCTTTGTTAAAAACATTATAACCAAGGAGACATCATTGCATGCACCATGTAACATCAAACATCAAGGTTTCTTTGTCTTGGTTAATGCCATTTTCAAAAGTCTTTCACTTATTCCTGATTCCATGGTTATAAGCCATTTCTAGGCAGAGGAAATGTGCCTTGCCTAAGAGAACTCCACCATGCTTTCAAATCCTCCATATCAACTTCTCGCCCATGGCCAATTACTTTTAACCCCCCTTTCCAACATACAATAAATATGCAGCAGACAACTTTGAAATCATCTTAACAAAAAATGAAGGCATAATTGTTGTTGAATAAAGTAAAAAAACATTGTAAAAAATGTTCATTATGAGCAATTTCTCTCTTTGCCACAATATTTTCAATTGTCCCCTGTGGCAGATTTGTCAAAATGTATTTGTAAGTGAGAAAAAGTTAAACATAAGGGGAACATGTATGTCTAGTCTCATTGTGACTTCGAATCCGAGCTACTGGCCAACTTTCTTTCTTTCCTGACATTTGACAAAAATCAATGCATTTACAAGCTTCATTTCTTCTTCCAACAATGGGATAACAGTCCATGTGGAAAAGAGGACAGATGCTTGGAAAGGCTGGTGTGAAAAAGCCAGGAAACAAAAGAGTAGGTGAACTTCTAAGCCACCATAATATGACTGGAACATTGTTGAAAGCGATGTTAAATCTAATCAATCAATCAATCCGTAGGTGACCTGGCCATTGTGATCTGACTGAAAATTGTTGAAAATGGTATTAAACCCAAATAAATCAATCAATTAATCAAACCTGAATTACCCTTTCTTTTTCAAATGTGATTATGAAAAATTGAATATGTTCAAATGTTCAAATGTTCAAATGTTCAAAGTATTGTTTATTATTCATTTTCATATGCTGTGCTTGCTGCATCCTTTTACAGAATATACAGTAAGTACTTGCTAACGCCATTTCAGTCATCTATACCCTTTTTTCCACATGCAACATATCGGCAACTTTCAACTCTGCATATTGCATTAGCTAAACATTAATTTGATTTTTAGCTCGACTTTTGAAAAAAAACGGCTTCGGCGTGGTCATCCGGTTTTCGTTTTTTTGTTTAGCTCAGCTTTTTTTCTGTTTTCTATCAGTCGAGCGTCTGTGCCGTACGCTGTGCTCTTGTTTTATAGAAGAAACTTGAAACTGTTGTGAGAAGGAGATATTGGTGTAATATAGTGGTTCTAGATCTTCACTGATGCAGAGGATTTAACCCTTTCCCACTTACAACAATTCATCAGCAGACAACCTTGAAAATATGTAGGCAAAAATATGGACATTCTTGCCAAATGAAATTATAGATAGTGAATAGAGTTGAAAACATGATAAAAGTAGAAACTGATCCCTTTGCCACAATTTAACCTTTTGACACAATGTTTTCAAAAGTTGCATGCTGCAGAGGCATCAAAAAGCATTTGTATTTGGGGGAAGGGATATAGCATGTAGGGGATAGACACAACCAAAAACATCTTGATCAGACTGCAAGGTTGCTCAGGCTGATCTGGATCTACATTGTTCAAAAAGGACGTGGTGGTGTTGTGTTAAAGCATCCACTTTGGGTGTGGGAGGTGGTAGGTTCAATCCCCGGCTGGGTCGTACCAAAGACTTAAAAATTTGTAGTAATGACAGCCCTCCTTGGCACTCAGGGTTGCTGTGTTAGCATGAAGACTGACTGTTTAGTGTAAGGATAAACGAACCAGTAGTATACTGGTAACTTACCCAGGAAACACTGTGATATAACTGAAAGATTGTTGAAAGTGGTGTGAAACACCAATCAATTAACCCTTTCCCTCATACGACAATTCTGCAGCAGACGACTTTGAACATATTTTGTCAAAACATAGAAAATCTCCATAATTGAATGGATAACCTATGACAAAAAGTGGAAAACATTGTGGCAAAAGGAGAAATTGCACGTTTTGTGCAATTTCTTCTTTTGTCACTATGTTTTCAAAAAGCCGTCTGCTGCAGAGACGTCAGAAAGCGTCTATATGAGGGAAAGGGTTAATAGTTTCAAAGGCCACAGGCTTTACCAGTTTGCATAGACAGGTTTATATTGCACTAAGCTGTATTTTCAAGCCAGTTTGTATAAGTCATATGGTTTGTGGTTATAGTACGTAGATTGGTGGTTTGTTTACATTTCATACTCAAATATTCTTGTCACATTACAAATTGACATACAACAAGAGAGCCATATCTTTATGATGCTAATTTATAACCTTTTCCCGCATACAACAAATCTGAAACTAGAGAAAAGAGTTGACAATAGTGTGACAAAAGGATAAACTTGCTCATTATGAGAAATTTCTCCTTTTGTCATGCTGGTTTCAAAATTCATCTGCTGCAGATGTGTCTAAATGTGTCTACAAGTGGCAAAGGGTTACTTTCATTTATAAAGATTCACCATACACTAGCCTAGATATTTCAAAGTTGTCTGCTGCACATTTATCGCATTTGGGAAAGGGTTAAAAGAGTTAACCTTTTCCCTCATATAGACCCTTTCTGACACCTTTGCAGCAGACAGCTTTTTGAAAACACTGTGACAAAAGAAGAAATTGCTCATGACAAGCAATTTCTCCTTTTGTCACCATATTTTCAACTCTATTCAATGATTGTGCTTAACCCTTTCCCTCATACGGCAATTCTGCAGCAGACAACTTTGAACATATTTTGTCAACAAATAGAAAATCTCTATAATTAAATGGATAACCTATGACTAAAAGTGGAAAACTTTGTGGCAAAAGGAGAAATTGCTCGTTTTGAGCAATTTCTTCTTTTGTCACTATGTTTTCAAAAAGCTGTCTGCTGCAGAGGCGTCAAAAAGCGTCTATATGAGGGAAAGGGTTAAATCATTTAAATGGAGTTTACTTTTTGTGGCGATTGGTTTGACAATCGCCACAATGCTAACAGAAACAACAACAACGAAAACTATTTACATAGTCGGTTTTGAACAATCGGTTGATATTTGTTTTCCTTACTGCAAACTAATTTACTCACATCCGTTATAGTTCCATCATTGATGCAGAGACGTGATAAATAATAATTATGTCAGTGCTACTTTGGTACCGGATTGTTACTAATATTTGAGTTTTATCAAGACATTATCTACATAGAGTTAAAACATGTAAATATTATCTTCGTCATGATTGGGCAGATAATAAATATCATTGCGCTTTCTATCTGCCTTGCAAATAACTCAAATCTGGAAATTCCAAAAGGTTCTATAAATAGCTCGCGAGACTCTAATTATCTCAATATTATAAACGCTTTATTGTGTAGTTGTTTAACTATATGAAAGCGTCTAGATGATAAGACTGGTTTACAAAGGTTTAAAGGACACACGATGTCAGTGTGTACACACGTTATGTATACACGTCTGCACGTTCTAGAGTCAATTAGCAATCAATGCTGAAAGTGTAGCCTAATTTAGTTTGGAGATCGAGCATTATAATATATGCCTATATTTTTATAAATTGAACAGTTTGGCAAATAGTGAAATTGTGCTTTTCGAGCATGTTGCACTCACATTATTCGAAGCAGTTTAACAACCTCAGAGACATATAAATACACTGTGTTTATATGTCTCTGACAACCCTCAATCATGCAATGTGAAGGGCCTAAATTGAACAGACCTGTTTAATATCGGACATCATTGAAACAAACACCAAACTAATAGATACTGTTTTCTCTCCTGTCTTGATAATTTAGTCATTTCTAAAGAGTAAAAAATATTTTATCTTAATATGGCCTAGCGACCTGGTGATGAACATGTGATTACCCGAACAATTTAGATTACAAATAGCCATTCTTTAAATGAGCTAAAACGGTAGTCTATCGAATACCAACTAGATTTTTCATAACTTTGGAATGGCCTAATTTTGAACACATCATGACCAATTTCAGAACGTAACTAAAAAATCACCAAGACAACATTCTGGCAAACTAACATTATTCTACTGTCAAAAGATGCAGGGTTGATACATTCTCAAATTTACCCGCACCAGAGTCATCGCAAGCCCTACACCAATATACTGTTTGATACTTTGCAGGATTTTCCATACGATCGCCACTACAGTGCCATTGGGGCTTTGATTTGGTTTGGTATGTTTTCAAAGTGGCTGCTGCAGATTTGTTGTATGTGGGTAATATAGGATCCATCATGAGTTTTCTTTGTAGATCAAGATTTCTTAAATGAGTCTAGAAAAAGACGGTTATTAACCGAGCCTCTTGGCGAGGTTAATAACTCTCTTTTTCGAGACGAATTTAAGAAATCTTCTCCAAAGAAAAACGAGTGATGGATTCTTTTTATCACCTAAACAGTGTGTTTTAATGAAAAATATTGACAACATCAAAACAAAGACCGAATAACCTATTCTTCATGAGAACTTGTGATTCACCGCATAAAAAAGTAGTCCTCATCATTTTTGAATAAGAAGAAAAAAAACAACAATGTTTTAAACAATTAAGACTCGTTATTTATTCAAAATAACGTATTATTGCATTTTTCAATGTGTAAAATTTAACAACTTAACAATAAACATAATAAAGATAAAGGTCAAAATGACGTCATCAGTAGTCGCGTGTATGACGTGTTTTTGTTATCACACATGTTGGATATCGTTGTTCCGTGATTTGTTCTCAACTTGAAAATAAGGGTATTTATGTGATAAAGGGTTATAAGGAGTAAATTATCAAGGCATTAGTTAATGTTACACTCTGAAAAAAAAATAAAAGGATTTTTAGCAATTTTTCCTTTCATAATAATGATGTTATCAACTAAGTGTCCCAATTGTCCTTCCAATATTCTTAGTCTAGACAGTACTCTTTTTTTCTTCAGATATTATCAAAACATGCATTATTTAAAAGTCATATCAAGTAAACAGTTAAGAATTATGACAAGATGAATTTCATGTGACATGCTTGTAAATTATCTAACTGATAAAAATCATTTGTTATCCGACAAATAAATATCATTAAGCAAATGCACACTAGAGTTACTTAACTCTTTCCCTCATATAGACGCTTTCTGACGCCTCTGCAGCAGACGGCTTTTTGAAAATATAGTGACAATAGAAGAAATTGCCTAAAACGAGCAATTTCTCCTTTTGCCACAATGTTTTCCACTTTTAGTCATAGGTTATCCATTCAATTATAGAGATTTTCTATTTTTTGACAAAGTATGTTCAAAGTCGTCTGCTGCAGAATGGTTGTATGACGGAAAGGGTTAATATCATAAAGCAAATGCTCACTGGAGTTACTTAACTCTTTCCCACACATGAAAAATCTGAAGCAGACAACTTTGAAAACATTGAAGCCAAACACTATGAACAAATCTCTATAAAAAAAAAGAAAATATTTGAAAATATTGTAGCATTAATAGAAGTTTCTCATTATGAGTTATTTTCTCATTTATCTACTGTGTTTTCAATATGTTGTTTGCTTCAGATGAGTGAAAATGTGTCTGTTTATTAGAAAAGGGAAAACAATAATAGAAAATGAAAAAATTTAAATTTTCGTTTTGAGCAATTTCTTCTTTTGTCACTATGTTTTCAAAACGCCGTCTGCTGCAGAGGCGTCAGAAAGCGTCTATATGAGGTTAATTGTTGGAAAAGGTTTAAGAGTCAAAAAGCCTCTGGCATATAGTATAGACTAAATGTTATGTAATAACTGAAGGGGAAAAGGGTTAACCCTTTCCCTCATACGACAATTCTGCAGCAGGTGACTTAGAACATATTTGATCAAAAAGTAGAAAATCTCTATAATTGCATAGATAACCTATGGCTAAAAGTGGAAAACATTGTGGCAAAAGGAGAAATTACTTGTTTTGAGCAATTTCTTCTTTTGTCACTTTGTTTTCAAAAAGCCGTCTGCTGCAAAGGTTCCAGAAATTGTCTATATGAGGGAAAGGGTTAACGATATATAGGCAAGTCAAAGGTTTAAAGTGATAATTTTAATTTGCATTGAGGAAGTGTATCTTTAGGCTGTTTTGAAACTTTTACCTAGATATAGATGAGATAATATTCTCCCTTCAGTCTTACTGGAGTAAACCCTGCAGGACCTCTTTACCATTGTAACAAAATGTAGGCTAAGATCAAACAGCACACACATACAATCTCATCTGTGTCTACAATATTAATCAGTCAGTAAATAAGGCTATTAAGAGGCTTCTGGCAATATGTTAATTTTGATCAGACCATATGGATGGATGGTTTGAATTTTCATTGGTTGTGAATGTTCATTTTGGTTAAGCCTATTTGGCAGGTATAGTTGAGGATCATCCGCCTCAATGCATGAGGTCGCTGGTTTGATTCCTGGTTGGGTCTTACCAAAGACTTTAAAAATGGTAGTAACAGTTTCCCTCCTTGGTGCTCAGGGATGCAGGGTTAGCATGACTGACTTGTGTCAGGATAAATGGACCAGTAGTCCTGGTAACTTACCCAGGAAACGCCGTGATATACTGATACAATTGTTGAAAGTAGCATAAAAAAGACCAATCAATCAATCAATCAATCAATTATACTCAAAAGCAGTTCTGCAGTGTTCATGTTACATGAACATATAACACCTTCTCAGCAGACAGCATTGAAAGGGATCTTAACAAAAATATGGAAATACATGTACAGTATTTAACCCTTTCCCTCATGCAACATGTCTGCAGTAGACAATTTTAAACACATCTTTATTCAGCGTTTATTTTTATGTTGCCTGTGTTAGCAATATGACACATTTTGACTATTTCTCTGATACCTTTCCCACATATAGATGCCCAACGCCTATGCAGCAGATGACTTTTTAAAACATTGTGACAAAAGGGGAAATTGCATTTATAGGGATTTTCAGTGTTTTTGCCTAGATGTTTTCAAAGTGGTCTGTTGCAGATTTGTTGTATGTTGGTTGATTGATTGATTGGGGTTTAACGCCGTTTTCAACAATTTCTCAGTTATATCACGGCGGCCAGTTCACCTACTCATGCATTTCCTGGTTTTCTCACACCAGTACTCCACACAACAATCTCCCAGTTGTATGTTGGTAAGGGTTATTATGTTTAGCTATATTGCGGTTACTCAAAAGAATCGTCTCATCTATGTTCATTTGTACCCAATTTGTGTATCTGTCCATTGTTTAATGACATTGTATTCTCAATTTTTTGTATATTTTCAGTGTTCATTTATACCCAGATTTTCCATTCACATAATAACTAGATATGAAGATAACCCAGGTACTTCAGAAAATGTAAGTAATGCAAACATTTATCATGCTTTAGTCCTAATGATTGCGAGTATTCCCATAAATAAAACAACAATTTTTAACCCTTTCGCACATACAAAAAATCCCCAGCATACAACTTTGAAAATATCTTTAACCCTTTCCCTCATACGACAATTCTGCAGCAGACGACTTTGAACATATGTTGTCAAAACATGGAAAATCTCCATAATTGAATGGATAACCTATGACAAAAAGTGGAAAATATGGTGGCAAAAGGAGAAATTGCACGTTTTGTGCAATTTCTTCTTTTGTCACTATGTTTTCAAAAAGCCGTCTGCAGCAGAGGCGTCAGAAAGCGTCTATATGAGGGAAAGGGTTAAAGAAATATGTAATATCTCTAAGAATAAAAGTGTAATTATTGAATTATAGTGGAAAATATTATGGCAAAAATACAATTACTCATCATGAAAAGTTTCTTCCTTTTCCAACAATATTTTCAAAATTTGTCTGCTACAGATGCATCAAAATGCATAATGATGGTTTCGAAATGAAGTTACAATCGTTTTACGTGAAGCTAACTATAATGTATATGCAAAAATATACATGTATATAAACATATATATATGTCAGAAACTATTACATGCAAACTAGCAAAAGTATGGCCCATTTTACACTTGCATGCTGCTGACATTTCTGTTGTTTTAGTAAACTTAACCCTTTCCCACATACAACAAATCTTCAGCAGATGACTTAGAAATTTCAAGTCAAAAATAAAGAAAATGTCTTTAAACGATAGTATGATTATAGAATAGAGTCGAAATCATTGTGGCAAAAGGAGAAATTGTTCATTATGAGATATTTCTTCTTTAGCCACGATGATTTCAAAAGTCATCTGCTGCAGAGGCATCAGAAATTGTCTATATGAGGGAAAGCCAAAGGTTATATCTTTTATAGAGATTTTTCAGGTTTTTGTCACCATGTTTTCGTTTGTTTGTTTGGAGTTTAACGCCGCTTTCAACAGCTTTGGTCATATCACGGCGGTCAGTGCACCTACCCATGTTTTCCTCGCTTTCCCACACCAGTACTTACACAACATTCTTTCGAAGCCACTGACTACTTTCTCACATAGATCAGAGGTGAGAGGTAATGGAAAACATCGCCCGAAAGAATGTCGCCGCAACCGGGTATCGAACCCGTGACCTCCAGATCACGAGTCAGATACGCTACCAATTGAGCTACCCGGCCGGGCTACACCATGTTTTCAAAGTCTGCTGCAGATTTGTCATATGGGTTGATGTGTATTGCAAAATTATGCTCATCTCTTTCCCTGATCCAAGCAAATCTTGATGCATTTAAGTTAAGCTTGTGATTGTTATTTTCATGCATTTTCAGTGTTTAAAACTAAAAGAAGAAGAACTAAGTACAAGAGAAGTTGATTTTGTTGATATAGTTAACGATCCAGTTGAAGAAAGGCATTATAAAGAGGAAGAGGTAATTTTATGCGGATTTTAACCCTTTCCCTCATACGACAATTCTGCAGCCGACGACTTTGATCATATTTTGTCAAAAAGTAGAAAATCTCTATAATTGAATTGAATGGATAACCTATGACTAAAAGTGGAAAACAATGTGTCAAAGGGAGAAATTGCTCGTTTTAAGCAATGTTCCAAGGCTGACCCTCTATCAGATTCCTTCAAGCCATGTTGATTGGTTGAAAAATATGGCCGACAGGGGTTGGGGCTATTTTGCCTTATATGGCTTTAGTGAAAACTTAAAATATCCTCTCCTCCGAAAGTGTCAGGCCGATTTTCAAATAATTTTGCAGAAACATTCCTTGGGTGACACTCTACAAGATTCCTTTAAGCCATGGTGATTGGTAAAAAACATGGCCACCAGGGGGGCAGGGCTGTTTGGAGATTTGATGATTTTTTGCCTTGTGGCCGTGGAGCGATACTGGCCCTCTTGGGCCTCTTGTATAATAGTCTTCTGCAGGTTTGTTTTATGTGGTCAAGGGTTAAACCGAGGAACACAACAGTAACGGAATTGATATGAATGGTAATGTGAGGAACATTGGTTATACACTTCTTGTTGTGTCACCTGCGTAGCATGGTAAGCACTTAGGGATTACTTTTTTTTTTGTCCGGCGTCTGTCTGTCGTCACACTTTTTCGTCACGTTTTCATATAACTTTTTTTCTACTCAAAGGATTACATTGAAACTTAAGACAAATGTTTATATCAATGTGTGTGATGGGTTCACAAAAGGGGGATAATCCAAATATTTTTTGATATCAGAGTTATTGCCCCTTTTCTGTCAAAAATTAAAATTTTCTAACAAGGCCCGGCAGGTGACACACGTTCTCCGGGGAGTACTCCATTCTAGTTGAATTCTCTCATTACAGAAGGCTGTATCATTGTTAACCCTTTCCCACATACAGATACATTTTGACTCATCTGCAGCAGACAAATAATAAAACTTTCGTGTATCGAGATTTTCTCAAATGTTTGCCTTAATATTTTTAAAGTCATCTGCTGCAGATTTATTGAAAGTGGGAAAAGTGTTGAACAAATGGGACAGAAATAGTATAAACAGCCATGACACATCTTATCAATATTACCATTATTTTTATAAATCATAATTACTATAACTATTATTAATCATCATTATTTTTACTATTACAGGATCTCACAAAATTCAAATCAGAGAAAACAGGCAGAGGTCCTTTCGAAAAGGATTGGAAGGTATAATTACTCATCCTCTTTCTATTTGAGACCTTTCCCACTATAGGAAATTTCTTACTAAGTGGCAATGTTTTCAACTCTTTTCTTAACCCTTTCCCTCATATAGATGCTTTCTGACGCCTCTACAGCAGACGGCTTTTTGAAAACATTGTGACAAAAGAAGAAATTGCACAGAACGTGCAATTTCTCCTTTTGCCACAATGTTTTCCACTTTTTGTCATAGGTTATCCATTCAATTAAAGAGATTTTCAATTTTTTGTCAAAATATGTTCAAAGTCGTTTGCTGCAGAATTGTCGTATGAGGGAAAGGGTTAAATCAAACTGTAATCTTTTTAAGTTTTTCCAGATGTACTGAACTGAGAAGTGGATATTTAAAAAAAAAAAAAATGTTACATTGTTATTAAATCTTCTGGTTATGTTGTCAATTAAAACATGGTTAGTCATTATACTTTTTTATAATGCCTCAAAATTTAAAACATATTGGATTAAATTTGTTTGAGATAAAGAGCTGATTTTTTTCGTGAGCCTTCCATTTTAGCGCTGTACAGCCATGTTTGATTATATAATATAACTGGGTAAAAAGAACATATTAAAATCCATGTATATAACCTAAAGAAGTTTCAGAAAAAGTTAAATATTATAAATAAGTTTTTTCCTTATTTCAAAGTTTTGAACCTGACAAATATGGGTTCTCATGAGTTAACAATAATGTCTATTTTTGATGTTTAATTACAACGTATTACGTGAACGTCCAAAGATATGGGTAAAATAACTTCAGAATGAGATTTAAACCACAAAAAGACAAACAATAAGCATATCATCTTTCAAATATTGGTAATTTGCATGAAAACTTGTTTTTATGCCCCCGGAATCTCCGATTCGGTGGGCATATAGTTTTTGGCCTGTCTGTTGGTTGGTTGGTCTGTTGGTCTGTCTGTCTGTCTGCACAAAAAAAACTTTAACCTTGGCCATTACTTTTGAACCATAACAGGTACGGCTACCATATTTCACATGTGTATTCCTTGTGACATGACCTTTCTGTCAGTACCAACATTTTTGACCTTGCGACCTTGACCTTTGACCTAGAGGTTGCCATTCTCGAAAAAAACTTTAACCTTGGCCATTACTTTTGAACCATAACAGATACGGCTACCATATTTCACATGTGTATTCCTTGTGACATGACCTTTCTGTCAGTACCAACATTTTTGACCTTGCGACCTTGACCTTTGACCTAGATGTTGCCATACTAAAAAAAAACTTTAACCTTGGCCATTTCTTTTGAACCATAACAGGTACGGCTACCATATTTCACATGTGTATTCCTTGTGACATGACCTTTCTGTCAGTACCAACATTTTTGACCTTGCGACCTTGACCTTTGACCTAGATGTTGCCATTCTCGAAAAAAACTTTAACCTTGGCCATTACTTTTGAACCATAACAGATACGGCTACCATATTTCACATGTGTATTCCTTGTGACATGACCTTTCTGTCAGTACCAACATTTTTCACCTTGCGACCTTGACCTTGACCTAGATGTTGCCATTCTCGAAAAAAACTTTAACCTTGGCCATTTCTTTTGAACCATAACAGGTATGGCTACCATATTTCACATGTGTATTCCTTGTGACATGACCTTTCTGTCAGTACCTTGCGACCTTGACCTTTGACCTAGATGTTGCCATACTAAAAAAAACCTTTAACCTTGGCCATTACTTTTGAACCATAACAGGTATGGCTACCATATTTCACATGTCAGTACCAACATTTTTGACCTTGCGACCTTGACCTTTGACCTAGATGTTGCCATTCTCGAAAAAAACTTTAACCTTGGCCATTACTTTTGAACCATAACAGATACGGCTACCATATTTCACATGTGTATTCCTTGTGACATGACCTTTCTGTCAGTACCAACATTTTTGACCTTGCGACCTTTACCTTTGACCTAGATGTTGCCATTCTCAATTTTTTTTTTAACCTTCCCCACTACTTTTGAACAATAACAGGTAATGCTACCATATTTCACATGTGTATACCTTGCGACCTTGACCTTTGACCTAGATGTTGCCATTGGGGGGCATCAGTGTTTCACAAACACATCTTGTTTTTTCATGTTCTGAAATAGCCAAAAAATGCATATCATAAGGCTTTCATAAATGGAACTAGCAAAAAATAAAGCCCACTAACATACCATTTTTTTTTGTTTTTCTTTTATAAAACATACATCCAACTTTCAAAAAAACAAATTGAAGGCTTCATGCAAAACAGTTGTAACTACATCTTGTTACAAGATGAAGTTACAACTGTTTTGCGTAAAGCCATCAAAATGTCACAACAAAAGTTAAATATTATAGAAAAATCACTTTTCAGGTCAATACATCCTTAACCCTTTCCCTCAAATAAACACTTTCGGACGCTTATGCAGCAGACAGCTTTTTGAAAACATAGTGCCACAATGTTTTCCACTTTTCGACATAAGTTATCCAT
Organism: Serripes groenlandicus; assembly: GCA_031761405.1. Lineage (NCBI taxonomy): Eukaryota > Metazoa > Mollusca > Bivalvia > Cardiida > Cardiidae > Serripes > Serripes groenlandicus. The sequence goes on from JASEVX010000004.1 coordinate 11,904,484, forward strand.
TCAATTATGGAGATTTTCTATGTTTTGACAAAATACGTTCAAAGTCGTCTGCTGCAGAATTGTCGTATGAGGGAAAGGGTTAAGTCATTGGCTGCAGATTATTTTTAAATTTTCAAGCACACTGGTAAATGCCTCTGCATGATAGTCACAAACTTAATAATTTGTGTTCCTTTGATTCACAATGTCCACATGTAAGCACTTTCTGCCGCCTCTACAGTAGACATCTTTTGAAAACATTGTGGCAAAAGGAGAAAATGCTCATAATGAGCAATTTCCCCTTTTGCCACAGTGTTTTTAACTTTACTCAATAATTATAATCTCAATTCTTCAGATTTTCCATACTTTTTCCCTCAATGTTTTCAAAGTCGTCTGCTGGCAAATTATTGTTTGTGGGAAGGGGATAATCAGGTTTATATCTATCAATTTCAGGAGAGTGCAAAACCTGTAATGTGTTCATATAAAGCGGTTCGATGTTATTTTGAAGTCTGGGGTCTACAAACTAAAATTGAAGGTTATGCTCAAAAGGTAAGACTATTCCGATTAGAATTTTTTCTAATTTTAGCTCACCTGAGCACAAAGTCATTTTTTGCTTGCCTCCATTTCTCACTCCGGTCCTATTGACTCACGCATTCTCTAACAAAATGATCGGTATAAATATTTCGGGTGAGTGCTCAAGTGCAATCATGATCCTCTCGTTCAATGTAATAGCATACCTTTGATTAACAGTAAGTTATGTGGGGTACTGATGTTCGAAAACCAGGAAACATATGAGTAGGTGAACTGGCCACCGTGATATGACTGAAAAAATGTTGAAAACGGCGTTAAACCCCAATCAATCAATTGATTTACAGTGATCTATTCAAATGGAATGTTTAACAGTCTATGTGGAAAAGTAGCCAGTTGCTTGGAAAATGTGGTGTACTGGTGTGGGAAAACCAGGAAATGCATGAGTAGGTGAACTGGTCGCAGTGATATAACTGAGAAATTGTTGAAAAAAGGTGTTAAACCCCAATCAATCAATCAATCAATCAATCACAATCAATCAATCAATCAATCAATCAATCAATGTAGGTTCTATATTTTGTATTCCTTAGGCATGTAGAGATATCAATTTACTGGGACACAGGCAAGCCATATCATGGATGGATGAATGGATAGGTATGTTTATATATAATATTTTATATATGATTTTCAATGTGTTATTGAGAAATACCAGTGCATTACGATCTGATTTTCAATATGTTATTGAGAAATACCAGTGCATTATGGCGTAATTTTTAATGGGTTATTGAGAAAAACCAGTGCATTGTGACATGATTTTCAATGGCTTATTAAAAAAACCAGTGCATTTTGACTTGATGTTCAATGGGTTATTGAGAAATACCAGTGCATTATGACATTAATTTTAATGAGTAATTGAGAAAAACAAGAAAATCTAGTGCATTTTGATGAGATTTTCAATGGGTTATTGAGAAATACAAGTGTATTATGACCTGATAATCCCATTGCATCAAGCAGTAACATTATCAAATGATCATTTTTCATTGTGAACCCTTTCTCAGATTAATATGCATGTTAAACTGTCTGACTTTTTACATGAAGGAATGGAATAACATTCCAGAGTGCAGAATTCATTTGCTGGTGTCTTCAATAAACAGGGGTCTGACTATGGTTATCGGTTCTAGAAGTATCTTTGGCTGATTCACCTTTTTTTAGCTCACCTAAGCATGAAGTGCAAGGTGAGCTTTTGTGATCACCCGGCGTCCGGTGTCGTCGTCGTCGTCTTCTGTCCGTCTGTTAACAATTTCCTACAAATGACTTCTCCTGCTAAACCAAAGGACAGATTTCAAAATAACTTAATAGGAATGGTCCTTAGGTGGTCCTCTTTCAAAGTTGTTCAAAGAATTTAATTCTAAGAAGAACTTTGGTTGCTGTCCAAAAGTACTGGCCCGATTTGAAAATTATTTTGCACAAATGTTCCTTGGGGCACCCTTTACCAAGATTGTTCAAATATTTCCGATCCGTTGAAAAACATGGCCGCCAGGGGGCGGAGCTTGTTTTCCTTATATGTGCATTGTTAAAACTTTAAAAATCTTCTTGTTCAAAAGTATTAGCCCGATTTAAAAATTATTTTGCACAAATGTTCCCTGGGGGACCTTCTACCAAGATTGTTCAAATAAATCTGATCCATTGAAAAACATGGCCGCCGGGGGCGGGGCTTGTTTTCCTTATATGTGCATTGTAAAATCCTTAAAAATCTACTTGTCCAAAAGCACCTGCCTGATTTGAAGATTATTTGGCACAAATGTTCCTTGGGTGACCTTCTTTCAAGGTTATTCAAATAAATCTGATCTGTTGAAAAACATGGCCACCAGGGGGGTTGCTTGTTTTCCTAATATGTATAGAGTAAAATCTTTGAAAACTATTGAAGTTCTATTTAATCAGGTGAGCGATATAGGGCCATCATGGCCCTCTTGTTTAGAATATTATGCCAATATTTTTTTTTCATAATTGGAATGAGAAAAATTAAAAGTTTTTGAAAAGTGATGATAGAAATTAAAACAATTATTTAAATCGTTGAACAACATTATTTTGTAAGTAAATAGATGCATCAATTAACTTATCTTTAAACAGAAATCAGTTGTAATTAGTTTGTTGTCTAACTGTAGTACTTTGATGAAATTGTAAATATCAGAGAAAAGTGTCTGGGGCTAAATTTTTGGCAAGGTGCATAGGTTGTGCACAACATTTTATTTTAATTGCTTATTATACCCCCAAAAAACAAAGTTTTGGGGGGGTATATAGGAGTCACTGTGTCGGTCGGTCGGTCGGTCGGTCGATCGGTCGGTCGGTTGGTCGGTCGGTCGGTCGGTCGGAAGCCATATTTTGTCCGGACCATATCTTAACAATGCAACGTAGGATTTGAACGAAACTTCATAGGATGATACAACACATTGAGAGGAAGTGCAGTGTACAGGAACCATAACTCTATTTAATCTAAATACAGAGTTATTGCCCTTTGTTACTTTTTCTTGTCCGGAGAATTACTTAATAACTAACAGATGGAATCTAATAAAACTGCATACAATGGTAGAGCATAATCAGAGGAAGTGCAGTTTACAAGAACCATAACTCTAATTTACATAATTACAGAGTTATTGCCCTTTGTTACTTTTTCTTATTCGTAGAGTCTTGTCCAGAGCATAACTTCAAAACAAATTGTTGGAATTTAATAAAACTTCATAGGATGATACAACACATTGAGAGAAAGTGCGGTGTACAGGAACCATAACTCTATTTTATCTAAATACAGAGTTATTGCCCTTTGTTACTTTTTCTTGTCTGTAGAATTACTTAATAACTAATAGATGGAATCTAATAAAACTACATATAATGGTAGAGCATAATCAGAGGAAGTGCAGTGTACAAGAAACATAACTCTACTTTACATAATTACAGAGTTATTGCCCTTTGTTACTTTTTCTTATTCGTAGAGTCTTGTCCGGAGCATAACTTTAAAACTAATTGTTGGAATTTAATAAAACTTCATAGGATGATACAACACATTGAGAGAAAGTGCAGTGTATAGAAACCATAACTCTATTTAATCTTATTACAGAGTTATTGCCCTTTGTTACTTTTTCTTGTCCGGAGAATTACTTAATAACTAACAAATGGAATCTAATAAAACTGCAAACAATGGTAGAGCATAATCAGAGGAAGTTCAGTGTACAAGAACCATAACTCTAATTTACATAATTACAGAGTTATTGCCCTTTGTTACTTTTTCTTGTTCGTAGAGTCTTGTCTGGAGCATAACTTTAAAACTGATTCTTGGAATTTATTAAAACTTCATAGGATGATACAACACATTGAGATGAAGTGCAGTGTACAGGAACCATAACTCTTTTTAATCTAAATACAGAGTTATTACCCTTTGTTACTTTTTCTTGTCCGGAGAATTACTTAATAACTAATAGATGGAATCTAATAAAACTGCATACAATGGTAGAGCATAATCAGAGGAAGTGCAGTGTACAAGAACCATAACTCTACTTTACATAATTACAGAGTTATTGCCCTTTGTTACTTTTTCTTATTCTTAGAGTCTTGTCTAGAGCATAACTTTAAAACAAATTGTTGAAATTTAATAAAACTTCATAGGATGATACAACACATTGAGAGGAAGTGCGGTGTATTTTGTTGGTCGGTCGGAAGCCATATTTTGAGTCAAGGTGCTGTTTTGGGGGTATTTATCATCTTCAGTGATAGTTCTAGTTTTTAACTTGTTTTTTTTTAGATATGTCATTTGATGATATAAGGGATTATGAGAACAAGATGCAGAAAGAGACAAACGAGAAGGTGCTCCTAGCAGACGGCGCAAATCAAACAGCAGACGAATCATCACCCAGTGCACAATGATAGATTATAGTTATTTCCTGTTAACCCTTTCCAACATATAGACACTTTCTGACGCCTCTGCAGCAGACGGCTTTTCGAAAACATAGTGACAAAAGAAGAAATTGCTCAAAACAAGCAATTTCTCAATTTGCCACAATGTTTATCACTTTTAGTTATAGGTTCAATTATAGAGATTTTCTATTTTTTGAAAAATATGTTCAAAGTCGTCTGCTGCAGAATTGTCGTATGAGGGAAAGGGTTAACTATTTCCCACATACAACAAATCTGCAGCAGACGGCTTTTTGAAAACATACCCAAAATATTTTGGAAACTCCCTTTCAATGAAAGTACAATAATTGAATAGAGTTAAAAACATGGTGACAAACAGAGAAATTGCTTGTTTTGAGCAATTTCTCCTTTGGTCACCATGTTTTCAAGAAGCCGTTTGCTGCAGACGCGTCAGAAAGCGTCTATATGAGGGAAAGGGATAAAATGCCTTTGTTACTACCATCTCCCTAATACAGACACATTTTGGTGCCTTTTCAATAAAACATCGTCGGAAAAGTGGAAATTACTTTCTAGAGAAAAAAAAAGAAGAAAGATTGCTCATTATGAGCACTTTCTCCTTTCCTACTCTCTTCTGAACCCTTTCCCACCTACAAGAAATCTGCAGCAGACGACTTTGAAACGATCATAGCAAAAATAAGGAATTTCTTTATACACGACGGTGTTATTATTGAATAGAGTTGAACAAATTGTGGCAAAAGGAGAAATTGCTCATTATGAAGGATTTCTTGTTTTGCCTCAATATTTTCTGAAGTCGTCTGCTGCAGAGTGTCTGTGTGTGGAAAAGGGTTAAATGTTATAATGTAGAGATCTCTGAATGAATGATTGTCCGATTCTTGATGCGACAGTCATTGTTGGAGTGCCCTTGGTGGTTTTGTTTACCCAGGGATCATGAATCAAGTGAACTGTCACCGTGATATAACTGAAATAATGTTGTAAATGGCATAAAACTCCAATCAATCAAACAAATCTTGAAAAAAAAACAAAGGTTATTGAAACAGCGGAAGAATTTTACGAAGGATATATTTTTCTATCTCTTTTTGTTTTATGATTTCCACAAATGCTTAAATGGCCAAGCAGTAATTGGCTATAAAGTCTTTTCTACAAAACATTTTCTATTCAAATATTCTTCACGACTCTTCTAGAAATGAGGAAAGAATAACCATTTACCTGATATTATGATTTGACCCTTTCCCTCATATAGACCCTTTCTGATTCCTCTGCAGCAGACGGCTTTTTTGAAAACATAATGACAAAAGAAGAAATTGCTCAAAACGAGCAATTTCTCTTTTTGCCAAAATATATGACTGTTGCAGAGATGTCAAAAGTTGTCTATATGGGGAAAAGGGCATAGCTCATGAGGACAGAAATAGTTCATATTGGACAGAGTTGTAATCAGTTAATTAATTATGTTATGAGCTGTGGATCAAAATAGGATATAATCCCTTACAGGTTCTACAAAAACAGCACTATGTATACTAATTATGTCTCCCCCTGTATACAGGGGAGATATATTGTTTTTGTCCTGGGCGTCTGTCTGTCTGTCTGTCTGTCTGTCTGTCCGTCTGTCCGAAATCGTGTCCGCTCCATATCTCCAAGACGGCTTGAAGGATTTTCATGAAACTTGGCTCACATGTTCACCTCATCAAGGCGACGTGCAGAACCCGCGTCTCGACAATATAGGGTCAAGGTCAAGGTCACGCTTGAAGGTCAAAGGTTTGAGGCTTTATTTCGTGTCCGCTCCATATCTCCCAGACGGCTTGAAGGATTTTCATGAAACTTGGGTCACATGTTCACCTCATCAAGGCGACGTGCAGAACCCGCGTCTCGACAATATAGGGTCAAGGTCAAGGTCACACTTGAAGGTCAAAGGTTTGAGGCTTTAGTTCGTGTCCGCTCCATATCTCCGAGACGGCTTGAAGGATTTTCATGAAACTTGGGTCACATGTTCACCTCATCAAGGCGACGTGCAGAACCTGCGTCTCGACAATATAGGGTCAAGGTCAAGGTCACGCTTGAATGTCAAAGGTTTGAGGCTTTATTTCGTGTCCGCTCCATATCTCCCAGACGGCTTGAAGGATTTTCATGAAACTTGGGTCACATGTTTACCTCATCAAGGCGACGTGCAGAACCCGCGTCTCGACAATATAGGGTCAATGTCAAGGTCACGCTTGAAGGTCAAAGGTTTGAGGCTTTATATCTGTCCCAAATTTATAGGTTGGAATGTTTTGAGAGATTTTGACAGATATTTGAGGGGAGACATCTGTTTTTTGCAAAAACAATTCTAGTTAAAACTATTCTTAACCCTTTCCATCTTGCAGAACCATTTCCATTCATCTGCAGAGACAACTTTCTAAAACATTGTGGCAACAGGAGAAATTGCTTGTTACGCTCAATTTGCCACAATGTTTTAAATTGTCTTCAACTTTCATTAATAAAGATTTTCCATATGTTTGCCTTGATCTTTTCAAAATTGTCGGCTGTAGAAAACCTGATACAAACCGCTTTTCACAATGTATTGAACAAAAAAAATTGCTTATATGATAACAAGCCGTTCCTCCTTTTCCCAATTTGTATTTTTCCAGAAGCTCATAAACTCTTGGTTAGTTTAGTTCATTTTATTTTAATTGGTATGTTAACCTTTCCCACATAGACACATTTTGATGCATCTGCAGTAGACGAATTTTGAAAACGTTATGACGAAAGGAGTAATGTCTCAAAATAATTGATTTCTCCATTTGCCACAATGTTCCCAACTTTTTTAAGTAAGTACATGAATACCTTCAATTCTAGAGATTTTCCAGTTTTTGAGTAGATGCTTTCGAGGTTGTCTGCTGCAGATTTGTTGTATGTGGGAAAGGGTTAAAGGGACTGGATCACGATTTTCTGGCAAAACTGTACTTAGAATAGTAACTTTTGTAAAAGTGATTGTATGTTTCAACACATAAATATCCGTATATTGCGATGTAATGTTTTACCCTTGTTGTTGGCGGTTATATGTTACTTGCGACTTAAATCCTTTTCCATGTACAACAAATCTGCAGCAGAAGAAAACGACTTTAAATACATCGATGCAAAAGTATATACACTAATGAAAGTCTCCTTTTGTCACAATGTTTTGAAACAAATCATGATTCTGCTGTACAGGGAATAGAAAGCGTCTACATGTGGAAAAGTTAACTTAGTAAGCTTATTTTCGGCTCTAAAACATGATCTTTCTGTACATATTCTATTTAACCCTTTCCTACATACAGACACTTTCTGATGCTTCTGAAGAAGACGACTTTTGAAAACACTGTGAAAAAGGAAAAAGGCCCCTTTTACCACAATGTTTTCAACTTCATGCATCAATTATATTTTCATTTACAGAGATATTTCAGTTTTTAGTCTAAATACACTGGCACTCCTTTATAACACTGTACTTGGGAGCCATGGTCTCGCACAGCGCTATTAGCGGGGTTAAATTGATAACGCTGTTCCAAAAACATTACCCCACCCACCCACCTATAATGCAAAAAAAATGGCTAAAACAAGCTTGCAAGATATATTTACCTGTTTCTTTGACATTTGATAGATGTATCAGGGCTTGAATTTAAGCTCACATACTCGCGAATTGCAAGTGCAAATTTCAATTTGCGTGGTGAGATTTCAGGCACCAGCAGATTATTGTGAGTGATATTTTTGGACCGAATAATACGCATTTCTAATTGTCGATCTTTTACAGGGTTATTTCTTCGGTTATTAATTCGCGGTAATTGCAGTGAACTTTCGAGATTTACCTAGTGGCTGGGAGTATACTTATAGTTTTGCAATATTTGCAGAAGTTTACAATCGATACATGTCTCGTGCGCATGCCTATTCAACGGCCCCAATATTGATGACGCTTACTGCATACATTTGAGCTAAATAGTTTTAATTTACATATCGCAAATATGATTGGCTGGAATAGTCACGTGTATATTTAGGGTTCCCAAGTTGTATTCAATGGATGACATCCAGGCAAAATATCGCAAATACGATTGGCTGGAATAGTCACATGTATATTTTGGGTTATATTCACTAATGGGTATTCACTAATGGGAAAGAAAAGGTTTTTGAAAATTTATAATTCTATTCCCACATATTTCATGCAATAAAATTTGGGAGCCAAGCAAGATTAGTGTTATAATGAGATCAGTTTTAAAACGGAGAGCTTTATAGAGGAGTGCCAGTGTAGTTTCAAAGTGGTCTGCTGCAGATTTACCGTAAGTGGGAAAGGGTTGACTTGGTTTTGATCTTAAGTGATTATTGAATTAGTTTTTATGGCTTGAACATTTTTACCCCAAAATCGTGACAGTTCCTTTGAACCATTCCCCCACATAAAACAAATCTGCAACAGACATCTTTGAACCAATTCCAACCAAAATATGGAAAGGCTTTTACCCTTTTCCACATACAACAAATCTGCAGCAGACGACTTTGGAAACATTTTGTCAAAAATATGGAAACTTTTCTTTAATTAAAAATCAATTATTGAGTAAAGTTGAAAACGTTCTGACAAAATGGAAAATTGCACATATTGAGCAATTCCCCTTTTGTCACAATGTTTTCAAAAGTTGTCTGCGGCAGAGGCCTGCAAAAATGTCTGTATGTGAAAAAGGGTTAAATGACGGTATAATATTTGAAAAGTGTATAAAAACATTGTAACAAAAGGAGAAAAATATATTTATGAACAATTTCTCCTTTTGCCACTATGTTTTAAAGCCGTATGTTGCAAATGCCTCTGCATGTGTGAAAGGGTTTAAGAATCAGTCGGTTATAATAGATATAATTACTTTTTTGTGTTATTTATGTTTTATTTGCTCAAGAATTGATTCATATGTTGATTCTCGAAATCCGTTTATGGGGCTGTTGGTTATTAAGAATTGAAGAGATGTTTTAACATGTTATCTGATATTTTCATATTCATCTACTTTATACATATTTAAGGAAAAAAATATAATATAATATTGCAAAATTTCACATGAAACTTCCAACAAAGCATTCAAAAATTGTTCATTTTCTCAATGTGTTCAAAAGCAGATTGCTGCAAGGCCTTAATGTAATATGAATTTGGATAAAGGTTTACATGTTCAAATCACCAAAAACAGAAAAAAAACTTTGTTTGAAGAATTGTATGTTAATGCAATGTAGTCAAAATGCAATATTCTAGTTGTTGAATTCCATCATTAGTTTATTTTTTGTTAGATTATTATGTGCATCATCAGTTGTTAGGACCCTTACCTCAAACCTTAACCCTTTCCCTCATATAGACGTTTTTCTGACTTTCTGCAGCAGACGGATTTTTGAAAACATAGTGACAAAAGAAGAAATTGCACAAAACGTGCAATTTCTCCTTTTGCCACAATGTTTTCCACTTTTAGTCATAGGTTATCCATTCAATTATGGAGATTTTCTATTTTTTGACAAAATACGTTCAAAGTTGTCTGCTGCAGAATTGCTGTATGAGGGAAAGGGTTAAGCGCATTGTCACTTTTCCCTTTCCCACAATCAGATGCATTGACGTTTTCTGACGCCTCTGTAGCAGACGTCTTCTTGTGAACATAGTGACAAAAGAAGAAATTGCTCAAAACGAGCAATTTCTCCTTTTGCCACAATGTATTCCTCTTTTAGACGTTATCCATTCAATTATAGAGATTTTTCGTTTTTTGACAAAATATGTTCAAAGTCGTCTGCTGCAGGTTTGTTGTATGAGGGAAAGGGTTAAAGTCTTTTATGACTAAATTACAAACAGTGCAGAGCCAGATAAGACTGTGTGTCGCTGCATTATACTTTCATTTATTGAGAATTTCTAAAGTTCTGCCTTGATGTGTTCAAAGTCATCTGCTGCAGATTTATAGTAGTTGGGAAAGGGTTAAGAAATTGCGTTCATTTTGTAAACATGATCCTCTTTTAACCCTTTCCCTCATACTGCAATTCTGCAGCAGACGACTTTGAACGTATTTTATCAAAACATAGAAAATCTCCATAATTGAATGGATAACCTATGACAAAAAGTGGAAAACATTGTGGCAAAAGGAGAAATTGCACGTTTTGTGCAATTTCTTCTTTTTCGCTATGTTTTCAAAAAGCTGTCTGCTGCAGAGGCGTCAGAAAGCGTCTATATGAGGGAAAGGGTTAAGCAATGGATTGGTATTGTGTGCCCTGTAAAATGTTTGGAGTGTTCTGTCACAAGTTATATAGAGATATCTGGAGCTAAATGTAATATATACTGATGGAATTATTGTGTCAAATGTTTTTACAGATTCATTTTGTATTGTTAAACAGTTATAACTATAGATTTTAGCTCCTTGGATCTCAACCCTTTCCCACATACATCGAATCTACAGCAGACAACTTCCAACTGATTTAGTAAAAAAAACAATTTGGACTCTGCATTATGTTTCGACCCAGATCAGCCCGTGCATTATGCGCAGGCTAATCCGGGCCGTCATATACCATCTCGGGGGTATAGAGTAATTATTCCTGAAACAGAAAATCAACATTGGCGAAAAGTGTCTGTCTGGGTTAGCCTTCATGGCATGCTTAGGCTGATCCGGACCAATACTTCTCGCAGAGTCCCGAATGTTGGTTTTCTCGTGTGAAACGGGGCTCACATCTTTAAATTAAATAGCAATTACTGAATAAAGTTGAAAATATTGTGGCAAAGGATGAAATTGCTCATCATCATCAATTTCACCTCTCGTCATAATATTTTTAAAAGTCGTCTGCTGCAGAGCCGAAAGAAAGTGTCTGTATGGTGGAAGGGCTTAACCCTTTCCCACCTTTAGACACATTCTGATGCATCTGCAGCAGACGAATTTTGAAAACATTGTGACAAAAGGAACAAGCAATTTCTTCTTTTGCCACAATATTTTCAACTTTTTTTAGTAATTATACCTACAATTATAGAGATTTTCCATATTCTTTAGTAGACATTTTTAATGTCGTCTGCTGCAGATTTGTTGTATGTGGGAAAGGGTAAAACTGTACCTGGTAAAAGATTTCTTAAATCAAAACAAAAGAATGGTGATTACAGACAAATGATAATTGAATTAAGAAACATTATTTTAAATATGGGTAATTTCTACTTTTTGGCTAGCAATTCCGGTCTATAGATTGGCGATGTCCGTCTGTCCGTCAACATTTTGGTTAAAGTTTCAGGTTGAGGCAAAATCTCAGCACTGGAAAGGGTTACAAACTTAAAACTTTGCCTGAAGGTAACCAGTAACAAGTTCTATTGATTTCTATGGTATGACCTTGGTTTGTCGATTTTCAAGGTCAAATTGCCGACAAACCGGCCTTACCGTCTTCAGCGGTTTCTTGTGAGACAATGTTTTCACTATCGTAAAGACTCGTTATTCATCTTTTATCAGGAATAAAATGTGATATGCCGATGTATTAATCCATTTAACACATTCCCACAGATGACAAATTTGCAGCAGTTGACATTGAAAAGTATTTAGGGAAAACTATGAAAATCTCTATAAATGAAAGATCATTATTGAAAAGAGTTAAAAATATAGTGTTCATTATAATACTTATTATGAGCAATAATGAGCCATTTCTCCTTTTTCAACAATGTTTTTAAATTGTTGTCTGCAGCAGAGGCGTTAGTAAGCGCCTGTATCAGGGAAAGGGTTAAAATTTAACCTTCAATATTTTGGGTAAAAATCACATTCCATGTTTGCCCCAAACTTCCTAGAAGTTGGTGGGGCCATATTTTTTTGTTGGTTTGTTCATAATGCTTTATGAAATGTGACACAGTTAATGAACTATATAATTATGCTAGGGCCTTCAAATTCCCTCATAAAAATAAAACAAACCATGCTCCAAAATAGAGTTCTGATTGCTCAGAATTTGCTTCTGACCAATCAGATACCAGAGCACATATTCTGAAAACAGATTGAAATGTTATAGTTGTAGATCTTGTAAGTTTTTCAGATAAACGCATTTATACATCCAAAGTAATGCCTCTTTTTGAATATTCAATGGGTTTTAACAGTGCGAGATATATATTTTGTTGCTGACAAGCAAATGGTTGTGGGGCAGTGTTTTACAAAGAACTGTTACAGTTGGATATTGTGTTTGTTGTATTATTGTTATTATGCGCCATATTAAACAACCGCTTGGTTTTTGATCCATTACCTGTTATTTTATTTTTAATTAAATTTGAATAAAGATAAATTAATTGTAACAAAAAAAATGATTTTATGTTGAAATACAAAACATTTTAAAATGTGAAATTGCTCATGAGTATTTTCTACATTTCTCTCTTTATGTTCAAATGTTGTCTGCAGAATAGATTTCAAAAGTTGCCAGGTAAAAGGTTTAGGACCAAATTCTCTCGACGGTTGTTATCATTTGAAATTATTCAGAAATAAAAAGAAATTAGCATTTACAATGTAGATGGTTCATGTTAAATATGGTTGTTGACACGTTTTTCTAGTAAACATATTAAAATCATGAAAAGTTTTGATTAGAGTTGTTATTCCTGTCTGAGACAGAAATCCAGAGTGGCCAAGTGGTTAGCATCGTGATTTGGAACAGGGCATCCCAGGTTTGATCCCCAGTCTCAGCAAAGCATTCATGGTGGGAGTGCCCTTGGGCAAGGCAGATTTCCTAGCCTAGTATTGGTTTGTTTACCCAGGGATCATGATTAAGTGAACTGTTGCAGTGAAATAACTGACATAATGTTGAAAACGGCGTAAAACCCCAATAAAAGAAAACAAATCCTGTCCGAGACATGATGATCGCCATATGAACACTCCAAACATTTTACAGGGCACACAATACCAATCCATTGCTTAACCCTTTCCCTCATATAGACGCTTTCTGACGCCTCTGCAGCAGACGGCTTTTTGAAAACATAGTGACAAAAGAAGAAATTGCTCAAAACGAGCAATTTCTCCTTTTGACACAATGTTTTCCACTTTTAGTCATAGGTTATCCATTTAATTATAGAGATTTTCCATTTTTTGACAAAATGTGTTCAAAGTCGTCTGCTGCAGAATTGTCGTATGAGGGAAAAGGTTAAGGGTCTTTCGTTTCAACCTGGGCTCTGCCATTCATTCTTTCATATAATTGTGACAAAATTCTTTGTGACCAGTCTCATTAGTCTTCAACCAGTGGGCTATATAGCCAATGTGGAAAGGTTGCTAGGAAAGGATTGGTGAAAGCCAGGAAATGCATGGTTAGATGAAACTGGCTGCTGTGACCAACCTTTAACCCTTGCCCGTATATATAAACGCTTTTTGACGCAGATGACTTGAAAACATTGTGGCAAATGGAGAAATTGCTTATAATGAGCAATGAATATCTCTGTCCATTTATTAGTCCCCTACTGGTCGGAGAACCTCAGGTTGGGGACTTGGATTTGGTCAATTCTGTCTGTCTGTCAGTCCCACCTAACCTTTTCTGGCCCGCATATTAACCATCCATCATAATATTTCCAAGAAACTTGGCACAAACTTTCACCATGATGAGGTGGCGTGTCACGCTCAAGACCCAGGCCTGTACCTCAATGTCAAGGTCACACATCAAAATGAGTACTGTTTGATAGGACTACCTTGTCAGGCCCGCATCTAAACCATCCATCATAGGATTTCCAAGAAACTTGGCACAAACTTTCACCATGATGAGGTGGCGTGTCACGCTCAAGACCCAGGCCTGTACCTCAAATGTCAAGGTCACACTTAGAGGTCAAAGGTCAAAATGAGTACTGTTTGATAGGACCATCTTGTCCGGCCCGCATCTCAACCATGCATCATAGGTTTTCCAAGTTACTACGCACACATGTTCACCATAATGAGGTGGCGTGTGGCGCTTAAGAACCAGGCCTGTACCTCAACGGTCAAGTCACACTTAGAGGTCAAAGGTCGAAATGAGAAACCATGCATCATAGAATTCCAAAGGTTACTGGGCGCACATGTTCACAATGATGAGGTGACATGACGCGCACAAGACAGGCCTTTAACTCAAAGGTCAAGGTCACACTAACAGGTCAAAGGTCGAAATGAGAAATGTTTGATAGGACTGTATCCAAAAAGTATGCAGTGCATTGCTGTTTTTGTCAAAAAATGCACATACAATGCACAATGTGCTGTCCTCGCCTGGTAGGGGATTTTTGTATCGCTTGCAATACAGCATTAACCCTTTCCCTCATACGACAATTCTGCAGCAGATGAATTTGAACATATTTTGTCAAAAATGGAAAATCTCTATAAATGAATGGATAACCTATGACTAAAAGTCGAAAACATTGTGGCAAAAGGAGAAATTGCTTGTTTTGAGCAATTTCTTCTTTGGTCACTATGTTTTCAAAAAACTGTCTGCTGCAGAGACGTCAAAAACTGTCTATATGAGGGAAAGGGTTAACTTGTTATACTTAAATTTATTGAGATATTTTTTTATTTTGGCTACATGTTAACAAAGTCGTCTGCTAAAAGTTTGTTGTTTGTGGGAAAGGGTTAAAACCCTCCTACATACAGAAGCCTTCTGACCCCTCTACAGCAGACTACTTTTGAAAACATTGTGACAACAGGAGACTCTGCTCATAATGCTCCAGTGAGCTATAAATAACACTTGAAATACAGTTAATAATATTTCTCATTACCTTACGGGGAACAAAACAAAGAAGAAAAAATCAATATCAAATAACAAACAACTGTATTTTTTTCATTAACAAATTACAAAAGAATTCTGTTTGTATAAAACTATATGCTGCAACAGGTCTTGCTAAGATTAACAGTTATAGGTGAAGTCAAAAAATGTTTGGATGAAGAAAATGATCTTTTTTTCTTTCCAAGACATATACAAAATCAGTGTACACTAAAGTGAGTTATATCTTGCTATCTATTCATTGATGGTAATCAGCATGAAACACAGTACATGTACATAATACATTATAAACTATGAAAAAATACTTAAGTTTTACAATAATTTGTATAGAAAGGAATACATATTTTGTATCTTTGTTTATATAAACCCTTTCCCACATACAGCAAATCTGCTGCAGTCAACTTTAAAAACATCTAGGAAGAAATAAGAACAAGAACAAGGCCATAAGACAGCATGCTTGACTATTGGCCATTTGATGTGGTCTCATGTATAGTTATCGGATTTGCCTTGCAAAATCATGTCATGATGTCCAATAAGTGTGTGAAGTTTCATCTGTGGTATTTGAAAAAAGGCCTTGCATGCAAAACTTTAACCAAAGTTGCAAAACTAAAGTGACTACAATAGCCCTCCATATTCTTCAAAAAGTCAAGCTAAAACTGAGAGTCTTATTATTGAATGGATTTGAAACATTGTGACAAAAGGAGAAATTATGAGCAATTCCTACTTTCACCACAATGTTTTCAAAACAATTCTGCTGCAGATGCATTAAAAGGTGTTTGTAAGTGAGAAAGGGTTACAAGTAATACACATAATATCACAGATATTGACATAATAACAATTAGTATGAGCTGTATCAGTGTAAAAAGGTCTTGGCACAGAATGATGCCAACAGTGTATATACCACAATCTGTGCCACTTCATCTGATACAGTCTGTATACATTGATGGACGGATATATAGTACATTTAAATACACATAACATGTTCACGGGGTTTACCCTTTCTCAAATGCAGATACATTTTGAAGCAACTTTAGCAGACAACATTCGAAACCGTTATGCCAAAAAGAAATAAGTGCTCATCATGAGCAATATCTTATTTTGGCACAATGTTTTCAACAGAATTCCATAAGTGTAATTGACTTGACATTGATTGAGATGGTCCATCATTTTGCCGAGATGTTTTCAAAGAGAACTGTTACAGATTTGTTGTATGTGAGAAAGGGTTAATAAATGGGGGTAAATGGGCATGGATCAAAATCCAACATAAAGTCAAATCTGTGCTAAAGACCACCTTTGTATAGCAATTACCTGTCTATAACAACCAATCACTCATTTTCTGCTCCAATGACCCTGTAATTAAAGACCACCTGTGAACAGGTTGGACTGTATATATGACAAAAACTTAGATTAGTTATTTGCGTCTGCTATATTGTCATCTACAATACTTTTGAAAAGTACGATTTTTCTTCTGACTTTGACTGTCAAAAGCATTTCGATCTCAGATCAGGTCCAACATATCCTCTGTACCCCTTTCTCACTTGCAGATGACTTAAAAACTTTGTGGCAAAAAGAGAAATTGCTTTTGACGAGCACATTCACTTTCCGCCACAATGTTTTTAACCATTTTCAATAATTATACTTTCATTTACAGAAATTTTCCAAACTTTTAACAAGATGTTCTCAAGGTCATCTACTTCAGATTTATTATTTACTGTGGGATAGGGATATACAACATGTTCAATCAAAACTTTTCTATACAACTATGATGAAAACAAAACATTCAATACAGCGAAGTGTTCCTCTCAAAAAGAACAACTGTTGAGTGAATCTTTTTACACAATGTTAACACAAGTTATGTATTGCAGAGGCATTCACAACCATCTATATCATTGAGTAATAATTCTTAATACAAAATATTTTTTGTTTGTGAATAGAAACGACCAAGTTCAACAAAATAAAAACAACATTAATTTATTGTATCAATGATTTTTTAGTCATATAAAGCGATTGTCTAACGTTCTTTTCACCTCAAACATGCAGAATAAATTTATGCATCTCTGGCAGGCGGCTTTTTCAAATATTGTGTCGAAAAGAAATCATCATGATTTCAACCATTATATCATCATTAATATACTTGGTTCTCTCCGAAAGTCCACAAGCCTAACTTAGCATTCAAAGAACAACTGAAGACTAAATGAATCTTTAGACATCAGAAAACATTTTAACACTTCTCAGCTGACTGCTAGCACAAGGTCGCAGGAGAAAAGCGTGAGACCAATGAAGTCATGAATTTAGGATAATCTATAAGTTAGAAGGCTCTACTGGTACTTTACAGGGTAGATAGTTTTTCCAGTTTTGCCTTGATTTTTTTAACCCTTTCCCTCATATGACAATTCTGCAGCAGACAACTTTGAACGTATTTTGTCAAAACATAGAAAATCTCAATAATTGAATGGATAACCTATGACAAAAAGTGGAAAACATTGTGGCAAAAGGAGAAATTTTACGTTTTGTGTAATTTCTTCTTTTGTCACTATGTTTTCAAAAATTTGTCTGCTGCAGAGGCGTCAGAAAGCGTCTATATGAGGGAAAGGGTTAAAACGACCTGGAGATTTCTGTTAGTGTAGAGACACCATCCAAACTAATAGTCAAAAAATGGTGACAGTTATTAACTTTGATAACTTATCTAGAAATTTAACGTATTGTAGACATTAAATCCTGTCCCACAAACGACAAAACTGCAGCAGACGAGTTTGAAATATTTAGTGAAACATTCTTGAAACTCATACTAAGTTAAGCCTTAACGACATTTCTGCAGCAGACGACTTTGAACATATTTTGTCAAATAATAGAATATATCTATAATTGAATGGATAACCTATGACTAAAAGTGGAAAACATTGTGGCAAAAGGAGAAATTGCTCGTTTTGAGCAATTTCTTCTTGTGTCAGTATGTTTTCAAAAAGTCGTCAGCTGCAGGGGCGTCAGAAAGGGTCTATATGAGGGAAAGGGATAAGATTAATTATTGAATAGATATGAAACATTTTGGCAAAAGGAGAAATTGATTGTGATGAGCAATTTTCCTTTTGCAACAATGTTTTCAAAGGTCGTCTGCCGTGGATATTGATCTACCAGTCAGTCCTGTGACTGATATGCCAGTGAACATCATATTTTTCTATGTAATTTGACCTTGTTATACATTTATCATTGACAGTTAATTCAAATAAAATGGACAATAAACGATTATTACATAGATTCTACAAGTTAATTTCTGAATGACTAACATTGATTGGACTTACATCACAATTTAGAAAACGAGATTATAAATTAACCCATTCCCACTTTTAGCCGCATTTGCAGCAAACAACTCTTGAAAACATCATGGAAAAAGAAGAAATTTCTCATCATGAGTATTTCATCTTTTGTCACACTGTTTTCAGCTGGATTCAATATTAAAATCTTCATTTTTTGAGGATTCGCCAGGTTTCTGGCTAGAAGTTTTCAAAGTCGTCTGCAGCAAATTTGCTGTATGTTGGAAAGGGTTATCAGTACATACAGAGATAACAGACTAATATATTATGTCTTATATTGAGACCAGCTCATAGGCGTCAAAGCACATACATATGTACACAAAATATTATAAAAAAAAAGAATTAAATATGCAGCAGTTACTTGATATACATGTATTAACCCTTTCCTACACTCAGACGCATTTTGACATTTCTTCAGCAGACGGGTTTTGTAAAGGATTGTGACAAAAGGAGAAATTGCTCATTACAAGCAATATTTATTATTCCTTTTGTCACAATTTTATCAACAACATTCAATAATTAAACTTTCAGTAACAGAAGTCCTCTGCTGCATATTTGTTGTATGTGGGATAGGATTAACCCTTTACCTCATACGACAATTGAATTCTGCAGCAGACGACTTTGAACATATATTGTTAGAAAATCTCTATAATTGAATGGATAACCTATGCCTAAACGTGGAAAACATTGTGGCAAAAAGTGAGATATTGTTATCACCCTGTCTTTGTCAGCGTTCATCAACTTTTTTTCAAAACAAAATCTCCTTTTAACCCTTTCCCTTATACGACAATTCTGCAGCAGACGACTTTGAACATATTTTGTCAAAAAATAGAAAATCTCTATAATTGAATGGATAACCTATGACTAAAAGTGGAAAACATTGTGGCAAAAGGAGAAATTGCTCGTTTTGAGCAATTTCTTCTTTTGTCATTATGTTTTCAAAAAGCCGTCTGCTGCAGAGGCGTCAGAAAGCATCTATATGAGGCAAAGGGTTAACAAATAAAAAAGAAATATTCTAAAAAAAATACAAACTCAAGAATGTTCAATAGAACTCATGTGTGGCGTTCAGATATATCAGTTAGTGAAAGTTGGATGGGACTACTGAGAAATGATCCCTGCCAAGACAGATATAGAACAGAGAAGTGATCCCTATATGTGTCTCCTTACATGCAACACAAAACCATTGAAAGGCATTCTCTGGTAATCAGTAATATAACAGACAGTTATGCCATAAAACAAATGTTGGCAAAATAGAATTTGTTATACAAATGCAATTTCTACTTTTCTCAAATTGTTTATAGACTTTGTTTTTAATTCTTTTAACATAAAAATTGCAAAAATTGGTAAATAATTGAAGTTGTTGTTGTTGTTGTGGTGGTGTTTTTTTCCCCAATGCTTTTAAACACTTTCCCTGATAAAGATGACTTTAAGCATCTTACCATGCAGCAGACAAAACAAAACATTTCTTCTTTTCCTTCAATGTTTTCAACTTTGTATCAAAATGTATTTTCCAAATTTCCGAATGTTAAACAAAATTTCATCAGAAGATTTCAAAGCAGACAACAGTTACTGCTTCTTGCAGATGCATTTTGGCCCATTTGCAACAGACTACTTTCTAAAACATTGTGGCAAAATGAGGACTTACTCATAATGAGCAAATTATCATCTGCAGCAGACGACTTTGAAATTATCAAGACCAAATTATAGAAACTCTCAGTAAATGAAATTATCATTATTGAATGGAGTTGAAATCATTGTGCCAAAAGGAGAAACTGCTCATCATGAGCAGTTTCTCCTTTTGCCACAATGATTTCAAATGTTGTCTGCTGCAGAGGGAAATGCAGGTCTCTATTTTCTACCAATCAACATCATTTGCCTTGTCATCTGCCTGTGTGAGGGTTGCGGGGAGATTCTTGACAGAGATCTGCGATGGACCCCGTGTAGCTGGATCCTCTGCATAATCTGCAGGCGGTGGTGCATCGTTCTGTAAAAGGAAAATAAATAGAGTCAAACCTGTGCAATAGACCACCTTTATTCAGCAATTCCCTGTCTATATCTGCTAAGCCACACTTTTTATTTCTGAATTACTCATTTTCTGCATAAATGAACCTGTAATTAAAGACCAGCTGTGAACAAAGACCAGATTGTTCTGACCACAGACGAATTTGAACATATTTTGTCAAATAATGGAAAATCTCTATAATTGAATGGATACTAAAAGTGGAAAACATTGTGACAAAAGGAGAAATTGCACGTTTTGTGCAATTTCTTCTTTTGTTACTATGTTTTCAAAAAGCTGTCTGCTGCAGAGGCGTCAGAAAGCGTCTATATGAGGGAAAGGGTTATAGTCTGACCAAACCCTATGATTGAGACGATTCTTTTGAATAAAAGCTGTCTGCTGCAGAGGCGTCAGAAAGCGTCTATATGAGGGAAAGGGTTATAGACTGACCAAACCCTATGATTGAGACGGTTCTTTTGAATACCCACACCATAGGGTACGAGGGTCGAATAAGGATTTTAGAACATGCAGAACGCCCCTTATCTAGAGCCCTGACATTGATTGTAACATGTTCACTTCCAAGGAGCCGAGCCCCGGTAGCTCAGTCGGTAGCGACGCGGGCTGTCAATCCAGGGTTTGTGAGTTCGAATCCCGGCTCGGCCAACTTTCTTTCCGACGATTGACAAAAGTCAATGCGACATGCGTCATTCGTCTTCCACCAATGGGCTAAGTCTATGTGGAAAAGCAGCCAGTTGCTTGGGAAGATTGTTGTGTGGAGTACTGGTGTGAGAAAAAACAGGAAATGCATGAGTAAGTGAACTGGCTGCCGTGATATAACTGAAAAATTGTTAAAAACGGCGTTAAACCCCAATCAATCAATCAATCAATCAATCTCTTCCAAGGTGTTTTAAACTTATTTCAGCAATTTCTAGTTGTATCACTTCTATGGTCTCCCTCAAATCAGTTCATTCCAACCACAATAACCCAATAACAATAATGCTTGAAATTTTTCGTAGACAGTAACTGTTACCAATGGAACATTTCTAAAAAATTATTTCGAAAAATGGCCACAATCTTTAAAGGAAGAAGATGATTTTTAGTTTAAGCCATATAAGGCAGATCAGCCAAGCTCCCAGGTGGCCATGTTTTTCGACCTTTCAACATGGACTGAAGGAACCCGATAAAGGGTCACCCAATGAACATTTCTGAAAAATTATTTAAAATTGGCCAACCGGTTTGGGAGGAGAACATCTTTTTAAAAAAATCTTTGGGTTGCCATGGAAACCAGAATTCTGCATGGATAAAAAATAATAAAGGAATATTGGTGAAGACATTGAGAGGAGTATCAAAACAGCTGTATAGGAGGAGATAAATTTAAAAGTTTTGTCATTTAACCCCATTTCTTAAGTCCTATTATAGTCATATTTCCAACAATATGTTTTTTGCAAAATCTTCTAAAGATCTGACTAGCAGTTTCAAAGTAGAACAAGAGATGTTATTCATCTGAGCATCAGATTGTCAGGAACATGTGGTTGTTTGAATAAAATATGCATGACCCAAAATGGGAGCTAACAAGATCCCCGTTCTAACTGAACACGTTTTGCAGGGGACCACCAAAGGAATCTTTCTGTGATATATGGTTGAAATTAGTTCAAAATGATTTAACCCTTTACCTCATACAGACACTTTCTGATGCCTCTGCAGCAGACGACTTTTTAAAAAGATAGTGACAAAAGGAGAAATTGCTCAAAATGAGCAATTTCTCCTTTTGCTATACTGTTTTCCACTTTTAGTCATAGGTTATCCATTCAATTATAGAGATTTTCTAATTTTTGACAAATATGTTCAAAGTCATCTGCTGCAGAATTATCGTATGAGGGAAAGGGTTAAAAGGAGATTTTGTTTTGAAAAAAAATTTGATGACAGCTGACAGGGTGATAACAATATCTCACCTTGAGCATTGCGTGCTCGGGTGTGCTGAAAACAAAGATATAAAGTCACAAAAGTAAAAGCGATAATTTCAGATTTTTTAAACCTGTCATTTTCATGCATTCCAATGGAACTACTAATGCTTAAAAAATGTGTTGCACTTGCGAATATGAAGATCAATTGCAAAACAAGAACTATGCGTTATTCAATTTCTCGCCATCCCTGCTTTTACCGTACATGCAAAACTTAGTGCAAAAGACAACTATAAAAGTTCTTTGCAAAATTTGAAGTCAATCTGACAAAAAATGTAGACTCATAATCAACCAAAATGCATGTGTTTTTTTCACACCAAAAATAGGTGAAACAAAGAAATTACAGCATACAATGTAATGCCAAGTATGATCATACAACAAATGTGCAGCAGACGACTTTGAAAACATCTAGAAAAAATATGGAAAATCTCTGAAAATGAAAGTACAATAATTGAATAAAGTTGAAAACATGGCGACAAAAGAAGAAATTGCTGGTTTTGAGCAATTTCTTCTTTTGTCACCATGTTTTCAAAAAGATGTCGGCTGCAAAGGCATCAGAAAGCATCTATATGAGGGAAGGGGTTAAAACACGAAACTTATTGTTGAGCTAAAGGAAAATTATAAAAATTATAAATCACTTTTTTGGTAAACTTGAGATAGCAAGGATACCATTATAATCTATAGCTACGTTTTCATTTATTAGACGAGTGTACACAATTTGAATTAATTCCAATTGAAATTCATGTTCTTTTTACAAAAAATTGCCGGCACTAAGCAAAATATATTAGGAAAGTGTTTTTAGGTTAACTGGCTGCTTAAAAAGGGATGACTTTTTGTCTGTATGGGACCTGAGGAGTTTTCCTGATACCAGGTTCGATCCCCAGTCGCGGCACTACGGTCATGGTGGAGTGCACTTGGGCAAGGCACATTTTCTAGCCTAGTACTGGTTTGTTTACCCAGGGATCATGAATAATTAAATTTAATTGCGCGCTAAATGACCTTAGCTGTCGATGCGCCATAAAACAATATACATTCATTCCTGATACCAGATGGTGAGATTAATATTAGTGAAAGTTTTCAAGTCATGAAACAATTACTTCATAGAAATGATGTGTCTTTTTTAAACAATGCCTTCAACAACTCTTGACAAAACTACAGCAAACATCTGTCAAAAACATTTAGTGAAAATATGAGGTTAGAAATTATAACCTACTGTATTTCTGTTTTTCAGACTATACAAATTTGTCACAAAATTAAACTTTTAGGTGACAAATTTAGTATTTTAACTTGTAGGTAACAAATTTAATATTTTATACATGTAATTTTTTTGAAATATTTTAATTTCAACTAGATTAAATAAATAATTGTTTAAATACCAGTGCTAGGTAATGGGTTAATTTGTAAGTAACATGAAAAACGTGACTTCACAACAAAAATGCACAAAATAAAACAGTTTAATACTTTTGTTAAAAAAGCCTAAAAGAGTAATGAATTAAAAAAGTAAATATAAAAGTCTTGTGCATATGCATACTAAAATTATTTAAAGGATAAAATCTATTAATAACATTTTGTGGGTTAATGTCAACAATAATGTTTGCCAACAAGCTATTTCAGAAAAAAAAAAGATCTGGGATTTCCTAAAGGTCAAGGTCAATGTTATTACCGTTGGAGAGGCTACCATACTGATCTCCGGTCCATACAGATGAAGAGCTTGTTGACTCTATTGAAAATGAACATGTACAGCATGTAGACAATATAATAACCTTAATATACATTTTTGCTGAAATGTTTTCTTACATGCAGACGAAAGTTGATGCATCTGCAGCAGAAGGCTTTTAAAACTATAATAAACTTTCCAACTTGCAAACATATTTGACTCATCTGCAGACGACTTTTGAAAACAATGTGACAAATAGAAAAATTGCTCACTATGAGCAATTTCTCACTTTGCCACAATGTTTTCAACTCAAAGAAATAATTACTCATTTATTTTTAACTTGTCAGCTGCAGATTTTATGAATGTTATGGAAAGGGTTAAAGTATAACTTTGAAAAATAAATAATTTAGTTATAGAAAACAAGAAATAACTCGGGGTCAGGAATGTCTTCTTTCTCGAAATGATTTCAGTTTGTAAATAGTAACTTTGACAAATTTGAAAAATGATTTTTATTTTTATTTTGTAGATTGACTGAAAGTGGTCCAAATCAGGAAAATATCTAACACCATCTTTTTTACTGATATTCACAAAAATAAACAATTCGTAAACTTTTATAAGCCATCAATCATCTTTGAAAAAATAAATTCATTTTATCTTATCACATGAAAACAAAATATTAAAAAGTCAAAATTCTTTTAAGCATTCATTTAACCCTTTCCCACATACAACAAATCTGCAACAGACGACTTTGAAAACATATTGACAAACAGCCGAAAATTTTTTCATAAAAAATAACTTTATTGTTAAATAAAGATGAAAACATTGTGGCCAAAAGAGAAATTGCTCATCATGAGCAGTTTACACTTTGGCCACAATGTTTTCAAAAGTCGACTGCTGCTATTGCGTCAAAATGTGTCTGCAGGTGGAAAAGGGTAAAAGAAACCTGTCAAATGTTAAAAAGCAAAAGCCATTATTAATTTAATCAATCAATGAAAGTACCCACAGCCAACCATATAAACAGAGTTTCGACCTCAGAAGTCATTCGTACATATACTATGTGTAATGAATCAGTTTCCAGTTCAACATTATGTTATGCAACTCTGCTGCAGACGACCTTGAAAACATTTTGGTGAAAAATTCTTTATATCGTGAGGTCGAAGAATAGAAAAGTAAAGTTATTTAATAATTTTACTTAGTTAAAGTAGAAAAGTATAGTTATTGAATAGAGATGCTTGACAACATTGTGGCTAAAAAAGAAATTGCTCATTTTGAACAAATTCTCTGTTTGGCCACAATGTCTTTAATCCCCCTTGCCCACATACAACAAATCTGCAGCAGACGACTTTGAAAACATAGTGACAAAAAACTGAAAAATCTCCATAAAAGATAGCTTAAATGTTAAATAAAGTTGTAAACATTATGGCCAAAGGAGAAATTGCTCAATGCTCATTATGAGCAATTTCAAAAGTCGTCTGCTGCTTTTGCGTCATAATGCGTCTGCAGATGGAAAAGGGTTAAAAAACCTCTAATGCAGATGCGTCAAACTGTGTATGTGCAATATAGAGTTAAACATGAATGTATTCCTCATGATTTACATTCCTTTTGAACTGCTATTGAAACCAAATGCCCGATGTCTGTTTAGATGTAAATGGCTGAGTGAGTAAGGAAAAGAAGCTTTTTAGCATATTTTACCTAATTTTCAACCTAAATAAAGTAGATAATGACATAATAAATACATGTATATAAAAATACAATAGGTTCTCAATTAAATTTGGTTAATGCATTACTTCACACTGACGACATTTGACGCCTGCTGTTGCAGACGACTTTTGAAAACATTGCAATAAAAGGTGAAAATGCTCAAAACCAGCAATTTCACCTTTAATTGCAATA
This sequence comes from Serripes groenlandicus, assembly GCA_031761405.1. Classification (NCBI taxonomy): domain Eukaryota; kingdom Metazoa; phylum Mollusca; class Bivalvia; order Cardiida; family Cardiidae; genus Serripes; species Serripes groenlandicus. The sequence continues at coordinate 11,930,410 of JASEVX010000004.1, forward strand.
TTTTCAACTCTTTTTCTAAAAGTTACTTCCGAGTTTTCTAGATTTTTGAACTTGTTGTTCATCTGTTGTTTGTTAAGTCAACACAATTTGAAATATCATGTGAAGTAATGAGTTAACCCTTTCCCTCATACGACAATTCTGCAGCAGACGACTTTGAACATATTTTGTCAAATAATGGAACATCTCTATAATTGAATGGATAACCTATGACTAAAAGTGGAAAACATTGTGGCAAAAGGAGAAATTGCATGTTTTGTGCAATTTCTTCTTTTGTCACTATGTTTTCAAAAAGCCGTCTGCTGCAGAGGCGTCCGAAAGCGTCTATATGAGGGAAAGGGTTAATCTGCAGCAGTTATGTATAATATGCTAAGATCATAAACTGTGTCATAGCAGTGAGACATTATATAATATCTCATTGAACAGTGTTTGAAGGGCTAACTGTATTTTGCGGAACGGAACGAAACGGAATGGAACAAGTGATGGGGCACCAGACAGGGAATATCTGTTTTCATACTTATATATTGTACCTGCGTTTTAATCAACATTTAGTAATATCTGGTTCAGGAGGGACATACTGTTATTAACTGTCCCTTGTATGAGTTGACATAAATAAATAAATAATAAATCAAAGTTGTGTCTTTAATCACGTATGCATGTCTTTACTGTCATACTATAGAAATATATATCATGTGCGGAGTTAAATCTATAACTCTGTGAAAGCTAGTGAGGAATAATCGGCAGATATTCATGAAGAACTGGTCAAACTAAAACCCATAGCAAGTGAACTTTGATTTACCTCCAGACGTCACTATTATGCACAGGTTACAAGTAATGAATAGTTATGTAGGTCGCTGTTCCGTTCCGTTCCGCAAAATACAGTTACCCACACAGGTAACTGTATAATGCGGAACGGAACGGAACAATATATATATATATATATAATTCCAACCATTAGGCAAGTGAACTTTGATTTACCGCTAGACGTTCCTACATGTATTTTGCACATCTTTACAAGAACCAGGGCTCGAAATCTGGTCATCTAGTCCCAGAGGCGAACACTCGTCCGCGTCGCTACAAAACCTAGCTATGTAGCAAGGCAAGGCAATATAAGTTTTCCATTATACATTCACAAATCTGCATATTACCTACCAAAGTGACAGACCCATCTTCTACAAAGTCTCCCTCTATATGAAAATTCTACCTCGAAACCTTTGCAGTTTCAACAACTACTAATCTCTTACATTACCATTGGTTATTTCCGTTGGGCGCAATTGTAACCTATCTGAAAAAGTTCGACCAAATCAGGGGTCGAACTCCAGACTTATTGTTCACATCGATATGTTAGGTATTCTAACCTGTGTACACTCGAACTCCCCACTACAGTTTTCTTTTTGTTACAGTCCGTCTTGCCACATATGTTTGAACCTATTTGTGAAAGATGATCAAAGCTTGTCAAAGTGACTATGTGCAAGCGGTGCTTTAGGGGGACTCGAACCCATAGCAAGTGAACTTTGATTTACCTCTTGACGTTACTATTATGCACATGTTGCAAGTAATGAATAGTTATGTATCTCATTGTTCCGTTCCGTTCCGCAAAATACAGTTACCCACACAGGTAACTGTATAATGCGGAACGGAACGGAACAATATATATATATATATATTCCAACCATTAGGTAAATGGACTTTAATTTACCGCTAGACGTTCCTATTATGCACATCTTTATAAGAAATGAATAGTTTTATAGGTCGTTCCGTTTCAATGAATTCAATGTTTGTTTGGGGTTTTGCGCTGCTTTCAACAATATATTTCAGTTATATCACGGTGTTTCCTGGGTAAGTTACCAGCACTACTTGTCTATTTATCTTGACACCAGGGAGTCAGTCGTCATGCTAACCCCACAACACTGAGCGCGAAGGAGGGAAAGTCATTACTACTATTTTTAAAGTATTTGGTATGACCCGGTCAGGGATAGAAAATGACACCTCCCGCACCGAGGCGAACGCTCTACCACTACATCATCGATGCCGTCAATATTTTTAATTAAACCTCACTCAATATTAATGAAATTCCGAGTAAGAACTCAAGTGAATATTTTTTTCATCTTTAAACCTATTTTTTTTTTCGAAGTGTCTGTTAGCTGTATGAATAGTTAGAATGTTTGGTACTTAACACCGCTTTCACTTGTAGTTCAGTAACATTACATCTGCTAGATCATCAACGTGTAACCCATCTGAAAAAAACTCGACCCGACCAGAGCTCGAATTCTGTCCTCTAGTCCCAGAGGCGAACACTCGTCCGTTTGAACCTATTGGTGAAAGATTATCGAAGCTTGTCAACATGACTATGTGCAAGCGGTGCTAAAAGTTGGCTTCTGTGAACAGTATATAACATCAAGATCAGCTAGTGCATACAAACAGTCTGATCAATATCTACTGTTGATACATGTTGATTCGAACCCATAGCAGGGGAACTTTGATTAACCTCTAGACGTCACTTTTATGCACATGTTACAAGTAATGAATAGTTCTGTAGGTCGTTGTTCCGTTCCGTTCCGCAAAATACAGTTACCCACACTGGTAACTGTATAATGCGGAACGGAACGGAACGGAACAATATATATATATATATCTTTATATTAATTGTTGAAAGAATAATTACATTATCAGTAGTTCATTCTCAAATGAATATTGTTTTCTTCTCAGTTATGTTATGGGTTTGTCGGGTGAATGCATTGTGTGGTTACGAACAAAATTACATGGAATAACCCATAGCAAGTTTGCTGTTATTTTCTACTCAACAAAGTTAGACACTAAACAACGGACCCGAACACTCACCATCATTCACAAAACCGATGACAAAACATTTTAATACATAATCCTATTACACCGTCACTAGTATGCACGTTGTTATAACATATATGTTTAATATTTGGATTTGAACTGGTACAGAGTCCATTAATATTGTTCCGTTCCGTTCCGCATTATACAGTTACCTGTGTGGGTAACTGTATTTTGCGGAACGGAACGGAACAATGAAATACATAACTATTCATTACTTGCAACATGTGCATAATAGTAACATCTAGAGGTAAATCAAAGTTTACTTGCTATGGGTTCGATATGGTGCATGTTTGTGCCAAGTTATTTGAAAATATCTCTATGCATGACAAAGTTATGGTCCGGACAAGAACAGTTCAATTAAAGTCTATTTCTTATCACTGTGACCTTGACCTTGAATCTACAGATTTTTTTTGCATTTGGCACATCGTCTTGATATGGTGCATGTTTGTGCCAAGTTATTTGAAAATATCTCTATGCATGACAAAGTTATGGTCCGGACAAGAAAAGTTCAATTAAAGTCTATTTCTTATCACTGTGACCTTGACCTTGAATCTACAGATTTTTTTTTGCATTTGGCACATCGTCTTGATATGGTGCATGTTTGTGCCAAGTTATTTGAAAATATCTCTATGCATGGCAAAGTTATGGTCCGGACAAGGAAAGTTGACGATCGCCCGCCCACCCAACTGCCCAACCGCCCGCCCGCCGACTTCGCCAAACTAATAACCAGATTTTTCCTTCGGAAAAACCTGGCTAAAAATACTCGGAATACATTGCACATTTTGATAATCTAGTCGATTAAATTTTGGAATAAAATTATTAAAAGTCATTTTAAATCCTATTACACCGTCACTAGTATGCACGTTGTTATAACATATGTGTTTAATATTCGGATTTGAACTGGTACAGAGTCCATTAATATTGTTCCGTTCCGCATTATACAGTTACCTGTGTGGGTAACTGTATTTTGCGGAACGGAACGGAACAATGAAATACATAACTATTCATTACTTGCAACATGTGCATAATAGTAACATCTAGAGGTAAATCAAAGTTCACTTGCTATGGGTTCGAGTTTCCCCTCCACAAGACAGCCACAATTGCTCTTGATAAGAATGTAAAAACAATGGTAACTTTGTTATTTCTTCTTTATTTTTAATGAAACATCGCGCAGTCTACGCCGCTTACATTGTCCTATCTCCGGTTGTTTACAGGAGTTTGATTGGTGGTCTAGTTTTTTCAAACACTCTGACGAACCTGTTCTCAAAATCCAGTTTGGGTAATGCTCCGGCTGTCGGCGATATTGATAAATTTTGAGAAAAGGTTCATAGAAGTGTTTGGAGAAACTAAACCACTTATCAAACTCCGTTGAAAAACCTGAGATAGGGCTCTGTAAGCGACGTAGACTGCGCCAAGTTTCATTAAAAATGATGAAGAAATAAAAAAGTTATCTTTGTTTTTTCTTCTAAACCGAAGTAAAATACTTCTGTGCACCGTAGCATTTGTGACGTCAAAGTCACGTGGTATACGCACACTGACAATATTCATTTGATAATGAACTACTTATAATGTAATTATTCTTTCAGCAATTAATATAAAGATATATATATATACTGTTCCGTTCCGTTCCGCATTATACAGTTACCTGTGTGGGTAACTGTATTTTGCGGAACGGAACGGAACAACGACACAAAACGACACAAAACACAACACACGTATAACGCTTTGGTTAATTGATTCTGCATGCTTTAGATTCTTACCTTTTAACAATATTCATTTGATAATGAACTACTTATAATGTGATTATTCTTTCAACAATTAATATAAAGATATATATATTGTTCCGTTCCGTTCCGCATTATACAGTTACCTGTGTGGGTAACTGTATTTTGCGGAACGGAACGGAACGGAACAACGACCTACATAACTATCCATTATTTGTAACATGTGGATACTAGTGACGTCTAGAGGTAAATCAAAGTTCACTTGCTATGGGTTCAAAACAACATGTATCAACAGTAGATCTTGATCAGACTGGGCGGATGCACTAGCTGATCTTGATCTTATATACTCCTACTGCACGTTGAACTGTCACTGTCACGTGACTGCTAATGCTTCCGTTACACCAAACTAGTTCTCAGAACGTCCGACCCCGTCCTACAAAAATAGTAGAACGGGTTGTGAACTGGCTAGAACGTGTAGATTTAGCAGGAAAATGTATATAAAACGAGCATAGTTAGTTCACAAACAGTTCCCAATACGTCCATCTAGTCCTTATCCCGTCTACAGTCCCGTTATATAAAGTTCAGATCGGGTAAAATTGCCCCATTCTCCTCATGGGGTTACCGTTTCCAACCAGTTCAAACTCGTCTTTAGTCAGTTCGAACCCGTTCACAACTAGTTCTACTACGTTCCTTATACGTCGAAATCCGTTCTAACTAGTTCGTAACTCGACCGAGACAGTCGAACTCATTCTGAGAATGTCCTCTTCTCATTCCTGGTCCGTTCAGAACGTAATGGCAATCACATCCTAACCGGACGGATATAAAAACCCGGTACGTTTCTGCCAGTCCTCAATCTCGTTCACCGCTTCAAGCTGTGAAGACGAACTCCACAACAATTGTGACAAACATCGTAACCATCTCTCATCCTTGTGATCATCATGCCTCCAAGGAAGGGTAGAGCCAGACAAACAGGGTGTGCTAAAGCTGCCACTACTAAAAGAATCCAAAGCACCTGCTCAACTGAAGCCCGTTCAGATCACCCCAAAGTTCCTGAGCCCGGAACGGAACAATGAAATACATAACTATTCATTACTTGCAACATGTGCATAATAGTAACGTCTAGAGGTAAATTAAAGTTCACTTGCTATGTGTTCGAGTCACCCCCCCCCCCCACCACAAAAAAAAAAAAATATTCGCAAAATGCATTCACAAAACACAACACACGTATAACGATTTAGTTAATTGATTCTGCATGCTTTAGATTCTTACCTTTTTACAATATTCATTTGAGAATGAACTGATAATGTAATTATTCTTAAAAGCAATTAATATAAAGATATATATATATATTGTTCCGTTCCGTTCCGTTCCGTTCCGCATTATACAGTTACCTGTGTGGGTAACTGTATTTTGCGGAACGGAACGGAACAACGACCTACAAAACTATCCATTACTTGTAACATGTGCATAATAGTGACGTCTAGAGGTTAATCAAAGTTCCCCTGCTATGGGTTCGAATCAACATGTATCAACAGTAGATATTGATCAGACTGTTTGTATGCACTAGCTGATCTTGATGTTATATAATGTTCACAGAAGCCAACTTTGAGCGTTTCTCATGCGCTGGCTCATACATCCCCGTTGCAACTGGAATATTATTGAAACAGCATAAAACCGAAATAACCAATAAATGAATATTCCTCCTGCACGTTGAACTGTCACTGTCACGTGACTGCTAAGTTAGAGAACACTCTTTACTTCTACAAATGTGTGTTAATCAACCAATCAGATGTTTGAAAGCTCATTCAGAGCACAGATTAAACCTTTATTGTTTCGAGCATGGGTGCGCATGCATTGGTATCTTTCTCTACACGTGGTGTTTCTAAAGCACCGCTTGCACATAGTCACTTTGACAAGCTTTGATCATCTTTCACAAATAGGTTCAAACATATGTGGCAAGACGGACTGTAACAAAAAGAAAACTGTAGTGGGGAGTTCGATTGTACACAGGTTATAATACCTAGCATATCGATGTGAACAATAAGTCTGGAGTTCGACCCCTGATTTGGTCGAACTTTTTCAGATAGGTTGCAATTGCGCCCAACGAAAATAACCAATGGTAATGTAAGAGATTAGTAGTTGTTGAAACTGCAAAGGTTTCGAGGTAGAATTTCCATAAAGAGGGAGACTTTGTAGAAGAGGGGTCTGTCACTTTGGTAGGTAATATGCAGATATGTGAATGTATAATGAAAAACTTATATTGCCTTGCCTTGCTACATAGCTAGGTTTTGTAGCGACGCGGACGTGTGTTCGCCTCTGGGACTAGATGACCAGATTTCGAGCCCTGGTTCTTGTAAAGATGTGCAAAATAGGAACGTCTAGCGGTAAATCAAAGTTCACTTGCCTAATGGTTGGAATTATATATATATATATATTGTTCCGTTCCGTTCCGCATTATACAGTTACCCGTGTGGGTAACTGTATTTTGCGGAACGGAACGGAACAACGACCTACATAACTATTCATTTCTTGTAACCTGTGCATAATAGTGACGTCTGGAGGTAAATTAAAGTTCACTTGCTATGGGTTTTAGTTTGACCAGTTCTTCATGAATATCTGCCGATTATTCCTCACTAGCTTTCACAGAGTTATAGATTTAACTCCGCACATGATATATATTTCTATCGTATGACAGTAAAGACATGCATACGTGATTAAAGACACAACTTTGATTTATTATTTATTTATTTATGTCGACTCATACAAGGGACAGTTAATAACAGTATGTCCCTCCTGAACCAGATATTACTAAATGTTGATTAAAACGCAGGTACAATATATAAGTATGAAAACAGATATTCCCTGTCTGGTGCCCCATCACTTGTTCCGTTCCGTTTCGTTCCGTTCCGTTCCGTTCCGCAAAATACAGTTAGCCGTTTGAAGAAACATGTGTTGCGAACTTGCCTGCCAATACCCAATAACTATAACAAAAAGTCTTAAGTCTTCCCCCACATACCAACAAATCTGCAGCTGACGACTTTGCAATCATTTAGTAGAAAATATGGAAAATCTCTATAAATGAGAGAACAATTATTAAATAAAGTTAAAAACATTGTGGCAAATGAAGACACTGTGCTCATTATCAGCAGAAGATTTTCCTTTTGTCACAGTGTTTTCAATCTAGTCAACTGCAAAGGTGTCAGAAAGCCTCTGTCTGTTGTAAAGGGCTTACCCTTTTCCTCATGTAGACGCTTTCTGACACCTCTGCAGCCGGCTGATTTTTGAAAACATGGTGACAAAAGAAGAAATTGCACAAAAAATGCAATTTCTCCTTTTGCCACAATGTTTTCCACTTTTTGTCATAGGTTATCCATTCAAATATGGAGATTTTCTATGTTTTGACAAAATACGTTCGAAGTCGTCTGCTGCAGAATTGTCGTATGAGGGAAAAGGTTAAGACAAACAGGTGATAGGGAAGTGATCCCGTAGTGTCTCCGTGCCCTGCAGGCATCGACACAAAAGAAGTGCATTCAACAAAAGGTGATTTTCTGGCACTAAAATGCACTTAATGCGGCAAGCAGGATAAATATTTTCTATGTAACTAGCGTTTGAATTCACTCACCATTACCAATCAAAGTCCTGAATAACAGTTTAAGATTAGTTAATAAATGAATTTAAACTCGAGCCTATTTAGGGCCCAAAACTATAAAACTCTTAACCCTTTCCCTCATATAGACGCTTTCTGACGACTCTGCAGCAGACAGCTTTTTGAAAACATAGTGACAAAAGAAGAAATTGCTCAAAACGAGCAATTTCTCCTTTTGCCACAATATTTCCTACTTTTAGTCATAGGTTATCCATTCAATTATAGAGATTTTCTATTTTTTGACGAAATATGTTCAAAGTCGTCTGCTGCAGAATTGTCGCATGAGGGAAAGGGTTAAAATTATCTGTGCTCAGAAATGAACACTATTCCCAAAACGAGTTGTTCAGGCAAAACCAGATACTTGAGCAACAAGTATAGTATTATGCCACTTTCAACAATTTTTCATGTAACACTTTCCCTCATACATCAATTCTGCAGCAGACGACTTTGAACGTATTTTGTCAAAAAATAGAATATCTCTATAATTGAATGGATAACCTATGACGAAAAGTGGAAAACATTGTGTCAAAAGCCATCTGCTGCAGAGGCATCAGAAAGCGTCTATATGAGGGAAAGGGTTAAATCACGTGTTTTCTGGATAATTTCCAAAAATAACGGGTACTGATTTATCCTGTCACCAGAGAGTCGGTCGTAATGCCAATCCTACAATTCTGAGTCCCAAGGAGGGAAAGAAGCCATTACTCACATTTTTTTAAGACTTGAGTATAGTTTAACCCATTCTCACCTATAGATGCATTTTGACACATCTACAGCAGACAACTTTTGAGAACATTTTGAGAACATTTTGGAAAATATGATTAAATTGTGCCAATAAGAAAAGTTAACTAATTGATTCTGAAAATATCGTGTAAATAAGTTCATAGTTTGGAATAGTTAATAAATTAACATTTGAATTAAATATAATTGTTCTAGTGACAAATGTTTTATAGGATAATCATTTTCACATTAAATCTCTAAATCTTGTAAAGAGTTGATACAACAGGACCACCATACTTAATACTTTTTGTAATTACACTGGTGAGTGATTGCCTCCCTTGAATGTCAATTTCACAATGGCTGCGGATGGACTCGATTTTTGGAACTTTGCACAGAAGTTAATGATTATTTTGTGTAAGTTAATTAACAAGGACATATAAAGGAACCAGTGACACTGGATATAATTTACAGTTAAGTTTGCTTTATTATTTTTTTTTAAAAAAAAACGTAAGTACACCGATAATAGGGAGTACCATCCTAATATCTTTGCAAAATAAAATTCACAATATAAATTTAATAGAAAAAAAAAGTCTCACCTGCACATCCATATCGTCTGCTTTTTTTGTACCATTTGAAATATTCTCTGTCTTTTTGGTTGCAGTTCCATTTGAAATGTTCTTTCCTTTTTGTGGCGACTTTCCCATCTTTTTATTCGAGTCCAAAAGAGGATGTTTCGAGGGTTTGTCCCCTTTGGTAGCGCCCCCTAGCTCATTGACTCGTGACAACAAGAACTGTTTATCTTTCCCTTCCATGACAAGCTGGTCACGCAGCATTCCTATCAGTTCTTTGTGGGCCGAGTTTAGTTGATAACAATAATACAGGGCCAAACTGAAACAAACAAAATACATGGCACAATGCATTTTACTTATCTTTACTTGTCCTTTTTCATCAATTGGGAATTTAAGTTAAGTGAGAAAAGTAGGAAAATGTTCAATACAAGCAATTTATTCTTTCCCCCATGTTTCAATAAATGTATTCTGCTAACCCTTTGGCATATATACAACAAATCTACAGCAGACGATTTTGAAAACATTGTGACAAACACCTGAAAAATCTCCATAAAAGATAGTTTAATTTGAAAACATTATGGCCAGAGGTGAAATTGCTCATCATGAGCAATTTCACTTTTGGCCACAAGGTTTAAAAAAGTTGTCTGCTGTTATCAGCTTAAAATGCGTCTGCAGGGGGAAAATATTAAAGTGACATCTATCAAAAGTCCTCTTTGTCAGGTAAAAGGCTTTCAACATTATAAACATGAATAAAAAAACATATTATTTTTTAGATACAGTAGAAATGTGATGGCAAATTAACCATTTCCCTCATACGACAATTCTGCAGCACACGACTTTGAACATATTTTGTCAAAAAAATAGAAAATCTCCATAATTGAATGGATAACCTATGACTAAAAGTGGAAAACATTGTGGCAAAAGGAATAATTGCTTGTTTTTGGCAATTTCTTCTTTTGTCACTGTGTTTTCAAAAAGCTGTCTGCTGTAGAGGCGTCAGAAAGCGTATAGATGAGGGAAAGGGTTAAGAATCAATTCTCTTAACCCTATCCCACATATAGACGCTTTCTGATGCCTCTGCAGCAGACAACATTTGAAATTTTCTCCTTCTGTCGCCACGTGTTTAACTCTATTCAACTATTGCACTTTCACTTAAAGGGAGTTTCCATTTTATTTTTCGAGTATGTTTTCAAAGTCGTCTGCTGTAGATCTGCTGTATGTGGAAATGGTTTAAAACCTGTAACCATTTCTCACAATGTTTTCAACTGCAGATGCATTAACCCTTTCCCTCATACGACAATTCTGCAGCAGACGACTATAAACGTATTTTGTCAAAACATAGAAAATCTCTAAAATTGAATGGATAACTTATGACTAAAAGTGGAAAACATTATGGCAAAAGGAGAGATTGCACGTTTTGTGCAATTTCTTCTTTTGTCACTATATTTTCAAAAAGCTGTCTGCTGCAGAGGCGTCCGAAAGCGTCAATATGAGGGAAAGTGTTAACAAATGTCTGTATGAATAGTAGAACTGTAATCTATCGGGAAGATATATACAAGCCTAGTCAGAGGAATAAAGAATCATCACGTTGCCTATGTCCCTTATACACACAGTCTCACTTGAGTCTTCACTGTGCTTTACGGCAAAGACCTAATGAACATGTATTACTAGGTCTTTGTTTACGGTAATCTGTTTCCCACTTGAAGACCCATTTTCATGTAATAATATTCTCCAGACGACTTTTGAAATAAATATAAGATTTGGAATTCTTCTTTATTGAAAAGTTTAATTTTTATTGTCGTCTGCCAATTAATCAATAAGTGAAAGCATGACAAGAAGTTAACCCTTTTCCCTCATACAACAATTCTGCAGCAGACGACTTTCAAAGCACATTGACAAAAACCTGAAAAATACCCATAAATAAGGGTTTAATTATTTAATAGAATTGAATACATAACAATGCTTTCAAAAGTCGTCTGCTGCTTTTGCGTCAAAATGCGTCTGCAGGTAAGAAAGTGTTAAAGGTAATCTCTATGTGTCACCTTGTAGAGGTGCAGCATCATTATAAAATGGCCACACCACAAGACCCCACTTTGACTCTCGCATACATAATAAGAACCTAAACTTACCACAACAAGATAATAATTACGCTGATAGATGTTGGGGCTGTGAGTATTTTCCACACTTTCTGGAACCCCGATGGACTGTTGTCTATCTGTATTTCCATGATGTACGAGGGTTCATAGTAACTTCGGAATGGCCCACACATCGGGGACGGCTCCAACCTGAACAGATTCACACAAAATCATTGATAGTATGTTACCTGTTACCTTATATTCGAATTTCGGAATGGCCCACACATCGGGGACGGCTCCAACCTGAACAGATTCACACAAAATCATTGATAGTATGTTACCTGTTACCTTATATTCTAATTTCGGAATGGCCCACACATCGGGGCCGGCTCCAACCTGAACAGATTCACACAAAATCATTGATAGTATGTTACCTGTTACCTTATATTCTAATTTCGGAATGGCCCACACATCGGGGACGGCTCCAACCTAAACAGATTCACACAAAATCATTGATAGTATGTTACCTGTTACCTTATATTCTAATTTCGGAATGGCCCACACATCGGGGACGGCTCCAACCTGAACAGATTCACACAAAATCATTGATAGTATGTTACCTGTTACCTTATATTCTAATTTCGGAATGGCCCACACATCGGGGACGGCTCCAACCTGAACACATTTACACAAAATCATTGATAATATGTAATCTACCTATATTCTAACTTTTGGGCTCTTCCAAAATCATGGTAAATTCATGGGCGATAAAAAGCAAACATTGGGTATAATGTCATTTGCTGTGTCATCTGTATAATTTTAAGTTTTAAATTAATCTACTCTTCCAAGCGGTCTAACAAGCATCTGCCACCTTAAACCTTATTTGGATTAACGCCATTTTCAACATTATTTCAGTTAAATCACGCACCAGTTAACTTATTTATATTCAAAAAAGGACGAGGCTAAGAACTGTGCCTTGCCCAAGGGCACTCCACTATGACAGCCCCACCTCAGGCTCAAACCTGGAACCCCCAGTTCCAAATCCCTGATGCTAACCCCTATGCCATGGAGTATTCCTAAATTCTTCTGGATATATGCACATTGCACAAGATATATTAATCTGAAAGATAGACAAACAGTTTAATGTCTTTCTTTTTTAATTGACTTTCCTCCTTCCTAACAGTTAGGGAAATAACCCATTTCAACATACAACAAATCTGCAGCAGACGACTTTGATAAGAATTTGACAAATTTATGATAAGTCTATTTAAATTAAAGAATAATTATTGAATAGAATTGAAATCATGTGCCAAAAGCAGAAATGGTTCACAGTGTTTTCAAAAGTTGTATGCTGCAGATACGTCAAAATGTGTCTGTATGAGGGAAAGGGTTAAAACATACTATAGGATTCCATGAGGAAAAGATTTATATATTACTGGTTTCAAGGTTGTAAATGCATCTTGTAACGAGAAGTAGTTACAACTTTTTTGCATAAAGCCCATGGTTGGTATGTTTGAATACTTACTCAACCAATGAATATCCGACGGGTATACAAATCATAAAGTACGCCAGCATGAGTATGACTGTGAAGAAGGTGTTTGATCGTGACGCCATGTAGGGCTTCTCCGGAGGTATTGTATTGTATAAGGCTGAAAGCTGTGAAAAAGGAGCAAAATATGAGAAAAGTCCATGTTAAAAAGGAAAAGGTTTGCTTTTCTTAACTGCATGCAACATATCTGCAGCAAACACCTTTGATAATGCATTTGCTTAACCCTTTCCCTCATAGAACAACTCTGCAGCAGACGACTTTGAACATATTTTGTCAGAAAATAGAAAATCTCTCTAATTGATTGGTTAACCTATGACTGAAAGTGAAAAACATTGTGGCAAATGGAGAAATTGCTCGTCTTGAGCAATTTCTTCTTTTGTCACTATGTTTTCAAAAAGCCGTCTGCTGCAGAGGCGTCAGAAAGCGTCTATATGAGGGAAAGGGTTAAAGGTGAAAAATATTGATAGTTTAAGTAATAAATAGGGTTGAAAATATTGTGGCAAAAGGGGAAATTGCTCATGATGAGCAATTTCTCTTTTTGCCACCATATTTTTAAAAGTCATCTGCTACAGAGGCGTCAGAAAGCATCTGTATGTAGGAAAGGGTAGGTCGAGATCAGCCTGTATATCTTCTCAGCCTTATCAGAGTCTACATCAGTTGACAGAATCTTCCAATTTCTAAATAGTAGGTGAACAGTGTTGATCTTGATCAGACTGTACAGATGCGTATAATAGATTGATCTGGGTTTTACACTGTTCAGTAAAGACAACTTGTACCTTTTCCCATCGGCAGGTCACATTTGAAACATATACATAATCTGCAGCAGTGTAAACCTTTTTCCTCATGCAGATTCACTTTGATGCCAGTTCAGTAGATGATTTTTGACAACATATTGAGCAATTGCTAGTACATGGGCATATAAATTCAACAAATCAAATGACGACATAGTAATATACGATAATAAAAGAATAATTCAGATAAATTGTTAGCTAAATTGAGTTAAGCCTTTACCACATACAGACACATTTTGATGCCTCTACAGCAGATGACTTTTTGAAAACATTGAGCAACTTCTTTTGTTCTAATGTATTCAACTCCATTCAATTATTATAATTTTTGGATATTTTGCAGCAGACGACTTTGATAATATCAAGGCAAATTCTCCTTTTTTTAATGAGAGTGTTACTGTTAAGAGTTAAAATCATTGTGGCACAAAAGTAATTCAAGAGATGCATCGAAATGCGTCTGCAAGTGGGAAAGGGAAACTATTTTCAAAACAGATCTGCTGCAGATGTGTTGAAAGATCTGGCAAGGATACCTACCTTTTTCAGATAAAATTTCACAAACAAACTACAAACAATAACAGCTGGTAAAAGGGGCGCAAAGAAGAATCCCAACCTGAAATAAGACGAAAGCCACAGTCAGAAACAATAACGCTGCAGAGCAAACGCCAATGCTCATTCGTATTTTATTCCAAGTCGATAAAGGAACATTTCTGAATAATTTTTTAACCCTTTCCCTCATACGACAATTATGCAGCAGACGACTTGGAATGTATTTTGTCAAATAATAGAAAATCTCTATAATTGAATGGATAACCTATGATTAAAAGTGGAAAACATTGTGTCAAAAGGAGAAATTGCACGTTTTGTGCAATTTCTTCTTTTGTCACTATGTTTTCAAATAGCCGTCTGCTGCAGAGGCGTCAGAAAGCATCTATATGAGGGAAAGGGTTAAGCCAGAGTTATGTTACTTTGTATTGACATGGGTATTGTTCCTAGGAACATTTGTATCAAGTTTCATTTAAAAATGTTGAACGTTTTTGAGTTATGAGTTAACTTCACACCTTGAAGACCAAAAATGACCTTGAAATGAACCCTTTCCCACAAAATTGTGTCTAAAGGAGATATTGAGCGATTTCTGATTTTGTCACATTGTTTTCCACTATTTTCAACTATGCTCAAGTTGATTTAACTCTTGTCTACCTGCATATGCATTTTGATGTGTTTGCAGTAGACAATTAAGGAAAACTTTGTGCCAAAAGGAGAAATTAATGTATTAAACACTCAACGGTTAATAAATCATATACTACAAATACATGTACGTTCAATTAAAATTGATGTCGTTTCTTGTATCTGATGTTTATATATATATACAAATTATGTGAAAAAGTAGCTGTGTTTATTGCGCTTTCATAATTGAAAATGTATAGGGATGTCAATGGTGACATCATACCATGATACCTGACATCCTTTGATTTCATCGGGGCAACAGATAATATCCGGCGAGAATTATTTCTCACCGTGAAATCATGATTTTTCACAGTGCAAGATATTTTTTATTATACTTTGCAGTACAAGTAATTTAACCCTTTCCCTCATACGACAATTCTGCAGCAGACGACTTTGAACATATTTTGTCAAAACATAGAAAATCTCCATAATTGAATGGATAACCTATGACAAAAAGTGGAAAACATTGTGGCAAAAGGAGAAATTGCACGTTTTGTGCAATTTCTTCTTTTGTCACTATGTCTTCAAAAAGCTGTCTGCTGCAGAGGCGCCAGAAAGCATCTTTATGAGTGAAAGGGTTAACCACCCTGTCCTACATAAAACAAATCTGCATCAGACGACTTTGAAAACACCTAGTCAAAAATAATGAAACCTTCTATAAATGAAAGAACATTTATTGAATAAAGTTGAAAACATTGTGACAAAAAGAGAAATTGCTCCTTATGAGCAAATTCTCCTTTTGTCAGAATGTTTTTAAATGCCGTCTGCTGCAGAGACATCAGAAAAGATTTGTATGTGGGGAAAGGGATAAAAACTTGATACTTACCACAGGAGTGTCTGTAGATAAACTAAATCCAGAACATTCTTGGGGACATCAAACAGTGCAGGACCAATCTTCTGTAACAAGCAGTTCTCCGATTTTGTTGTAAGACACCTGAAAAAGAAACAATGTCAAACTATATTTTACAGTAAAATACAGTGTACATGTATTTATGCTTTCTCTAATACAGACGACATTTAATGCCATTGCAAACGTGAACTTCCAATTCTCAACATATCACAATTGTTCAGCGCAGACGACTCCAAAAAAAAACAAGTAAGTTAATATTTTTCAATAAATGTTTTAAGGTAGAAGACTCAATTTATATCATATCAAAAGACAGATTGATTGGAGTTTAACCTTTTTCCTCATACGACGATTCTGCAGCAGACGACTTTGAATTTTTTTTGTAAACAAGAGGCCCAAGAGGGCCAGTATCGCTCCACGGCCATAAGGCAAAAATAAAATCTCCAAACAGCCCTGCCCCGTGGTGGCTATTTTTTTTACCAACCACCATGGCTTAAAGGAATCTTGTAGAGTGTCACCAAAGGAATGTTTCTGCAAAATTATTTGAAAATATGCCTGACACTTTCGGAGGAGAAGATTTTTTAAGTTTTCACTATGGTCATATAAGTCAAAATAGCCCCGCCCTCTGGCGGCCATGTTTTTCGACCAATCAACATGGCTTGAAGGAATCTAATTAAGGTTCACACAAGGAACATTTCTACAAAATTATTTGAAAATCGGCCTGACACTTTTGGAGGAGAAGATTTTTTAAGTTTGCTCTTTAGCCATATAGGCAAAATAGCCCCGCCCTGTGACGGCCATGTTTTTTTACCAATCAACATGGCTTGAAGGAATCTGATAGAGGGTCACCCACGGAACATTTCTACATAATTATTTGAAAATCTGCTGAACACTTTTTGAGAAGAAGATTATTTAAGTTTTCACTATAGCTATATAAGGCAAAAAAGCCCCGCCCCCTGGCGGCCATGTTTTTCGCCCAATCAAAATTTCTTGAAGGAATCTAATAAAGGGTCACCCAAGGAACATTTCTACAAAATTATTTGAAAATCGGCCTGACACTTTCGGAGAAGAAGATTTTTTAAGTTCTCACTATTTTTTTCTTTCGGTTGCCATGGAAACCAGAATTTTGAATGGATCAAAAAAATTTGAAGGAATTTAGTAGAGGACATTGAGAGGATGCTTCCCATGAAGTTTCAACCAAATTGGCCAAGTGGTTAGGGAGAAGAAGTCGTTTAAAGGAAAAAGTTAACGCACGCACGCACGCACGCACGCACGACGGACAATTCGCCATGACATAAGCTCGACTGGCTTTCAGCCAGTGGAGCTAAAAAGTAGAAAATCTCTTTAATTGAATGGATAACCTATGACTAAAAGTGGAAAAGATTGTGGCAAAAGGAGAAATTGCACGTTTTGTGCAATTTCTTCTTTTGTCACAATGTTTTCAAATAGCCGTCTGCTGCAACGGCGTAAGAAAGTGCATATATGAGGGAAAGGGTTAAAGGTAGAAGACTCAATTTATATCATATCAAAAAACAGATTGATTGGAGCTGTACGCTGTTTTAAATGATATTTCAGTTATATCGCGGTGGCCAGTTTACCCAAACTTTTTCTCTGGCTTTATAACACCCGCACTCCACACAACATTCTACCCAGGCAACTGGCTTCTTTCCCAAATGGAATAACACTAGTCACACATGACTTTTATCAATCATTCGGAAAATAAAAGGCCAAGCTATCGGAGCAGGGGTTCGAATTAACTCATGACACTCTGGATTGAAAGCCTTTTGGGTTGCCAACTGAGCTATTGCGGCTTGAAATATCAAGAGACAGAAAGAATCACTACTTACTTCCTGGCGAGTTCCACCCCTAAAGTCATGACAACATCAACCAAAAAGTCACTGATCACCAGCTTGTACACCGAGGAACCAACATATGTCTCCCAGCACTGAAAATAAAAAAGTGAAGCCTACTTAACCCTTCCCCACATACAACACATCTGTAGCAGACAACATTGAAAACTAATTGGCAACAAATGTGAAAAATCACCATAAATGAGAGTTTTTATAAAATTATAAATATATATAGTTGAAAACATTAGAGGCAAAAGGAGCAATTGGACATGAAAGGATCTGAAAAAAATGTGGCAAATAAAGAAACAGCTCATTATGAGCAGATAAATATTTTGTCACAATGTTTGTTATAAAACATAAAAATACATCTCATACCTGTATACTTGGACAGCTATTTTGGCCAACCAGACAGGAATCTTGGTCGCTACATGTTACCAGGACGTTGATACTGATCACCACCATGACAAGGGACGCCAGACGTAAAAACACAATTCTGAAAATGTGACATGCAAATTGATTTCATTATTTGCTGAGATGATTTCAAAGACGTCTGCTGCAGATTTTTTGGGTTAACGGTTTTGTTTTGTTTGTTTGGAGTTTAACGCCGCTTTCAACAGCTTTGGTCATATCACGGCGGTCAGTGCACCTACCCATGTTTTCCTGGCTTTCCCACACCAGTACTTACACAACATTCTTTCGAAGCCACTGACTACTTACTACTTTCTCACATAGATCAGAGGTGAGAGGCAATGGAAAACATCGCCCGAAAGAATGTCGCCGCAACCGGGTATCGAACCCGTGACCTCCAGATCACGAGTCAGATACGCTACCAATTGAGCTACCCGGCCGGGTCTAAAACGGTTTTGTTCCCTTTTTCTATTCATTATCCCTATAATTTGACAATTTGACAATTTCGTCATTTCTTTTCAAGAGATTATTTCAATTTCCAGGGATGATAAAAACATAATACAAGCAGATTAATAATTATCTAATCCTGGTTAACCCTTTCCCTCAATTACGACAATTCTGCAGCAGACAACTTTGAACATATTTTGTCAAATAATGGAAAATCTCTATAATTGAATGGATAACCTATGACTTAAAGTGGAAAACATTGTGACAAAAGGAGAAATTGCACGTCTTGTGCAATTTCTTCTTTTGTTACTATGTTTTCAAAAAACAGTCTGCTTCAGAGGCGTCAGAAAGCGTCTATATGAGGGAAAGGGTTAAACCTTTCCCACTTGAAGGCCTATTCTGATGCATCTGCAGCAGACAACTTTTAATAAACATTGTGGCTAAAGAAGAAATTGCTTATCATGAGCAATTTCTCCTTTGCACCAATGTTTTAAACTCTATTCAATAATTACACCTCAATTTGTAGATATTTTTCATGTTTTTGTCTAAAATATTTAAAGACGTCAGCTGCAGATTTGTTGTATGAGGTAAAGTATATACTATGTATGGTACCTCATTGAACTACCCCTAAACATACAGATTTTCAAAACGGTTCTGTAATTGAGCCTTTTTCTAGGCATCTCACAAGACAGATATTCTCTGACCCATTCCCCATGGCAATAGTCTCTAAAATCATGCAGAATTCTTAATTTTGTCATATCAACTCTTAGTCTTTTTATTACCAAATATAAAATAAAAGCGATTATATTTCATAAATAAATGGCCAAATTTTTGTTCCTAAATGCCTAGAAAAAGGCAAGGTAATTATTTGTGATTTATAAAATTATTTTATTATATAAGTTGCTTGTTATGAACACCATCTCCTTTTCCAACTATCTTT
Organism: Serripes groenlandicus; assembly: GCA_031761405.1. Taxonomy (NCBI): domain Eukaryota; kingdom Metazoa; phylum Mollusca; class Bivalvia; order Cardiida; family Cardiidae; genus Serripes; species Serripes groenlandicus. The sequence continues at coordinate 11,950,038 of JASEVX010000004.1, forward strand.
TCAAATGTAATCTTAGTAAAGGTTACACCAAGGGATCTCGATTAATTGCTGGCATGGTCATTTTCGTTACTAGTCTTTATCATTCTGGCAACAACGGGGGGGGGGGGGGATAGTCTATGAGGGAAGGTAAATCATTTTCTTGGATGAACGTTTTGAAGAGTACTGGTGTGAGAAAGCCATAAAACATGCAGTTAGATGATCTGCCCAAAGTGATACAGTCAAACCTGTGCTAAAGAACAACTTACAAAACCAATTCCCTGACCATACTCTTAGTTTCCTTAATATTCATTTTCTGTATAAATGACCCTGCAAATAAAGACCTGTTTGTTCACTTCCCATTGGTTGTCTTTAAACACAAGCCTGACTGTATAACTGAATACCATTGAGACAGAATTAAACTCCAATCTATCTGTTTAACACTCTCCCTCATATGACAATTCTGCAGCAGACAACTGAACATATTTTGTTAACAAAAATCTCTATAAATGAATAGATAACCTATGACTAAAAGTGGAAAACATTGTGGCAAAAGGAGAAATTGCTTGTTTTGAGCAATTTCTTCTTTTGTCACTATGTTTTCAAAAAGCCGTCTGCTGCAGAGGCGTCAAAAAGCGTCTATATGAGGGAAAGGGCTAAGGATAAAGTTGAGGTATCTTACCTGATGAGTGTGAGTTTGACAACAGTTGCCGGTCTGTAATTCTCAAACAATACCAAAAGTTGAAATAATATTGGATAAGTGCCGTTCAGAGCACCAATAACAATGGCTGGTAGAAACTCTACCAACAACACCAAAAATTGGTTGTAGTCATCAATATTGCTCTTTGTAGTGAACTGGAAAATAAAGTTAAGGGCATTGTCAGTTTGTCCTCACCCCTTTTTCTTCATTTTTTCATAACACAAGCCATTCTCTTGGTGAACCAACAAAAAGGCATCTTGGAAAACCAACCCAAAGGGATTCGTAAACAAGTAGAATTAACCCCCCTTTCCATCTACAACATGGCAGCCGACAACTTTGAAAATATCTAGGCGACTATATGGAAACTCACTATTTATAAATGATAGTATAATCATTGAAAAGAGTTGAAAACATTGTTGCTAAAGGAGAAATTACCCATTAACCCTTTAACCCTTTCCCTCATATAGACGCTTTCAGATGCCTCTGCAGTAGACGGCTTTTTAAAAAAACATAGTGACAAAAGAAGAAATTGCTCAAAACCAGCAATTTCTCCTTTTGCCACAATGTTATCCATTCAATTATAGAGATTTTCTATTTTTCGACAAAATATTTTCAACGTCTTCTGCTGCAGAATTGTCGTATGAGGGAAAGGGTTAAGCGGTTTCTCTTTATGCCATTATGTTTTAAAATGTGGTCATCATAATTATTAAATATGGTTGATAACATTGTGGCAAAAGGAGAAATTGCTCTACATGTGCAATTTCTCCTTTTTGCTATAATGTTTTCAAACGTGTTGACCATAACACAGGTAAGTTAATTTCTAGTAAGGGTGACCTAGATCCTGAACAAAATGATCCCTAAAACAATCCCAGAATTCCTTTCCGTCAAATCTACCTTCCTATGAAATTTGCTCAGAATTAGTCAAGAATAAAGACTTGAAAATGAAAGTTTGATTCAAACCCACACACACAAACCCACCTAACTGCCTGCTAGAACAACGTTATCATCATTTTAATTTCCAGATTTCTCCAGCAGACATCATTAAACAAGAGGGCCATGATGGCCCTGGAATCGCTCACCTGATTTTTTTCTTTCACTTTAGCTATATAAGCCCCGCCCCCTGGCAGTCATAGTTTCCGACCAATCAACTTGGCTTGAAGGAATCTGATAGAGGGTCACCCTAGGAACATTTCTACAAAATTATTTGGAAATCTGCCTGACACTTTTGGAGGAGAAGATTTTTTAAGTTTTCACTATAGCCATATAATGCAGAAAATAGCCCTGCCCACTGGCGGCCATGTTTTTTGACCAATCAACATGGCTTGAAGGAATCTGAAAGTGGGTCATCCAAGGAACATTTCTACAAAATTATTTGAAAATCGGCCTGACACTTTCGGAGAAGAAGATTTTTTAAGTTTTCACTATAGCCATAAAAGGCAAAATAGTCCCCCCCCCCCCGGCGGCCATGTTTTTCGACCAATCAACATGGCTTGAAGGAATCTGATAGAGGGTCATCCAAGGAACATTTCTACAAAATTATTTGAAAATCGGCCTGACACTTTTGGAGGAGAAGATTTTTTAAGTTTGCACTATAGCCATATAAGGCAAAATAGCCCCGCGCCCCCCCCCCCCCCCCCCCCCCCCCCCCCACCCCCCCCCAAAAAATTATTTGAAAATCTGCCAACCAGTTTGGGAGAAGAAGAATTTTGAAGTATTTTCGGTTTCGTTGCCATGGAAACCAGAATTTTGCATGGATCCCAAAAAAATTTGAAGGAATTCTGGTGAGGTCATTGAGAGGATGCTTTCTGTGAAGTTTCATCCAAATTGACCCACTGGTTATTGAGGAGAAGAAGTTGACGGACGACGCACGACGGACGACGGACGCCGGACAAAAGGCGATCACAATAACTCACCTTGAGCAAAGCTCAGGTGAGCCAAAAACACTGTGGCAAAAAGAGAAATGCTCATGATTTTTGCCAAAATGTTTTCAACTCTATTCAATAATTAAACTTTAACCCTTTCCCTCATATAGATGCTTTCTGACGCCTCTGCAGCAGACAGCTTTGTGATAACATAGTGACAAAAGAAGAAATTGCACAAAACGTGCAATTTCTCCTTTTGCCACAATGTTTTCCACTTTGAGTCATAGGTTATCCATTCAATTATGGAGATTTTCTATGTTTTGACAAAATACGTTCAAAGTCGTCTGCTGCAGAATTGTCGTATGAGGGAAAGGGTTAATTTATAGAGATTTTGCTTAATCTAAGATATTTTCAAAGGCCTGCGCTGCAGATTTAGCATATATTATAAGGGAAATGGTTAAATAATAAACATTCTCCAGCCTACCTCTGAACTGTATTTTTGTGCAAAGTAAATTGCAAATCCAGCAGCACATAGCAAAGCTAGGATGATCACGTTAATGATGAAGCGAACAGTGTAGACCCGGCACTTAGTGCAGCCTCTCCTCTCCTTACTCAACCTATCAAACCTCTGTTCTTCAAGCTCAGACTGAAAATAGACATGATAGAGATACAGTAATATTGGGGTAAAAAGGTAGTAAAGTAATTGCTTTCCCTCTTTCGTGCTCAAGATTGAGGGCTAGCATAATTCAGTGGTGTAAGGACAAAATTAATAAACCAGTAATTATACTTAGACATGATATAACTTTAAAATTGTTGAAAGCGTTGCAAAACATCATTAAAACAAAAACCAATGGAGCCATACCTTTGAACAAGAGCTGTCAGAGGACTGCATGCTTGACTATTCCACCACTTATTTGATTACTGAGATAATGGACTCTAATGTAGTTGCATGCTAAACATTAACCACAATGTCTTTAAGGGTGATAATTTGCATTATATGCAGAATAGAGTAATTTAACTTGATTATTTTCATAGGTGTGATAGTTGGGAAGGGTTGTATAACGTTTCAATGGAATGCATCAAGTAGTTACTAAGATATGGACTCTTAATGTAGTTGCATGCAAACCTTTAACCATAGGGAAACAATTTGCACACTATGCAACTAGTTCAAAGTTATTGCAAAAAATAGTGGGTTTTTTTTCGTTAAAGGTCAAAGTGACCTTGACCTTTGACCTTATGATCCCATGACCTGTTTGAGTCAAGTGCTGATCATGACCATTACCCAAACTAAGTTTCAGGGTCATAGGCCTAAGCAATCAGTAGTTTTAAAGCAAGGAATGTTTCTGCATCGAAGGTCACAGTGAACTTGACCTTTGACCTATTGACTTCAAACTCTCTAGGCATCATCAACTTGCTATGTTGTATGTCCATACCAAGTTTGAAGATCATAGCCATAGGCGTATGTAAGTTATAAGGGTAAATGCTAGCTTTCACAAAAACTTTAATCATTAACTGTTTCTTTACAGAAAGGTCACAGTGACCTTGACCTTTGACCTAGTTACTCCAAACTCTCAATTTTCAACCTGTTTTCTTAATTAATCCCTTTCCTACAAGTGACGCCTTTTGACAAATCTATATATGGTGAGTAAACAACGTCATTTACAGTACAAACATTAATATATGCAGTACAAATGACATTAATATATGCAGTTCAAACAACATTACATGTATATGTAGTACATCAACATATATGCAGAACAAATGACATTAATATATTCAGTTCAAACAACATTATATGTAATACATCAACATATATGCAGAACAAATGACATTAATATATGAAATACAAACAACATTATATGCAGTCAGCACTTTGTAACTTGTGAAAAAAAAGCAACATTTGAATTTAATGCAGTTGAATTTCTATATGAAATTGAAAGCAATGTGGGAAGAGGAGGGCAATGCTCATTTTGACCATTTAGTTATTTTCCCACAATCACTTCAAAAGTCGTCTGCTACAAAGGTATCAAACATTGTCCATATCAGAGAATGGTATGACCAATTTGCTGTATTTTTAGATTCCAAAATAATAGCATCTGAAAAGAATGTGAAAAAGCAGACTTTTGATGTAGCAGAAGACATGAAACCGTTTCCCACATACAGACGCTTTCTGACACCTCTGCAGCAGATGACCTTTGAAAACATTCTGACAAAAGGAGAAATTGCTAAAAAAAACAAATTTCTCCTTTTGAAATAATGTTTTCAACCGTTTTCAGTGATTATACCTACAATTTGAGTGATTTTCTGTGTATTTCCCTAGATAAATGTTTTCAAAGTGGTCTGCTGCAGATTTGTTGTAGGTGGAAAAGGGTTAAAAACACTGCAGAAAGAATAACCAAACATTATTGAAATGCTTCAAAAACTTACCAAAAGTTGTGTGTAAATGCACTTTTGTTTACTGAGCATGGTGTCGTCATCCATGATAGCATAGCTCATAGAGGCAAATACACTGTTACAGTATGCGGTTTTTGCCTGAGACTCTCCGGCTAACACAGAGTCTTTAAAATTGGATATTGTACTGAAATAAACAGGTAGACAAACTGAATTACACAACTATAGATGCCAGTGGGTCCAGCGTAGATAGCTAATGTGGTATAAACAAGCGCTTCAGATCCAGGGGTCATGAGTTTGAATACAGGTGTGACCTTTTATTTATTCAGATGATTGCTCAAGGGGGTTGTGAGTTCGAATCCAGACTCAACCTTTTATGTATTCATATGAATGATCTAAGGGTCATGAGTTTGATCAAAACTTGACCTTTCAGTCATTCTGATGATTGATGTAGGGGTTCCAAGTTCGAATCCTAGCTCAATCTTTCATTCATTCAGATAATTAATGTAGGGGTTCCAAGTTCGAATCCTAGCTCAATCTTTCATTCATTCAGATAATTAATGTAGGGGTTCCAAGTTCGAATCCTAGCTCAATCTTTCATTCATTCAGATAATTAATGTAGGGGTACCAAGTTCGAATCCTAGCTCAATCTTTCATTCATTCAGATAATTGATGTAGGGGTTCCAAGTTCGAATCCTAGCTCAATCTTTCATTCATTCAGATAATTGATGTAGGGGTTCCAAGTTTGAATCCTAGCTCAATCTTTCATTCATTCAGATAATTAATGTAGGGGTACCAAGTTCGAATCCTAGCTCAATCTTTCATTCATTCAGATAATTGATGTAGGGGTTCCAAGTTCGAATCCTAGCTCAATCTTTCATTCATTCAGATAATTGATGTAGGGGTTCCAAGTTTGAATCCTAGCTCAATCTTTCATTCATTCAGATGATTGATGTAGGGGTTCCAAGTTCGAATCCTAGCTCAATCTTTCATTCATTCAGATAATTGATGTAGAGGTTCCAAGTTCGAATCCTAGCTCAATCTTTCATTCATTCAGATAATTGATGTAGGGGTTCCAAGTTCGAATCCTAGCTCAATCTTTCATTCATTCAAATAATTGATGTAGGGGTTCCAAGTTCGAATCCTAGCTCAATCATTCATTCATTCAGATGATTGATGTAGTGGTTCCGAGTTTGAATCCTAGCTCAATCTTTCATTCATTCAGATGATTGATGTAGGGATTCCGAGTTTGAATCCTAGCTTAATCTTTCATTCATTCAGATAATTGATGTAGGGGTTCCTAGTTTGAATCCTAGCTTAATCTTTCATTCATTTAGATGATTGATGTAGGGGTTCCGAGTTTGAATCCTAGCTTAATCTTTCATTCATTCAGATGATTGAAAGTCATTCTGATTAGCGTCATTCATCTTCATTTTATGCGGATATTTTCAATCTGCAGCAGAATTATTGTTTGTGAGAAAAAAAGTTAAATATATCATATAGGTGGGGTTCTTTATGATCAGAAAAAAATTAAAAGATCTGAAAAATTGAAAGTATTGTTTTCCTATAAAGATGAGAATGATATAGAAAAAGAAATATGTTGCAGACGCTTGCATCAAAAGCTATGTGAGCTGTAGCTTTCTTTTTGATCCTAGAAAATATGTTTATGAATTGAAATGTATTTCGGAAATTACAAAATAAAATATTGTTTAATCCAAAAACTGTTTGTTGTAGACGTATCAAAAGTTTTACATGTTAACACTTTCCTACATACAGACGCTTTCTGATGCTTCTGCAGCAGATGGCTTTTAAAAACATTGTGGCAAAAAGAGCAATTTCTCCTTTTGCCATAAAGTTTTCCTTTTTATTCAATAATCGTTCTTTCATTCATGGAGAATTTCGATATTTTTTACTAAATGTTTTCAAAGTGGTCTGCTGCAGATTTGTTGTAGGTGAAGGAGGGTTAATTTAGACTTACTTATGCACCATGACAATCAGGCTGACAAGCATGACGATCACGCTCACAGTGAAGTAAGCTAAAGGCATGTTGTAGTCGGATATCGGCAGTTCTAGCTGCTGATTGGTGTACGCACCATAGAACATCACAGTAGGCTCCATCCAACCCTGCAATAACAATCAAAGTACTATAAGTAACCTTTCCTGCTTATTAGCAAATTTTCAAAGTTTAAGTGAGGATAATGTTCGTTATACATCCCCCCAAAACAAGGGTAGCATATTCTGGCCTCCTCTTAAATAGTTTAGAGATATAATTCATTGTCAGTACATGCTGTTTAACCCTTTCCTTCATATAGACGCTTTCTGACGCATCTGCAGCTGACAGCTTTTTGTAAACATAGTGACAAAAGAAGAAATTGCTCAAAACGAGCAATTTCCCCTTTTGCCACAATGTTTTCCACTTTTAGTCATAACTACCCATTCAATTATAGAGATTTTCCAATTTATGACAAAACATGTTTAAAGTCGTCTGCTGCATATTTGTAGTATGAAGGAAAGGGTTAAATGGGCAGATTGATGAGATTGACAAATATTTTTGAGCAATCAATTCAATCCTCATATTTTGATATTTGTTTCTTATGTCATATTCTGTCTTGTATACTTATGGAAAATATAATACGCTTATACTCAAAATATAAAATTAACATACAGTTCCTTGAATAAAATCTAGAATCCTTGACAACGCATCAGATGAAGCATTTGCACTGTATTTCCCGCTGCAGGTCTCGGCGGCTACCTCTCTCGTCGTACTATCGACTAAGGAGCTGCTGAACCCGTTGCTATCGAAGGTCACTTGGAAGAACGTTATCACCCAGAATAGCAACATGAATATGAATAGGTCCAGGAAAAACAGCCAACGGAGGAACACAAAATAGGACACTACCGCAGTACCTTGATGACCTGACAATGGAAAAGAAAATGATGATTTAATTAACCCTTTCCCTCATATAGACGCTTTCTGACACATGCTCATCTGCTGCAGATTTGTTGTATGTGGGAAATGGTTGAGGTCATCTAATTAAAATAATTAATTAGCTTTGGTATTAACCCTTTCCCTCATATAGATGCTTTTCTGCAGTAGACGGCTTTTTGAAAGCATAGTGTCAAAAGAAGAAATTGCTCAAAACAAGCAATTTCTCCTTTTGACACAAATTTTTCCCACTTTTAGTCATAGGTTATCCATTCAATTATAGAGATTTTCTTTTTTTTGACAAAATATGTTCAAAGTCGTCTGCTCCAGAATTGTCGTATGAGGGAGACTGCTGGAGCTGATTTTGTGAAGCCTATTCAAACAGAATAGATCCAAGCCATCTGACCAGGTTCTACTGTCGGCTGCTGAACTCTGACAATATTTTTGTCTTGATATTCCCAAAATTGGCTGCATACTCTTCCGAATGCAAAGCAAGTCCATTTTAAAGAATCAGCATTCTTATAATCTTTGGGCTTCATGCAAAACTACATGTTTTGATAAGATGATTTTGCACCTTTATTTTAAAAGTCATCTGCATGTGGGAAAGGGTTCAATATATCATACTCGCTAATTGTACATGACATGTCATCTGTAAACCATTCCAAGACCATTTCAAAATTTCAACTATTACATAATTAAACTAACTCACCTTCAATTTTCTTCATAGACTTTTGCCATATTGTCATTTTATACTTGAACTCTCGCCAGCTGACCTTCATACTTCTCCATTTCTAAAAATAAAGTACACTTACAAATAAAAATTATGTATCAAAAAATCTTTTAAAATATTTATTGAGTGATTGGTTTGGCTATTTTAATCTCCTGGCACCTAGGGATTGTTTTCTTTCATATGCATTTTAACAAATCTGTAGCAGATGACATTTGAAAACTTTGCGGTGAAAAGAGGAACTGCTCATCATGAACAATTTCTCCTTTTACCACAATGTTTTAAACTGTTTTCAATAATTATAAAGACACTTTTCTACATATCTGCAGCAGACACATCTTGGAAACGATGCAAATAGAGAAATTGCTCATGATAAGCAAGAGCTAGGCCATAGTTTTGCAAAGATGTTTTCAAAGTCTTCTGCTGCATATTTTATGTATGTGGGAAAGGGTTAAAAAGGTAACATATGGGCAATCTGGGATATACAGATGTTTGGTTTTCTGTTCCTAAATGTGAAAGACTTTTGAAAACATTGTGGCAAAAGGAGAAATTTGTGTAAAAAAATATTCACTTTGAATCAATAATAATATTTTCCTCTAACACAATTTCCCAACAATAAGTTACAATATATTGGATAATTGTGTTAGTTATACATATATACACTTCGACGAATTTCTAATTGGCCACCTAATTTTTATCATATTTTAGGAAAAGTATTCGGAGAAAAATACAAATAACCAAATATAAGTTTAATACAGTTTATTCCTAATATGGAAAACAAAACTTCATTGAAATTTGATCACGGGAACAAACTTAACAGAGCGGGTTAACATGGACACCCTTAAAACAAAAACTGCAAGATCAAATCACGCCATATTTGATTTCGTTTCAATACTTTGTATGTCCACCGGCTGCAGCAATTACAGCAAGGCACCTTGTCCTCATTGATATAATGTATCTGTGTAGATACTGTTGTGGAAAGACCGCCCACATCTGATGAATAACACGTGTGAGCTCCCTGATATTTGGTTGCAGCGGCTGGGCACACACCTTGCGCTTCAATAGGTCCCACATGTGCTCGATCGGATTTAAATCCGGACTTTTTGCAGGCCATTGGAATGATTGTTTGCTTCTAGCCGCGTGACATGGTGCGTTTTATAACGACGTGTAACATACCTGTCTGATGGGGGTGCCGGCACGAATCATTCCGACGGTTTGAGCACGTTCTGCAATGCTCATTCTCTCCATATTTAATGTTTTTCATAAAAGACAATCCACGAAGAATACATTACTACCAAATACGACAGCTACTATGTCGTGCACATGGACCGCAAGCACAAAGGCTTTTTTCGCACCTACCGTTCCGCATGGATGATTTTGTACATGAATACGTGTTTTCTTACTGTAAATCGATAGATTGTCGGGTACAATACAAAAACAAGATGTGTTTGTGAAACACTGATGCCCCCCAATGGCAACATCTAGGTCAAAGGTCAAGGTCGCAAGGTATACACATGTGAAATATGGTAGCATTACCTGTTATTGTTCAAAAGTAGTGGGGAAGGTTAAAAAAAAAATTGAGAATGGCAACATCTAGGTCAAAGGTAAAGGTTGCAAGGTCAAAAATGTTGGTACTGACAGAAAGGTCATGTCACAAGGAATACACATGTGAAATATGGTAGCCGTATCTGTTATGGTTCAAAAGTAATGGCCAAGGTTAAAGTTTTTTTTCGAGAATGGCAACATCTAGGTCAAAGGTCAAGGTCGCAAGGTCAAAAATGTTGGTACTGACATGTGAAATATGGTAGCCATACCTGTTATGGTTCAAAAGTAATGGCCAAGGTTAAAGTTTTTTTCGAGAATGGCAACATCTAGGTCAAGGTCAAGGTCGCAAGGTACTGACAGAAAGGTCATATCACAAGGAATACACATGTGAAATATGGTAGCCATACCTGTTATGGTTCAAAAGAAATGGCCAAGGTTAAAGTTTTTTTCGAGAATGGCAACATCTAGGTCAAGGTCAAGGTCGCAAGGTAAAAAATGTTGGTACTGACAGAAAGGTCATGTCACAAGGAATACACATGTGAAATATGGTAGCCGTATCTGTTATGGTTCAAAAGTAATGGCCAAGGTTAAAGTTTTTTTCAAGAATGGCAACATCTAGGTCAAAGGTCAAGGTCGCAAGGTCAAAAATGTTGGTACTGACAGAAAGGTCATGTCACAAGGAATACACATGTGAAATATGGTAGCCGTACCTGTTATGGTTCAAAAGAAATGGCCAAGGTTAAAGTTTTTTGAGTATGGCAACATCTAGGTCAAAGGTCAAGGTCGCAAGGTCAAACATGTTGGTACTGACAGAAAGGTCATGTCACAAGGAATACACATGTGAAATATGGTAGCCGTATCTGTTATGGTTCAAAAGTAATGGCCAAGGTTAAAGTTTTTTTTCGAGAATGGCAACCTCTAGGTCAAAGGTAAAGGTCGCAAGGTCAAAAATGTTGGTACTGACAGAAAGGTCATGTCACAAGGAATACACATGTGAAATATGGTAGCCGTACCTGTTATGGTTCAAAAGTAATGGCCAAGGTTAAAGGTTTTTTTTGTGCAAACAGACAGACCAACAGACAGACAGACCAACAGACAGGCCAAAAACTATATGCCCCCCGAATCGGAGATTCCGTGGGGGCATAATAAATCTAACTTTAGATTTATTGATTAAATCTGTCGCATAATATCATATTTTATATGGTGGCCAATTAGAAATTCGTCGAAGTGTACTTACTGCTTTCATACTGTAACTAAAGCCTTTGGTGGATTTGATAGGGCCTGCTAACAGCATTTGTCTGAAATTATAAAAACAAGGTCAAGCACTCATTTCCATTACAAATCAGATTGCTGTACTCTCTCCCTCTTTACCTGATACAGGACTCTAGAAAAGTCAATGTATACGCTTTTGTTTGGTTTTGTTTGTTAACTCTTTCCCTCATACGACAAATCTGCAGCAGACGACTTCAAACATATTTTGTCAAAAAATAGAAAATCTCTTATATTTGAATGGATAACCTATGACTAAAAGTGGAAAACATTGTGGCAAAAGGAAAAATTCCTCGTTTTGAGCAATTTCTTCTTTTGTCACTATGTTTTAAAAAAAAACGCCATCTGCTATTTTTGTTTGGTTTTGCTTGTACAGTGTTTTACATCGCTTTCAACATTTTTATCACAGCATTCATTATCTTAATAAATTACCAGCACTTCTGGTCCATTTATCCTGTCATCAACCAGTCAATCAGAATGCAAACCCCACAATAAATTACCAGCACTTCTGGTCCATTTATCCTGTCATCAACCAGTCAATCAGAATGCAAACCCCACAATAAATTACCAGCACTACTGGTCAATTTATCCTGTCATCAACAAGTCAATCAGAATGCAAACCCCACAATCCTAAGCATCAAAGACGGAAAGCAATTACTACCATTTTTAAAGTCAATGACCCGGAGGGGATTTAACCTGCGACCTCCTTCAACTGAAGTGGATGCCCTACCATTGCACCAGCGAGGCAGTCTCTCACATTTAGGTTTGACGTAAAATTGTAACACCTATTTGGACAATTTCATATTATGTCTAACCATGTTATGTTTAACCCTTTTCTTCATATAGACACTTTCTGACGCCTCAGTAGCAGACAACTTTTTGAAAACATAGTGACAAAGGAAAAAATTGCTCAAAACTAGCAATTTCTTCTTTTGTCACAATTTTTTCCACTTTCAGTCATAGGTTATCCATTCAATTATAGAGATTTTCTATTTTTTGACAAAATATGTTCAAAGCCGTCTGCTGCAGAATTGTCGTATGAGGGAAAGGGTTAAGTAAATTGGTAGAGCATCCACCTCGGGTGTGGGAGGTTGTGGGTTCCATCCCTGGTCGGGTCATACCTAAGATTTGAACAATGGTAGTTAGTGGCTGCCGTCCTTGGGGCTCAGGGTTGCGGGTTTAGCATTACCACTGACTGGCTGGTGTCAGGATAAATATACCAGTAGTGGTAGCTTAGCCAGGAAACGCATGATATAACTGAAATATTGTTGAAAGCGGCATAAAACATCAAACAATCAATCAATCTAACCTATAATAAGATGGTGTTTAACTTTCTCTCTATTTCAATGATAAATATATTTTCTGTGTCAACAAAATAAATTAATTTCATTGTGCAAGAAATAAGGACGCTACGTAACTATATGTTTGAGGTAGGCCAACCATTAATATGAAAGTTTTTACAGAGAGTCAAGATTTATATTACTTCTAGCCTACATAGATGTGGGTCTTCTCTCTTTCTATAAGAAATATACATTATAATTTGATTGATTGATTTTGGTTTAACGCCGTTTTTAACAATTTCTCAGTTATATCACGGCGGCCAGTTCACCTACTCAAGCATTTCCTGGTTTTCTCACACCAGTACTCCACACAAAAATCTTAGTGGCTGCTTTTCCATATAGACTTAGCCCATTGGTGGAAGATGAATGACGCATATTGCATTGACTTTTGTCAATCGTCGGAAAGAAAGTTGGCCAAGCCGGGATTCATACATTATAAAAGTTTGGTGTCAATGAAAACAAAACAAAAGCATTCTCATATGACAAGAAAGTAGGACTCTATGTTACTATATGTTAGAAGTACAACATATATAGAATTTCTAGCAAGTTTTATATAATATATTATAATATGTTAGACAAATTTCTGCGTCACTTGATCAGCAAGGCTTGCAAAATATTTCAAAGCTTAAAAAACCCAAAAGTATTTACAGCCAAATTGAAATTTCTACACAAAATAGAAAACTTCTTTATGAATAAGAAATCTTTATTTTGATAAAATAAAGCAAGCTAACTGGGCGAGAAGGTAGGACATGAATTTATTCTGATGCCTCTGCAGCAGACAGCTTTTTGAAAACATAGTGACAAAAGAAGAAATTGCTCAAAACAAGCAATTTCTACTTTTGCCACAATGTTTTCCACTTTTAGTCATAGGTTATCCATTCAATTATATAGATTTTCCAATTTTTTGACATAATATGTTCAAAGTCATCTGCTGCAGAATTGTCGTATGAGGGAAAGGGTTAAGGTTGGTGCAATCTGAACAGTCACTTGACAAATTTCTGACAGATCTGATAGGCTATTATTTTGGTATCCTTATTTACCCTTTCCCTCATGAATACAAGTGATCTGCAGCAGACGATGGATATGTATACCAGTTATCCCTATAAATGATATGTAATTATAAAATAGTAAAGAAAACAATGTGGAAAAGATAGATATTGCCGATTGTGAGCAATTTCCCAATTTGAAAAAAAATATTTCAATATTTGTATATACCGTAGATGTGTTAACTCTTTTCTTCATATAGACACTTTTTGACGCCTCTGCAAAAGACGGGTTTTTGAAAACATAGTGACAAAAGAAGAAATTGCTCAAAACAAGCAATTTCTCCTTTTGCCACAATGTTTTTTACACGTTTAGTCATAGGTTATCCATTCAATTATAGAGATTTTCTATTTTTTGACAAAATATGTTCAAAGTCGTCTGCTGCAGAATTGTCGTATGAGGGAAAGGGTTAATTTAATGCAATCAGATGTTGGTAAATATTGAATGATTGTAGGACTGACTGCAGCGTTTCAATCAGGATATATCTAAAACAATAATCTCATCATCCGTTATGACATCATTGCCCTTCGGTACTCAGCTTTTCGATCAGGATACCTTACCTCAAAAAATGTCAACAATATCCTGTACAGTATTGCACATCAACACTATGAGTGTTCAAGTGAACAAATGTCAGAGCTCTAGATAAGGGGCGTTTCGCATGTTCTAAAATCCTTATTTGACACTGTAACCCTATGTTGTGGGTACTCAAAGGATAATAAGAGAAATAATTAGGGGAAAAGAGCTGGATACCACACCTCCTTATTGAAATGTCATTATCTTTTGCACATCCTCCAGCAGATAACCTTATAACTTTACACATGGATTTCTGATAAACACCTTCCAACAACATATAATCATACATTGATGCATTTCCTGCAGATATCTGTTGATTTATTTATTTATTGGGGTTTTACGCCACTTTCAACTTTATTTCATTTATATCACGGCGACAGTTCACTTATTCATGATCCCTGGGTAAACAAACCAGTACTAGGCTAGAAAATGTGCCTTGCCCAAGGGCACTCCACCATGACTGTAGTGCCGCGACTGGGGATCGAACCCGGGACACCCAGTTTCAAAATCCCCGACCCTAACCACTCGACCACAGCGGATTCCTAGATTTCTGTTGAACATGTTGTGTGGGAAAAGGAGAAACTGTTTTTGATGATCATTTTCCACTTTTGCCACTGCCTGGTGCCTGGTGCCTGGCTAATAGAACATGTTTTGGGAAGTAACATGTGTTGAAGCCAAAGGTTTTTCATGAATCCGAAATTTGTGGCTTTTTAACCCTTCCCCTCATACGACAATTCTGCAGCAGACGACTTTAAACATATGTTGTCAAAAAATGGAAAATCTCTATAATTGAATGGATAACCTATGACTAAAAGTGGAAAACATTGTATCACACGGAGAAATTGGTCGTTTTGAGCAATTTCTTCTTTTGTCACTATATTTTCAAAAAGCTGTCTGTTGCAGAGGCGTCAGAAAGCGTCTATATGAGGGAAAGGGTTAATGTAACAGTCCTAAAAGATCGAACCTGACCAGGATTCGAACATTGGAGTTTTTGATCCAAAAGTGAATGCTCTATCATGCTAGCTCTTTAGTAAGGCAGTACAAATGTCCCCTTATGTATACATATACCTTGGCTACATGAAAATTAGGGTGACACAACATTAACCCTTTCATATTTAACAACCAATTTAAAGCGTCTCAGCAAAAATATGGAAAAACTATTTAAAATTAAAGAATACTCATTGAATTGAAAACATTGTGGCAAAAGGAGAGCTTGCTCAATAAGCAAGAATATTTCACCTGCTGCAGATTCGTTAAAACACCTTAAACACTTTCCCAATTATAGACGCATTTTAATGGTGTTTGCAGCAGATGACTTTTGAAAACAATGAGGCAAAAGGATAAATTGCTCATGATGAGCAATTTCTCCCTTTGCCCCAATGTTTCTACCGTATTCAATAATTACACTTTTATTCAATATATTTGCCTAGATTTTTTCAAAGTCATCTGCTGCAGATTAGACTAGTTGTATGTGGGAAAAGGTTAAAGCAGCTAATCTGGATGATAATACTATTTCTTAGATTTAATTTCAGAATCTGTCTTCTAACAGCAAAAACAATTGAGGCTTTGGGCCAAATCCAAATTTTGAAGTTGATCATGATTATAGACATGTTTCTTTTTCTCAAAATATTTTCAACTCAAATCAAAATTACACTTCTGATTTTGTAATGCCTTATAGAAAACTTTCAAAGCAGAAAATTGCACACACATCAGGTAAAGATTATAACCCTCACCGCCATGCAGAAGCAATTTAAGCCGTAGCGCGAGAAAACCAACGTAATGGCATCTGCGTAATGTATCAACCCAGATCAGCCAGAAAATCCACAAATGGTGAAAAATATCTATCTGGGTTAGCCTGCGCGGCATGCTTAGACTGATCTGGGTCGATACATTTACGCAGAGTCCACAATGTTCGTTTTCTCACGGGACGGCTCATTTGGTGTTGCATCAGATGGTTGAATATGGAAAAGAGTTAACCTTTTTCTGCAGCAGACGACTTTGAAAACCTAGTGACAAAAACTTGTAAAATCTCCACAAAAGATAGCTTAATTGTTAAATAAAGTTGTAAACATTGTGGCCAAAGGAGAAATTGCTCATTAGTGAGCAATAACACCTTTGGCCACAATGTTTTCAAAAGTCGTCTGCTGCTATCGAGTCAAAATACGTCTGCAGGTGGGAAAGGGTTGAACTTTCATACACTGCATTTGATTAGTGGATGGCCTTGTAAACATGTGCTTTACTGTTAAATGCTTCAATATAATTCCTTCATAAACCTGTTTTTGTAGGTTTAGCACAAAGCTTTTAAAAAAAAGTGGGCAAGAAGAAGGTACCGGTAATCCCTTATCCAAATAATGGCAAACAAAATAGGCAAGAAGAAAGTAATCCCTTATCCAAATAATGAAAAATATACAGAAGAATGTTAATTCAAACACATCGCAAGATTGAAATCTTGAAAGAAAATATAAATAATCTTTATAAAATATTTATAAAAAATCAGTTTTTTACTTAAATTAAAAACAAAACTGCAAAATGTGAAATTGCTCTTTATGAGCGATACCTCCTTTTGCTACAATTTTGTTAAAAAGTCGTCTGCTGCAGATGCGTCAAAATGAGTTTAATGGTAAATATTTGTTTATGATGCACAATCTCGCCATCGCAAACAAATGTTCTCCTTTTGCTACAATGTTTTCAAAAAATCGTCAAGATGCGTCACATGCATCTTCATATAAGAAAGGGTTAAGTAAAATGTTCTCTAAAAGTAAATACCTTTTTGTGAGACAGCAACAGAAAAATTGCGTATTTTCAGGAACTTAAGCAAGAAAATATGTTAGTTCTTTGCTTTAAACATTTATTTTTCCTGTTAACCTTTACCCACATATATCAATTCGGCAGCAGACTACTTTGAAAACTTCCTGCAGATCTTTAAGTCAAAGCATATGAGGAATTTTTTTTAAAATTAAAACTAACCTGCATACACAAAGCTGCAGCAGATGACTTTGAAAACACCTAGGAAAATAGATATGGAAAATCTCTTTAACCCTTTTCCTCATAATGACAATTCTGCAGCAGACGATTTTGAACATATTTTGACAAAAAATGGAATAATTGAATGGATAATCTATGACTAAATGTGGAAAACATTGTGTCAAAAGGAGAAATTGCTTGTGTTGAGCAATTTCTTCTTTTGTCACTATGTTTTCAAAAAGTCGTCTGCTGCAGAGGCGTCAGAAAGCGTCAATATGAGGAAAAGGGTTAATGAAAGGATAGAATAATTAAATTAAGTTGAAAACATCTTGACAAATGGATAAATTTCTCATAATACGTTATAAACATTTTCTCCTTATCCCACAATGTTTTCAAATCTATTAAATAACAAGAGAAAGTTGATGCAAGGCATCAATGTCGCCGGAAAAGACTGCATTGATTTATTTATGTATTCTTGACTTTCCTTAGTCTATTCAAACATTAGGAACGTAGTAATGAAAACATTTGCTTATAAATTTTATATACATACCTATACATTAGGGTATCTATAAAAAATTAACGAAATGTGTACACATTTATCTCGCTTAAATTTAATTTTGCTGTTGTTAATTATTTAAATAATAGTATTCATTCATATAATTTCAATGTTTGTCAATCTTATTCGAATCACAAGGTAAATATCCTGGTATTGCTTTAAAGGGAGGTAATCTGAAGAAAACAAAAGTCTTCAAAAGGAGAAATATATCAGCATTACCGTCTACAGTTTAAATTGTTCTATTGTTTGTGGATTTAAAAATGTTCTTTTTTTCTTATTTCTACATGTACAACGAAATATTGCGGCTTCTCTTTGACGCTTTGCGTCAAACATTCGTCTTGTACTTGTCTAAAATAAAATAATATCACTCGCTTTTTCATATCGAAATGCGCATGCGCGAAAATCGATGTTAAAGGTCATGAAACTACACAACAGAATAGGGTATATATTTAGCTTAGAAACAGTTCCTACTTTAGATATTCATGGATTAACATTATTAAATGAATTCTACACAAATCAAGACATCTCTTTGAACATGAAAACAACATTTAGTAAGTTAAAATTGCTATTAAAAGGAGAATCCGAAATTGACCTCAATGATGACACATAAGAGTCTGCATTAGGGGGTGTTGGTTCACGTCTTGAAGGGACCACTTTTGTCTTCGTAAATAAGACAAAAAACTTAAATGCGAGTGAAATAAAAAAAAAATGCAAACATTAAAAAATCGGAATATTTATTTCATTTTAGATGTGTCATTTATTAGTGTTCGTAAACAACCACAATTGTAATATGTTCAAATCATCTAGATTTGTTTCTTTCTAATAATAAGCCGCCCTCCCATGTGATTTCCGAAAAGCTATTAAAAATAGAAGTCGCGGGCTTCTGCCCGGCGACTAATTACTCTTTCATTTAGAGACATTTTTTCATAGATGTTTTCAACTTTATCTGCTGTAGATTTGTTGCAGGTTAGAAAGGAGGGTCCACATAAATAATTCCCTTAAGATTAGTACCTTTTTCTCTCATGTAAATAAGGAGTCCATATATGATGACCGTTCATTTGTCTATTCACATACTGATCTAGTTCCTCAACAGTTTCCACTTCCTTTTCCCGTTTCTGGTACACAAACTCCTCCTCCTCCTTCTCAACCTCTTCCTCTCCCAATACATCTAGATCCTCCTCTTTAGTGTCATCCGATTTAGCGACGACAAAAACAGGCGGGATCACGTCCGGTACCCCAACAGGTTTTGGGGACGGCGCCTTTTCCGTGTAATTGGGTGCAGGCTCGTCGTAATTGAAATGTTCTGGAGACACACGGTTACCCACAACTCCTCCACGCCACATTGTGCTAGGTATTAATTGTTCAAAAACTATTTATAGATCTAGTTCACGGTTTGTCACTAATCCAGAAGATCAGACATAATGTTTCAGATATCACCGTTTGGTATTATATAACTCTGCGATGTTTCTAAAAAATGAATTGTTGGTTTTCTTTAACCCTTTCCCTCATATAGACGCTTTCTGATGCCTCTGCAGCAGACGGCTTTTTGAAAACATAGTGACCAAAGAAGAAATTGCACAAAACGTGCAATTTCTCCTTTTTCCACAATGTTTTCCACTTTTCGTCATAGGTTATCCATTCAATTATGGAGATTTTCTATGTTTTGACAAAATACGTTCAAAGTCGTCTGCTGCAGAATTGTCGTATGAGGGAAAAGGTTAACCCTTTCCATGATATATTATTTCAAACTTTTCCCACATATAGAGATTCTGCAGCAGATGACCTTGAAAATATTCAGGCAATAATATGGTAAATATATTTATTGAATCCAGTTGAAAACATTGTGCAAAAAAGGGAAAATTGCTCATGTTCCAATTTTGCTACTATACGTTCAATCGTCATCAGCTGTGCAAACGTATTTAATGCTTCTGTATGTGGGAAATCGCTTATGTGACTTATGTCAAAAAATAAATGGAATCTCTCTGACTAAATGTTTAGGTAAAGTTTGGAGAAGCAACTTGTTCTTACTATGATATGTGAACATTTATTCCTATTTAACCCTTTCCCTCATACGACAATTCTGCAGCAGACGGCTATTTACATATTTTGTCAAAGAAATAGAAAATCTCTATAATTGAATGGATAACCTATGACTAAAAGTGGAAAACATTGTGGCAAAAGGAGAAATTGCTCGTTTTGAGCAATTTCTTCTTTTGTCACAATGTTTTCAAAAGGCCGTCTGCTGCAGAGGCGTCAGAAAGCGTCTATATGAGGGAAAGGGTTAAAAGAGCTGAAAACATTTGGCTTAAATGAAGAAATTGGTCATTAATAACAAAGTCTCCTTATGCCACAATGTCGTCAAATATTGTCTGCTGCAGATTCATCAAAATGCATCTGCATGTGGGAAAAGGTTAACTGTAAAACAACCAATCATCCTGTTGACCTGTTGATATGGTTCAATTTACAGTACACTTGTACATTGTATAGATAAGTATTGGTAATTGTGTTAATCTAATTGTAGTTCCCACTAAAACAAGACATTGTCATCAATAATTGATAAGCACTTTTCCTCAGAATCCCCCATTAACACTTTCCCACCTATATGCCCTTTCTGGCACCTCTGAAGCAGACGACTTTTAAAAACAATGTGGCAAAGGGAGAAATTGCTCAAAAGAAGCAATATTTTCTTTTGTCAGAATGTTTTCAACTTTTTCTAGTCTTTTATAGAGATATTTCATGCTTTTGGCTAGGTGTTTTTGAAGTCGTCTGCTGCAGATTTTCCATTTTTAGGGTGAGGGTTAACACATTCTTTGACACATTTTTTTGGCAGTACAATAAAGCCATTGTTAAATCAAAGCGCCAATGGCACTGTAGTGGCGATCGTATGGAAAATCCTGCAAAGTAACAAGCAGTATATCGGTGTAGGGCTTGCGATGAATCTGGTGCGGGTATATTTGAGAATGTATCAACCCTGCATCTTTTGACAGTAGAATAATGTTAGTTTGCCAGAATGTTGTCTTGGTGATTATTTAGTTACGTTCTGAAATTGGTCATGATGTGTTCAAAATTAGGCCATTCCAAAGTTATGAAAAATCTAGTTGGTATTCGATAGACTACCGTTTTAGCTCATTAGAATGACTATTTGTAATCTAAATTGTTTGGGTAATCACATGTTTATCACCAGGTCGTTAGGCCATATTAAGATAAAATATATTTTACACTTTAGAAATGACTAAAGAAAGGAGAGAAAACAGTATCCATTAGTTTGGTGTTTGTTTCAATTATGTCCGATATTAAACAGGTCTGTTCAATTTAGTCCCTTCACATTGCATGATTGAGGGTTGTCACAGTGTATTTATATGTCTCTGAGGTTGTTAAACTGCTTCGAATAATGTGAGTGCAAAAACAAACACAAAACATGCTCCAAAAGCACAATTTCACTATTTGCCAAACTGTTTAATTTATGAAAATATAGGCATATATTATAATGCTAGATCTTCAAACTCAATTAGGCTACACTGTCAGCATTGATTGCTAATTGACTCTAGAACGTGCAGACGTGTATACATAACGTGTGTACACACTGCCATCGTGTGTCCTTTAAACCTTTGTAAACCAGTCTTATTATCTAGACGCTTTCATATATTTAAACAAGTACAAAATAAAGCGTTTATAATATTGAGATTTACAAGCTTTTCTGGTTTTTGGTCTCGCGAGCTATTTATAGAACCTTTTGGAATTTCCAGATTTGAGTATCACCAGAGTTGTCGTTATTTGCAAGGCAGAACGCGCAATGATATTTATTATCTGCCAAATCATGACGAAGATAATCAGAGTACAACCAACTCCTGCCGAATCAGGTTAAAGGTCAAAAGGTTACGGTTGACTACAGTAAAAATAAAACGAGGCACAGGAGTATCATGATACTCTGCATAGCGTACCCAAGACGCCCGATGATATTTATTATCTGCCCAAACATGAAGAAAGATAATATGTAAATAGTTTAACTCTATTTAGATATTTTCTCGATAAATCTCAAATATTAATACCAATCCGGTATCAAAGTAGCACTAACATTATCATTATTAATCGTGTGCCTGCATCACTGATGGAACTATATATATATATGGCGGTTTAACGGAAGTGAGTAAATTGCCTTTGCAGAAATATCCAACCGATTGTTCAAATACGACTATATAATTTTTTTTTCGTTGTTGTTGTTTTGGTAGCACTGTGGCGATTGTCAACCAATCGCCACAAAAATGAGCTTCAGATTTGTTCTTGTGGATTCTAGTTAAATATTTTTTTAAATTTTCTTAAGTTTCGGAGATCAGCAAGAGTCAGTCACTGGAGTACTTTAATCCTTTCCCACACACATCAAATCTGATGCAGACGACATTAAAAACATGTAGGCAAAAACATATAAATTCTCTTTTAACCCTTTCCCTCAGATAGGCTTTTTGAATACATGGCAACAAAAGAAAAAATTGCTCAAAACGAGCAATTTCTCCTTTTGTCACCATGTTTTCAACTCTATTCAAGTAAATGTACTTTCATTTAAAGGGAGTTTCCAAATTTTTGTCGGTATGTTTTCAAAGTCGTCTGCTGCAGATTTGTTGTATGTGGGAAAGGGTTAATGAAAATATAACGATTGACTAGAGTTGAATAAAATTGAGACAAATGGAGAAATGGCTCAGAGCCAATTTTCCTTTTGCCACAATGTTTTCAAAAGTTGTCTGTATGTGTGACAGGTTAAGGTTCATAATAAGTCACGAATATAAATATAAATAGAGTAAATACGTCATGAATAGACATTTGTGTGAATGGTTCCATTATAATGGCCAAGGGCCATTGGATCTTTAGAAATAAAATAGAATTTGATATTTGAAGTTTCTATTGATCTATGAGAACCGAAAAATAAAGTATGACCAAAAAATGAATCTAATTAACTTATATATTTGTATAATGAGCTGCACTTTAAAACCCTTTGCATTATGATGCATCTGCAGCAGAAGATTTTTGAAAACATTGTGGCAAAAGGAGATTTTGCTCATAACAAGCAATTTCTCGAAAGAGCTGAAAACATTGTGACAAATGATATGCAGTAATCATACTCTCATTCTTTGTGATTTTCTATATTTTGGTTTGGATGTTTTCAAAGTCGTCTGCTGCAGATTTGGGGTATGTGGAAAAGGGTCAACGATGAGCATGTGATCTTGCATATTCTCTCATTTCCTGTTTCTTTTGTTTCTGATAATTATTGTTTTACCACAGGTATATGCATGTATGTATGGTGTTGGTTACATAGATAATTATACATGTATTGTGATGTTTATGAATATGCCAATTAAAGTTTTTGAACTTGAACTTGATACAAACTATGCTATTGATATGTAGGAGCTAAGATACAAATTGCAGTCAAACCTGTGTTTAAAGTGAATGATCTGTTCTTTGTTCACAGTATGTCTTTAATTACAGGGTCATTTATACAGAAAATAAGTTTTATTGGAAACTAGAAGTATGGTCGCTTTAGACAGGGAATTGCTATTCCAAGGTGGTCTTTAGCATTATGGTCAACTGTACTTTATTTTTTATAGAAAAGGATGATTTCCTGACTCTCATATAGTTTGTTATGGACTATTTTGTTCTTAGTTAAATATCACTCTCATGTAGAATTGCTTTTCAAGATTTTAGCAATTTTGAAAATCATCAAGAAATAACAATTGATTGTTTGGTGTTTACGTCGATTAGTAAACAGTAATATCACTGGGTTTGCTGTGTAAGCTACCAGAACAATTGGTTCATTTATCCTGACACCAGCCAGCGAGTTGTAATGCTAACTCCGCAAACCTGAGCGCCAAGGAGTGCAGTCATTACTGTACTAACATTTTCTAAGTCTTTGGAATGACTGGGATCGAACCCATGACCTATATTTTCATTTCTAGCCTTTACTTTCAAATCATCTTACATCCTTTTGTGACATATGCATTATTTAACCCATTCCCTCATACGGCAATTCTAGAGCAGATGACTTTGAACGTATTTTGTCAGAAAATAGAAAATCTCCATAATTGAATGGATAACCTAGACAAAAAGTGGAAAACATTGTGGCAAAAGGAGAAATTGCACGTTTTGTGCAATTTCTTCTTTTGTCACTATGTTTTCAAAAAGCTGTCTGCTGCAGAGGCGTCAGAAAGCGTCTATATGAGGGAAAGGGTTAAAGGGATCACAATCATCATGATTAATAATGTATATATATTTTGATAATGAAATGTTATATGTTTGTATTGACAATGGCATACTGGCATATTAAACATGTTATTTCTTGTATGTTTTGGTTTATAATTTATTTAAACTTTACATTCTGGCTAAAAAAATATAATCTTATTATCATATATGAACCATTTCTGTTCATATATGAACATACTTGAAACTACTAGGTAATTTAAATATCTCTATCCAAGAACAGGGAGAGCCGGAGTCTGATATAATTACATTTAAACTAAAATAGCACAAATTTAATTTCCATTTGAATCTATAAAATATCCCAGATAGTTTTTCAATATTCACCAGATCCTTTTAAATACTTGAAACTGGCTATTTATATCCAAAAAATAAGAAAACACAATTTCAATAGTCTGAATAGACGCAGCCTGGTTCTACCATTCACACTAAAAACTATATATGACTAAATTCCATTTGAATCTATAAAATTATCCAGATAGTTTTTCTATAATCACCAGATCCTTTTAAATACTTGAAACTGGTTATTTGCATCCAAAAAATATGAAAACACAATTTAAATAGTCTGAATAGACGCAGCCTGGTTCTACTGTGCACACTTTATAATTATATAAAAACTATAAATGACTAAATTCAATATGGTCCGATGGTTTACCAATGGTTTACCAATACTTTTACGTCAAACTGTAATTGTGCTACCTAAAAACACAATACAAAAATATCTATTTTCAGTGCTTTATACCCTAATCATATTATTTATCACACGAAATAGTTTAACCCTTTCCCTCATACGACAATTCTGCAGCAGCCCACACACAACTAATCTGCAGGAGACAAACTTTGAGCATGTCTATGCAAGAATAGGAAAAAACTGTATATATGTATATAAAAAGTATAATTATTAAATAAGGTTGAAAACATTGTGGGCAAAGGAGAAATTTGCTTGTTTTGAGCAATTTCTCCTTTTTCAACATTTTTTTCATAAGTCATCATGGTGGGGTTAGAGAAAGTTAAAAACTTTCGTCTTGCACTATTTTAGTGTCTACCATTAACTTTAACCCTTTACCTCATACAGACGCTTTCTGACGCCTCTGCAGCAGACGGCTTTTTGAAAACATAGTGACAATAGTAGAAATTGCACAAAACGTGCAATTTCTCCTTTTGCCACAATGTTTTCCACTTTTTGTCATAGGTTATCCATTCAATTATAGAGATTTTCTATTACTTGACAAAATATGTTCAAAGTCGTCTGCTGCAGAATTGTCGTATGAGGGAAAGGGTTAAAGATCTGATTATAAATCCTTTTCCACATTTCTGACACCTTTGATGAGAAAATCAAAAGAAAACATTGTATGAAAAGGATATTAATCAATCATTGCTTAAATTGCAAATATTTCTTTACTTATAATGTTTTCAACACCAAAAGAAATAAAAAATCTTGACATGTCATTTAAAATTAAGATTTTTTCAATATTTCCTGCAGATCTTTAAGTCTGAAATATTATATGAGCAAAAATGTTTAAATTAATCCTAACCAGCATACAACAAATTTGCAGCAGATGACTTTGAAAACCTCTAAGAAAAAATATAGAAATAAAAAATATCTCTAAAAAGAAAGTATACCGTAATTATTAACCCTTTCCCTCATACGACAATTCTGCAGCTGACGACTTTGAACATATTTCACAATTGAATGGATAACCTATGTGGAAAACATTGTGACAAAAGGAGAAATTGCACGTTTTGTGCAATTTTTTCTTTTGTTACTATGTTTTCAAAAAGCCGTCCGCTGCAGAGGCGTCAGAAAGCGTCTATATGAGGGAAAGGGTTAATTCCTTAGTAAACAGATATATAGCAAATATTTGGAACAGAGTACTACTTCTCATCAGCAATTTTCATTTTTTCCATAATATCTTAACCTTTTCCAACACATAGATGCTTTTTGATACCTCTACAGCAAACAATTTTTGAAAACATTGTGACAAAAAGGAGAAATTGCTTATTTCTGTGTTTTGGCCTAGATGTTTTCAAAGTTATCTGCTGAAGGTTTGTTGTATTCAAGTAACAGATAAAAATTACTCTTCAAACTGTTTCCAATTAGGCAAGGTTTTATGTATTTTACTTGAAAGAGCGCTTTCCTGTATCATTCTCAGCTTAACATCAAGATTTTGCATCAGATTTTATGAATGTTCATCACTTTCTCAGCAGAGTTTTCATCCCTGTTCCAATGTTCAATGTTAAACAATTTTCAACAAAAACCAAAAAATTAATGCAGAAGATCCAAAAATATTATATCACAAAGTGGGGGTGGACAGTTACCCTTTCTATGCTGAATCTTTAAAATGGACTTGTCCATGTTTGCATTTGTAAGTGTCCACAGTCTTTTCTAGGAATATCAAGATTAAAATGTTAACATGAATGCTAATAGTACAATACTTATAGTTAAAAAAATTGTGTATATTTATAATGAAAAAGAAATTGTGTGCCGACATTTATACTGAATGACACCCAATACATATAAATTGTGTCTTTTGTTTGTGTAACGGTTTTTTATGGTCTGTCATAAAATATGACCCTTTGTAAAGGAATCTATAATAGAACAGTTTATACTGTAAAGTACCGTAAATACATAAAACAGGTTATATAAATCTTTTCCATATTATATTTTCGACTTGAAAATTTGAGATGGCTCTTCAGTGAATTAACCCCGCCGGGTCATACCAAAGGCTTTAAAAATAGTAGTCATGGCTGCCCTCCTTGGCGCTCAGGGTTGCGGGGTTAACATAACGACTGATTGAATGGTGTCAGGATGAAAGGATCAGTAGTACTGATATTTTACCCAGGAAACGTCGCGATCATGACTGAACAATTAGTGAAAGCAAGGTTAAAATCAATTAACCCTTTCCCTCGAATAGACGCTTTCTGACGCCTCTGCAGCAGACGGCTTTTTGAAAACATAGTAACAAAAGAAGAAATTGCACAAAACGTGCAATTTCTCCTTTCGCCACAATGTTTTCCACTTTTTGTCATAGGTTATCCTTTCAATTATGGAGATTTTTCGATTTTCTGACAAATTACGTTCAAAGTCATCTGCTGCAGAATTGCCGTATGAGGGAAAGGGTTAACTTATCCACATACAATAAATCTGCTGAAGACGTCTTTGAAACATATCTTAGCAAAAATATGGAAAATTTGTTTTAAATCAAGAGTTTTAAATAATTGATTAATTAAGAGTTGAAAACATTGTGGCAAAAAGAGAACTGGCTCATTATGATGTTTTCAAAAATCATCTGCGTTCAGTAAATTTACTTTGAAATCAATGTGGGAAAGGAGATTGACTGGTCAAAAGTGATATAACTTTTAAAAGGCTACCATTTATTTCACAGCTTTTCCCAATAACCTGGTGATTGATGTCAATCAGAAAGAGTACTACCAATTCTGGAAAAGCATAATGTTTGATCAGGAGCTTATCTAAGATCTTGAATTAACCCTTTCCCACAAACAACAATTCTGCAGCAGACGACTTTGAATTTTTTTGGTCAAAAAATAGAAAATCTCTATAAATGAATGGATAACCTATGACGAAAAGTGGAAAACATTGTTGCAAAAAGAGAAATTGTTTGTTTTGAGCAATTTCTTCTTTTGTAACTATGTTTTCAAAAAGCCGTCTGCTGCAGAGGCGTCAGAAAACGTCTATATGAGGGAAAGGGTTAATATTTATGGACAGGAAGAAGCTGCTAATTGTATTAATTAGATGCAACTTCATGTTATTACATTTTCAAAACGTTGATTTATTTCATATTTCTATCAGTTCTATACAAGAGAAAGTTGATGCCAAGGCATCAATGTCGCCGGAAAAGACTGCATTGATTTATTTATGTATTCTTGACTTTCCTTAGTCTATTCAAACATTAGGAACGTTGAAATGAAAACATTTACTTATAAATTTTATATTCATACCTACATTAGGGTATCTATAAAAAATTAACGAAATGTGTACACATTTATCTTGGCTTAAATTTAATTTTGCTGTTGTTACTTATTTAAATAATAGTACCGTATATACTCGGTTATAAGTCGCACTTTTTTACCTTCAAAATCGAAAGTGAAGTGGGGGGAGCGACTTATAAGAGGGTCAAGCAAAAATTCAGAAAAAATTACCCTCCAATTCACCGATCGTCAAAAACTGTGCAGGCCGGTCATTGATAAAAAGGGCGACTTAAATGATGATTTAACAGAATAAATCAAGTTTGATTGAAAGAAACATATCTTATAGAATTGATTTGTTTATAAAAACAAACACTAGAAAAAATATATAACTTATGAATGTACATTTAAAAAGTCATTTGTTCCAAGTTATTGTTTCGATTTTAGCTCGATTGGAAGCCATTTTGAATTTTGTGAAAATATAAATTGCGGAGCTCAAGTCCAGATGCGTAAATATACAGACCATAATACTGTTACTAGGTCGTATGTCACTTTATATGTGATTGAAAAAATAATGTAATAAACTTTGATTTATATTTCAGGATAAAGTGTTGTTTTTATTTTAAACAAAAAGTCATTGATTTGTAACCCTTATTAACCCTTATTACCATATATTGAGGCTTCCCATCCGAATTTTGAAATGTTAATGCTAACTCAAAATTGCTTGCAATAAGCAATTTCTCCTTTATCCACGATGTTTCTTGCCTTGATGTTTTCAACGTAGCCTTGTACATAATTGTTGCATGCGGGAAAGTGATAATTTGTCATTGTGTAGACACGTACACACGTAGCTGTCAAACTATCTTAATTAGAAAGTCCATGTTTGCAGAAGGTGATAAAAAGAAGCCATAATAATGGCCACGACAAGACCCATTTCACCGTGATTTTTGCCTGCATGGGTGATGGTACCAAATTAAACCATTAGAAAGCAAAAAACAAACACAGATCCAATTAAAGAGATAAAAAAGTCGGACTAAAATTGTCATAATTAATCCACAAACAATCCCAAGACTACACACGGGGTGATTTAACACGGTCAATAATTGACGTTAAAGTGTATTAAGTAAAAACTGATAAACATGCAATTATCGGCTTTTACCACTGTGATACATCTGCAGTATTTGAGAGTCGTAACAAAGACAATAACTGTAGCTAAAGTGTATTAAATACAAACTGCTAACAATGCAATTATCGGTTTTTACCCACTCTAATACGTACACGTCTGCAGAATTTGACCTCGGGTAATTTTACATGTAACACCTTTAGCTTGATGATAATTTAAACCTGTGTGGTTTACACGCGACAGTTGTGTTAGAATTATTTGACTGTTAGAATTGAGGTCGCTGAACCGTGGATTTTTATTAAAAAGGGTGAACAAACTCCATAAACGAAAGCTATATTATCAAACAAAGGGGAAATTAGCAATGTTTTCAAAAGTTTTCAGCTGCCTCAGAAACATCATGGGAAAAGGAAGAATTTAATCTGAGTTAGCAGATTATCACTGTATGCGAATTAATTTCAGTTATGCAACGCCGATTTTTCCCTCCATCTACCCTCTACCCCTTCAGTTAACCCTTTCCCGCATACAACAAATCTGCAGCAAACGACCTTGGAAACAAATTGACAATATCGGGAATAAACTCCATAAATGAGAGCTATATTACCATAGATAAAACAAAGGGTTAATCAAGACGAGTGTGTTTTCACATAACCTGGGGCCTTTTGTGACCGGACAAAACCGGTTTATGTATTCCCCAGTAAATCTCTTTAGATAAAACAAATTAAAACTAGTTGGACATCATTGTATGTTCAAATAATGTAAACAAAAAGCTGATGCTCGATCTTGATGACTTAAGGTTATATATCTCGCTTCTTATGATAGTAAAATCTATTTAGACTATAAATCAATGCTTACATAAAACTAATTAAGACATTATATGAATGTTTTAAACAAAAAATCTGATGCTCGATCATGATGACTTGGGTTATATCTCGCTGCTTGTCATAGGGTTTTGACGTGAAAAAAATCAAAAATCTAACTGCGACTTATAAGAGGGTCAATCATCAAACCCTAGACTTTAGGCCTCGAAGTAGGGGGTGCGACTTATAGACGAGGGCGACTTATAACTGAGTATATACGGTATTCATTCATATAATTTCAATGTTTGTCAATCTTATTCGAATCACAAGGTAAATATCCTGATATTGCTTTTGTGGTAATATTGGCCTGGGGCGAAAGAGTACCGGTTCGAACCAGGAATTCCCCCAGTTGGTTCCCTGGAATGCGATCTGGGGATTCCGGTAAACTGGAGAATCACGGGGCTTCCGGTTACCATGATTCAAGAAAACAGACATACATTTGTAGACTGGAAGACAAATATACAGTAATTCGACTTACCAACAAACATCGGCGTATCTGAGTATATCAGACCGATGTAACTAAGGTAAGTCCTTAGAATTACCACAATGGCGTTGTCCTTACGAACTTGATAAGCGCATATTTTGGGAAAATCGTTGGCTCACCGGCAGACCGAAAAGTTAAAATTTCAAGAGGAAATTGTTGAACTCCTTCGTTGTTGGTCCGTAACGTAAACCAAGATGCTTACCAGGGTTTTTGACGGCGAAAACCCGATACGCATTTAGTAAAGGAAAGAATCCCGACCCTGCAGAAGCAACAATAGTGACTTTTTGGAAGAGTCGAGTTTGTTGGCTGTCTGGCTCGCTCGTGATTTCCCGAACGTGCTATCGGTAAAAAAACAAAAGGCTAAAGGCCGGTTTTTTTTTATACCGAAATTCATATAAAGAACTTTTAGACTCGTTTTTTGGCATCTTTCTCTATATCTTTTGTAAATTACCGCGGATTCTTTGGCTTTTTCCGCACTGCGCCATTTAGATGCGCAGACGTTTAGAACTTTCGCAGTAAACAAAATTAGAAATTTGACGGAAATACAGTTGCAATGGTAGAATTAAGTCCAATGTTGTGAATCTACCCTTTAGTTAGCTATTAATAATTCTTTAACACGTTATTTTACCCCTTTCTCCCCTTCCCTCATAAGTGAATTATAAATGACAATTAAAAAAAAAAAAAAAAAAAAAAAAAAAATTTTTTTTTTTAAATTATTTAATTCACTACCGGAAACTCATTGGAGTTAATATTTTTAATAGAAGTGAAAGTGGTTGCTCACCAATCATGGATAGGCACGCGACCCTGTCAAAATCCAAGATTAGGGTAAATTATTGCCTCCCAGATGACTTGAGGACACTACCTGGAGTTGGCAAAAAGTCAGCCCAACTTATCATAAACGCCAGGGACAAATGCGACAACCTGACTGAAGAATTGTTTATGCATCTGAAAGTCAAAACACCGGAAAGGCTATTGAAATACTTAGATTTCACACCTTTCCAAGCAGGACAGGTTTCACCCGCTATGGCTGCACATTCAGGTCTTGGCGGGGGAGGCAACGAATTCCTGAAAAGGGAGGAGGAAGAGAGTTCAGAAGAGGAAGAAGACCTATCCTATTGGGCAGGTCACCAGGAAGAATATATGCAGGATAAGCCACCTTCATATAACGGGGAAAGGTCAGGGTTACATCGAGATGACTTTGGCAGAAGGCAAATTCCGTTTGAAGGAAACCATAACAGGGATGAGAGGAGGCAAACTTTAAGGCCTCATCATATCCAAAGCTTCCGAGATGATCGTCAAAGGACTGGTTATAATGACGAGCATCAAGTTGGGAGAAATTGGGATCGTGATTCTAAGTATCAAAGAAGACAAACCCCATTTAAGAGGGAGAGATTAGTAGAAACCCCTCATGATCAGCCTCATTATCAATGGGATAACAGAAGAGCACATGAGAGAAGAAGCATGGGTGTGACTGTACCAAAGTCAATTTCTTATGATGGAAAAAGAGATTGGCAAGCATTTGCTACCAAATTCTTGATGTTTGCAGAAGGGCAACATTGGTCAGGAGATGATAAGAAGAGTCAACTTTGCTACTGTCTAGAGGGTCAAGCTAGTGAATTCTTCGCGAATTTGATTAGGAGGGAACCAGGTGTTCAATTTGTGGAAATTATGGAGAGACTGGAGAGAAGATTTGACATAAAGGATTTGCCAGAGACAACCCAAATGTCTTTCTCCTATGTCACACAGAAGATTGAAGAGTCGGTTAATGATTGGGCAGCTAGGGTATTGCACTTGGCCACCAGAGCATATCCTGAAATGACTGAC
Source organism: Serripes groenlandicus (assembly GCA_031761405.1). NCBI lineage: Eukaryota > Metazoa > Mollusca > Bivalvia > Cardiida > Cardiidae > Serripes > Serripes groenlandicus. The sequence goes on from JASEVX010000004.1 coordinate 11,982,369, forward strand.
CGATTAATATACCAACAAGCGGTGCTACGGTTTTGTCAAGGCTGTTCTGATAAACAAGCGGGACATTATGCATTGACATGTAAACCTATTTCAATGGAAGAAGCTGTAGATAAGGTGAGATGGTATCAGCACACCAACCAAGCTATGTTTGGCAAGAATAAGAAGGACGTTCGTACTGTTAGCCTTAATGACGACCTTCAAATGAAAGGTAGCAGTACACCGAAGAATGTTAGGCCGGAACAGCTAAAACTCCAAGAAGACAGAATGGGGAAAGTTGAAGCTGCAGTACAAGACCTTCAAAAAGATTTATCGGGGATGTCAGTCGGGATAAAAGAAATCCACTCCATAATTTCATCATTAGGTGCCACGCCAAAGTTGAAAACCCATAACCAAGGTTGTTTTAAGTGTGGAGAAGCAGGACATTATAGTAGAGATTGTCCAAAAAACAAGAAAGTATCCCGGATAACAGAAGAGGATGATTTAAACTCCTCGGGGTCGGATGTGTAGGCCGAGATCCGACCAAAAGAAAAGGGAAAGGCCAAGATGAAACCGATATCAGTGATATATTGGAAGCTATTTGCACCCTATATGAAGAAAGTGGCATGGTGTGCAAGGAAGAATCTTCTCTGGAAGACCAGTCACCGCAAGTCTTCGGTGATGAAACACTGGAGGCAGGAGACATAGAGGAGGTAGAAACACTGGAGGAATCTTTTCTGAAAGACCAGTCATCTCAGGTCTACGGTGATGAAACACTAGCGGCACGAGAAATAGAGGAGGCAGAAACACTGGAGGAATCTTCTCTGAAAGACCAGTCACCTCAGGTCTTCGGTGATGAAACACTGGAGGCACAAGAAATAGAAGAGGCAGAAACAGAAAAGAAAGAGGAAAATGACACTGATGCCGAGGCAGAGTCATTTATCAAGATTAATCAGCTCCGATCAGCATCAATGATTCAAGTCCCTATAACCTTGGAAGGCAGAGAAATGAAAGCAGTGGGTGATACCGCGGCTCAAGTCACACTTATTTCGGACAAAGTTTATAAGAACCTAGACTGGAAGGGTCCGATTCTTAAAAAGGTGACACTGCAAACTGCTGGACGGCAGCTGGATATAGAAGGTGCCATCACTGGACCTCTGCTACTAAATTTAGGAAAACAGAGTTACAAAGAAGAGGTATGTGTGGCACCAATAGTGGACGAAATGCTGTTAGGGTTAGATTTCCTGAAGAAAAATAACATCATTATAGATTTATCTGATGGAAATGAAGAAATTATTCAGTGTCTACCTAATGGACCAGCCAAAGACCTTGTCGTTTCAGAGGTATTGGTGTCGCACAGGACAGTGATCCCACTCAATTATGTTCAGTTAGCGGAGTGTATAACAAAGGGACAGCATGGTGGTTATATGATTGATTTATACCCTTTAAAACAGGCTCTGACTCAACAAGCACTCCATTGCAAAGAAAGGAAATCCAAGGTAGATTTTTTGGATTTAAGTCACAGAATGATTTTGTTAAAAAACAGTCAACCCTCAGGCGAGGCACCTGAAGTCTATGCCATTATTGCTTCTGGAATTGCGAAATTAGAAAAACTAGCAGAAATAAAAGAAGCTGAGGAGAAGAAGCTAATAACAAAACATATGACTGACCGAATGGAAAGAGCAAACAGAAACCCCATCAACTTAGGAAATCAGACACTTGAAAACTGGATCCTTGGTGATGCAAAGCCAGTTAGCGATAACACAGGAACGTTGCCTTTAAGCTTTGCTGATGAAGACAAAGTCCAATGGGACAATACCTTGATAGCTGGGGTAACAAAACTGTCAACACCAGAGTGGGCATCAGCTCCTGTCCTAATACATAAACGGGAGGGCACAGTGTTCTCGGCCAGTCCAGGTGCAAAACAACACTGTATGAATAAGCAAGAGCTCAAGCTCAGCAATGAAATTCGGCAGAGACACATACCGAACATAGCACCGGCAATGGTAGTGCCGAAACGATTAAGAGAACGATTAAAGGTTCAAAGTCACATAGGTGACTCGCAGGGACACAATGAGTCACTGCGACAGTAATCTATTATCTCTAAGGCCAGGAGAAAAGGGCTCGGCAACGAAGGCTAGCCCATTCCAGGAGAGCATTCCTTTGTCACAGCAAATGACTGGTAAAGGAAGCAGAAGCATGGGGCTGTGCAATGGAAGCTAGCCCGCCCACTCTCGTTGCTTACAAGAAGACAGAAGAATCCATAGAGGTTGGAACTATGGATGAAGTTGAAACAAGGACAAACCAGAGTAAACCAGGCCGGGAGTGCATTCCAAGTGGTGCGACGTCCTTCAGTCTTAGTAGAAATGGGAGATCAATAACAGGTCCCAAAATGTTCATTGAATGCATTTAAGGACGACAATGAATCAAGATAATTGTGATTAAGGGTTCTCAGCCCAGATTGTGACAGAGTTGGATTACCAGGGCACTCCAAGTCAAGGTAATACCAAGTTAAGATAAGAGCCGAAGAAAAACTCTTCTGTCAGACTCGAGAAGATTCTGGAAGTCAGGAATATCACTCAGCTATCAGACCCTGACTTGTCAGCGGGACCGAATACCTACTCTGAAGCAATACGGACTAAGCCTGTGGAGGGATTAGTTAGACCAGAGGAAGTCCTATTGATACAAGTGATTGTGGAGGCCGCCAGGAAGTAGCGTTTTGCATCACTGATGGCAAGGAAAAAAGGCCCCACTGGATTCACTACTGTCAACACCAGAGTGATCGGATTGGACTATAGCACAATAGTACCACACAAAGAAGAGCAACAGGACGCACTGACGGATATTTTGGCCTACAGTAGCCAGGACAGGCTGCTTGTACTTCACATACGAGGCCTTACTAAGTATCCTGTCTACGAAGAAACGTTGAGAGACTGCTCGGGAATCGTTCAGGAAATGTAACCCAGATCAGAGGATTCACCTGCACTGTTTTGCTGGGGGTCTACAACAGGTTAGGGAATGGAGAGACGATTTCCCAGATTGTTATTTTGGCTTCACAGGGAAAACAGTAACCTTTGGGAAGGCTCAGCGGGAGGCTTTAAAACGAATTCCGTTGGACCGGCTCCTCGTTGAAACTGATGCTCCATATCTGCCGATGCTGAAAGGATTGAGGACCACCACCCCAGCCTATATTGGTGATGTAGCTGCGTGTGTAGCCCTAGTCCGACAGGAACCGGTCAACATGGTGATTGGGGCAACTCGGGCTAACGGTGAGAGGCTGTACAGCTACTAGAGGGATTTCTGAGCCAGTTGCCCACTCTCTTTGCAAAGGATCAGGTCTTCTAGGATAATTCCAGGATATTTAAATCTGGAATCCCTGGGAGGCAACTTATTTGATAAAACGGGGAGGAGTGTGGTAATATTGGCCTGGGGCGAAAGAGTACCGGTTCGAACCAGGAATTCCCCCAGTTGGTTCCCTGGAATGCGATCTGGGGATTCCGGTAAACTGGAGAATCACGGGGCTTCCGGTTACCATGATTCAAGAAAACAGACATACATTTGTAGACTGGAAGACAAATATACAGTAATTCGACTTACCAACAAACATCGGCGTATCTGAGTATATCAGACCGATGTAACTAAGGTAAGTCCTTAGAATTACCACACTTTAAAGGGAGGTAATTTGAAGAAAACAAAAGTCTTCAAAAGGAGAAATATATCAGCATTACCGTCTACAGTTTAAATTGTTCTTTTGTTTGTGGATTTAAAAATGTTCTTTTTTTCTTATTTCTACATGTACAACGAAATATTGCGGCTTCTCTTTGACGCTTTGCGTCAAACATTCGTCTTGTACTTGTCTAAAATAAAATAATATCACTCGCTTTTTCATATCGAAATGCGCATGCGCGAAAATCGATGTTAAAGGTCACGAACCTACACAACAGAATAGGGTCTATATTTAGCTTAGAAACAGTTCCTACTTTAGATATTCATGGATTAACATTATTAAATGAATTCTACACAAATCAAGACATCTCTTTGAACATGAAAACAACATTTAGTAAGTTAAAATTGCTATTAAAAGGAAAATCCGAAATTGACCTCAATGATGACACATAAGAGTCTGCATTAGGGGGTGTTGGTTCACGTCTTGAAGGGACCACTTTTGTCTTCGTAAATAAGACAAAAAACTTAAATGCGAGTGAAATAAAAAAAACTGCAAACATTAAAAAATCGGAATATTTATTTCATTTTAGATGTGTCATTTATTAGTGTTCGTAAACAACCACAATTGTAATATGTTCAAATCATCTAGATTTGTTTCTTTCTAATAATAAGCCGCCCTCCCATGTGATTTCCGAAAAGCTATTAAAAATAGAAGTCGCGGGCTTCTGCCCGGCGACTAATAATGTCTAGAATATGAATCATACAAGTATTATCTCTTCTACCAAATGACTAGATAACGAGGGGTGTGCAGAGGACTAAGATAAGGGGGAGTAATCTGCTCTTTTCCCAACTATATCTCTTATTACTCAAACAAAACCAATGTTGTGGGTACTCAAAAGAATCGTCTCAATGAGACGTTTCTTTTGAGCACCCACAATGTAGGGTTTGAGTGTCAAATAATATTTTAGGACATGAAAAATTAAGAGATATTGGTATGCAGGTGCAAGCCCAACAAAATCTTTCTTATCAACCTTTTCCAACCTTTTCCCGCAAGTTGATGCATCAAGAGCAGCTGACCTTTGAAAACATTGTAGCTTAAATCTGTAAGCAGACTGTAGCCTAAATCTGTAAGCAGACTGTAGCTTAAATCTGTAAGCAGACTGTAGCTTAAATCTGTAAGCAGACTGTAGCTTAAATCTGTAAGATGACCAATTTAGTCACCTTTGTTGGTTCATACCAGACATACTAATTAACTAAAGTATGCAGGGTACCAGACTAGAGATGACCAATTTAGTCGCCATTGTTAGTTCATGCCAACCATACTAATTAACTATACTATGCAGGGTACCAGACTAGAGATGACCAATTTAGTCACCATTGTTGGTTCATACCAGACATACTAATTAACTATAGCACGCAGGGTACCAGACTAGAGATGACTAATTTATTTGCCATTGTTGGTCACTCAACCATGGCTGCCATTAACACCTATGTCAACAGTACTTTAGTTATATATTGGTGTCAGTACATTTATCCCTGATAGCTGGTTAACATTATAGCCAGTGCTGCATTAGTTTGGATATATATGGGGAGATGAACAATTTAGTTGCCATTGTTGGTGCATGCCAGACAAACTAATTAAAAATAATATGCAGGGTACCAGACAAGAGATGACCAATTTAGTCGTCATTGTTGGTGCATGCCAGACAAACTAATTAACAATAGTATGCCGGCTAACACTCAAGCGCTAGATAAGGAAAGAAAGCCTTGTACAAAGACCCTCAACCATGGCTGCCATTAGTTGGCAACCTGATTCAGCGTGTGGTAAACTGGCAAAAACACTTGACCTGAATATCATTTTACGGGATCAATTATCAAATGTATAATTGATAAAATATTTAGTTTAAAGATATCCAAACATTGGAAGCAATTCAACTGTTTTCCTAGTCAACAAAGTAAGCCCTTTCTCTTATATGATATTTCAAGTGTTATCTTGTCGTGAAAATGGAAAATATTATTTTGATATTATGAAAACATTGTGGGAGAAAGAAAAATTTGCTTGTTTTGAGCAATTTCCCCCTTACCCACAATGTTTTCATAAGTCATCTACTGCCGAAACACTCCAAATTGGGCAATATCTGGGAAGGGGTTTACCCTTTTCAATTCGTACTGTTAGTCTCACTTAAAATACTTTGTGTGGAAAAATAAAATTTGGCCATGATGAGCATTTCCTCCCTTTTACATGACGTTTTCTCCTCAGTATCAAGTAGAAAATTAAATTTTTAGAAGATTTTTCTAATCTTTTCATAAAATTTCTTTGCCAATGATCATGAATATGTGAATTGTGGCTGTGATATATATGAAATAATATTGAGAATTGTGTAAAACCAAATAAAATTCTCAATAAAACTCAAATTTCTTGGTGGAGTTAAACGTATTTACATTTTCCAGTAAGCAGTTACATTTTGACACATCAGCAGCAGCTGACTTTTTAAAACATTACGGCCAACATGCTTCACCACAATTCTTTCCACTCCTTCCAAAAATTATTATTTATAGAGATTTGCAATATCTTTACTTAAACCTTTCCCTGATACAAACACTAATTATTTCATTATATCTTTATTTCCTCCGATCATTGAAGATAGTAAGAATACAAAGAACAATACAAATTTGACAGAGAAAGTGGTCACAAACATTGAACAAAAGTGGCAAATATTGAACATTGAACAAAAGTGACAAATATTGAACATTAAACATCAATACATGTACAGAAAATGTATGCATGTATTCCTGCACATGTGCAGCAAGTTCATGAATAGACATGAATGAAAACATATGTAACCGGCCACGGCAGGTTCAATTTGGGATACAACACGACAACAGAGAGAGAACAATAAATAAAACTTTTAATGGGCGTTTGTCTTTATTCCATAGCCAAAACAGGACAAATGTATACAGTATATGAGACATACAATTAAAATGATACTATAGAGCATAATAGAGGGAAAGTCAGGAAAAGAGCAAGAAAGGGAGAGTACTCAGAGTGGTCAGCATAGTAGGTAGCATTACCTTTAGAGCTGGCCATAACTGGGAAGAGAAAAGACAGAACAAGAATCACATGAACCATGCATAACACAAGTAAACAAGGCAGGCATCAATGTAGTTAATAGAAAAGTCAGGGGAAAAGATAAAAGCATGCGTATGTACAGTGGTTTATAGAGACCATTCCCGTTACACATACAATGAGTTTAATTACATGCATTCATGTTCCAAGCCCAAAACTGAGCCAGTTATTGGGTGAAGTTATTTGTGAAAACTCTGAATATTCTACCCAAATGAGTAGAACACTCCGAGTTTTTGTATGTCGGAAATGGTAAAGCCTTGGCATATTTGAAATATTTAGTGTTGGAACAAACGGGTATTACATATGAAATTGATAGCAAAGAACTACAAAAAAGATATTGCTTAAGATCTTGTGAAAAGTGATTTATAATAGACAAGTGAATACATCATTGGACCACTGCACCTGCAGATATGTATATATGGTATCTCTATGCATGTTTGCACAGATCTTTGTAAGTAATAGATATGTCTGTCAGTTATGTATAAAGCTAGACTGGATTATAAAATACAATATCCACATAGTTTGTGTGTTTGTTTGGTCATTTATGTCATAATAAATGGTAACAAATTTCAAATATAAACCAATTAACCCTTTCCCTCATATAGACGCTTTCTGACGCCTCTGCAGCAGACGGCTTTTTGAAAATATAGTGACAAAAGAAGAAATTGCACAAAACGTGCAATTTCTCCTTTTGCTACAATGTTTTCCACTTTTTGTCGTAGGTTATCCATTCAACTATGGAGATTTTCACAAAATAAGTTCAAAGTCGTCTGCTGCAGAGTTGTTGTATGAGGGAAAAAGTTAAAGATTAATTTATAAGCAAGAGGACACTAACGGTCCTATATCGCTCATTTGGTTCAATAGAACATAATAGTTTTTAATGTTTTTCCATACACACTGGAAAACTAGCCCGTTTCCCTGAATGTGGCCATGTTTTCAACAGATCACAACAATTTGAATAAAAAGATTTTTAAAGTTTTAACTATATATATAGAAAACAAGTTCCCTATTAGCCATGTTTTTCAACTGATCACAAAAATATGGACGATCTTGGTAGAGGGTACATTTGAGCCAAATTATTTTTTCTTTTGTACAAGTATACATATAAAGAAAACAAATAAGCTGTGGAACATTTGTGCCAAATAATTTTCAAATCCGACCAATACTTTTGCCTTTTGGCCAAGAAGATTTTCTTTTGGTTTTTTTCTTGCACATATAAGTAAAAAAGTTTTGCCCCCTTGGGTCGATGTTGTTTAACAGATTGTAATAATTTTATCAAACAGAGGATCACCAAAGGAACATTTGTGCAAAATAATTTATTTTCAAATTGGGCCAGTAATTTTGGACAAGAAGATTAATTAAAGTTTTGCTATTTTCCTCTCTTTTCTGATGCTGCCTAAACCAATGTGCTACATAGAAATATTTCCCTCATATAGACGCTTTCTGACGCCTGTGCAGCAGACGGCTTTTTGAAAACAGTGACAAAAGAAGAAATTGCACAAAACTCGCAATTTCTCCTTTTGCCACAATGTTTTCCACTTTTAGTCATAGGTTATCCATTCAATTATAGAGATTTTCCATTATTTGACAAAATATGTTCAAAGTCGTCTGCTGCAGAATTATCGTATGAGGGAAAGGGTTAAATAAGACTACCCAAAGGTACATTTGTCATCATTTATGTAATCTTCATCTACATTTCCCACATGTAGATGCATTTTGACACATCTCATTTTGACACATCTTCAGTAGATAACTTTAAAACAAATTCTGGTAGAAGGAGAAATTGCACGTAATGAGCTATTTCTCATTTTGCCATAATCATGTTTACAAGTCTATTAATAAACTATATTTCCATAGAATGATAGAGTTGTCTAGATGGTTTCAATGATGTCTGCTGCAGTTTTGTTGCATGGTTGAAAGGAAAGGATTTCGGTCATATCCAGGAGTGTTTTAGTCTTTTCCTACATGCAAACGCTTTCTGACGCTGCAGCAGACGACTTTTGAAAACATTGTGGCAAATGGAGAAATTGCTTAGAATATTTAGCAATTTCTCCCTTTGCCACAATTTTTTCAACTCTATTTAATAATTTAAAATCACATGGATATTTTTCATGTTTTTGCCTAGATATATTCAAAGTCGTCTACTGCAGATGCGTTGTATGTGGGAAGGGTTAATGAATGATGGAGACATGTCACAGATGGTACTTCAAAAAGTTTGAAGATTTATATTATCTTTCTCTGATAAAAAAGTTTTTCCAACAAACAACAAACAACAAATCTGCAGCAGATAATTTGAAGGTTCAAGATTGATATATTTGAACAAGAGGGCCATGATGGCCCTATATCGCTCACCTGATTTAATAGAACTTCAATAGTTTTCAAAGTTTTTACTCTTTTTAGGCCAATACTTTTGGACAAGAAGATTTTTAAAGTTTTAACAATGCACATATAAGGAAAACAAGCTCCGCCCCCTGGCGACCATGTTTTTCAACGGATCAAAAATATTTGAACAATCTTCGTAAAGGGTGCCCCAAGGAACATTTGTGCAAAATAATTTTTAAATCGGGCCAGTACTTTTGGACAAGAAGATTTTTAAAGTTTTGAGAATGCACATATAAGGAAAACAAGCTCCGCCCCCTGGCCGCCATGTTTTTCAACGGATTGGAAATATTTGTACAATCTTGGTAAAGGGTGCCCCAAGGAACATTTGTGCAAAATAATTTTTAAATCGGGCCAGTTCTTTTGGACAAGAAGATTTTTAAAGTTTTAACAATGCACATATAAGGAAAAATAAAGTTTTTTAAAGTAAAACATATTTTTATTAGAAAATACTTACCAGTCATTTAATACCTGATATATAATCTCCATACCCTAATTCATCCAGAAAAAAGAACGCGTTTAGCGTATTCCTCACGCCCTGTGTGATATACACGGTTGGCGGTAAACACCGCTGCACGTGGCCAACTTTTCACTTTTAGTTTACAGTAAGTGTTGGTTGACGACGCGGGGATGGGAGGTGGGAATCTGAAATGACTGGTAAGTATTTTCTAATAAAAATATGTTTTACTTTAAAAAACTTTATTTTTATGTCAAAAATACATTACCAGTCATTTAATACCTGATGACTTTTCAGCATAGGTCGGGAGGATCGGCCAACACTTCCAGTCCTTACAGGCAATGTAGTACCATGCATTTTTATATTTAATTACGAAGTACTATTGAACACAACCGCCTTTAAAAGTAGGAGAAAGGATTGAACAGAATTTCAATCTTAATGTATGTTATTGTTGTGTTTAACAAAATTAGCATATAACTCGCTGAGAAGCCACTAGTGGTCCCAGAGAGAACAGGTTTTCCGTTTGTGCAGACATGGAGCGCAGATAAAAGGTTGAAAATGTAGACTGCGACTTCCATACCGCGGCACGAAGAATGTCTTCCAAAGGTACGTTGTTGGAGAAAGCCCAACTAGCCGAGAGAGCTCTAATCTCATGCGGACGTATCCGAAGAAACGAGAGATCTCGAGCTGACAGATCTTTGTAAGCTAATTTTATTGTACAGGATATCCAGCGGGAAATAGACGCCGCTGAGATATCCTTACAACCTATAAGAGGGAGAAACAACCTCTTCCTACGGCCCCTTTTCCCCTCAACTCTCTTAAGATAAAACTTAAGAGCTCTGACGGGACAAAGAAGTCTGTCGGTGTCCGATGGACCACAGTTTCCAGAAAGACTGGGAACCGTGATTGGTTTCGGAAGAACCGAAGGCAACTGGTTCTTTGCTAGAAAACCCGGTTGACACAGTAGAGTTAATGAGTCATCAGATTCATTGAACCTGATAAACCCTGTTTCTACAGAAAGAGCGTGTAGTTCACTCCTACGGCGAGCGGTTGCAAAGGCAAGAAGAAAAACAGTTTTGTATGTTAAGAACTTCAATGACGCAGAAGATAGAGGTTCGTAAGGCGCCTTTGTAAGAGACCAAAGAACGCACGATAAATCCCATTTTGGAGTTAAACTCCTAAAAATAGGTTTATCTAGCTCGAATGATCGCATAAGTTCCGAGAGAAATGGATTAGAACCAATTCGCTCTCCCCCTTTGAACTTAAGCGTATTCGATAGCATAGAACGATACCCCTTAATCGTGCTAACTGCTAGATCTTTTTCTTCAAAAAGAAAAAGTAGAAAGTCGGCAATCCTGGTTATAGAGGGACACTCAGGATTGATCGACCTAGCACGACACCAATCTGAGAAGACCGTCCACTTGGAATCATAGACGATTCTAGTAGACCTCCTTCTAGACTGAGCGATGCGAGAGGCAACTTTTCGAGAAAAGTTTCTCTCTCGGATCGAACGCTTGATAACGTCCAAGCGTGAAGGTGTAGCATTGCCGGGTTTGGGTGAAGACGCCGACCCGGTTGCTGAAACAGAATGTCGTCTTGTAAAGGAAGACGTATCGGTTGTGCCGAGAGGCAGGCCAGGAGGTCGTTGAACCACGACCTCTGGGGCCAAAATGGCGCTATCAACAGGATTCTGCACTGTTGAGAACGTAGAACTTTTTGTAGTACGATCGGTACCAGAATGAACGGGGGGAACGCATACCCGAATAGACGGTTCCAATCGAGAGTCAGTGCGTCCACTGCCCAAGCTGCAGGATCGTACATCGGCGACACATAGAGTGGCAGCCGATGATTGACTCTGGTGGCGAAAAGATCCACCAGGGGTGTCCCGATCCGCATGAATACTGAGTTTACTACACTCTGATTCAGTGTCCATTCCGCCGGAAGAATTTTGTTTTGGCGGGACAGACTGTCTGCTAAGACATTTAGATGGCCGGGGACGTGTTTTACTACTATTACTAACGACGTCTCCTGGCACCAAAGGAGTAACTTCCATGTCTCCAGAAAGAGTAGATGGGAGTGCGTTCCTCCTTGCCTGCGAATGTAGGACACAACAGTAGTATTGTCCGTCGACAATAAAACAGTTGTGTTCGCAACGGAGGCAGAGAACTGTTTGAGAGCTAGCAGGACTGCTCTCAATTCTAAGTTGTTTATGTGAAAACAACGTTCCTCCGCTGTCCACATGCCCTGGGCTGTTAAGCCCTGTGGCTCTAAATGAGCTCCCCAACCCACAGCACTGGCATCTGTAAAGAGGTACAGATCCGGAGGTGCTGTGATCAAGGGCACCCCTTGTAGATAGATTGACGGATTTAGCCACCAGCGAAGGTGTGACTTGAAGAAATCCGTCAGAGCTACCTCCTGTTCCAGTGAGTCCACAGATGGACGCCACCGGGACAGAAAAAGAAACTGAAGGGGTCTCATGTGGAGCCTGCCTAGACTGACTAGGTCGGCTGCTGCACTTAACGATCCCAGAAGTGACAGCATGGATCGGGCTGTTACCGACACCTGATCCAGATTGAGTCTGATCTTCTGGCACAGAGAATCGACTCTGTCCGGAGGGACCCGAATCACCGCTAGGTCGGTTAGAAACGTCATCCCCACGAACGTAAACCTCTTTGACGGAACTAAGTCCGACTTCTGCGTATTGGGAATAAGACCCAATCGCAGAATGGTCCGCCAAGCTAGAGACAGATCGTGAATTAGAATTACACGTTCTGTTCTGTGGAGTAGCCAGTCGTCGAAGTATTGAAGGAGTTGTGGACCGTTCATACGTAGAAACGCTCCCACAGCATTTATAACCTTCGTGAACACTCGCGGAGCGGACTTGAGGCCGAAGGGAAGTGCCCTGAATTGGAACACTTCCCCATTTACCACAAACCGAAGGTATTTCCTCGACGAGGAAGCGATCGGAATATGGTAATATGCGTCTGTCAGGTCTAAAGAGACCGCCCAGTCGTCTTTCCGAATAGCCATTCTGATGGAGCGGGCCGACTCCATCTTGAATTTCTCGACCGGTATTAATAGATTCAGGGCTGATAAATCTATCACCGGTCTCCACCGACCGTCCTTCTTCGGAACGAGGAAGAGACGGCTGTAGAAACCCCGAGTATTGGGGTTGAGAACCCTCTCTATGGCCTTCTTTTTCAGAAGTGACGAAATCACTTCTGACATGGCCGGATGGCGTGATGACAGTTCGATCGGCACGCTTGTCATGGGAGGAGGGGAAACGAAGGGAATCAGATACCCTTCTTGTATCACAGATAAGATCCAATGATCCTCTGTGATACTCTCCCATTCCTCCACGAAGAATGACAAACGGCCTCCTACTGCTATCTCCGGCCTCGGGATGATCATAGAGAGGTACGTATCCCTAGGGCTGCGGCCTAGGTGCCGTGCCATACCTCGAAGTCTGTTTTGGCTTAGCTCCCGTATAACGGGGCTTTGGCTTAACAAACTTCTGGCCCGTGGAAGGAGGTTGTTTAGGCGGCAACGCCTTAACTTCCTGTTTTTGCTTCTTCGCCGGGGGCTTCCTAGGCTTGCCCCATTTCGCCGACGGTGCAGAGTGTTTATTACTCTGCGAAAAAGCATTAGCTGCGCTAGCCGACAGGCGTCTAGACTGTTCTGACGCATCAGATACAGTCACCGCAGCTACCCTTCCACCAAAGAGAAGGTTTGAGGCTAAAGGAGCAGCTCTAAGACTGTCCTTGCTGGTTTGAAGTAACGGAGAAGATTTGATTAGCGTCGCATCTCTCCTTACGGAAAGCATTTCTGTGGCGTTCTGTAAATTCAGAGCCATTAAATGCCGATTACCCGTATCAAACGCCTCAAGAATTCTACTAGCCCCTCTGCTAGAGACGTTCTCCTCTTTTAGTAACATGGCTAGAGCTATCGCGAAATGATCGTCATGGGATGACACCATGACTCCCAGACGCGCTCTGGCCTCCCATCTCTCAATAAGTTTGGCGTTAACCGTTATTGATGTGGGTGCAGACAGCCCCAGTGTAGCCGCATCTCCGTCTAAGGTTGGTACTTTCACAGGAAAGAACTCCTTAGAAGCTACATAAACTTTCGGAGACACCCATTCCTTAGAAATGGCTAGTGGAACTGACCAGGCTGGTTCAATCGTAACCAACGATCTGGTGGACTGCAACTGGTCCAACAATCTGCCCAGATTGTTTGCCTGTGGAAGTAACTGTTGTGGAGTTGTAGTCTCCGCATTCAGTTCTTCCAAACTGGAAAGGTTTTTACGACGAGGGGGAGCGTCAACCTTTGGGCAAAAAGTACTAGGAACAACCCTAAATACTTCCTCAATGGCCTGCTGTAGTGACCAACGTTCTACAGCTGGCTCGTCCATTGTAGTGTGCTGACTTTCCAATTCTTCGTTAGACGACGAACTGGAATCTTGTCGGACCCTACGACGTGACAAATTGCCTCTAACCGGTCTTTCAACCGGTTGTTCAATTTCTGAATCAGACATAGATTCTTCCGATTCTATGTTCTGATGTCGATCCTGTGAAATGGCCCTTCTCTCCGCAGCAGAGAGAGGTCGCACAGTGTCGATTGTTGGGGCCGAACTAACCGTATGGGACGGTCTCGACCTACCCTTTATCGGATAAGTATAATTATCCTGAACGGGGGTTCGCCTTTCTAAAGACTGCCTCGAGAGATGTCTTTCCGGGAGTCGTAAATTCTCCAGATCTGGAAATTTAGTATCCCGGTAGGCTTGGTTTCCTTGCCTATCATACAGCCGTTCCACCTTGTGTAACGGCGCATGGTGTAGGGGCGGAGAGTTCTCTCTAGAATAATACACCGTCTCCCTAGGAGAACGGTAGTACTTCTCCGTCTGATAGTCCCTATAACCACTGTTAGGCGTTTGGATATATGAACCTGGTACATACTGTCCAGTGTTCTGTACATCCATGTATTCCGGCTGTGCCGCGAATGAATGATACCTTGTATCTATTCGGTCGTGACACACAGGGGCCATCTGCCCCGTACCTGGTTGCCCGGTGGTACCCGGATGACTGGTGCCCGGACGCGTCATAGACGGGTGACTAATCATCTGATTGGACCAATCTTTAGTAAATGATTGGCCAATTCCATTGTCAACTGAATTCCCGATGACCGGGATCATGTTTAACTGTCTGACCGGTTGCCCGGTTACGTCATAATTAAATGACTGAGCAGCTCCCGGTCGCGTCATGTCTCCATGACTACCCGGTTTCCCGGTGACCTGACGCGCCACGGCGTAATGAGTGACCGGTTGCCCGGTGTCATAAGGGTTTTGCTCTGACGCAATTCCCGGTTGACTAGGGGTAGGCAGTATTTCAACTGCTCTATCCCCTGTCTCCAAATTCTGTCCGGAGACGCAATTTGGCACTCTGCTGGATTCCGAAGAATGTTTTCCCGCAGAGCGTGGTGTTAGCAACGGCCAATCAACAAGGTTTCCCTTATAATGGCCTATGGCGTCTCCCGAAGGATCAGCCCTAACACCTAGCGTCGGAAGTTTCCGTTCGGCAGAACTGACACCCGACGCTAACATCCGTTCCCCCGTGTCCCGTGAAGAACCAGCCGAAGCTGAGGGGGGGGCGGTTGTAAAGAGTGATTTAATAGTTCTTACCTTTTGATCACTCTCCTTAGCAGCAGAGTCTGATTGCGAAAATCCATCGAATTCTGCTTCACTAGTCGAGCTAAGAGACACCTTCACCGGTATCTTCTTAGTCTTACGGCTTTTGTGAGTCCTCCTCGCCCCAGCCTTTATCCAAATGGCTTCAGGCCAAGACGAGCAGTACTCACAGGGTGAGTCCTTTATGCACTTAGTGCACGAAATGCAAGACGGATGCGTGTCCCATAAAGCCACTAAGTGACCACACGAGCCACGCCTCTGTTCACCCTTATGTGACATATTAATGCAATACACAATATGAAATTCAACAAAGAAACAAATATTTTTCTATTTTTTATTTTTTATTTTTTACTACTCGTCGCTCACGGAACGTATTCAATGAAAATTATTTTTTCAAAATATTTTCCACAATTGTAAATGCCATAAACATACGAAGTAAATATAATGAGATAATACAATATTATCGGTAACAACCAGGTCGCTTACGGAACGTATCAATGAAAATTATTTTTTCAAAATATTTTCCACAATTGTAAATGCCATAAACATACGAAGTAAATACAATAAGATAATACAATATTATCGGCAACAAACAGGTCGGTAGAATTAACCGTTTAGTAATGCACGGCCATTAAAACTCCGACACGTAACTGAAATAGTGGGTGGGGTAACCACCCGTGACTCTCAGCAAGTTGTAAAATACAAAAGACAACTTAAACACAAACAATAATTAAACATAATTACAGTTAGTAAGAAGTTAATGTAAAGCAATTAACTGAATGAAAGCGACTGTTAAAGCGAAAGCATTAACAAACAAAGAAAATTAAATTTAGAAATGAAAATAAATTCTTAGCCTGTAGGTCGTTGTGTCCAGAAACTAAAAGTGAAAAGTTGGCCACGTGCAGCGGTGTTTACCGCCAACCGTGTATATCACACAGGGCGTGAGGAATACGCTAAACGCGTTCTTTTTTCTGGATGAATTAGGGTATGGAGATTATATATCAGGTATTAAATGACTGGTAATGTATTTTTGACATAAAACTAGCTCCGCCCCATGGCGGCCATGTTTTTCAACGGATCGGAAATATTTGAACAATCTTGGTAAAGGGTGCCCTAAGGAACATTTGTGCAAAATAATTTTCAAATTGGGCCAGTACTTTTGGACAAGAAGATTTTTAAAGTTTTAACAATGCACATATAAGGAAAACAAGCTCCGCCCCCTGGTGGCCATGTTTTTCAACGGATCAAAAATATTTGAACAATCTTGGTAAAGGGTGCACCAAGAAACATTTGTGCAAAATTATTTTCAAATCGGCCCAGTACTTTTGGACAAGAAGATTTTTCAAAGTTTAAACAATGCACATATAAGGAAAACAGGCTCCGCCCCCTGGCGGCCATGTTTTTCAACGGATTGGAAATATTTGAACAATCTTGGTTAAGAGTGTCCCAAGGAACATTTGTGAAAAATAATTTTCAAATCGAGCCAGTACTTTTGGACAAGAAGATTTTTAAAGTTTTAACAATGCACATATAAGGAAAATAAGCTCCGCCCCCTGGTGGCCATGTTTTTTAACGGATCGGAAATATTTGAACAATCTTGGTAGAGGGTACCCCAAGGAACATTTGTGCAAAATAATTTTCAAATCGGGCCAGTACTTTTGGACAAGAAGATTTTTTAAGATTTGGCAATTTTCCCCTTTTCTGATGCCGCAGCAACCAAAGTTCTACTTGGAATTAATTTCTTTGAACAACTTTGAAAGAGGACTACCTAAGGACTATTCCTGTGAAGTTATTTTGAAATCTGTTCATTGGTTTAGTAGGAGAAGTCATTTGTAGTAAATTGTTAACAGACGCCGACGACGACGACCGGACGACGCCGGACGCCGGACGGTGAGTGATCACAAAAGCTCACCTTGCACTTCGTGCTTAGGTGAGCTAAAAAAGGGTTAACCCTTTCCCACATACAATAAATCTGCAGTAGACGACTTTAAAATGATCAAGACCAAAATATAGAAAATCTCTATAAATGATAGTATGATCAGTGAATATATAGTGGAAATCATAGTGACAAATGGAGAAATTGCTCATTATGAGCAATTTCTCCATTTGCCACTATGATTTCAAAAGTCTTCTGCTTCAGAGGCGTCATAAAGCGTCTACATGAGGGAAAGGGTTAAAGCGTTATCCAATCCAAAATACAACAAATCTGTAGCAGATGAGTTCGAAAACATCTCAGCAAAAATAGGAAAAACCTTCTATGAATGAGAGTATAATTATTTAGAAGAGCTGGTGAAAACATTGGGACAGAATGAGATCATTGCTCAATATGATCAATTTCTCCTTATACCCCAATGTTGTCAAATGATGGATATTACAGATGTGTAAAATGCATAAACAAGCCAAAATGTGTTAATTAGCTCTTTCCAACATAATTAGACGCTTCCTGAAGCATCTGCAGCCGACGGCTATTGAAAACATTGTGGCAAAAGGAAATTGGTCATAATGAGCAAGTTTTCCTTTTGCCACAATGTTTTTAACTCTATTCATTGAAAAAAAAATATTCAGAGTGATTTTCCATGTTTTTGCCTAGATGTTTTAAAAGTCGTTGTCTATAGATTTGTTATTTGTGGGAAAGGGTTAAAAAATATCGAGATATTTCTTTCTTTTCATAGAAGGTTTTATAAATAATTTACATGTAGTTCTAAAATTTAATGGTAATAGGAAATAGGATTAAAGTTTTAAGATCCTTGAATTTGAAAGACATATAATTCATGTTCATCATCCATCAGGAAATCAATCAACTTTATCTAAATATAAACTCTTTTCCTGATACTTACCATTTTGTATACCTCCAAAGAAGACAACTTTTTAAAGCATTGAAGGAAAAGAAGCAGATGCTCACTACAACTCTTAAATAAAATTTTCAATTATCAAGTACATGTAGATATAATTTCTATTTATGGATGTTTTCTAAGCCAACAAATCCTACAATATCATATGATGTTAGGTAAATGTGACATATCTGTCAATGTAAAATTGTTCATTGTAAGCAATTTCTCATTTTCCTAAAATGTTTTAACCTCTATTCTACAAATACACTTTTTTTTATATAAATTCCCGTATTTTTGTCTGCTGCAGATTAGTTGTATGTGGGAAAGGTTTTAACCATTTCCCTCATATAGATGCCTCTGCAGCAGAAAACCTTTGAAAACTTTGTTGCAAAAGAAGAAATGGCTCATAATTTGCAATTTCTCCTTATAACAATGTTTTCACCTCTTTTCAATAATCAACATTTAGTTTAAACTTATTTATTTTAAATTGATTGCGAAACAAGCTTTAAGCTTATATTAATCACGCTCGATGTCTGCTTCCTGGATACTTAACCAGTACTCGCGCTGATTGTGTGGAAAAATCCCTAAGTCAGGACCCGCTCATCACGAAATTCGAATCAACATTTCTTATATAAAGATATTTCACAGCTTAGCATAGATGTTTTCAAAGTTGTCTGCTGCAGATTTGATGTATGTGGGAAAGGATTTAAGCAGTCTTTTTATTGTCTAGTCAAGGGAAATCTATTTCAAGGATTAGATCAGAAATCAAAATTACCATTCAAGAATCGGGGCATGCAATTTGTTAAACGGAAATTCAAACAATAAAGCTCAATTTTCTCTGTTGTTTGTTTACCCAGTGTCTAGGACACTGCACTGAATACTTCAGTTATATGTAATCTGATCCCCTGCTCATATTTGCATTTCTCAATCATTTTTAACCCTTTCCTACTTGTATGCGCATTAAGACGCATCTGCAGCAGAGTACTTTGAAAACATCGTGGCTAAAGGAGAAATTGCAATTTCACCTTTTGTTGCAATGTTTTCAACTTTTTTCTGTAATGATACTTTCATTTATAGAGATTCCACATGTTCTTGCATAATTGATTCAAAGTCGTCTGATGCATATTTGTTATAGGTGGGAAAGGATTAACCCTTTCCCTCATACGACAATTCTACAGCTGACGACTTTAAACATATTTTGTCAATTAATAGAAAATCTCTATAATTTAATGGATAACCTATGACTAAAAGTGGAAAGCATTGTGTCAAAAGGAGAAATTGCTCGTTTTGAGCAATTTCTTCTTTTGTCACTATGTTTTCAAAAAGCCGTTTGCTGCAGAGGCGTCAGAAAGTGTCTACATGAGGGAAAGGGTTTCATTTGTTCATTTGCTTGTTTGATTGATTGTCTGGGGTTTAACATCGTTTTCACCTATTTATCAGTCCTATTACAGCGGCCAGTTCACCTACCCATGTGTTTCCTGGCTTTCTCACACCAGTACCAAACAGTCTTTCCAAATCAAATGGCTGCTTTAACCCTTTCCCTCATATGATAATTCTGCAGCAGACGTCCCTATGTTTTCAAAAAGCCGTCTGCTGCAGAGGCGTTAGAAAGCGTCTATATGAGAGACTATTAGCCAATAGGAAGAATATGATAGATGCTTGTGTGACATTGACTTTTGTCAAACATCAGAAAGAATATTTGCCGAGCTGGGGTTCGAACTTACAACCCCTGGATTGACAGCCGACATCTCCAACAACTGAGCTACAACCTGCTAGTTTGAATTGGTGTTCCCTTTCCCACATATAGCAAACCTGCAGTAGACGACTTTAAAAACATATCAACAAAAACCCAGAAAATCTCTATAAATGAAGGCATAATTAATGCAAAAAGTTTGGAGCAATTTCTCCTTTTGTCACGATGTTTTCAAAAGTCGTCTGCTGCAGATGCCTCAAAATGCGTCTATAGGTGGGAAAGGGTTAAACAGTTTTCAACGGTATTTCAGCTATATCGCGCTTTTCCTTAATAATTGATGAGTTGTATGAGTATTAGTTATTATCCTTTTCCCTCATATAGACCCTGATCAGCCTAAGCATGCCACGCAGGCTAAACTGGACGGCCATTTTTTTCGCCTCCTGTGGATTTCTGTTTCAGGAATCATTATACCTCTATCCCCCTGCACAGACTGATCTGGGTCGATACATAACGCAGAGTCCATATTGTTGGTTTTCTTATGGAATGCTTAATTCACTATAGCCATATAAGGAAAAACAGCCCCGCCATTTAGGAACAGACATTGAGAAGATGCTACCTATGAAATTTCATCCCAATTGGCTCAGTGGTTACAGAGTAGAAAAAGTTTACATACAAATCAACAGATGCAGGCATGACAGACAATTTGCCATGACATAAACTTGACTGGCTTTTAGCCAGTGGAGCTAAAATGACTTGAAATCAAATAACAAAATGTTTAATTTTTAATGTATTTCTATGTATGGGGTGTTCGCTTTTGTTATTTGAGAAAGAACCTGTTCAACTATGAATTTTGAATAACGGGCACTTTAATCTGGACCCATGTTAAAATGACTCATGGTAATATCTTATTTTAACTCAAATAAACCACAAAATATCATTATTATAGAAATCAAGGAACCTATACTCAATTGTTCCATTGTCGTGTGTAAAATATTTTTAAATCATGCAAGTTGATTTATTACCGTAACAAATAATATATTTGTCATCAAAAATTGTGTCCAGGGTGTTTAAATTCCCTGAATGTCTACCTGGTGTAATAGTCAAAGCTTCCAACTTTGGAGCATAAATCCAGGGTGTAGAAATTTCCTGACCATCTACCTGGTGTAATAATAGTCAAAGCTTCAACCTTTGGAGAATAAGTCCAGGGTGTATAATTTCCCTGACCATCTACCTGGTGTAATAGTCAAAGCTTCCACCTTTGGAGCATAAGTCCAGGGTGTAGAAATTCCCTGACCGTCTACCTGGTGTAATAATAGTCAAAGCTTCCACCTTTGGAGCATAAGTCCAGGGTGTAGAAATTCCCTGACCATCTACCTGGTGTAATAATAGTCAAAGCTTCCACCTTTGGAGCATAAGTCCAGGGTGTAGAAATTCCCTGACCATCTACCTGGTGTAATAATAGTCAAAGCTTCCACCTTGGAGCATAAGTCCTGGGTTTAGAAATTCCCTGACTGTCTACCTGGTGTAATTGTAAAAGCTTCCACCTTTGGAGCATAAGTCCAGGGCGTAGAAATTCCCTGACCATAGTAGTCAAAGCTTCCACCTTTGCAGCATAAGTCTAGGATGTAGAAATTCCCTGACCGTCTACCTGGTGTAATTGTAAAAGCCTCCACCTTTGGAGCATAAGTCCAAAGTATAATGACCGTCTACCTGGTGTAATAATAGTCAAAGCTTCCACCTTTGGAGCATAAGTCCAGGGTGTAGAAATTCCCTGACCGTCTACCTGGTGTAATAATAGTCAAAGCTTCCACCTTTGGAGCATAAGTCCAGGATGTAGATATTCCCTGACCATCTACCTGGTGTAATAATAGTCAAAGCTTCCACCTTGGAGCATAAGTCCTTGGTTTAGAAATTCCCTGACCGTCTACCTGGTGTAATTGTAAAAGCTTCCACCTTTGCAGCATAAGTCCAGGGTGTAGAAATTCCCTCAGGGATATGAACCAGTGACCACTGTATTATTAACAGATCTGTGGTCTACATAAAAAAATGAATTTAACATATGTGTACAACCTGTTCTAAATTTTACATTGTATCTAACTGTTTGTCTCGCAACCTTAATTTAGAACAAAATGTCTCGAATATTTCTGTTTACCATAACTGGTTAACCCTTTCCCACCCTTTCCCACCTAAAGACGCATTTTGACGCATCTGCAGCAGACGTCTTTTGAAAACATCTTGACAAAAAAAGAAATTGCTCAAAACGAGCAATTTCTCCTTTTTCCACAATGTTTTCAACTTTATTTCAGTAATTATACCTTCATTTCGAGAGATTTTCAATATCTTGAGTAGATAATTTCAAAGTTGTCTGCTGTGTATGTGGGAAGGGGTTAATTATCAAGGAATCATGTGATATAACTGAAATACTGTTGAACAAGGGGATAAAACAGTCTTAACCTTTTTCCCACGCTTCTGATGCCCCAGCTGTCGACGATTATTGAAAACAATGTGACAAAAAGATAAATGGCTCATGATGAGCAATTTCTCATTTTGCCACAATGTTTTTATATTTTTTCTATAATCAGCATTTCTTATATAGAGATATTTCTCTGCAGGTTTGCTGTATGTGTGAAGTTGTGAACGGGTTAATTATCCATGAAACACCCGAGATAAAACTGAAATACTGTTTGAAAAAGGACATAAAAACAGATATAAAGTCCCTTGAACCACAAACCTGTAAACCTTTCTCTGATGGAGATCATATCTTGTCACCAATTGACAATTGACAGATTGGTTAAGGCTTAACTGCGTTTGCAACAATTTTTCAGTCATATCACAGTTGCCAGTTCACCTACTCATGTGTTTCTTAGCTTTCTCACACCAGTTCTCCACGCAACATACTTTCCAAGCAACTGGCTGCTTTTCCACATGGACTGTTAGCCCATTGGTGAAATACGAAGGACACTTGTCACAGTGACTTTTGTCAAACATTGGAAAAAGGTTGGGCGAGCTGGGCTTCAAAACTCACAACCCCTGGATTGTCAGCCCAAGTCATCTTGACTAAGCTATTGGGGCTCGGCGAGTAATTGACAAAGATCTATATCAGGGAAAGAGTCGTGATAACCGTTTCCAACATACAACAAATATGCAGCAGACGACTTTTGAAAAAATCAAGGCAAAATATAAAAAAATCTCTATTAATATACGTATAACTATTGGTTAGAGTTTAAAACATTGTGGTCAAAAAGAGAAATTGATCACAATGAGCAATTTCTCCATTTGCCACAATGTTTTCAAAAGTCGTCTGCTGCAGATGCCTCTGTAAGAGGGAAATTGATAACAGACTGGTATCGCTAAAATTAATTAACGCCAAACTCATCATTCAGTCCACTTCACTCGAAAAACAGATAGACTGGTGCCTTTGAGAATGTTTGTGGGCTGGTTTTTACAGAGAGATCGCATATTACAAACACTCACAAAGGTACTGGGCCTACCTTTTATTTCAAAGCAGTGAAGGGAATGATGATTTCCAAGTCCGCAATCAATTAATTTCCGCACCCACATATAATATAACAGCATACTTTGAAAACATCTAAAGAAAAAAATATCAAAAAATTCTATGAATAAAAATAATTATTTTAAACGTTCTGTCAAAGGATGAAATAGTTCATTATGAGCATTTTTATCAATTGTCAAAATGTTTTCAAGAGTTTTCTGCTGCAGATATGTCAAAATGTGCCTGTATGTAGAAAACGATTAAAGCAATAATTATTAATGTGAACTTATAAACAATGTCCAAATACTTTAAAGTAAAAAAAGACCTTCTGACGCATCTGCAGCAGACATCTTTTAAAAACATTGCAGAAAAAGGAGAAATTGCTCAAAACAAGCAATTTATCCTTTAGTCACAATGTTTTCAACTATTTTCACTAATTATACTTTCATTTATAAAGATTTTCCATGTTTTTGCATGATTGTTTTCAAAGTCGTCTGCTGCAGATTTATTGTATGTGAGAAAGGGTAAATGAAGAGAAATTGTAGTCTATTTTTGCAGTCAAGACTAAAGTTGCAATAGTTAACCCATAACTTCACACTTTTGAAAACATTGCAATAAAAGATGAAATTGCTCAAAACGAGCAATTTCACCTTTTATTGCAATATTTTCAACTCTTTATCAATATAACTTTTTCAGTTTTCTAGATTGGTGAAATTGTTCATCTGATAATTGTAAAGCAGATGACCTTTGTAAAGTCAAGTGAAGTACATGTAGTTGGTTAATATAACCAATAATTTAAGTCTGGTGGTTGGGCCTGTTTTCTCTTCCGTGTATGAAAATAGCACATTTTGTTTACAGACATTGCATGAGCCGATTTTATGACTGTAAAACTCATTCCCTTTAACGCATATTTTTTCCCACATCAACCCAAAGGAGAGGCGATAGGGGCGCACACACACACAAAGTTAGTTTTCTATCCAAATACCTAAAACCCTTCTAAATTAATAGGATTGTGTTGAATTTAATTATGGTAATGAAAATCATTTTCATATGGTCGGAGACAGATTACCGTCAAACAGATTAATGCACAAACTCACTTGAACATCATTTGGTACTATAAGACACACACTTATTGATATAAGTGCACTAGTTTCCCACATACAAATAAATCTGCTGCAGATGACTTTGAAGCACATCTCTTTAAATGAAAGCATTACTATTGAATAGGGTTGAAAACAGTGTGTCAATAGGTATTACTGCTCATTTTATGCAATTTCTTCTTTTGCCACACGGTTTTCAAAGGTGGTCTGCGTCAAAATACGTCTAAATGTGGGAACGGGTTTTAAAAAGGTATCTATTCAATAGGTCAATTAAATATAGGGTATAATATTATGCTAAAGCATCCAAATTCAATAAAATTACAAAATGGAACACTGTGAGAGCTCTAGATAGGGGGTGTTTTTCATGTTCTAAAAGTTCTTATTTGACCGTATAATAATCCTATATTGTGAGTACTCAATATAATTGTCTAAAGCTGACAATTCAATTAGGTACCCACATCATAGGATTTGGTTGGATAATAAGAGAGATATTGTGGGGAAAAGAGTTTTATACCCCTCCTTATTTGGACCTCCGATGAAACTTTTTCATGATACAAGTTTTTAAACTCTTCCAAAATGAAAACATTTGATAAATAGATTGACTTGGAGACGGAGTATAAAACATTGTGAAGAAAATAATATATTGCTTATTTTAAATATTTTCTCATTTTTCCTAACATTTTTGTTTAACCTTTCCCTCATACAACAAATCTGTGGCAAATGGAGGAATTGCTTGTTTTGAGCAATTTCTCATTTTGGCACGATGTTTTCAAAAGTTGTCTGCTGCACATGCGTCAGAAAGTGTATGTGTGAAAGGGGGTTAATGTAGAGGCACCAAAAGTCCTACGTATCAGGGAAAGAATCCACCCCTTTTCCAAATACAGACACTTTCTGACGCCTCTGCAGTAGACAACTTTTGAAAACATTGTGGCATATGAAGAAATTGTTCATAATGAACAATTACTCCTATTGCCACAGTGTTTTCACTTTTTTTTGTAACTACACTTTCATTTTTAGAGGTTTTCCAAATGTTTACCTATATACTTTCAAAGTGTTCTGCTGCAGATGTGTTGTATGAGGGAACGGATTAACATATTGATATTTTGCATTTGAATTAAAGTTGCATGAAATCTTTCTCACATGCACAACAATTTTGATACATCTGCACCAGACTATTGAATACATTGTGACAAAAGGAGACACTGCTCTAATTCAGCAATTTCTCTTTTTGCCAAAATAATTTAAGCTCAATCAATAATCACACTTTCACTTTCATTATTTTTTTATAATCTGTTGATATATTTTTGCCTAGATGTTTTCAAAGTCACCTACTGCAGATTTGCTGTATGTGGGAAAGGGTCAACATATTGATATTTTGCATTTGAATTGATGTGGCGCAAACACAAGTCTATTTACCCTTGGACTGATTGTACCAAATTGTTAAAGCAAGTGTCAATGAGCAGGGGCGTAGCTCCCTTTAAGCACTGTAGGCACCTGCCTACACATATTTTTTTAAAATGCCCCAAAATGCAGCTGCGGCGATAGACATCTGCGTAATGTATTGACCAGATCAGCCTGCGCTGTCTGCTCAGACTAATCCGGCCGACACATTCCGTCTTAGGGGGATCGATGTATAGAGTAGTGATTCCTGAAACAGAAAATCCAAAGGAGGCGAAAAGTGTATATCCGGGTAGGCCTGTGTGGCATGCTTAGGCATGTTGATTTTCTCACGAGACGGCCTACACATTGATTATTGCAAAGCTACGCCCCTGATGAGTCGTTTGGACAGGCTCTGTAAAGTTGGTTGCTCAAATGAACATTTTTATCTGGATATTTGTAGAATTGGCAATGGACTCTTCCAATGAAAAGCTGGACCAGTCAATGTCCAAAATTCAGCATTTTTTGAAAGTGTTATAATCTATCTAAGATACTCTTGTATAACACTTACCATCAAATTCTTAGAGACCACTTTTGTAAACATTGTCGCAAAAGGAGTAATGCTTATAATGAGCATTTAATTTCTCCTTTTGGAACCATGCTTTTAACTCGATTTAATCATTTTTACTTTCATTTACATAGAAATTCCATAGTTTTTGCCTAGATGTTTTCAAAGTTATCTAATGCATATATGCTGTATGTGGGAAATGGTCAACATATTGATATTTTGCATTTGAATTGATGCGAAGCAAATATAAGTCATTTATGAACTATTTCAGATACCGGTATATGTTCTCTTTTCACACCAAATATTAGTGCCACCTCACTTCCTTTTCACACATGGAAATATACATTTGAATTAACACTTTCCCCCATACAACAAATCTGCAGCAGGTATACCTTTAATAACTTGTATGCAAATTGGGAAAATCTCTATAAACGAATGTATAATTATGAGTTCAAGTTGAAAACATTGTGGCAAAAGAAGAAATTGTTCATTTTGTCTTATGCAACACTTTTTTCATATGCTTCATATGCATCTCTAAGTGGGAACCCTAGTCAAAGTGGAAGGTACTCCATAGGCAGGTTTTTAACCATCACAGTTAAAGTTGTTAGGCAGTTCTGTAGCAGTTCTTACCCAATTTTCAAGCAGTCATTATTGACTAGCGAAAGGCTTAAAGAGACTTACCTCATTGATTTTTTCTCTGCAAATGGTTTGCGCATCGCCCGGATCATTTTAATGACCTTGACCTTATCGTCCTCTGTCTCTATACTCTTATAAGTTAACCCATGTTGCTTTAATTTGGCCTCAAGGTCAGGATCAAATGGGGCAACCTGCAAATCAAATAAAAAATCATCATATATATATTTTTAAGCTAAGGTCTATATTAATCATTTCGCATTATACCAACACATTTTGAGGCATGATCATCAGCAGCTGATTTTCGAAACATAATGGAATAATGAACAATTTCTCCTTTTGCCACAATATTTTCAACTTGATTCAATATTATACTTTCAATTATAGTGATTCTTTTTTTTGCCAAGATGTTTTCAAAGCAAAGTATCTACTGCCAATGTGATGTTGTTAGAAAAACTTAAAAAAAACATCTGCAGCAAACTATTGATTTTTGATTTGCTTGTTTTGGGTTTTACGCCACTTTCAAAAGCTAAGGTCATATCGAGCCAGACAAGAAAGATAATATAGGTCCGTCACCTTAACACTTTCCCTCATATAAATGCTTTCCGCACCTCAGCAGCAGTAGCAGCAGACAGCTTTTTGAAAACAAAGTGACAAAAGAAGAAATTGCTCAAAACGAGCAATTTCTCCTTTTGACACAAAGTTTTCCACTTTTAGTGGTTATCAATTCAATTATAGAGATTTTCTATTTTTTGACAAAATATGTTCAAAGTCGTCTGCTGCAGAATTGTCGTAATTGATTGATTGGGGTTTAACGCCATTTTTAACAATTTCTCAGTCATATCACGGCGGCCAGTTCACCTACTCATGTGTTTCCTGGTTTTCTCACACCAGTACTCCACACAGCAATCTTCCCAAGCAACTGTCTGCTTTTCCACATAGACTTAGCCCATTGTTGGAAGACGAATGACGCATGTCACTTTTGTCAAACGTCGGAAAGAAAGTTGGCCGTGCCAGGATTCGAACTCACAACCCCTGGATTGACAGCCCACGTCGTTACCGACTGAGCTACTGGGATTCGGTACCTATGAGAAGAGAAGAATCTGTTTTGTTGTTCATGGGTGGTCTTTAATAACAGGGTCATTTATGCAGACAAAGAGTAATTGGGAAGTGAGGTTACTATAGGCAGGGAATTGCTAAACAAAGGTGGTCTTTAGCACAGGTTTTACTGTATTGGTCTGAATCAATATCATGATAGTTAGAAAGGAGTGAAAACATCAGAGAAGAACAATAAATTCTATTAATTATACATGCACCAGTATAGTTGGGTATAATAACAGTTACTTAATACTTAACCCTTTCCCTCATAAGACAATTCTGCAGCAGACGACTTTGAACATATTTTGTCAAAACATAGAAATTCCCCATAATTGAATGGATAACCTATGACAAAAAGTGGAAAACATTGTGGCAAAAGGAGAAATTGCTCGTTTTGAGCAATTTCTTCTTTTGTCACTATGTTTTCAAAAAGCTGTCTGCTATAGAGGTGTCAGAAGGCGTCTATATGAGGGAAAGGTTAATTGTAAATGAGATCTGAAATCCTGATACCTGAATCTATTTCAGGGTAAAAGCTTTGGGAAATATATGATCCAGGTCAAACGAAAACTGACATTTTGACGATTTGAAAATTGTGACAATTATGATCATGTTGCACACTTGTAGACATTTTGTCATCATATTACTTCGCCATAGCAATCCGCTATGGTCGAGTGGTTAGCTTAGGGATTTGAAACCGGGCATCTTGGGTTCCATCCCCAGTCATGGTGGAGTGCCCTTCACAGGGCAAGGCACATTTTCTAGCCTAGTACTGGTTACTGGAAACAGCATAAAACCCAAATAAAAAGATAAATTCACCAAAGGCTTCAAGGATGCATATACCTATGAAGCAATGGAAAACAGGGACATTCTTGATAAAAATTTCACGGAGACTCAGACTGATCTGTATCTTAAGCCTTTCCATCATATAGACGCTTTTTGACGCCTCTGCAGCAGACAGCTTTTTGAAAACATAGTGACAAAAGAAGAAATTGCACAAAACGTGTAATTTCTCCTTTTGCCACAATGTTTTCCACTTTTTGTCATAGGTTATCCATTCAATCATGGAGATTTTCTATTTTTTGACAAATACGTTCAAAGTCGTCTGCTGCAGAATTGACGTATGAGGGAAAGGGTTAACCTTTTGAATTCTAGCACATTTGATAAATCTGAATAAGCACCTTTTTTGAAATTCAAACAATAATTTACTAAATCAATTACACTTTTCTCAAATGTCTATGTCATGTCATTTATTTAAACTATTCTTATAATACTATTTGTATTACCTTACAAATGTTAATTTTGTTGCAATAACATGTAAGATGTTATATGCAAATAAAGAAATTGAATTGAATTGAATTGTAAACATCTAGGCCAAAATATGGAAAATCTCTATTGATGAAAATGTAATTATTGAATTGAGTTGAAAAAATTGTGGCGAAAGGAGAAGTAGCTCATCATGAGTAATTTCTCCTTTTGTCACAATGTGTTCATAAGTTGTCCACTGTAGATGCGTTAAAATGATTCAGCACTTGAAAAAGTGTTAAAGAACAACAACAAAAAGCTTGAATGTACTTACTGAATTTCCTTTAAAAAGAGACCCATGTTGTCGGTTAGTCTGCCGACCAGAGCGCAATCTTTCCCGTGTTGATGTCCGCTCAGATTCCATGTCAAATGATGTTTTACTGGGTAGTCTGTAAATTATTTCGTCCATTTGGTTTCATCATAATAACTGACCGGTGGTCTTGGGTGTTTTGTTTCTACAAAAGAAATACAGCTGGAAACCATGTCAAACAACAATGATCAATATTATAACATGTTAACCCTTTCCCGCATGCAACAAATCTGCAGCAGATGACGTTGAAAACATTTAACCCTTTCCCTCATACGACAATTCTGCAGCAGACGACTTTGAACAGATTTTGCCAAAAAATAGAAAATCTCTATAATTGAATGGATAACCTATGACTAAAAGTGGAAAACATTGTGTCAAAAGGAGAAATTGCACGTTCTGTGCAATTTCTTCTTTTGTCACTATGTTTTCAAAAAGCTGTCTGCTGCAGAGGCGTCAGAAAGCATTTATATGAGGGAAAGGGTTAACCCTTTCCCACATGCACCAAATCTGTAGCAGATGACGTTGAAAACATTTAGGCAAAAATATGAAAAACCTCTGCATGTGTGAAAGTATATTAATTGCACAGAGGTGAAAACATTGAGATCCATTTCTCCTTTTGTCACAATATTTTCACACAACGTCTGCTGCAGAAGTATCAAAAGCATATGTTTGAGGGAAAGTGGTAACAGTGAAAAATCAGACCAGCCAGAAGATGTGCATGCAGTTTCGTCAATAATTCTGAGTTAAACCATATAGTTTTGAGCACTTCCTCGTTATACCACAATGCTTTAAATTGTTGTTTACTACTACTCTATGGCATTGAAAGTCATTAGTATTATAGAAACTGTTTAAGTAAATGTACCATTTTTATGTGACTAGGTAAAGCGGATAAATCAATAACTTAATAGCCCTCTTCTGAAACCTGACCCTCCAGACCACAGGTACTTTAACACTTTTCTTTCGCTTTAGCTGCCAATGTTGCTCAAGAGTTTTCATGTCATTTGGTTTGAAATAAGAAATATGTGAAAAGCTTTGCTTGTAACCCTTTCACACATACAGATGCTTTCTGACGCCTTTGCAGCAGATGACTTTTGAAAACATATTACTACTGAAGTGCCACGCCCAACATGGATCATTTCAATAAGACTGTATTACTACTGAAAGTTTATAACCAACAAGGATTAACATTTCTTTTGGTCTTATTGATTTCTAAATGCTTTCCCCCATACACACCCATTTTGACACTGCAGCACCAGACAACCTTTGAAAACATTGTGGCAAAAGGAGAAATTTATAACAATGAGCAATTTCGCAATTGGCCGAAATGTTTACATCTCTTATAATAATTCAATAAATGTACTTTCATTTATATAGATTTACCATATTTTTGCTTACATATATGTTTTAGAAGTCTTCCGCTTCAGATTTGTTGGGAGTGAGAATGGGATACCAACTCATTCTGTTGGATCATTTACAAAAAAAAAACACTTGAAAGGAGAGTGCAATGGATTAAGTGCAAATACTGCCGGTTTTCCAAACAGGCTTCCAATAATACTCTATTATTAACTCTTTCCTACATAAAGACTTTTGAAAAAAATGTGGCCAAAAAGTGATACTTCTCATAATAGGAGCAATTTCTCTTTTTGTCACAATGTTTGCAATTTATTCAATTTTTGATCTTTCATTTATAGAGAAATTTTTTACTTATTGTCGACTGCTGCAGATTTGATGTATGTGGGAAAGGGTTAAAGAATTAGTAGAGCTATGTTCGCTTTATTTCAAAGTATGTTAACTGCAAATTATACGGAAGTAAGTTCTTCTTTTCCCACAATGTTTTCAATATTTCAGATGTATCAAAAAACTAAATCAGTTATCCCTTTCCCTCATATAGACGCTTTCTGACGCCTCTGCAGCAGACAGCTTTTTGAAAACATAGTGACAAAAGAAGAAATTACACAAAACGTGCAATTTCTTCTTTTGCCACAATGTTTTCCACTTTTTGTCATAGGTTATCCATTCAATTATGGAGATTTTCTATGTTTTGACAAAATACTTTCAAAGTCGTCTGCTGCAGAATTGTCGTATGAGGGAAAGGGTTAACTGCAAATTATGCGGAAGTAAGTTCTTTTCCCACAATGTTTTCAATATTTCAGATGTATCAAAAACTAAATCAGTTATTTGACAGCTGATGACCTTAACAATCTTATATAAGCTAAGTTGATTTACCCTTGCCCACATACAAAACATATGCAGCAGATGAGTTTGAAAACAACTACCTTAACACTTTCCCTCATACGACAATTCTGCAGCAGACGACTTTGAACAAATTTTTTCAAAAAATAGAAAATCTCTATAATGAATGGATAACCTATGACTAAAAGTGGAAAACATTGTGGCAAAAGGAGAAATTGCTCGTTAATTCAATTAATTATATTTACAAATAAAAATGGTGGATTATTTGTACAAACTGCTGACGTCAAACAACTTATAAAATGGGTTTAGTCTGCACTTTCCCACAAACACCAAATCTACAGCAGACGATTGAAAAAATCAAGGTAAAACAGGACAACATTTTCATAAATGAGATTATAGTTATTGTATAGAGTTAAGAATATTGTGTCAAAAGGTGAAATTGTTCATTATGAGCAATTTCCCCTTTTGCCACAATGCTTTCAAAAGTTTATAGAAATCATTTGCTGCAGAAGGGTCAGATAGTGTATGTACGTGGGAAAGGGTTACCAATATTTGATTTATATATCAGTAATGGCTTTAAGGTCAAATTATATTTATGCATTAGAAGTTATTATCAGAGTTATCTGTTATGGTTATGCACCAAGTCCCATAACTCTGACAGAACTGTTAGAATATGATTTTGTTTTTTATTATGAGCAATCATTATTCATCTACTTTAACCCTTTCCAACATATCGCAAATCTGCAGACTTCATAAAGATCTTGTTAAAAATATGCTAAACCTCTAAAAAATGACAGTGTTATCATTGAATAGAGATGAAAACATTCTGGCAAAAGGAGAAATTTCTGTTTATGAGCAATTTCTTCTTTTGCCAAAATGTTTTCAGAAGTCTTCTGCTGCAGAGGCGTTAGAAAGTATCTGCATACATGTTGGAAAATGTTAATTACTATGTATCAAAATATTATCTGCTGCAAAGATGTAAGGAAAATTTGTCTGTATGAGGAGAACAGGACCGATTCATACTTTGGAGCTTACAATAAAACACTTCCATAAAACATCTATATTTTAGTTAAAACTTTTGTAGAAAAGTGTAAGCACTTCAATAAAACATATATATTTTAGTTTAAACTTTTTTAGAAAATTATAGCTTGTGACATATATCATTACTTTATTTACATGCATTTTGAATGCGTTTTATTGAAAGATAACACTGAAACTCGTAACTGTATGTGCAAATAAAAAAATTAACAAAGTTGTTCAAAGAGAAATCTAGGAACATCCTATCGGTCACAGGTCTTTTTAATATGGTCATTTGAAATTGTTGAGGCTAAGTGACCAGCACTGAGAAGATTATTTTGAGTACCACAATAAAAGGATTAAATTTCAGACACATTTTGATGCATCTGCAGCAGACGAATTTTGCAAACATTGTGGCAAAGTAGAACTTGCTCATAATGAGCAATTTCTCCTTTTGCCACGATGTTCACAGCTCTATTGAGTCATTAGTATTCCATTTCATATAGATTTTCCCTTGTTTTTGCTGTTTAACCCTTTCCCTCATACAACAATTCTGCAGCAGACGATTTTCAACATATTTTGTCAAAAAATAGAAAATCTCTTTAACTGAATGGATAATCTACGACTAAAAGTGGAAAACATAGTGGCAAAAGGAGAAATTGCTCATTTTGAGCAATTTCTTCTTTTGTCACTATGTTTTCAAAAGGCCGTCTGCTGCGGAGGCGTCAGAAAGCGTCTATATGAGGGAAAGGGTTAATTCTAGTACGTGGGAAAGGGTTAATATATATTATAAAGTGATATTCCATGGCCAGGATCTCCTCTGATTTCAAATTCAAAATAAAATGTATTATGAATATGATGCTAAAACCTTGACTAATAAAAAGTATGAAACAGACCAGAATACAATGTGTTCTAGTGAAGACATTGCTTAGTAATGTCTGTATATAAGCTTTTACTCATAATTTGAAGCATGGTCTTAGACTAATTTGAACCCTCCCTTTCCCTTATACAGAAACATTTAGAAACACCTGCTGTTGAAAATATGGTGAGAAAATACTCATATTAACACTTCCCCACATATAACAAAACTGCTGCAGTCAACTTAAGCAGCATATTGGCAAAAAACGATAAACAAGTTGAAAATATTGTGGAAAAAGAGCAATTTTTCCTTTTGCTACAATGATTTATCAAACGTAGTCTGCTTCAGAGGCTTTGAAAAGTGTCTGTATGTGGGAAAGGATTACTCAAAATTTCAAATTCTTCTTATCCAAAACTGATATTAATTTCAAATAACCGACATTTATATGTCTCTGTACAAATTCGAACTTAGTTTTTTCCCCTAAAGTTTTCCAATCAATTGACACTTAGTTAATGAATTAAAGGCTCATTCAGTTACAGAAAAAGAAGTAAACAAACTTGTACTTACATAGCGGAACAGTATGAAACAAACAATGTCTTACATCATACCAAATCATCCAACTACGAAAACAAATAACTTGGTCACACTTGATGCCAATTTATGTTCTTTTTATGTAAATGCCTATTTGATTTCCACGTTTATATTCAAACGAATCAACAATAAATATGAAACTTACCACAGATTATAAACAAATATTGTTCAATATGGATAGCTACTATTATAAAAGACTGTTACAGCATTAGAGGCCTAATCAGAATATGAGTACGGGATTTGATTTGCGGGGATCGTCTCAAAAGCGATGAATCCAGGTGAGTAAAAATAAACGCTAAGTAAGATTGGTTGAATTCGACCCAGATGCGTACTTAAATGTGAGTAGAATATTGATATTTCATCAAAGCAACTCACTCATCCTTTATTAATCTTCTTCCTAAAGACGAATCATTGACATTAGGCTACCATTGAGACCTTTAGATAAGCATGTTCCATACACTTGTGCGATAATATGTCTTTGCATTATATAATAATCTACATTCCTGAAGAATTGGTTTATTTCTTTCCTTCTCTGAATGATTTTTTAAGCCACTTTAAACAGTACTTCAGTTAGGTCACAACGTTTTTAATACCCACGGGTACCATTTAACCGTACACCTAATCATTGAGAGGGCGATATATTCTATAGGATGTGCAATCAATGGCCCAGTCGACATCTAGAATTCTAACGAATTTTCCGAGAATTAAACATCATAAAGTATATCATGTGCTATAGAACACCAATACAATGTGCAACCACAACAACCGACAGCATATCATGGGAGCTAGTCAGCAGCAATAATTTCAAGAACAGACTGACGTGTTACGGCCACATCCGGTCGTTTAGCAGTGTTCTGGCCGCATTGTATTGTAGCAATATCTAGCAACGGGATTGTTGCCCGTGGAGGAATTGTCTGAACCAGCAAAACATTCCATTAATAACTTATATGATATCCAAACATCGGCATTTAAACAAGTTATCTATGTGTGTGTTACTATTCATTTACTGCAGGCGTACCGACTCAGTGGTATAGTGGTTAGAGAGTACTGTGAGTGGGGTGGGCGGGACACCCGAGTTCAATCCCGGTCAGGTAATACCAAATACATTTATATTGGTAGACATGGTTTCCCTCATCTTTCCACAATATATAATGGATAGCATACAGACTGATCAATTTGAGTCAGGAGCAACACTGTTGAGATCACAGGTACCAGGCTAAGAAGAGGTAAACTGAAGTATCACATTTTACTATTACATAGAATGTAAAGTGCAGAAAAAAGTTCCCTTTTTGTTTGCACTTAAATCTTCGTTGTAATGTTAAGATGTGATTGTTTTACCTATCACGATACTGGTACCTGTGGTTGAGACGAAACAAAGTTTGAAAAATAAATCATTTATATTTGTAAATTTGCCATCATGTCTAGGAGAAAACGGAAATTCTCGCAAGGGTCGCACCGCTGTAGGTTTAAACAGCGATGATGAACGAGAGAGATGGATAACCACCATGCCAGAGACGAGCGACCTTATTACATATACGGTGAATTCACGACATGATTCTCGATTATATAAACAGAAATATGGTTTCCTTGTGGTATTTGGAATTGAAAATATAAAAGAAAAACTCAGTCTTGTGTCTAAACACATCCTTTATGCCAACCATGATCAAACATAAATGTATATGTATAAACGGTCGCACGCCCAATCCGCTAACCAAGCCTCACAGTCCTCCAAACGCCTTTCACAAACAATGGAGATGCGTTCAGTATATATATTTGTTCCGTAAAAATCCCATTTAAATACAACATTTGAAAACTCTGGGTCTAATCGTATTGGTCGATTTGGGTAATGGTGTATGTATTGGTCATCATAAACAGTCTGTTATTTTGCCAAAGTATCTTAAATTTTATATTAAAGTCATTTCGTTACATTTGTTAATATGTTCAATTATTTATTTCAGGTGTTTTATTCCGAAAGGGTTGCACGTAAACATATGAAACAATTGGTAACTCGAGCATATCCTTAATATTTTATTTCAAAAGTAATCGCACGTGCATCAATCAGTTTGAGACGACCCCGATATTCATATGCACCGTCTCGTATTCCCGATTCAGATTAAATTGTAAAAGCCTATTTAATAATCCTTCCTCTGGTAGACCGAAGAGAACTCTTTAACAACTTTGTAAAAAAGGATTTTCGGAACATTTTTATGATTCCATTCTTATTTAAGTTCTTGTTAGATTTCAAGATACAAATGTCCTTTACTGATAAGCTATTTCTTTAACAGTGTCCTTGCAGTTTCATTTGCACTCCTCTGATCAAATTTTCCCAGATAATTGCAGTTAGATAACTATCACTCAGGTGATCGATTTAGGGCCATCTTGGCCCTCTTGTTACTGTTTTAGAAAAAAAACCATTTGTATCCTTTTTTCTTAAAATAAATAGAAAGTTTATTTGTTTGTTTAGTTTACCTTATATTATTCTCTTTCCCGCATACAACAAATCTATGGCAGACAACTTTGAATACAAATAGGAAGTAAATCTCTATCAAAGATAGTATAATTATTGAATATTGTTGAATTCATTGTGGCAAAAAGGAGAAATATTGACCGCTTTGTCACCAGCACTGTGACATTTTTAGCAAGTACCATAATATATGCTTTATCCCCTTACCCGCTAATCGACATATTTTGAAACATCTTCAGCAGGCAACTCTAAAACACTGTGGCCCTTTTTGCCACTCAAATTTAATAAATATTCTTTCGTTTATTGCAAATTTTAAAAAAATTGTAAAGATATTTTCAAAGTTGTTTGTTGTAGACTTGTTGTATTTGGGAAAGCGTTATTTTCTTAATAGGATATGTACTATGGCAAGACCTCCTACTGATCCAGGTCCCTGATTAAAAGTTCAAATGAGACGTTCCACGAGAAAACCAACATTATGGTGTCTGTGTACTGTATCGATCAGCCTGCGCAGTTCGCGCAGGCTCATCCGAGCCGACACATTCAGTCTCAGAGGGATAGAGTAATGGTTCCTGAAACAGAAAATCCACAGGAGGCGAAAAGTGTCCGTCCTGGTTAGCCTGCGTGGCATGATTAGGCTGATCCGGGTCAATACGTTACGCAGAGTCCACAATGTTGGTTATCTAGTGGGACGGCTCAAATGCGATATGAAAATCGATGCAAGATCAGGACAAATATAAGTATGAAACAGACTGAATGCACTTATTTAAACATAAATTGTTTATCATAACATTTCTTCTACAGGAACATCAAAAGTTGTCTATATCTGGGAAATATTATAATTTAGATCTCATTTCAAATATCACATCAAGATAAATAAACATCCAGACAAAAAAGCCTTTGTAAATAACATAATGCTTCTGTAATAATTGAAAAATACATATTGTATGAAACCATAAAAAAATCAATATTGTTAACCATTAATTTTTGTTGTCTGAAATATACTCATTTCTTGTGATTTACATCACTCGTATTTAACCAATGAGCTCAACATGATATTTGGTAAAGGTAGCCTGTTATCCCAGATGAATGTAATGTAGATCATAGGTGCAAGAAATTCAGATAAAACATGTTTGGTGAACTTGCTGCCAGCATATTTAGTCCTTTTAGGGAAGTGCTGTATTTATTCACAGTAGTATTTTGTTAAAATGTATGTCTATTTGTCTTTGTATGCACATCATGACATGTACATTGAAACTATTTTGACGATCAAGTCATATGAATAAAGCTTCTTCTCTGTTCTGTGCTATAACCGACCTCCCTAATATAATACAAGAAGGCCATGATGGCCCTGGATCGCTCACGGTACCTGATTTTTGTTACACTATAGCTATATAAGCCCCGCCCCCTGGCGGCCATAGTTTTCGACCAATCAACTTGGCTTGAAAGAATCTGATAGAGGGTCACCCTAGGAACATTTCTACAAAATTATTTGTAAATCGGCCTGACCATTTTGGACGAGAAGATTTTTTAAGTTTTCACTATAGCCATATAATGCAAAATAGCCCTGCCGACTGGCGGCCATGCTTTTCGACCAATCAACATGGCTTGAAGGAAGCTGAAAGTGGGTCACTTAAGGAACATTTCTACAAAAAAAATTGAAAATCGGCCTGACACTTTCGGAGAAGGAGATTTTTTTTAAGTTTTCACTATAGCCATATAAGGCAAAATAGCCCCGTCCCCTGGCGGCCATGTTTTTCAAAAACTTTTGTGGTACAATATATGAACAGACAGACAAAGGTACAAGTGAAATGCTTCCCTATTAAAAGTAGCAAATTCCTTTATTATTACAACCTGTAAACAGAAGTCTGAAGCAGAGGCATCGACATGCATCTCAATGTATCTAAAAAAAAAAAAGGTTAAACAGGCATAGGCAATATAATTTGTCTCATTGAAATTGAATGAAATTACAAAGGTGGGAAAACTTTCTAACATATTTTAAAATAATCTGTATCATCGAATTTAGAGTATATTTTAAACCAATATATCATATTTTAAACAGCAACAGACAACGTAAAAAAATATTTCTTCTTTTTCAAAAATGTTTCAACTTTATATCAAACCTATAAATACCTGCAATTTCATAGATGTTAAACTGTATACAAGCAAATGACACTAAAACATATTCAAAAATGGTAAAAGAATGTAACAAACTTACTTAAAATAAAGAACATCATGTTTTGTTTAGATTAAATCAAACAATGATCAAACCAAATCATCCAACTTCAGAACTAAATAATTTTATCACAATTGATACCAAGGTTATATTTTAATTTTTTATTTTTTATCTTAATGTCTATTTGCTTTACACTTAACAAGCACATCAACAATAAATATGAATCTGATGACACTTTACATGTTTCTATACTGGTGAATATAAATAACTTTTATTGATTAATCCTTACTCTGATATAGTAAATCTGCAGCAGACGACTTTTCAAACATCTTGGTAAATATTAGAAGAAATCAATGTAAATGAATGTAGATATATTGAATAGAGTTTAAAACACTGTGGCAAAAGGAGAAATTGCTCTTGATAAGAAAAATCTCATATTGCCACAATGGCTTTAAAAGTCGTCTGACGCAGATGCATTGATGAATTTGCGAGCGGGAAATGGGTTAATCCCTTTCGTGATACAGATTATTGATCAGTGCTAGGTTAGTAAATGTGCCCTTCACCATGCCCGCTGCGAGTGAGTATCGAACTCGCGATGCCCCATTTGATAGCACCCGCCCATGGCAGATTTGATAACGCCACGCTTACCACCTGGCCAGTCGATTTGATAGCACCACGAGTATCATCCGGCCATGGTAGTTTCGATAACATCACGCTTACCACCTGGCCAGTTGATTTGAAAACATCACGCTTACCACCTGGCCAGTTGATTTGATAACACCACGCTTACCACCTGGCCAGTTGATTTGATAACATCACGCTTACCACCTGGCCAGTTGATTTGAAAACATCACGCTTACCACCTGGCCAGTTGATTTGATAACACCACGCTTACCACCTGGCCAGTTGATTTGATAACACCACGCTTACTACCTGGCCAGTTGATTTGAAAACATCACGCTTACCACCTGGCCAGTTGATTTGATAACACCACGCTTACCACCTGGCCAGTTGATTTGATAACACCACGCTTACCACCTGGCCAGTTGATTTGATAACACCACGCTTACCACCTGGCCAGTTGATTTGATAACATCACGCTTACCACCTGGCCAGTTGATTTGATAACACCACGCTTACCACCTGGCCAGTTGATTTGAAAACATCACGCTTACCACCTGGCCAGTTGATTTGATAACACCACGCTTACCACCTGGCCAGTTGATTTGAAAACACCACGCTTACCACCTGGCCAGTTGATTTGATAACACCACGCTTACAACCTGGCCAGTTGATTTGATAACACCACGCTTACCACCTGGCCAGTTGATTTGATAACACCACGCTTACCACCTGGCCAGTTGATTTGATAACACCACGCTTACCACCTGGCCAGTTGATTTGATAACACCACGCTTACCACCTGGCCAGTTGATTTGATAACATCACGCTTACCACCTGGCCAGTTGATTTGATAACACCACGCTTACCACCTGGCCAGTTGATTTAAAAACATCACGCTTACCACCTGGCCAGTTGATTTGATAACACCACGCTTACCACCTGGCCAGTTGATTTGAAAACACCACGCTTACCACCTGGCCAGTTGATTTGATAACACCACGCTTACAACCTGGCCAGTTGATTTGATAACACCACGCTTACCACCTGGCCAGTTGATTTGATAACACCACGCTTACCACCTGGCCAGTTGATTTGATAACACCACGCTTACCACCTGGCCAGTTGATTTGATAACACCACGCTTACCACCTGGCCAGTTGATTTGATAACACCACGCTTACCACCTGGCCAGTTGAATTGATAACACCACGCTTACCACCTGGCCAGTTGATTTGATAACACCACGCTTACCACCTGGCCAGTTGATTTGATAACACCACGCTTACCACCTGGCCAGTTGATTTGATAACACCACGCTTACCACCTGGCCAGTTGATTTGATAACACCACGCTTACCACCTGGCCAGTTGATTTGATAACATCACGCTTACCACCTGGCCAGTTGATTTGATAACACCACGCTTACCACCTGGCCAGTTGATTTGATAACACCACGCTTACCACCTGGCCAGTTGATTTGATAACACCACGCTTACCACCTGGCCAGTTGATTTGATAACATCACGCTTACCACCTGGCCAGTTGATTTGATAACATCACGCTTACACTCTGGCCAGTTGATTTGATAACACCACGCTTACACTCTGGCCAGTTGATTTGATAACACCACGCTTACAATCTGGCCAGTTGATTTGATAACACCACGCTTACCACCTGGCCAGTTGATTTGATAACACCACGCTTACAATCTGGCCAGTTGATTTGATAACACCACGCTTACAATCTGGCCAGTTGATTTGATAACACCACGCTTACAATCTGGCCAGTTGATTTGCTAACACCACGCTTACCACCTGGCCAGTTGATTTGATAACACCACGCTTACAATCTGGCCAGTTGATTTGATAACACCACACTTATCATCCGGCCATGGCAGTTTCGATAACATCATGCTTACCACGCGGCCATGGCAGATTTCTATCAAATCCATTGGGACAAACAAACAAATTGTTCATAATGTGCAATTTCTCTTTGATCCACCATGTTTTAAACTCTGTTTATAATCACTTTCATTTTCATAATTTTACCTAGCTATATATTAAGAATCGAACTGAACAGTACAGATCTTTTATTTACAACTTGAGCATGAAAACAAAAATATACATACAGAAATGTTTAAGACAATAAACATAAATCAAAAACAAAAGTAATTAATAAAGTCATCTGCTGCAAATATGCTGTATGTGGGAAAATGTACAAACTGTAGAACTAGGGATGGTGAAAGGTTATTCCATTACATATAACATTACACTATTCGTGATCAACAATAGATTATATAAATACCTGAATGGTAATGTATTTTCTAATACTTACTCAACCTTCATTACCCCTTTCACACTTGCAGACACATTTGGATGCATTTGCAGCAATCTCATTACCTCTTTCCCACCTGCAGACGCATTTTGACGCAATAGCAGTAGACGGCTCTTGAAAACGTTGTGGCCAAAGGTGAGCAATTTCTCCTTTGGCCACAATGTTTTCAACTTTATTTAACGATTAAGCTATCTTTTATGGCGATTTTTCAGGTTGTTGTCACTATGTATTTAAAGTCGTCTGCTGCAGATTTGTTGCATATGGGAAAGGGTTAAAACCAGAGCATAACTTCGTGATGAGCAATTTCTCCTTTGGCCACAATGTTTTCAACTTTATTTAACGATTAAGCTATCTTTTATGGAGATTTTTCAGGTTTTTGTCACTATGTATTTAAAGTCGTCTGCTGCAGATTTGTTGCATATGGGAAAGGGTTAAAACCAGAGCATAACTTCACTTGCCCGTATATAGGTACAGCAAGGTGTTTTTTTGCCTGATTTTAATGAGATTTCATTTGAAGCAGGTGACTTTTAAAAAAATTGTGACAACAAGGAGAAATTGCTCATAATGAATTATGTTCAATAATATTTAGAACATGTTATCAAAGTCGTCTTCTGCAGATTTGTCATATGAGGGAAATGGATAATCCTTCCTATAATCTGGCTTAGTGTATTGCCTCGTTAGCCTACTATTTGAAATCATTGTTGGAACAAGTGAATTTGCTCAAAAGAAGCCATTTATTTAGAATCATTTTGAGTAGGCCTACTTTATCTTGTACCTTAACTATCACAGACAAAGTGAATTGCCG
This sequence comes from Serripes groenlandicus, assembly GCA_031761405.1. NCBI lineage: Eukaryota > Metazoa > Mollusca > Bivalvia > Cardiida > Cardiidae > Serripes > Serripes groenlandicus. Next base: position 12,025,122 of record JASEVX010000004.1, read on the forward strand.
TATCCTCCAAAAAGTAATGTTATCTATAAGAAACACATGGTTTGATAGAATATTAATCAATCTTCATCAAGTTTTGATTAATTTATTCATTATCAGTTAGGAAAAAGAATATAGAATCAACTAGGAAGAACAAAGGGAGTATGAAATTTACCTTTTTCACCTATTGAATAATAATACAATTTCCAAATTATAATATTTCCAGATTTTGTTTTACTAGCGCTAAATAGGCCCACTTTAACTGGACTAAAAAGACTCATAAACGGTCACAGAATAAAACAAGAGAACTAATAAACAACACATAGTATTGATGTGTGTCATACAAAAAATGGAATTTTGAAGTATTCATATATAGACGGAAGATGGCAGTTAGGCTGTAAACAGTTTGGTGTATATATATATACATTCACAGAAACCTTTGCCACTTTTGCAGATCATTCATAAGTAACAATTTCTCCTTTTCCAATGATGTATTTTATTCTGTTTTTCAATCGGTCCAGATTGTTTTATAAGGTTAAAAAGCCCCCATTTGACATGAGGCAGCTCCTCTATTAATCTTTCATTAGTTTAAATTAATCTTCACGGTACTTTATATTTATGACTTATTTTATGTGTATAAACTGCTTTGGCTCTTTCCAAGGAACAACGATACATAGAGACACATTTGCAGCAGGCTAGTTGATGCATCGTTAAGGTCGAGTCCCGGTAGCTCAGTCGGTAACGACGCGGGCTGTCAATCCAGGGGTTGTGAGTTCGAATCCCGGCTCGGCCAACTTTCTTTCCGACGTTTGACATAAGTCATTGCGACATGCGTCATTCGTCTTCCACCAATGGGCTAAGTCTATGTGGAAAAGCAGCCAGTTGCTTGGGAAGATTGTTGTGTGGAGTACTGGTGTGCGAAAACCAGGAAACATATGAGTAGGTGAACTGGCCGCCGTGATATGACTGAGAAATTGTTAAAAACGGCGTTAAACCCCAAACAATCAACATCTTTAAGAGTGATTGTAAGGGAAGAAGATAACTCTTCAAAAATGACTTAAACTATGTCTGCATCAAAATTAAATTTCCAAGTTTACAAGATGTTACATAATCTTCAATGTTAACTCTCTTTCCCTCTTGTAGTAAATCTGCAGCAGATGACTTTGAAATTATCTTGGCAAAAATATCGAATATCTCTATAAATAAAACAATTATACTATTTAACCCTTTGCCTCATACGACAATTCTGCAGCAGACGACTTTGAACATACTTTGTAAAAAAATAGAAAATATCTATAATTGAATGGATAACTTATGACTTAAAGTGGTAAACATTGTGGCAAAAGGAGAAATTGCTCGTTTTGAGCAATTTCTTCTTTTGTCACTATGTTTTCCAAAAGCCCTCTGCTGCAGAGGTGTCAGAAAGCGTCTATATGAGGGAAAGGGTTAAGTTGAAAACATTGTGGCAAAAGGAGAAATTACTTATTGTGAGCTATTTCCAATAGTCAACTGCATCAAAAAGGTAGGAAAGGGTTCCTTTTTCACTGACACTATTGACAAATCTGCAGAAGATCAATTTGTAGTCTCCTTGAAACAGACAAATAGTTTGTATCAAACAATTTTATTCTCGTCTCTCAACATCCTGTTTTAAAATTTCCCTTTGTTGAGTTTGTTCTATTCTTTTGAAATGATATCACCTTCAGTAAAGTTTAAAAATAGCCAACTAAACTGTTTAACCCTTTCCAACATAAAACAAATCTGCAACAGACGACATTGAAAAACCTACAAATTCCAGTACAATAATGGAATACAGATGAAAACATTGTGGCAGAAGGTAAACAGTGCCAACTTTGAGCAACTTCTCCCTTTGCAACAATGTGTTATCAAGAGTGCCGCAATCGAACGATCGTCTGCTTTTTTCTAAGTTTCATCTGAAAAAGTTGAATAGTTTGTGAGTTATGAGGTAAGGTTAAAGTTTTGTGAGTTATGAGGTAAGGTTAAAGTTGTGTGAGTTATGAGGTAAGGTTAAAGTATTGTGAGTTATGAGGTAAGGTTAAAGTATTGTGAGTTATGAGGTAAGGTTAAAGTTTTGTTAGTTATGAGATAAGGTTAAAGTTTTGTGAGTTATGAGGTAAGGTTAAAGTTTTGTTAGTTATGAGGTAAGGTTAAAGTTGTGTGAATTATGAGGTAAAGTTAAAGTTGTGTGAGTTATGAGGTAAAGTTAAAGTTGTGTGAGTTATGAGGTAAGGTTAAAGTTGTGTGAATTATGAGTTAAGGTTAAAGTTGTGTGAGTTATGAGGGAAGGTTAAAGTTTTTATGATGTAAGGTTAAAGTTGTGTGAGTTATGAGGTAAGGTTAAAGTTTTGTGCGTTATGAGGTAAGGTTAAAGTATTGTGAGTTATGAGGTAAGGTTAAAGTTTTGTTAGTTATGAGGTAAGGTTAAAGTTTTGTGAGTTATGAGGTAAGGTTAAAGTTTTGTTAGTTATGAGGTAAGGTTAAAGTTGTGTGAATTATGAGGTAAAGTTAAAGTTGTGTGAGTTATGAGGTAAGGTTAAAGTTGTGTGAATTATGAGTTAAGGTTAAAGTTGTGTGAGTTATGAGGGAAGGTTAAAGTTGTTATGATGTAAGGTTAAAGTTGTGTGAGTTATGTGGTAAGGTTAAAGTTTTGTGCGTTATGAGGTAAGGTTAAAGTATTGTGAGTTATGAGGTAAGGTTAAAGTTTTGTGAGTTATGATGTAAGGTTAAAGTTGTGTGAGTTATGAGGTAATGTTAAAGTATTGTGAGTTATGAGGTAAGGTTAAAGTTTTGTGAGTTATGAGGTAAGGTTAAAGTTGTGTGAGTTATGAGGTAAGGTTAAAGTTGTGTGACAACGCAGACGACGACGTCGACGCAAAGAGTATCACAATACCCAGACTTTTTTCTTCGATAAACAGACGAGCTAAACAATTGTATACATGTGGGAAAGAGTTTAGAAGACTTTTGTGGATCAGGAATTAACTCTTTAATCGTGAACAACAAGTTTTCAATTAAAATGTAACATGGAAGAAGTATAAACAACAATTTCCCTTATACCTGACAACCTTTTGATGCCTCTGCTGTAAACAGCTTTATTTTTTAAAACTGTTTAACCCTTTCCCTCATATAGACGCTTTCTTACGCCTCTGCAGCAGATGGATTTGTGAAAACATAGTGACAAAAGAAGCAATTTCTCCTTTTGCCACAATGTTTTTCACTTTTAGTCATAGGTTATCCATTCAATTATAGAGATTTTCTAATTTTTTTACAAAATATGTACAAACTTTGGGCCTAAAATAAAATATTGTTTGTTTGCCGCTTCCGCTTCCGCCCGACCCACGTGTTTACCGCCGGTCCGATTTTTTTTCCTTCCAATTTTTTTTTTTGTATTTACCTACCTACCTACCCACCCCTAATTGGCATGGGTCGGAAGCAGCAAACAAACAATTTTTTAATTGTGGCCAAGTCGTCTGTTGCAGAATTGTCGTTTGAGGGAAAGCGTTAAATAGAATCCATTTGGTTAGTTTTGATTACGAGATAGTTCGTTGGGTTTGAGATTGGGGTTTCGTACCTACATGTACGGACAATAAATTGTTGCTTTAAGAATCAGTCTTCAACCCTTTTCTACATACTGATACTTTCTGAATCTGCTGCAGGTGACTTTTGAAAACATTGTGGCAAAAATGAGAAATTGCTCATAATGATAAATTTCACATTAAGTAAAAATGTTTTCAACTTTATTTAATAGTAAAACACTCATTTATTGGTGGGGTTTTTTAATTGCCAAAATGTTTCAAAGTCGTCTGCTGCAGATTTCTTGTATTTTGGAAAAGAGGTTAAAGAGGTATCTCATAAGTACAAGTTTATAAAGGGCAATAAATAAAACATTCAGAACCCGTCAGCATAATTAAATCTTTCAAATAGGCAGACACATTTGCACACTGACAGCAGACGCCTTTTGAAGTCAATATTGCAAAATAATAAAAAAAATCATAATAAGCTATTTGTTTCCTTTTGCAACTCTTTCAATAATTATACTTTTATTTAATATCTTTGCCTAGAGTGTTTTCAAAGCCGTATGCTGCAGCGTTGCTGTTTGCGGTGAAGTGTTTAATACAAGCTGATAATGGTTGCATGTATTATCTTCAAAAAAAAATTGACAGAAAATGGGAACTTTGCTAAACCTATAGGTATGTTGTCCCATATAAGGCAACATTTTTACAAATCTAAATATCCTACCTGACGGCTTGAATCTTAGACGTCTAGGTCCAAAGGAAAATACTCTACCATGTTGCTACAAAAGGAAGTTCTAAAGCATTCAGAATATAAGTGTCCCCTCATAAACAAACCTTTGTTTACATATGAATGACATATCCTCTTCCCAAGATGAATTTATATACCAAATCTGGTACATGCAAATCGCATGGTACAATATATATGGTTTAACCCTTTCCCACATATAGACGCTTTCCGACGCCTCGTCAGCAGACAACTTTTGGAGATATTGCTTATGTTGAGCAATTTCTCTATTTGCCATGTTGTTGTGTGTGCAATGTTTTCAACTTTATTCAATGATTATTAGTCGCCGGGCAGAAGCCCGCGACTTCTATTTTTAATAGCTTTTCGGAAATCACATGGGAGGGCGGCTTATTATTAGAAAGAAACAAATCTAGATGATTTGAACATATTACAATTGTGGTTGTTTACGAACACTAATAAATGACACATCTAAAATAAAATAAATATTCCGATTTTTTAATGTTTGCAGTTTTTTTTATTTCACTCGCATTTAAGTTTTTTGTCTTATTTACGAAGACAAAAGTGGTCCCTTCAAGACGTGAACCAACACCCCCTAATGCAGACTCTTATGTGTCATCATTGAGGTCAATTTCGGATTCTCCTTTTAATAGCAATTTTAACTTACTAAATGTTGTTTTCATGTTCAAAGAGATGTCTTGATTTGTGTAGAATTCATTTAATAATGTTAATCCATGAATATCTAAAGTAGGAACTGTTTCTAAGCTAAATATAGACTCTATTCTGTTGTGTAGTTTCGTGACCTTTAACATCGATTTTCGCGCATGCGCATTTCGATATGAAAAAGCGAGTGATATTATTTTATTTTAGACACGTACAAGACGAATGTTTGACGCAAAGCGTCAGAGAAGCCGCAATATTTCGTTGTACATGTAGAAATAAGAAAAAAAGAACATTTTTAAATCCACAAACAATAGAACAATTTAAACTGTAGACGGTAATGCTGATATATTTCTCCTTTTGAAGACTTTTGTTTTCTTCAAATTACCTCCCTTTAAAGCAATACCAGGATATTTACCTTGTGATTCGAATAAGATTGACAAACATTGAAATTATATGAAGCCAGATAAATGTGTACACATTTCGTTAATTTTTTATAGATACCCTAATGTATAGGTATGTATATAAAATTTATAAGCAAATGTTTTCATAACTACGTTCCTAATGTTTGAATAGACTAAGGAAAGTCAAGAATACATAAATAAATCAATGCAGTCTTTTCCGGCGACATTGATGCCTTGCATCAACTTTCTCTTGTACTTTCATTGATAGAGCATTTTCAAAGTCGTCTGCTGCAGAATTGTTGTGTGTGGGAAAGTCTTATCTGAAAGGACGGACAGGGTGCTTACCTAGTAAACAAACAGTGAAACAATGCTATTGCACAAGTCCTACATTGCAATAAAAAATTATTCCATTTTATTTTTAGGTTATATGCCATTTTCAACATTATTTCAATTATGTCATGGCAACAATGCACTAATTCATGATCCCTTGGTGACTAACCAGTACTCGGCTAGGAAACTTGCCGTTCCAAAGGACACGTGACATCATGACAGCCACTGTCAGGGATCGGACCAAGGACACTCATTCTATAAACCCCAGACACTAAACATCTCGAGCCTGGAGGATTCATAACATGAGAAGAAAATCGACTATTAGATTATAGGTGGCAGTACTAACAGTGAAAAGAGGTTGATAACTATTAACCCTTTCCCTCATACGACAATTCTGCAGCAGACGACTTTGAAATTTTTTTGCAAAAAAGTAGAAAATCTCTATAATTGAATGGATAACCTATGTCTAAAAGTGGAAAACATTGTGGCAAAAGGAGAAATTGCACGTTTTGTGCAATTTCTTCATTTGTCACTATGTTTTCAAATACCCATCTGCTGCAGAGGCGTCAGAAAGAGTCTATATGAGGGAAAGGGTTAAACCTATAATATGAAAGTGTATTAACTACAACTTGAAAGAAATGCATATACATTTGGCAAGCATTAACGTTCACACGTTTACACATGTAGTCACATGTTGATGCTTCTGCAGCAGACTTCTTTTGAAAATACAGACGCAAAAGCAGAAATATATTTTCAAAGTCGTTTGCTCAAGTTATTTTTATTATTGGTTTAAATCAATATAGCCATGTCAATCTTGCCTTGAAACAGAATACTTTAGCTAACGCTTTTTGATGAACAATTTCTTTTTTTTTTCGTTTCCTAAAATTTGTACTAGCATTTATCTAGATGTCTTCTTATCCTGAAGTTATTTAAAAAAAATCCTAAACAACATTTCACTTAATTGGTTTATATTGGACAATTGAGCCTATAGTATGCATGTGTTTTCTATTAAGAGAATGAGGTCAAGGCTTTGTCATTAAATATTTACCATGCCCAATTAACACTTGATAACAATCGCATATCCTGAACCCAATATTTACTGCCTTGTATCGAACAACAATTAAAGAACAAACAGCCCAATAGGTCACTCAGCCTCCATTAACAGAGATCATGATCAGAGTTTAAAATTCTCTCTTTAGAGATATTTTTTGTTTTACAATAATGCTTTGTTTGCGGGACGGTGTCTGATGGTCCGTCAGTATCGTACGTGACGTTTATGGAGCAAGGTACTTCTTCAATGTTACATCTATTTTGATGAAACTTGGTACACGTGCTCATCATGTATTGCATATGTGCAAGACACACACTTGAATCAACCCTTGAACTTACTATATCAGTCAGTGTGACATAATACTGGGTTAGTTGAACTACTTCTTCAATTTAATCACGAATTTCAGATGTGCAGAACGAATTTGTCTTCCCACCTCTTTTGGCATCCTAGAGTTATCTTCACACGAACTTACCCTTTTTAGCTCACCTGAGCTTTGCTCAAGGTGAGTTATTGTGATCGCCTTTTGTCCGGCGTCCGTCGTCCGGCGTCCGGCGTCCGTCGTGCGTCGTCCATGGCAACGAAACCGAAAAAACTTACAAATTCTTCTTCTCCCAAATTGGTTGGCAGATTTTCAAATAATTTTAGTGCAAACTTAAAAAATCTTCTCCTCCAAAAGTGTCAGGCCGATTTTCAAATAATTTTGTTGAAATGTTCCTTGGGTGATCCTCTATCAGATTCCTTCAAGCCATGTTGATTGGTCAAAAAACATGGCCGCCAGGGGGCGGGGCTATTTTGCCTTTTATGGCTATAATGAAAACTTAAAAAATCTTCTCCTCCATAAGTGTCAGGCCGATTTTCAAATAATTTTGTAGAAATGTTCCTTGGGTGACCCTCTATCAGATTCCTTCAAGCAATGTTGATTGGTCGAAAAACATGGCCGCCAGGGGGCGGGGGCTATTTTGCCTTATATGGCCAAAGTGAAAACTTAAAAATCTTCAACATCTTCTCCTCAGTAACCAGTGGGTCAATTGGGATGAAACTTCACAGAAAGCATCCTCTTAATGACCTCACCAGAATTCCTTCAAATTTTAGGGATCCATGCAGAATTCTGGTTTCCATGGCAACGAAACGAAAAAAACTTCAAAATTCTTCTTCTCCCAAACTGGTTGGCAGATTTTCAAATAATTTTGTAGAAATGTTCCTTGGATGACCCTCTAACAGATTCCTTCAAGCCATGTTGATTGGTCAAAAAACACGGCCGCCAGGGCTATTTTGCCTTATATGGCAATAGTGAAAACTTAAAAAATCTTCTCCTCCGAAAGTGTCAGGCTGATTTTCAAATAATTTTGTAGAAATGTTCCTTGGGTGACCCTCTATCAGATTCCTTCAAGCCATGTTGATTGATCGAAAAACATGGCCGCCAGGGGGGGGGGGGGCATTTTGCCTTATATGGCTGTAGTGCAACTTAAAAAATCTTAATCTCCAAAAGTGTCGGCCTGATTTTCAAATAATTTTGTAGAAATGTTCCTTGGATGACCCACTTTCAGATTCCTTCAAGCCATGTTGATTGGTCAATAAACATGGCCGCCAGTAGGCAGGGCTATTTTGCATTATATGGCTATAGTGAAAACTTAAAAAATCTTTTGCAAAATCCATGCAAAATTCTTCAAGCCAAGTTGATTGGTCGGAAACTATGGCTGCCAGGGGGCGAGGCTTATATAGCTAAAGTGACAAAAAAAACAAAAAACGGGTGAGCGATTCAAGGGCCATCATGGCCCTCTTGTTTATATTATAAGTCAGTGCAACATATAGTTTGTGAAGCGAACTACTTCTTCAATTTTAAAGATATTTTGATGAAACTTGGTACACACATTCGTATCATGCATTTCAGATGTGCAGGACTAATTTGTATAAAAGGTTAAATTCGCATTCTCGATTCATCCTTCCTTCAAGACTACACACTTGCAAAGCAGTGTGCTGTATTAAATCACCTTTAGTGAGTTTTAGTTGATGGTCCTATATCGCTCACCTGATTTAATAAAACTGAAAAGTATTCAATGCTCTTACTTCAAATATAAGGAAAATGAGACCAGCCTTCTGATGTCCATCTGTCATTGCAGATGGTCATCCAATGAACATGTTTGATAAATTATTTTTAAATCGGGCCAGTGCTTTTGTACATGAAGATTTTTAAAGTTTTCACTGTATATTCATATAAGGATAACAATTTTCAAATCGGGCCTGACTTTTGGAAAAGAAGATTTTTAAAGCTTTGGAATTTCCCCCCATTTCTGATGACGCAGCAACCACTCTTTGAACACGTTTTGATGACGGCCACACTCCTGTGAAATTATTTTAAAAGACCAGTTTTTTCAGAGAAGCTCAGTTGAGCTAAAAAGTAAAAGTTGCTCTCATTGAATAATTTCGTCCTTTCCAAAATTGGTTTCCAATATGTCTAAAGTTTTAATTTCTTAAGCCTACCAATCTTTCCTGTGAAGACTACGTATTGATTATGAGGTAATTGTATAAGCGAACGGCTGTTTGGTATTGTTAACCCTTTCCCTCATATAGACGCTTTCTGACGCCTCTGCAGCAGACGGCTTTTTGAAAACATAGTGACAAAAGAAGAAATTGCACAAAACGTGCAATTTCTCCTTTTGCCACAATGTTTTCCACTTTTTGTCATAGGTTATCCATTCAACTATGGAGATTTTCTATGTTTTGACAAAATAAGTTCAAAGTCGTCTGCTGCAGAATTGTTGTATGAGGGAAAGGGATAAGCGAACCGCTGTTTGGTATTGTAAAGAGGAACAAGGGCATTGGTACTAGATTATGCCCTCAACATCGAAAGGTACGTACGTAGGTAAGACAACCAAATATTGTGTATGGTCTGTCTTGATCAATAAGCTATTTGAATGACATATTCAACCCTTTTCCTCATACAGAACCATTTTTACAACTCTCTGCAGAAGACTTTTGAAAACATTACGACAAAAGTTGAAATTGCGTATCATGAGCAATTTCTCCTTTAATGTTTCAACCCGATTCAATTAATATGCTTTCATTTACAGAATTTTCCATAAGTCTGCCAATATGTTTTTAAAGCCGTCTGGTGCAGACTTGTTGTATAATAGAAAGGGTTAATAAATATAAATTTCGAAACAAGAGCTGTTGCAAAACAGCAAAGCTTGCTGGTGGGGCCATGAAAGTAAAGTAAGACCAAAAGATATTGTCAACCTTTTCCCACATACAACACATCTGCAGCAGACGACTTTGAAAACAAATTGACAAAAATATGAAAAACACCATAAATGCGAGTTATTTTATTAAATAAGATTTGAAAACATTGCGGTAAAAGGAGAAATTGCTCATTATGAGAAATATCTTTTTTTGTCACAATGCTTTTAAAAGTTGTTCGCTGCAGATGCGTCAGAAAGCGTCTATATGAGGTAAAGGGTTGATGCAGGTGATGACACAGACGCTACCAACACTAGGATGACAACATAAGCTCTCATCCACAATAGTCCCCACTAGCTGATAAAACGAGACAAGAGAATCAGTATCGTTCCCCCTAATCATTTCCCGCATAAAGACGCTTTCTGTAGCCTCTGCAGCAGACGACTTTTAAAAACATTCACATAAATGTAGAAATTGCTCACTTTTTCTTTTGTGTCAATGTTTTCAACTTGTATCAATACACGTAATTGGACATTCAATTATAGAAGTTTTTCATTATTTAGCCTAGATGATTTCTATGGAAGCGTCCTAGGTCCAGTCTGCGATATTTTTGAGAGATATTATCTCCCAATTAGGAGATAGCAAGTCCTAATTAGGTGATACTAAGTCATAATTAGGAGATATTATGTTGTAATCTACTAATTATGACTTAGTATCTACTAATTAGGACTTAGTATCTCCTAATTAGGAGATAATATCTCTCAAAAATATTACAGACTGTGGCACTAGGACGCTTCCATAGATTTCAATCTAATCTGCTGCAAATGTGTTGTATGTGGGAAAGGTGTAATACTTCTTGCATCTTTCTATAGAAAGAAGTAAAAAATCTTTGAAAGACATCTCCCAAGCTTTTAACTCTCTTTCAAAACTATTTCACAGAAAAAATGTCTTTATTAGGCGACTGTCTTTCACATTTTTATCTTAGCTGCACAAGATGGTCAAAATCATCAATAAACAAGTGCTAATTATCAGTTTGATCAAGTTTCTTATTTTTTATTTGCCAAATAGTAAAAGCAAGCTCAACACAATATCAAAACAAATGTTTTATTTATAACAAAGATTTATTCAGTGATATCTAAGTACAATTTCTCTTTCACTTAAAATAAGTAACTTGCAATAAATTATAACGAGTCACTCCAGGAAAACCAATCATCACACATTTACAACGACGAAACATTGTACATATATGAGATTTTGTCATGCTGCTCTGAATCTACATCTGTTATGCTTCACCAACCATCACACATTTACAATGATGAAACATTGTACATATATGAGATTTTGTCATGCTGCTCTGAGTCTACATCTGTTATGCTTCACCAACCATCAGACATTTACAATGATGAAACATTGTACATATATGCGATTTTGTCATGCTGCTCTGAGTCTACATCTGGTATGCTTCACCAACCATCACACATTTAGTGATTTACAATGATGAAACATTGTACATATATGCGATTTTGTCATGCTGCTCTGAATCTACATCTGGTATGCTTCAGTTGCATTTCCGAAGCATGGCCTAAAATTGAACCCTTGATTAGTAACTCTAGCAGATCAGCTGTGTTGGCTGTTGCAATGGTAATCAATAAGAAGAATGAAAACGAATGATATCAGTTCATGTTAATTTTAATATTTTTCACAAGCACATAAAATACATTGTCAGATTCAACTTGAAAACAACTTTTGAACACATTGTTGAGAGAGAAAACTTTGCTTAACCCTTTCCCACATACAACGAATCTGCTGCAGACAACTTAAAATACATCTAAGGGGTAATATGGAAAACCTATATCAATCGAAAACATTGTGGCGAAAGACATCTCCTGCAGGTGCGTAATAATGCGTCTACAAGTGGGAAAGGGTTAAAATGAGTCCCCATACTGCAAAGGCATAACATGCCTTCATTAGGAAAATGGTCAATCCAAGTCCTAAACAACATTTTGGTTAATGACAAAATATGTAATGCTATGGCCAGACTTTTCACATGATTATACATTACAAGATTATACTGGTCATCTTTCAACTGTAAAAATAACCAACAGCTACATATACATGTCCATCACAAAATGACATAATCAGATACCGATAATTACCAAACTTAACTAGCAGTCGAATGCTCACCATGTATCATTGGGGGAGCACCCTTAAGTCATTGCATCCTAAATCAAACAAGTACCATTTAAAAACACAGAGGGGAGTGAACTAATCTTTTACCCATAATATCCCGTATTACCAAACCAAATCGTATGATGTTAGTTCTCAATATAAGCATCACAGTGAGATGGTTATTTTGAGTACCCACAATGCAGGGTTTAATAAGCAATTTCTCCATTTGCAAAAATGATTTCAACTCTATTCAATAATCCTCGTCCTTTATAGATTTTTTTTTTATATATTCTGGATTTGATATTTTCAAAGTCGTCTCCTGCAGATTTATTATATGTTGGAAAGGGTTAATTATTTACCTGGTATGATATTGTTAGAGTTGTCTTCCTTTGAATGAAACATACCATGATTAGAGATTCTGAATTAGATCTCTATAAAGACATTGCGGGAATAGGATAACTCGCTCGATAAGAGCAATTTTTACGTCGTCCACAATGTTTTCAAATGATGTCTGCCGATAATAATCGGATACCAATAATTAACAAACTTTACCAACAGTTGATTGCTGACCACGTTTCATTTGGGAGCACTTTATCCAGAATGTTTTGCAAATGTCGTCTGTAGGATGAGGTATCAGAGGTCGTCTGTACCAGGTAATATGTTAATGAGATGATGACCTTCAGGTATGTGTCATGTCCATCACTAGGTAAGTGCTCTGGAACCTTCTGTAATAAAGGCTCTCGCCATGTTTCTAGTCAGTGACAAATTCAGTATTTGCATGGTCTCCTTCATATCCGACAGGTCCTGTAATAGATAAACAGCATTGATATTTTAACGGTTTACCTGCTATGATATTTTAGCCCTTTCCCACATACAGATGCTTTCTAATGCCTATGAAGTAGATGACTTTTAAAATCATTGTGGGAAAAGTAGGCAATTTCTCATTTTTGCCACAATGTTTTGAACTCTTTTCAATAATAATTCTTTCATCTAGAGATTTTTCTCATTTTTCTTTAGATCTTTTACAAAGACGTCTGGGTTAATAGATGTCAGCCAATAATGCATCGAGAAATAAACAAATCCTTTAAAATTGCAAGACTTTTTTTCAAGGATATAATGACTCCAGTTTTGCTCACCTTTTTGGTCAAGCATTATTGGATCGCTCACCTGAGTTATGTATTGTGATTTGTCATGCCAACCACAATAACTCATTTTGGGGTCAGGTAAGCCACAAGAGGCCCGTGAGGACCAGTTTAGCTCCACTGCCATAGAGCAAAATGCCCACAACCTATGTTGTCTGTCTGTTGTCAAGTTTAACCCTTTCCCTCATATAGATGCTTTCTGACGCCTCTGCAGCAGACCGCTTTTTGAAAACATAGTGACAAAAGAAGAAATTGCACAAAAGTGCAATTTCTCCTTTTGCCACAATGTTTTCCACTTTTTGTCATAGGTTATCCATTCAATTATGGAGATTTTCTATTTTTTCCAAAGTCGTCTGCTGCAGAATTGTCGTATGAGGAAAAGGGTTAATGGGGCATAGTTTGAACATTGGTTGTAGAAGACCACTAGACAATGCTACACACCAAATATCTAAGCTCTATGCCTTTCAATTTCAGACAAGACTGTTTTCAAAGTGTTTCCCTATACATATTTATCTCTATGTAAAACAGGTGACCCTCTGTCAGGGCCAATTTTGACAGCAGGAGCATAATTTGACGAATAGAAAATGAGCTTTAGGCCTACCAGTTTCAAACAAGAAGATTTTCATTTTTTTGGGGGGGTTTTGCATGGAATTAATTATTCAGATTTTTTCATATTTCATATGGATTATATGGATTTTCCATTTTTTGCTAGATATTTTCAGTCATCTGCAGATTTGTTGTATGTGGGAAATGATTATATCCCATTCAACAAAGAGGTTCTAAAATGCTAGAATTTGTATGTACATGTATCTACTAAATAAATCAAGCATAACAAAACATTATATTTCCTGTCCTGCAATAAAACATCATTTGCATGCATTATTCAGGGTATTGGCTCGCATGGCAAACATTTGTATGCAGAACTGAACCATTAGCTTGCATACCAATTTGCAATTTGTGGCCTTCTTCGTTTTTTCTCCACATTTTCATGAATTGCTGAATTCTGAATGACCTCAATCTAGACTAATGCTAAGAGTACAAAGTTTGATTGTTTGATTGGAAATTAACTGCACAGATCACTGTGGCTAAATGTGCTTCCTTGATTTCTTGCACCAGTTTTTCCCAGACACTTATCTACCCTACCACCTAAGACAGTTATATGCATGATTATCATTGGATAAATTAATGACATAGCCTGGGTTCAGAGGACATTCACAATAAGGGGTATATTTAATATTCCTTAATCCTAAATTGACCTCCAGAACAATGTCTAGCTTAACAAACATTCTGTTTACCCTTTCCAACATACAAATAATCTACAATAGACTACTTTGAAAACATCTAGATATTAACACGGAAAATCCCTTACAAGAGGCCCAAGAGGGCCAGTATCGCTCCACTGCCATTAGGCAAAAATTAAATCTCCATACAGCCCCACCCCTGGTAGCCATGTTTTTTGACCAATCAACATGGCTTGAAGGAATCTGATAGAGGGTCACCCTAGGTACATTTCTACAGAATGAATTGAAAATCGGCCCGACACTTTCGGAATAGAAGATTTTTTCACTGTAGCCATATAAGGCAAAATAGCCCTCTTGCTTTCAATCAACATGGCTTGAAGGAATCTGATAGAGGGTCACCCTTGGAACATTTCTACAAAATAATTTGAAAATCAGCATGACACTTTTAGAGCAGAAGATTTTTTAAGTTTTCACTATAGCCATATAGAAGACTCTTTACAAATATCACATCATATTAATCATTAACCCTTTCACAAATACAAACACTGAAAACATTGTGGGGAAAGTAGAATTTCTTATTTTTTCCATAATGTTTCCAACTCTTACCAATAATTAAACTCTCATTTAAAGAGATTTTCATTTTTTTTTTGCAGAATCCGATGTTTTCAAAGATGTCTGCTGTAGAGTTGTTGTTTGTGGGAAAGGGTTGATTAGGTGACGCAATGGTAATGCATTACATGTCACCTTTTGATGTTTTATTGAAAACTGATATCAAATTAAGCGCCTGTACATTTTTATCATGAACTGATGAAACACCATTTTAAGTCTGGTTTGAACCAATATCTCATTAAAAGTCAGCTCACTATCTCCATATCTATCTACTTTAATACTGTCCAACATATAGACTCAATATCATGCCTCTAAAGCAGACGAATTTTGTATCATTGTGGCAAATGGAGAAATTGCGCCTAATATAATCTTATTATTTCATTAAGAGATATTTTCTGTATTCTTGCCTATATATATCAAGTCGTCTGCTTCAAATTCATTGTATGAAGAAAAGGGGGACACCGTCTCACATAGAATGGAAAATATGAGATGTGTCTATGACTGAAGGCAATTTGTCTTTAGAATCAGGCAGGAAGTATTGTGAGAAAATGGAGAAATTGCTCATTTTCCTATAATACTTTTCACAAGCATGCAGACAGCTTTTGAAAATGTTGTTACATTGTCTCCGTTTGCAAAACGTTTTAAAACTGTTTAATAATATTTTCCATATTTTTGTCTAAATGATTTCAAAGTCGTCTGCTGCAGATTTACTGTTCATGGGGTAGGGTTTCAATATTTGCCCTTGACAAAATAGATGATCAATAGGCCAACACCATAACCTCTCCTTAAAAATAAACAAAACATCCCTAGAAAAGGAGTCTACTCACAGCTGTTTTAGTATCTGATGATAGATACAGTACATCATTCTTTAACTCTTCCAAACAGTGCATTAATTCATTGGTTTCTTGACTCCCAAATATCATCTGAAACAATAACATGTACAACTCATAACAGGTTTCAAGTCACTTTGTTATTTGTTTGAATGTGTTTTTTTGCACCACTTACAGTGTTTAACCCTTTATCACATATAGACGCTTTCTGATGCCTCTGCAGGAGACAACTTTTGAAAACATTGTACAAAGAAGAAATTGCTCAAAACAAGCAATTTCTTCTTTTGCCACAATATTTTCGACTCTTGTCAGTAATTATACCTACAGTTATAGAGCTTTTCTGTGTTTTTGTCTGGATGTTTTCAAATTCATCTGCTGCAGATTTATTGTATATGGGAAGGGGTTAAGTCACATCCAGGTGTTTCCTGGATAATTTACTAGTATTATAGTTAGGTTTATCACATGGGTTTAACCCTTTCCCTCATACAGATGCTTTCTGACGCCTCTGCAGCAGACTGCTTTTTGAAAACATAGTGACAAAAAAAGAAATTGCTCAAAACGAGCAATTTCTCCTTTTGCCACAATGTTTTCCTCTTTTGTCATAGGTTATCCATTCAATTATAGTTTTTGACAAAATATGTTCAGTCGTCTGCTGCAGAATTGTGGTATGAGGGAAAGAGTTAAATATCTCTGCAATCCTATACAAAGTTAGGAGGGAAACCACAACTACAATTTTGGATTGTTTTTGTTTTACACCGCTTTCATCAATTGTTCAATTATATCAACGTTTCCAAGGTAAGTTACCAGTACTACTGGTCCATTAATCCATACACAAGTCAGTCAGTCTTAATGCTAACCCCCGTAACCGTTTGCACCAAGGCAGCCAATACTACAATTTTTACAGTCTGTGGTATGACACGGCCAGGGATCAAACACATGACCTCTCTGCTTGAGTCTTTGGTATGATCTGACGAAGAAACGTGACATAGCCATGAAACTGGGTTTCCTATGGTGACCATAACATAGGTGATCTATTTTTAGTGTCCATGACCTTGACCCAAAAGATATCAAACAAGACCCCCAAGCTTCCTTTTTATCTAGGCATTTCCTTGATGCCAAGTCAAGTCAAATGAAAGTTACTGAGTGTAAACAAAAGTTTGATTCCTGCCTAACTGAACTCCACCATCACCTATTAACCAGGGTTTAACTTCGTTGTAAACCTGGTGATTGATTAATGTTTAATGCAGTTTTCAACACTGTTTAAGTCAAATCTCGGTAAACGGTTCACCCAGTCATGTGTTTCATGGTTTTTCACACCCGGACTCCATGCAACAGTCATTCCAAGTAACTGGTTGCTTTTACATACTGTTAGCAAGTTGGTGGAAGCCAAAAGACACTTGTCGCATTGACTTTTGTCAAACATCAGAAAGAAGGTCGTCTGTTAAAAGAGACTGTATAGTAATTAATAAGCAGTCTCTTCCTTTGGATTCATGTTTTCAACAGTATCATCCCTTAAATATTGTAAGATCACTTACTTCCTTAGCCTCCAATAACGTTGTAGCATCTCTAAATAGTGTTATCCAAAATCTGTATTGAATAAACAACCAATCAATTACTGGATATATTCTATGATAAAATGCTTTTTTTCATTATTTTTTTATTAATCATATGTTCATTTGTCAATATTTTTGTTATATAGTAAAAACTTATTTAACGCTTTCCAACAAACAAATACATTTTGACACATCTAACTTTTGTCAACATCTTAACCCTTTCCCTCCTATGACAATTCTGCAGCAGAAGACTTTGAACATGTTTTGTCAAAAAATAGAAAATCTCTATAATTGAATGGATAACCTATGACTTAAAGTGGAAACAAATGTGGCAAAAGGAGAAATTGCTCAATTTGAACAATTTCTTCTTTTGTCACTATGTTTTCAAAAAGATGTCTGCTGCAGAGGCATCAGAAAGCGTCTATATGAGGGAAAGGGTTAATGGGCAATTTCTTATTTTTTACAATGTTTTCAACTCTAATCAATAAGTGAAAGCATGACAGACATGATGGAGAAGAAATCCCGATGTCTCGGCCTGCAAAAGCAGGTTTAATACACAAAACGAAAACTTCATCCTCTGTTTTGCCAAATACTCATTTTTTTAAATATTAAATTTGAATTCTAAGGGAAATTTGAATTCACATTTTACAAAATTTATTAAAAACACATAATTGTGTATTGATAAACCTCGACTAAGTACTTACTCCCGGGGAGCCAGCCTAGATGTGAGTAGAGAAAACAAGAGGGAACCAGCTGCATAGAAATCCTTGTCCTCATAGAGCCGGTGGTATTCACGGTATTTACCCAGGAAAGTCAGAGTGTTGCTGAGTAACATACTCGAACCAAGGTTGTCCAACAAGTCCAAGTTTGAGAAAAAACCTTGATGATTGTATTCAAGTAAATACCTGAAAAATACAATGATGATTAGACTCAAGTAAATACAATGATGCTTATACTCAAGTAAATGCAATGAATATACTCCAAGTAAATACAACACTGCTCATACTTAAGTAAACACAATGATGATTGCACTCAAGCAAATACAATGATGATTTACTCAAGTAAATACCTAAGAATACAATGTTAAGTATACTCAAGCAAAACCTAAACAATGTTGATTAAATATTCTGTCTTTCCCCCAGACAGATACTTTTCCCCATACTTATTTAATCTTTTGCAGTTAACCAATACAAGATATCCTTATAAAAGGACAAGAAGATTTTTAGATATTCTGATTTAGATTCTGTTGCCAAAAGAATTCTGCATGGTTCCAAAGTAATGAAGGAATTTAGGAGAGGACATTGACTTTATCGAAAACCTGGTTTAAAATATTCAGAATGAACAATTCTTCTTTTGTTCCCAATGTCTTAAATCTGTCCAAACTTTCATATTCTTTTCCATTATAAACAGTTAATAACTAGAATTGTTTTGACAAAAACATATGTCTCCCCCTCAAATATCTGTCAAAATCTCTCAAAACATTCCAACCTATAAAGCAGACAAACAAAAATTTGACCAAGTTGGACAGTACTCAATTTTTAATTACTAATGTTTTGTCTTGACCTGGTACAAAGTGGACATGATTTCAAATGGTTTACAGAAACACATATTTTTACTGCAGCTGTAACATTCAAGACTGAAGTATTCTTCAAAACAGTTAACAACTGTTGCTAAACATAAGCAAGCCGTCTTGGAGATATTGAGTGGACAGGAAATAAAGCCTAAAACCTTTGAGCTTCAAGCGTGACCTTGACCTTGAACCGGTATGGTCAAGACGCGGGTTCTGCACGTCGCCTTGATGAGGTGAACATGTGACCAAAGTTTCATGAAAATTCTTTAAGCTGTTTTGGAGATATGGAGCGGCACAAAATAAAGCCTCAAACCTTTGACCTTCAAGCGTGACCTTGACCTTGACCAGTATGTTCGAGACGCGGGTTCTGCACGTCGCCTTGATGAGGTGAACATGTGACCAAATTTTCATGAAAATCCTTCAAGCCGTCTTGGAGATATTGACTGGACACGAAATAAAGCCTAAAACCTTTCACCTTCAAGCGTGACCTTGACCTTTAACCGGTATGGTGGAGACGTGGGTTCTGCACGTCGCCTTGATGAGGTGAACATGTGACCCAAGTTTCATGAAAATCCTTTAAGGAGATATGGAGCAGACACAAAATAAAGCCTCAAACATTTGACCTTCAAGCGTGACCTTGACCTTGACCCAGTATGGTCGAGACGCGGGTTCTGCACGTCGCCTTGACGAGGTGAACATCTGACCCAAGTTTCATGAAAATCCTTCAAGCCGTCTAGGAGATATTGAGTGGACACGAAATAAAGCCTAAAACCTTTGACCTTCAAGCGTGACCTTGACCTTGAACTGGTATGGTCGAGACGCGGGTTCTGCACGTCGCCTTGATGAGGTGAACATGTGACCCACATATCATGAAAATCCTTTAAGGAGATATGGAGTGGACACAAAATAAAGCCTCAAACCTTTGACCTTCAAGCGTGACCTTGACCCAGTATGGTCGAGACGCGGGTTCTGCACGTCGCCTTGATGAGGTGAACATCTGACCCAAGTTTCATGAAAATACTTCAAACCGTCTTGGAGATATGGAGTTGACACAAAATAAAGCCTCAAACCTTTGACCTTCAAACGTGACCTTGACCTTGACCCGGTATGGTCGAGACGCGGGTTATGCACGTCGCCTTGATGAGGTGAACATGTGACCCTAGTTCCATGAAAATCTTTCAAGCCGTCTTGGAGATATGGAGCGGACACGAAATAAAGCCTCAAACCTTTGACCTTCAAGCGTGACCTTGACCCTATATTGTCGAGACACGGGTTCTGCACATCGCCTTGATGAGGTGAACATGTGACCAAAGTTTCATTAAAATCCTTCAAGCCGTCTGGGAGATATGGAGCGGACACAAAATAAAGCCTCAAACCTTTGACCTTCAAGCGTGACCTTGACATTGACCCTATATTGTCGAGACGCAAGTTCTGCACATCACCTTGATGAGGTGAACATGTGACCCAAGTTTCATGAAAATCCTTCAAGCCGTCTGGGAGATATGGAGCGGACACGAAATAAAGCCTCAAACCTTTGACCTTCAAGCGTGACCTTGACATTGACCCTATATAGTCGAGACGCGGGTTCTGCACGTCGCCTTGATGAGGTGAACATGTGACCCAAGTTTCATGAAAATCCTTCAAGCCGTCTGGGAGATATGGAGCGGACACGAAATAAAGCCTCAAACCTTTGAACTTCAAGCGTGACCTTGACCTTGACCCTATATTGTCGAGACGTAGGTTCTGCACGTCGCCTTGGTGAGGTGAACATGTGACCCAAGTGTCATGAAAATCCTTCAAGCCGTCTGGGAGATATGGAGCGGACACGAAATAAAGCCTCAAACCTTTGACCTTCAAGCGTGACCTTGACCTTGACCCTATATTGTCGAAACGCGGGTTCTGCACGTCGCCTTGATGAGGTGAACATGTGACCCAAGTTTCATGAAAACCCTTCAAGCCGTCTGGGAGATATGGAGCGGACACGAAATAAAGCCTCAAACCTTTGACCTTCAAGCGTGACCTTGACCCTATATTGTCGAGACGCGGGTTCTGCACGTCGCCTTGATGAGGTGAACATGTGACCAAATTTTCATGAAAATCCTTCAAGCCGTCTTGGAGATATTGACTGGACACGAAATAAAGCCTAAAACCTTTCACCTTCAAGCGTGACCTTGATCTTTAACCGGTATGGTGGAGACGCGGGTTCTGCACGTCGCCTTGATGAGGTGAACATGTGACCCAAGTTTCATGAAAATCCTTTAAGGAGATATGGAGCAGACACAAAATAAAGCCTCAAACATTTGACCTTCAAGCGTGACCTTGACCTTGACCCAGTATGGTCGAGACGCGGGTTCTGCACGTCGCCTTGACGAGGTGAACATCTGACCCAAGTTTCATGAAAATCCTTCAAGCCGTCTAGGAGATATTGAGTGGACACGAAATAAAGCCTAAAACCTTTGACCTTCAAGCGTGACCTTGACCTTGAACTGGTATGGTCGAGAAGCGGGTTCTGCACGTCGCCTTGATGAGGTGAACATGTGACCCACATATCATGAAAATCCTTTAAGGAGATATGGAGTGGACACAAAATAAAGCCTCAAACCTTTGACCTTCAAGCGTGACCTTGACCCAGTATGGTCGAGACGCGGGTTCTGCACGTCGCCTTGATGAGGTGAACATCTGACCCAAGTTTCATGAAAATACTTCAAACCGTCTTGGAGATATGGAGTTGACACAAAATAAAGCCTCAAACCTTTGACCTTCAAACGTGACCTTGACCTTGACCCGGTATGGTCGAGACGCGGGTTATGCACGTCGCCTTGATGAGGTGAACATGTGACCCTAGTTCCATGAAAATCTTTCAAGCCGTCTTGGAGATATGGAGCGGACACGAAATAAAGCCTCAAACCTTTGACCTTCAAGCGTGACCTTGACCCTATATTGTCGAGACACGGGTTCTGCACGTCGCCTTGATGAGGTGAACATGTGACCAAAGTTTCATTAAAATCCTTCAAGCCGTCTGGGAGATATGGAGCGGACACAAAATAAAGCCTCAAACCTTTGACCTTCAAGCGTGACCTTGACATTGACCCTATATTGTCGAGACGCAAGTTCTGCACATCACCTTGATGAGGTGAACATGTGACCCAAGTTTCATGTGAATCCTTCAAGCCGTCTGGGAGATATGGAGCGGACACGAAATAAAGCCTCAAACCTTTGACCTTCAAGCGTGACCTTGACATTGACCCTATATAGTCGAGACGCGGGTTCTGCACGTCGCCTTGATGAGGTGAACATGTGACCCAAGTTTCATGAAAATCCTTCAAGCCGTCTGGGAGATATGGAGCGGACACGAAATAAAGCCTCAAACCTTTGAACTTCAAGCGTGACCTTGACCCTATATTGTCGAGACGTAGGTTCTGCACGTCGCCTTGGTGAGGTGAACATGTGACCCAAGTGTCATGAAAATCCTTCAAGCCGTCTGGGAGATATGGAGCGGACACGAAATAAAGCCTCAAACCTTTGACCTTCAAGCGTGACCTTGACCCTATATTGTCGAGACGCGGGTTCTGCACGTCGCCTTGATGAGGTGAACATGTGACCCAAGTTTCATGAAAACCCTTCAAGCCGTCTGGGAGATATGGAGCGGACACGAAATAAAGCCTCAAACCTTTGACCTTCAAGCGTGACCTTGACCCTATATTGTCGAGACGCGGGTTCTGCACGTCGCCTTCATGAGGTGAACATGTGACCCAAGTTTCATGAAAATCCTTCAAGCCGTCTGGGAGATATGGATCGGACAAGATTTTGGGGACGATCAGACAGACAGACAGACAGACATCAAGGACAAAAACAATATATCTCCCCTGTATACAGGGCGAGACATAATAATCACAATGAGACAAAAATGGTAATTCACTTACTTTTCTGCAATTCTTGTG
This sequence comes from Serripes groenlandicus, assembly GCA_031761405.1. NCBI lineage: Eukaryota > Metazoa > Mollusca > Bivalvia > Cardiida > Cardiidae > Serripes > Serripes groenlandicus. The sequence goes on from JASEVX010000004.1 coordinate 12,048,047, forward strand.
GCAAATGTAACATCCTGAAATGAATGTTAATATTTATCAACAGTTTAACCTTTTCCCACAAATAGATGCTTTCAGATGCTTCTGCAACCAATGAGTTGCTCAAAATGTGTCACACCGATTTCATCTCTATTCAATAAATCATTTAAAGAGACTTTTATCAAAAATTTGGATTTGATAATTTCAAAGTGGTCTTCTGCAGATTTATTCTATGTTGAAAGAGTTAAACTTTCACCGACATAGCATTTGTGCATATACAATCTGGATCAAATTTTTAATTTAAATCTTAATATTTTATGAAATTTTTAAATTCATGGGTTTTTAATGGCTTTGAGTTTGAATTCAAGACTATTTCTGACTTAAAGGGTTTCGTTATAACCAAATTATCACTGTATAGGATTTCATAAGTGGATCCACTAAGATGTTACTTCAATGATCAAAGCCATCCATCTCTGCGCATTTTTCTTCTTTCATAACAAGTTCATACAGATTGTCTGTTACTTATTTAACACTTTCTCACATGACATCAAATCTACATCAGACATAAAAAATCTTGATAAATGATTGTTTATTTCTTAATAAGAGTTAGTATTGCTCAGAATGAGTCCTTTGTATCTTAGACAGAGTCAGAACAATAATGCTTTTTGAAAACCATTTAGTTTTGAATGTCATTCTTTCCCCCAGATATTTCTTTGGAAGAGTTAAACTTCCATGTCAAATAATGATGGGTTGAAAAAGATTACCTTTGACCTTAAGAACCAGGAGAGGGCAGACCCAAGTCTCTTTTTCTGTATGCATCTCATTCCCATCATCTTACAAATACTTTTAACTGAAATAGATAAAGCACAAATAACATTACTTTGAAGCATGTATTAGAGGACATACCTTCTTGGCTTCATGTCATTAAACATTTACAATAGAAATAGACATTTTCTATTTAATATAGAGATTTTAGTTGGCAGAAATATTTTTCTTAAAAATCTGCCAAAATTTTACAGTAATGTGACATAGAAAGTAGAGCACAAACTAAGTTAGTTTAAAGTAACATACAAACTAACAATCTTTTAAACATTATAAACTTAAGATATATAAGAAAATGAATCTTACTTTGTTCTGTCATGTTTCGTTTTTCACAAATGGCTAGTACTTTATTTGCTTTGCGTTCTGTGTTAATAGGCATGTTATCAATGAAATGTTCAAGGTACTCCCTATAGAATAAATAAAGACAAAATATTACTATTGTCACATATGTGATACAAATAACCTTTTCATTTGCTGTCAATACCCTTCGATTCTGAATGAGTCATATTATTGTCACAGACATGCTTGCTTATTTTGTTATTTATGATTTTGCTCTTTTCCTGTGGTATTCTGCTAAAGATATCAATAATTTTGAGATGATCTACAAATAACTGAGACAAACGGATATCAAGGCTGACAATTTTTCTGACATTCTATATTTCAAAAAGCAGAATCATATGTATTAGTTCTTAAATACTATAGGCCTGCGCTATTGCCATGAATAGCCAAGAAAACCTCTATTGATGGAAATATTTTGATATTAAACAAGAGCGCCGCAAGTGAACGTCAATGTACGTCTGTTTTTTCGTGAGGCAAATAAGGGACATTACTGAATAATTAAAAAGAATTGACTTGATATAAAGATGTGTATTGTTCATTCCTAGAAACATGGGTATTAAGTTTCATTTGAAAATATTAAACTGTTTTTGAGTTATAATGTATGGTAAAAGTTTTGTAATGCAGACAACACCAAGGGTATCACAAAAGCCCGATTTTTTTTCTTTGAAGCTAAATATCACATAATGTTAACTTTGCAACTTAGGTTCGACTGTTTACAGTGTATACCCCTGTTTTGTTAACAAGGTTTTTGTTTGTTTGTTTGTTTGTTTGGAGTTTAACGCCGCTTTCAACAGCTTTGGTCATATCACGGCGGTCAGTGCACCTACCCATGTTTTCCTGGCTTTCCAACACCAGTACTTACACAACATTCTTTCGAAGCCACTGACTACTTTCTCACATAGATCAGAGGTGAGAGGCAATGGAAAACATCGCCCGAAAGAATGTCGCCGCAACCGGGTATCGAACCCGTGACCTCCAGATCACGAGTCAGATACGCTACCAATTGAGCTACCCGGCCGGGTTGTTAACAAGGTAGACCTGGTTTGTTATTTTTGAAGGGTGAGAAGCTTACCTTCCTGTTTGGCCACAGTGGTCAAAGTAATCAACAGCAATCTGCCATAAACTTTTGTGTGACATCAAACTGACCGCGTAGTCTAACAATAAATATTCCCTTGAAATTGATCCAAATCTGTAAGAGAAAATAGGCATACTGTCTGAAACTAACTTATTTTCCACTGTTATATATAATATATATATATAAACTATTGTTGTAACTAGAACTATCACTGAAGATGATACATACCCCCAAAACAGCAACTTGACCTACACCATAACTTAATAAGTAAAAGGGCCATAACTCTGTAAAATAACATGCAATTGTAAGACCTTAAGGATATGCACATCTCCTCTTGGTATAGAAGCTTCATGTAAAATGTTATTATATTCCACCTAGTGGTTTGTAAGAAATAGGCCGGACAAAATATGGCTTAAAAATATGACTTCTGACCGACCGACAGACACAGTGACACCTATATACCCCCCCAAACCTGTTTTTTGGGGGTATAATTATAGACGTATTTCTTGGTCTATAAAATCCTTATTTTCCCTCAAAACCCTATATTGTCGTACTCAAAAGATTTTTGAGAATACTTAACATATATCTTACTAACTCTTTACCACTAAAATTGCTCATAATGAGGAATTTCTTCTTTTTCCACAATGTTTTCAACTCAATTGAATAATTTTACTTTCATTTATAATACAGATTTTCCGTTTTTTGACACAATATTTTCAAAGTCAACTACTGTAGATTTTGTGTATGTTGGAATGTGTTAAAAGAAGTAATAAGATAGATATCGTGAAAAGACCATCTTGCTCTTATCTAGGCCCCTGGTACTATACATAAAGTTAGTATTCCTAAGCAGGGATGATATTGAAATGACATTATGTGTTAATGAAGTTTAGAAGTTTTCATTTAAGTTAACCCTTTTCAAACATAAAGATACATCTGCAATAAACCACTTTGAAAACATTTAGGCAAACCTATTGAACATGTCTATAAATGAATAAACTAGAAATACTGTGAGCAAAGCTCACTGAAGAATACCCCCCGCTCCCCTTGGAAGAGTCCGAGGCGTGTGATCTTCCTTCATGCATATCTACATATGATGTGTAACCTTCATGTAAAGTTTGAACCAAATCCATTGAGCCGTTTAGGAGGAGTAGTGCTTACAAGAAATGTGGAGGTATGTGCACAGGAGTCCCTCGCAGATAACCTCTAAGTTGAATTATCTCCCCTTGGAAGAGTCCGAGGCGTATGATCTTCCTTCATGCATATCTACATATGATGTGTAACCTTCATGTAAAATTTGAACCAAATCCATTGAGCCGTTTAGGAGGAGTAGTGCTTACAAGAAATGTGGAGGTATGTGCACAGGAGTCCCTCGCAGATAACCTCTAAGTTAAATTATCTCCCCTTGGAAGAGTCCGAGGCGTGTGATCTTCCTTCATGCATATCTACATATGATGTGTAACCTTCATGTAAAGTTTGAACCAAATCCATTGAGCCGTTTAGGAGGAGTAGTGCTTACAAGAAATGTGGAGGTATGTGCACAGGAGTCCCTCGCAGATAACCTCTAAGTTAAATTATCTCCCCTTGGAAGAGTCCGAGGCGTGTGATCTTCCTTCATGCATATCTACATATGATGTGTAACCTTCATGTAAAGTTTGAACCAAATCCATTGAGCCGTTTAGGAGGAGTAGTGCTTACAAGAAATGTGGAGGTATGTGCACAGGAGTCCCTCGCAGATAACCTCTAAGTTGAATTATCTCCCCTTGGAAGAGTCTGAGGCGTATGATCTTCCTTCATGCATATCTACATATGATGTGTAACCTTCATGTAAAATTTGAACCAAATCCATTGAGCCGTTTAGGAGGAGTAGTGCTTACAAGAAATGTGGAGGTATGTGCACAGGAGTCCCTCGCAGATAACCTCTAAGTTAAATTATCTCCCCTTGGAAGAGTCCGAGGCGTGTGATCTTCCTTCATGCATATCTACATATGATGTGTAACCTTCATGTAAAGTTTGAACCAAATCCATTGAGCCGTTTAGGAGGAGTAGTGCTTACAAGAAATGTGGAGGTATGTGCACAGGAGTCCCTCGCAGATAACCTCTAAGTTAAATTATCTCCCCTTGGAAGAGTCCGAGGCGTGTGATCTTCCTTCATGCATATCTACATATGATGTGTAACCTTCATGTAAAGTTTGAACCAAATCCATTGAGCCGTTTAGGAGGAGTAGTGCTTACAAGAAATGTGGAGGTATGTGCACAGGAGTCCCTCGCAGATAACCTCTAAGTTGAATTATCTCCCCTTGGAAGAGTCCGAGGCGTATGATCTTCCTTCATGCATATCTACATATGATTTGTAACCTTCATGTAAAATTTGAACCAAATCCATTGAGCCGTTTAGGAGGAGTAGTGCTTACAAGAAATGTGGAGGTATGTGCACAGGAGTCCCTCGCAGATAACCTCTAAGTTAAATTATCTCCCCTTGGAAGAGTCCGAGGCGTGTGATCTTCCTTCATGCATATCTACATATGATGTGTAACCTTCATGTAAAGTTTGAACCAAATCCATTGAGCCGTTTAGGAGGAGTAGTGCTTACAAGAAATGTGGACATACGGACAGACAGACAGACAGACAGACAGACAGACAGACAGACAGACGGACAGACGGACGGACAGACAGGGTGATTCCTATATACCCCCCCAAACTTTGTTTGCCGGGGGGTATAATAATAATTGAGTAGAGTTGAAAACATTTAAGCAAACTTATTGAACATGTCTATAAATGAATGAATAATAATTAAGTTGAGTTGAAATCAATCTGGCAAAAGGAAAAATTAATCATCCTGACTAATTGGTCCTCTTGCCACAATGTTTTCACAAGTCGTTTGATGTATACGTCTCTTCGTGTTGGAAAGGGGGTTAAACATTGGTACTTACTCAAATGTATGTTTGCGTATTGGTCCACAATGATGAAGGATGTCAGTAAGATGAGCAACAAACCAGGTTTCACTTAATACAGAGCTGTTTTAAATGATACAGGTAGAAAAGTTAAACAGTAATTAACATAAGATCTGAACTGTCTTATGACCGCATGCTAGACTAAAAGAGTACTTGTCAAAAAAATAAAAAGTTAAACTAGTTAATGGCTGAATTACGATCCCATGCCAACGGTGTAAAAAGAATGCTTGGACCACATCGGTACTTTAACTAAAATCATCTATTTTAAAGTTTCTGGACTATGTGGGGTACCTTTACAGTGTTGAATTTGACAGAGTTACATAAACTTTGACCCTATGTGACCTAGTTTCAAATATGAACAAGATTTGATAAAAATTTATGTCATGATACTGAAAAATTCATTAGTTTTAAATAAGTTTAGTAAGTAATTTTAATTGTATATGAATAAGAAAGATGGCTTACCGACAATCCTCTATCACTTGAAAGATGTCATACTCTAGGGCGGATATCAAGATTCTATCTAGTTCTGTGATTCTTCCGTCATTTCTAAACTCGTCCATACAACCCTGCATCATAAAGCCTACATATATAACCCTTTCACAGATATAGAAGACATTTGACATCCCTGGAAACAGATGGCTTCAGAAAACATCATGGAACATTTCTGTGTGGAGAACTTGTGTGAGAATGCAAGGAAACACCTGAGTAGGTGAACTGGCCGACATGATACGACGGAAAAACTGTTAAAAACAGAATAAAGCCCCAATCAATCAATACATTATTGTCTGTAGAATAAACATGAGTGCCAAACTGTTTAAAGTTTAAAGAGTAGTGCAATCCTAGTGGTTCCTTCATAAAGATGAACTGATGAGCAATTTCTCTCTTTGCCACAATGTTTTCAATTCTATTAGAAAATGAAATTACATTTATAAGGATGTTCCATATTTTTGTCTGGATGTTTTCCAAGTTGTATGCTGCAGATTTGTTGTATGTGGGAAAGGGTTAACACTCTGCCTTACATGCAGGCAACACAAATACCAGACAAGGGTAAACGGAAGAGTTCATTGTACACCATAATAATAATCATCAGGGCTGAAAACAAAAACGTTTACTTACATGAATATAATGGTTCAGATCCACAGACTTGACAGTAGGTTTTTGATACAACAGTTTCGACACCAGCATGTGATACCAGGTCTCACATAAATGTTTTAACTCAGAAAATACTTCTTCTTCACCAGTTAATATCTGAATATAAACAAGAAATGCCATGAAACAAAGATTTCCTACATACAGACACTTTGAGCAATTTCTCTTTTTTGTCACAATGTTTTCAACTTGATTCAATTATTATACTTTTCATTTTCAGAGATTTTTCCTATATCTTTATCTTTTCAACTTTATTCAAGTTATTATACTTTCATTTTCAATTATTCCCCCATATTTTTATCTTTATGGGTTTCAAAGTTGTCTGGGGTATGTGGGAAAGCTAGTATGTATACCTTTTCATTAACTGTTGACAACTTTTGAAAATATTGTTGGATAAGAATGATCTTAACAAGTAATTTTTTCAATTTCCAATGTCAGTGTTTTCAACTGTGTTTGAAACATATTCAGATTGTCAGATGTTGTATTATCATATAAAGCAAAACAGAACCACCCCATGGCAGCCATATTTTTCTACCAATCAAGTTTTTTTGTTTGATTGCCATGGAAACCATAACTTTGCATGAATCCAAAGAATTTGAAGGAATTAAGGAGAGGACATCAAGAGGATACTACCTATGAAGTTTCATCATAATTGGGCCAGTGGTTACAGAAGAGATGAAGTTTGATGCCAAAAGTTAATGCATACATGGACGCACAATAGACAATTCAACATGATATAAGCCCGTCTAAAATGGCTTTCATCCAGTTCAGATAAAAATTGCTCACAACAATTTTGACATTATTCAATATATATATACTTAAATTTTTAGAGATTTTCCATTTATTTGCCTATAAGTGGTCTTCAGCAGAATTATTGTATGTGAGGGAAAGGCGCGTTTTGCATGTTCTAAAATTCTTATTTGACCCTCTAACCCTATGTTGTAGGTACTCAAAAGAATCATCTCAGTGAGACGATTCTTTTGAATACGCACAACATAGGGTTTACTTTAATAATAAGAGAAAAATTGTGGGGAAAAGAGCTGAATACCCCTCCTTATCTGGACCTCTGGGCTTAAAGCTTCTATGATTTATGTGTTATGACTATATTTACCCTGACTGTAGTTTCCAGTCCAATGTTTGTCGCAAAATAACCCTCCTCCAATCGTCTTTCACAATCATCTCGCCAATGACGCCATTTCATCTCAAACTCGGACACAGAGTTAATGCCATGTAATTGCTGAAATGTGTAATGTAGATAACAAACTGATTGGTTAATTTTGAGAGGAAAGAGTATCAAACCAGGTTTTCCCCATTACTAAACATAGACTACTATATAGAGGATCTTACATGAGTGCTTATTTGTTATTGTTTTTATGAAACGAGTCGACTGAAATAATATGACGCGAGGCTCTGCCGAGCGTCATATTCGTTTCAGTCGACGAGTTTCATAAAAACAATATCAAACAAGCAAATTCAGAGAATTATGGTCCCCCGCCAGGGTCAAGGTCACAAAAATTGGTATTGATGGAAAGGGGTTGTCACAAGGAATACACATGTGAAATATGAAAGCAGTACCTATTACGGTTCAGAAGTAAGGGCCATAACTCCGTGAAAAATCATCCAACCGGAACGCAAACACGATATGCGCATCTACACTTGGTGGTGATCCTTCCTATGAAGTTTCATAAAATTCCAAAAAGCGGTTGCAGAGAAATAGCCCGGAAATGAATTTAGTAATACATAGCCTGATGGTGGAGTAAAGGGCCATAACTCCGTGAAAAATAATCCAACCGGAACGCAAACACGATATGCGCATCTACACTTGGTGGTGATCCTTCCTATAAAGTTTCATCAAATTCCAAAAAGCGGTTGCAGAGAGATAGCCCGGAAATAAATTAAGTCATACATAGCCGGATGGTGGGGTAAAACTCCGTGAAAAATCATCCAACCGGAACGCAAACACGATATGCGCATCTACACTTGGTGGTGATCCTTCCTATAAAGTTTCATAAAATTCCAAAAAGCGGTTGCAGAGAAATAGCCCGGAAATGAATTTAGTCATACATAGCCTGATGGTGGAGTAAAGGGCCATAACTCCGTGAAAAATAATCCAACCGGAACGCAAACACGATATGCGCATCTACACTTGGTGGTGATCCTTCCTATGAAGTTTCATAAAATTCCAAAAAGCGGTTGCAGAGAAATAGCCCGGAAATGAATTTAGTCATACATAGCCTGATGGTGGGGTAAAGGGCCATAACTCCGTGCAAAATAATCCAACCGGAACGCAAACACGATATGCGCATCTACACTTGGTGGTGATCCTTCCTATGAAGTTTCATAAAATTCCAAAAAGCGGTTGCAGAGAAATAGCCCGGAAATGAATTTAGTCATACATAGCCTGATGGTGGGGTAAAGGGCCATAACTCCGTGCAAAATAATCCAACCGGAACGCAAACACGATATGCGCATCTACACTTGGTGGTGATCCTTCCTATGAAGTTTCATAAAATTCCAAAAAGCGGTTGCAGAGAAATAGCCCGGAAATGAATTTAGTCATACATAGGGGTAAAGGGCCATAACTCCTTGAAAAATAATCCAACCGGAACGCAAACACGATATGCGCATCTACACTTGGTGGTGATCCTTCCTATGAAATTTCATCAAATTCGAAAAAGCGGTTGCAGAGAAATAGCCCGGAAACGAAAGTGTGACAGCGTGACTGACGGACTGACGGACGGACTGACGGACTGACGAATGAGAAATAATAGTCCCCGCGCTTTCGCGAAAGCGGGGGACAAATAAGCACGAATGTAAGATTCTATTTATCATATAACACCATAAAAAGATTGTTTTCAATCTTTAAATCGATCTTTCTTCGTCCTCATATAAACAGTGACCGAAGTTCATCCCGAAGTTCAAATGCATACTTCCACTGTAAAATGTAGTCCCTATTAATAACCTTTTGATTTCATACAAAATTAGCAACACGGCACTTATAACATTTCATTTATCTAGATTTATTCTCTTTAAACAATATTGTTAATAAATGCCGAAATTCAGAACAATTGTCAACAATATGATGTCATTTAAAGTGACGTCACATACGTGCTGTGAATCGGCTATTTATGTAACTCCTGGAGTGCAAGTTATGTGATAAATAATTCTTTTGTCATTTATTTTCAAACAATGTCAGAAATACCTGATCAGATTTGCCATAACTGCTGCTTCTGTTTTCAAAAGATGAAAACCTTGCAGGAAGTGGTTCAAGTTAAACAAAATGTTTCTGAATTATTCCATGTTCAAGTTATTGCCAGCCAGCCCACTGTAGTTCAGCTAATCTGCCAGCAATATCTTCTTTTACGACAATGTTTCCAAACATCATTTTCTGTTAGTTGTAACACTGAATTGTTTAATCCCTTTTCAAATACAGATTCCTTTTAACCCTTCTGCAGCTGACAACTTTTGAAAATATTGTTGCAAGAGGAGAAATTAATGATAATGAGCAATTTCTCTTTCCACAATGTTTACAACTTAAGTTAAGTTAATAATTAAACTCATATATAAAGAGATTTTTCACATTTTCGCAAGTGTTTTCAAACTCTTCTACTGCAGATATGTTGTACGTGGGATAGGCTTTAAAATAAAGGTAAACTTACGCTGTATAGTGGCATTTTCCTGAGAACCTCGTCCATATTTCTAAACAACTCTGAATTGGAATCCGAATTCCTTGATAACAAATAGCGCACACTGTCCATCTGCCCTTGGAACAACAGTTTGTATATCTGTAGGTAAAAATGTACAAATTATTACTACAATTAAATTTCCCACATACAAAACGTCTGCAAAAGATGACTGATTGATTATTTTGTGTTGGACACCACTTTCAACTTTTTTTTCTCTATAATATCAAGGCCTTTCCTGGGTAAGTTACAAGTACTACTGGTCCATTTATCATGACACCAGCAAGTCAGTTTTAATACTAACCCTGCAACCCTGAGCACCAAGGAAGGCAGCTTTTACTACCGTTTTTAAAGTATTTGGTATGACCCTGCAAGGAATTTAACCTTTCGCACCCAAGGCATACACTCTACCAATGCACCACCGAGGCGGTAAAAAATTATTAATGAATGTCTAATTATTTAATAGAGTTGAAAACATTGAAAGTTGTCTGTTTACAGATGTTTTAAAATGAGTCTAAGAGTGGAAAGAGTTGACAAAGAGTCTGTTTGGCTAGCATCTGAGGAAAAACTTCATGAATTGAAAACATTGTGGGAAAAGGGGAAATTAGTTTTGAGTGCTTTGTCTGCTGCTATGGTTTCATTTGTATACGTGGAAGGTATTTGTAATTGCATTGTTTTCATCAGAGGGTTTTCAATCGGAAAAGTATTTTGAAGGTAAATCAATGCCAAGGAATAAGGGAATATTCAAGTAGAACTAGAAATATCACTGAAGGTGATGAATACCCCCAGCTGGTGCCTGACAATATACATATGTATGAGAAATTCAAGGGGCCATAACTCATTTAAAAATAATTTCAGTGCAACACGCCGACAATATGCACAACAAGGCTTGGTATCAGTCATTCTTGTGAAGTGTTATATTGAATTCTGACGAAGGGTTGCTGAGAAATAGTGTTCACAAGAAATGTCCAGACCAACGGACCGACCGACCGTGACTCCTATATAGCCCCATATACTACGTATCTGGGGGTATAATAATTCATAAAACATTGTCAGGCAAATCTGGATTCAAATGTTTGATACCAGTCCTGTTAACTCTTTCCCTCATATAGACGCTTTCTGACACCTCTGCAGCAGACGGCTATTTGCAAACATAGTGACAAAAGAAGAAATTGCACAAAACGTGTAATTTCTCCTTTTGACACAATGTTTTCCACTTTTTGTCATAGGTTACCCATTCAATTATGGAGATTTTCTATGTTTTGACAAAATACGTTCAAAGTCGTCTGCTGCAGAATTGTCGTATGAGGGAAAGGGTTAAGCAGACAGAAAACATTTGAAAATATTCAAGAAAAGGGAGAAACTACTAATTGGGTACCCCTGTTTTTAAAGCTCTTTTGTGTGTTTGTTTTTGATCCCTACAACTACTTGAATTGTTCTAACCCTTTCCCAAATATAGATGCTCTCTGACGCCTTTACAGCAGTTGAAATTTAAAAACATTGTGGCAGTCCTTTCCAGTCCTTCAGTCTTAACACTTTCATTTATAGAGATTTACAAATTTTTGCCAATATGTTATCAAAGCTATCTGCTGTTGATTTGTTGTACGTGGGAAAGGGTTAACCCTTTCCCCCATATAGACGCTTTCTGACGCCTCTGCAGCAGACCGCTTTTTGAAAACATAGTGACAAAAGAAGAAATTGCACAAAACGTGCAATTTCTCCTTTTGCCACAATGTTTTCCACTTTTTGTCATAGGTTATCCATTCAATTATAGAGATTTTCTATTTTGTGACAAAATATGTTCAAAGTCGTCTGCTGCAGTTTTGTCGTATGAGGGAAAGGGTTAACAAAGAGGCATACCGTTACAAGAACTTCAGTATGTAAAGAAGGTAACTTACACAATCCCAGTAACACTGATTTTGTTCGGGGTTGTGGTCAGATTTCAATTCTTCTAACATTGTATCTCCGTCTACGAAATGCCACCGTAGCCATTCTAATAACTGAGGAATCACTATACCACCTGTGTAGAAGTAAAGGTATGCAAATAATTAATTCTTTTATTGGGCTTTACGCTGTTTTCAACATTATTTCAGTTATATCACAGTGACAGTTTACTTATTCAGGATCTCTCGGTCAACAACCCAGTACTAGGCCAGGAAATGTGCCTTAACAAAGGGCAGTCCAACATTGGGGATCGAACCCGGGACACCTAGTTCCAAATCCCCGACGCTAATACGGACGGATTCCTAAAATAATTAATCGAATGACGTGCATGTTTCATAATTGTTTAACAACACTTTCAGCAGAATTTCTTTAACCCTTTCTCACTTGCAGATGTATTTTGACGCTTGCATTGATGACTTTTGAAAACATTTTGTGGCAAAAGACTTCAAATTTTCATTTGCAAAGAATTTCTACTTCACTTCGATGATTTCAAAAGCTCTCTGCTGCAGCTGTGTCAAAATTTGTATGCATGTGTTGGTTTTTTAACAAACAATTCTTTGTTTTACCTGGAGCCGGATCAATCCATAGTATCTCACACAAGTTCCAGATGAATTCAGTCATGTTCAAATCCATCATCTGTTCTTGATAGGTATTCAACAAGGCTCCATCTCGCATAGAATCTGCAAATACAAGAAAATTCTTTTTACTTGTGGCCAATTTTTATTTGTAACCAATTAATATGGCTTTAACAATTTTAAGGAACATTTAGTTTTATCATTTTACCCTTATTTATATGACTTGAACAACTTTTGTAGAAGGTCACTACCCTTTCCCTTATATAGACGCTTTCTGATGCCTCTGCAGCAGACAGCTTTTTGAAAACATAGTGACAATATATTTTCCACTTTTAGTCATAGGTTATCCATTCAATTATAGGGATTTTTCCATTTTTGACAAAATATGTTCAAAGTCGTCTGCTGCAGAATTGCCGTATGAGGGAAAGGGTTAAACATTATGCAACAAGTAGTAATTGCTCTTGCAATAATGTAGATATAGTAGTGTATTGTTTTTCTCAATAGTTTTTGTAGCAGACAATATTTAAAACATCATATCAGGGTAATGAACAAGAGCGCAATGGAGCGAACGCCAACTCGCGTCTGTTGAAAAATGGGGCATTACTGAATAAATATTGAATGAATGAATGAATGTATATTGTTTTATGGCGCATCGACAGCTAAGGTCATTTAATTATTCATGATCCCTGGGTAAACAAACCAGTACTAGGCTAAAAAATGTGCCTTGCCCAAGGGCACTCCACCATGACCGTAGTGCAGCGACTGGGGATCGAACCCGGGACACCCGCTTTCGAAATCCCCGACGCTAACCACTCGACCACAGCGGATTCTGAATAAATATTGAAGCCAGGGTTATCTCACTTATGAAACAGGGTATAGACATGCATATTGTTTCTAGGAACATGTGTATCAAGTTTCATTTGAATATGTGTAACTGTTTTTTAATTTGGCGACGAGGAGCTAATAAACTGTTTGTCACTACACATATGATATATTATATTCACTGACCTGAGTGTGAGCATAGTTCTACACTGCGGGCTTTAAGAACACTCCTGTACTGTTTACTAGATGTGACTAGACTGAAAAATAAATCGGAAATTAACGAATGTACAAAACAATACATTAAAGGCAATATTATAAATTTATGATTTATAACTGTTAAATGTTGTCTTGCAACTTTACATCTTTTTTGATGCAGCCCAGTGGAAATGTTTTTCAACCAATTAATATGGTATGAATAAATTTTGTAGAGGGTGATCTAAGAAACATTTCTACCAAATTATCTTGAAATCGGACAAACAGTTTAACCCTTTCCCACTTGAAGATACATTTGTCAAAATATTGACCTTTTCATTATAAAGAGAGCTTTTTAACACCAAACAAATACTTCAGTGAAGTTTGGTTGAAGTCAGCTGTGGTTTAAGAGATGTTGTTTAAAGAATTTGTTGATGACAACACAAGATGGACACATGGCGATTACAATAGCTCAACTTGAGCATTTTGTCCCCGGGAGAGCTAAAAATTGCAACAAAATCCGCTTACACTTGTTTGGATGATGATCCTGTGTTTTCAGATAATTCCCTCTGTAATGTGACAAATATACCTGAAAAGAAACATAGAAGCACTGGAGAATGCTGATACGGAGGACAACCGATTCTTGAATATATGATATTTCACAAAGTACAGGTAGAGATATTTTCTATTTTCTTAAACAAAAATTCCCCTGTGATTATTGGTTTGATAAATGCAGCTGATTTGAATTTTCTTGTCTGTTAAACAATGCAAAAGATTACTGTTTTTTCTTGTTTCTTATAACAAATAGGTTAATCCAATAACCCCTATCTCACATACAAAAAATCTGCAGCAGACGACATTAAAAACATGGAAAATCTCTAGAAATAAAGCTGTAACAACTGAAACAAGAGGGCCATGATGGCCCTGGAATCGCTCACCTGATTCATTTTTTTTTCACTTTAGCTATATAAACCCCACCCCCTGGCAGCCATTTCCGACCAATCAACTTGGTTTGAAGGAATCTGATAGAGGGTCACCCTAGGTCCATTTCTACAAAATTATTTGAAAATCGGCCAGACACTTTTGGAGGAGAAGATTTTTTAAGTTTTCACTATAGCCATATAATGCAAAATAGCCCTGCCCACTGGAGGCCATGTTTTTTGAACAATCAACATGGCTTGAAGGAATCTGAAAGTGGGTCATCCAAGGAACATTTCTACAAAATTATTTGAAAATCGGCCTGACACTTTCGGAGAAGAAGATTTTTTAAGTTTTCACTATGGTAAAATAAGGCAAAATAGCCCCGCCCTCTGGCGGCCATATTTTTCGACCAATCAACATGGCTTGAAGGAATCTGATAGAGGGTCACCCAATGAACATTTCTACAAAACTATTTGAAAATCGGCTGAACACTTTCGGAGAAGAAGATTTTTTAAGTTTTCACTATAGCAATATAAGGCAAAATAGCCCCGCCCCCCTGGCGGCCATGTTTTTTTACCAATCAACATGGCTTGAAGGAATATGATAGAGGATCACCCAAGGAACAGTTCTACGAAACTATTTGAAAATCGGCCTGACACTTTTGGAGGAGAAGATTTTTTAAGTTTTCACTATAGCCATATAAGGCAAAAAAGCCCCGCCCCCCCCCTGGCGGCCATGTTTTTCAACCAATCAAAATGGCTTCAAGGAATCTGATAGAGGGTTACCCAAGGAACATTTCTACAAAATAATTTCAAAATCTGCCAACCAGTTTGGGAGAAGAAGAATTTTGAAGTTTTTTTCGTATCGTTGCCATGGAAACCAGAATTCTGCATGGATCCCAAAAATTTGAAGGAATTCTGGTGAGGTCATTGAGAGGATGCTTTCTGTGAAGTTTCATCCCAATTGACCCACTGGTTACTGAGGAGAAGAAGTTGACGCACGACGGACGCCGGACAAAAGGCGATCACAATAACTCACCTTGAGCAAAGCTCAGGTGAGCTAAAAAGTTGAAAACTTTGTGGCAAAAGGATAAATTGATCATTATGTTTTCAAAAGTCCTCTGCTGCAGAGGCGTCAGAAAAAGTCTGTATGTTGAAAAGGGTAATAATGTTCCGACTTTCTCTCAGATAACCACCTTTCTGTCAATTATGACAAGATTTCCCGCTCACACTGCCATCAAAGCTCTGATTAACCCTTTCCCTCATATAGACGCTTTCTGACTTTTGAAAACAATAGTGACAAAACGAGCAATTTCTCCTTTTGCCACAATGTTTTCCACTTTTAGTCAGAGTTATCCATTCAGTTATAGGGAGTTTCTATTTTTCGACCAAATATGTTCAAAGTCGTCTGCTGCAGAATTGTTGTATGAGGGAAAGGGTTAAAGGGTGTATGTCATGCCTTTAAATTCTTATTTGATGCTTAAACACTTTGATGTGGTATGCTTATACAGAGCTCTAGATAACGGGCATGTTTCATATTCTAAAATCCGTATTTGACATTCAAACTCTATGTTGTGAGACGATTCTTTTGAGTACCCACAACATAGGATTTGGTTGATTAATAAAAGAAATATTGTGGGGAAAAGTCCTGTTCACACCCTCTCATGTTGTCCTCTGCGAATAGCAACTTCCCACTTTCCACAAAGTTTTCTACATGTATCTGAAACAGCACAGGTCATCAGTATTAAGTGAAAGACTTTAAATTTACCATGTGATTCATTGGCCAGTTTACGACCAAGTGGACTGTGCATAACTGTATCCCATTTTACTTCTGTAATCTGTGCATTTATGCCACTCCCATTATTACCAGATTCTGAAATAAAACAAGAGGGACATGATGGCCCTGGATCCCTCACCTGACTTATGCAAAGTGATTTGTCTTGTCTACCACACAGTCAACCAAATCAGTTCTTGCACTAACTTTCTGAAACGGGAAGTCCCAACTTCCTGGGTCTGAATTTTGGAAGTCCTGGTCATAATCTTGGAAGTCCCAGGTGCTGCGTTGGCTTTTCCACATCTTGCACTTGTTTCCCTTCGTTTTATTTTTTAAAAACAATATCAGAAAAGAAGCAAATTGTTACAAAAAGCTTTATATTGCTCCTTTGTAAATAATGTTATTGTTTCAGTTTCTTTCATTACACTTTTAAACCAGTAGGTGTTTTATACAATCTATTATGCTCAGTAATGATTATGCTATCTTCTAGTCACATGTCATGATCTATCTAGCATAACATTTATCAAAAAGATTGGCTTGGCCATGATTCATTAGATTCAAATATATCATGAATCATGTTCTCAAACCACATGCATTGTGGTAAAAGGAATGATTTCTGATATTGAGACTGTGTGTCTGCAGTGCTTTCATTTTAAACACCAGTAAATCAACTTTTCTGCAGTGAGTTGTATTAACGAAACACATACTAAACTCTTACAATGATAACATTTTAAAACAAATAAGTACGAGTAATACTTTCTTGAATGACATTTCCGATTTTCAGAAAGTAGAAAAATGTACGAAAGCCCATTACAATATTTATTTTCTCCTTTCGTCTTAAATATTTTTTATTTTCTAAAAAGAAATTAACTAAAATGGCCAAAAATATTATTTATTTGTATAGGCAAGTCTTTTTTTTACAGATGGCTCTGAATTTGATCTTTATGGCCAAAAACAAACAAAATCGGCAATTGAAAATAATATCCTATGGATTCGTGTAAACAAAAACATAATTTTTAAACAGTTAAATTAATATAGGGACATTCTTTAATCATATCCTGGTTTGTTATCAAATTGGTTATTGAAATTGTTCTCCCCTACGCTGCTTGAAATGAAACAAGAGGGCCATGAGGCCCTGGAATCGCACACCTGAGAATGGGCTATTTAAGACATAACTCTCTCATGCTCAAGCCAAACATGTGGCTTCCAGAGTGTTAACAAGATTTCCCTTAAATTTGGTCTAGTGACCTAGTTTTTGACATGACATGACCCATATTCGAACTTGGCCTAGATATCATCAGGACAAACTTTCTGATAAAGTTTCAACATGCTCAAGTTTAAAATGCGGCTTCAAGAGTGTTAACGAGATTTTCCTTAAATTTGGCCTAGTGACCTCGTTTTTGACCCGACATGACTCATATTCGAACTTGGCCTAGCTATTACTTAGACAAATATTCTGACAAAGTTTCAACATGCTCAAGCCAGAAATGTGGCTTCTAGTGTGTAATCAAGATTTTCCTTAAATTTGGCCTAGTGACCTAGTTTTTTGACCGGACATGACCCACATTCGAACTTGGCCTAGATACCAAAAGACAAACTTTCTAATAAAGTTTCAACATGCTCAAGTTTAAAATGTGGCTTCCAGAGTGTTAACAAGATTTTCCTTCAATTTGGCCTATTGACCTACTATTTGACCGGACATGACCCATATTCGAACTTGGCCTAGATATCATCAAGACAAACTTTCCGACAAAGTTTCAACATGGTCAAGTTTAAAATGTGGCTTACAGAGTGTTAACAAGATTTTCCTTCAATTTGGCCTAGTGACCTATATTCAAACTTGGCCTAGATATCACTATGACAAACATTCTGACAAAGTTTCAACATGCTCAAGCCAAAAATGCGGCTTCAGGAGTGTTAACAAGATTTTCCTTAAATTTGACCTAGTGACCTAGCTTTTGACCCGACATGACCTATTTTCGAACTTCGCCTAGATATCACTAAGACAAACATTCTGACAAAGTTTCAACATGCTCAAGCCAAAAATGCGGCTTCAGGAGTGTTAACAAGATTTTCCTTAAATTTGACCTAGTGACCTAGATTTTGACCCCACATGACCCAGTTTCGAACTTGGCCTAGAGTTGATCGAGATATATGTTCTGATAAACTTTTATAAAGATTGGATGCAAAATGTTGCCTCTAGTGTAGTAACAAGCAAATGTTGACGACGGACGACAGACAAAAGGCGATCACAATAACTCACCTTGAGCACTACGTGCTCTGGTGAGCTAAAAATAGTATTGATTGGTGTGAAGTCGTCATCGAGTGTCAAATCTGGAGTTGGGTGGGGTATGGATTCTCGATAGTGATTGGCTTAAATCTACCAATTGATAACTCCCACTGTCCATCATTGACACTTAATCAAACACAATACACAATGATTGCAGAATAATTACACATGATTTCAAATGAAAGTATACGCCCTGTGTTTTGATTGCCGGCGTATACCCTTCAATCCTGGATGTACTTGAACTTCTCCCTTGTCAATTTTGTTTGGACGTACGGGAACGCTTTTCGGGCGTAAAAATGACCAATACGTCCATTAACGTGAGCGCTGCCAAATTAATTCATTTTGTGGTCAGGTAAGCAGAGGCAGAGGAGTCAGAAAGCATCTACATGAGCGAAAGGGTAATTTATACTTTTCAAAAAATGTTAACTATATTCTAAATTTATAATTCTAATTATTTCCTAAATTTTACAATTCATCACTAGGTATTTTTCAAATAGACAACAATAAACAAGAAGAAGTAAATAGTTCTACATCAGATAAAAATCCACAGTGGTCAAGTAGCTTTGGAAATTTAAGAGGGATTGATCCTTGCCAGTTGTGCAAGCAGATCCTAATCAGTCAAAAACACCCTATCGCAGCTTTTCCAGGAGCTTGGCTCAGTTGTAATTTTCTAATTTTTAAACAACTATTGAATGTTATTCAAAATATTTGATATCTCTACAGGAGACAACCTTTCTTATAATCTTTAAAATTATCAACTCTTTAACATTTATTATCATTTGTCTTATGTTAAAAAACACCCATGGAATATCTGCAACCAGTGTAGCTCTAGATCAAACTGCAAAGCCTAATTTGGACCTGCAATGTTCAATGCAAATCCTTAACAAATTTAATTGTTTCTAAAGAAACATGATGGTGTATCATTATCTACACTTGTAGAAACAGGGTTGGTTTGGTTTTGCTTGACAAGTGTTCATGAAGTATGCATACCTCCGACTAAGATACCCTTTTTACCAGGATAAACAAAAGTGTGGTTGCCAAGTCCCCATGTTGCTTGAAGTCCAGCTGTTGCGCTTGTGTTAGGAATATTCTAAAAATATAACAGAAAATGTTATTTAAGTATCTCTAAACAGGTTAACAAATTGCCGGGGTTATAAATTTGTCCGGATGCTTTCAAACTGAATCAAAGTCGCCTGCTGCAAAAATGTTGTACTGTTAAGATGTCATTCTCAATACATGAAGAAAAATTTCAATGAATGGAGAAAGAGCTCTAGATAAGGAGCTTATTTCATGTTCTGAAACCTTCGTAACTAATAAATTATTCATTCTTTTAAACCTTTGAGAAATATTTTGGGAAGAGACCAATTATCTCATCCTAAATATGTAACCAGGTATAAATAATTACTACTATATATATTGGTCAGGTCACAATAAAAATGACCTTTGATATCATGATTTTGGAACCAGAAAGGATCGAGGTCCGAGCAGATCAGGGACTTCTCTGTGGCCATCTAGTTGCACAAGCACCCTTAATGACTACCAACAATGATTATGACTAAAAAAAAAGTGTCTAAACAAAAGATTATGATTTGATTGTTAATTTCTATTTTAATATGTCAATATCTCTGAGGTTCATTCCAAGGTTACAGTCAGGTTGGCTCTTTCAAGGGTGCTGCATTCTTATAACATTTAAGAAATGAAATGTTCTATTAGAAACTGTACACCCTAAATTCATCTTTTTGTGGTTTAACTGGCAGACTAATGGGGGCTATTGTCAATTGGCACCCTGTAGAATCAAAAGGGACTTAAACTTGCGCGACTTCTACCTAGGGTGAGTATTTTATGAATGAGCCAACCTCTGGGACAAAACACTGTTCTACTCTAGTTGGAAACGAGTTTGAACTACCATAATAACCCGTAATAGATGGAAATTTCAGGAGTCAATGAAATCTTAAAGCTGGCCAATGTCAAGCATGAATGCAATAATATCCCTAAAGAATTAGGCTTATCATTTATTTTTTAAGTATTGAGTAACCAGGTATCACAATAAAAATGCTCCTTAATTATTGATTGATTAATTGATTGTATGGCGATTTACGCCACTTTCAACAATTGTTCAGTTATATCACTGCATTTCCTGGGTAAGTTACCAGTTATACTACTCCATATATCCTGACACCAGCCAGTCAGCCGAAATGCTAACCCCGAGCGCCAAGGAGGGCAGCCATCACTACCATTTAAAGTCTTTGGAATGACCCGACCGGGGATCGAACCCACAACCTCTCGTTAATCCATTCATGCGCGTCACTAATTGGATGACGACAAGGCGGATGCTCTACCAATACACCACCGAGGCGGTCTGCGGTCTCTCTAGCTCCTTATCGATTGTTCCTATTGCTACATCATGGCAGCACATAGTTAAGATGTGAACAAATGCAGCGGTTAAATTTTCTTTATATTTTATATACCTTGATAATGGATTCTGTATTATATTGTTGAATTTGTAATTGTCAAATTTGATGTTCCCATTATTATATTGTGATTATTTGTGTTTTGATCCGAAGTAATTACAAAATAAGAAGATGAAAATGGTCATTACTTCAGGTCAAGTGCTAAGACTTTTTCATCATGACAGGCATCGAAATTCATACTTTTGAACTCGCTGACCTGAGCATTCATGCATATTTAAATTGTTTTGAAAAAAGAAATTATAAACTTTTTCTGTTTTAATATTTCTGCAGTCTGTATTAATGTTATTGTCCTAGTCATTGTGTAATGCTACAAGTATCAAGTTTCTAACAACAATTTTGGAATATTCTCGTTCCCATTCAACACACAATAAAATACCTACTAAACATTGATTCGAAGACTAATTTCTAATCTAGCATTATTAAAAACCGGTATCACGAAAACACATGACATTTTGAAATATTTTTCAGAAGAATACATAATTCGCAATGATTTAATGATAAATAGAATCTTTGGAGATTTAAGTATAGAATAGGGATGTTAAGTGCTTAACAAAATGTTTTATTTACAAAATAGAATGGATCTCTTTCCCGCTCTGCCATTGTTGTTGTATAGGTAAATTTCCATCCAGATATTTCGCTACTTTGTTATTTCGTCAATCGCTATTTCGCTACATTGCTTATATAGCTTTTAATATGTCTCCTTTCTCTCGCTTTACACAGAGGATTGTATTTATATATATAATTAAATGTGGGATTTTTTTAAATCTAAAACACATAAAATAAAGGAATGAACCAACGATTTTGATATTTTTGGCTTAATTTTGCGCTTCGATCATTAGGTTCCATTTGCTTCATTCGAATGTTCATTTCATAGAGACGTTTGAACAAAACTATTAATGAAATTTTGGCTGAAAAGCAAGCGTCCCGATAATTAATCCATTGCCACGTTGCTACGCATGCGTGACACTTCCAAAATGGATTACTTCCGGAAATATCTCGGTCCGGTCCAAGGAGATGAACAGCCTACTGGCGCTGAAACGGTGGGTAAATCTGGCATTCCTGTTGATGAATAATTGGCTGGGTGTTGTTAATGCATGCAGCCATAATTTCATGATTATTGCACTTTAACTAAGTGCTAAATACGACACCGGTTTTGAACCTTGTCCTTCTGGTGGGTGGGGTGACATTAACCGGTGGCTGTCAAAAATTTAAATCCTGATTTTCTTTCGTATTGACAGTTGTTCAAACTTGTTTAACTTTTAAAATCCTTCATGAACTGAATACTGAATGCTTTGAAGGATGACTGTTACTGTAAAAGGAGGGCTTCTTTGCGGCTGCCAGCTGACAATAACTTAGTTGAAACTTATTTATTTTAAATCGATTGCGAAACAAGCTTTAAGCTTATATTAATCACGCTCGATGTCTGCTTCCTGGATACTTAACCAGTACTCACGCCGATTGTGTGGAAAAATCCCAAAGTCAGGACCCGCTCATCACGGGACTCGAACCAGGGACCTTTGATATGAGAGGCCGACGCTCTACCTCTGCACCACTGTCTTCCACAACAACTTGAAATGACAAATTTCAGCTACAAAATATCGAGTGATTATATGACTGTAAAAGATGGAAGTAACATGTAGAGTTGTATAATATTTGATTTTAATTGAATTGCAGAAAAGTAAGAGATTGCTCCAAATAAATGTGTCAAAAGTCTTCTTTATGTAGGAAATATGTTAATATAGACTCATTGTCATACAGTCATTGCTACACAATGTATTATTATTGGCTAAAACACCAAATTAATTGCCATTGGAGATGCACGAAATGCATTGAGAAGATCATGAAATTTTAAGGTGAAAGTATGTGCAGTGGTAGTAACAGTTAAAACGAGACTCTTTTATACTTAACTGTTTAATCTTGAAACCGTTGCAAAGTAATATAAATGTAGTGTTCCAACAACAGTTTAAACAAATTATATATTGTTAATCAGTTCATCATGCTTCATAAACTATCAGAGTCAATTCAATAATCAAGGAAAATTCTGGACTATTCAATAAATAATTAATTTAAACAAAAAATTCTGTGGGTCAGGAGTGGGTAATAGTTTTTAATACCTGTGCATGCCAAACAGTTATTGAGTTAACATTGGGTAGCGGTAGAGCGCATGTCTCCCTTACAAAGGTCCTGGGTAGGAATAGGTGATGAGCAGGTTCTTCCTTTGGGATTTTTTCACACAAATGGCGCAAGGACTGGTTAAGTCTACAGGCAACATGGTTAATATAAGCTGAAAGCTTGGTTCGCAATCAATTTAAAATAAATAAGTTTAAAAGAGAGTACATTCATTTGTTGATTTCCCCCACATCCAGTGGTAAACAGTTTTAATGTCTTAAATACGGTTACACTTTTGAGTATTGTTTATGAGCTGTGGTCTTTGAGAGCTGAAGAAAAGGAGAATAAATGAAGGATTTAGGAGACAAGGGAAATTTGAACAGAAGAAAATAAAAAGATCATTTCTGGAGATTAGAAATAAGCCAAAAGTCAAGCGAAAATAAAATTTTCTTTGATTTGAGTGAGCTGTTATTTTGGTGTTTGTATTTTTGGCCGGATTGCTTTAGCATATTCGGTCTATAGATTGGCGATGGCCGTCTGTCTGTCAACATTTTGGTTAAAGTTTCAGGTTGAGGCAAAATCTCAGCACTGGAAAGGGTTACAAACTTGAAACTTTGCCTGGAGGTAACCAGTAACAAGTTCTATTGATTTCTACGGTTCCTTTGACCTTGACCCTGGTTTGTCTATTTTCAAGGTCAAATTGCCGACAATCCGGCCTTACCGTCTTCAGCGGTTTCTTGTTCTTAGATTGTGTAATGTCTGTCTGTAAGGCAGAGTGACATTTAACCCTTTCCCTCATATAGACGCTTTCTGACTCCTCTGCAGCAGACAGCTTATGAAAACATAGTGACAAAAGAAGAAATTGCACAAAACGTGCAATTTCTCCTTTTGCCACAATGTTTTCCACTTTTTGTCATAGGTTATCCATTCAATTATGGAGATCTTCTAATTTTTGACAAAATACGTTCAAAGTCGTCTGCTGCAGAATTGTTGTATGAGGGAAAGGGTTAAGGATGAGTTTGCAGCCTGTTATGCTTTGACATAATTGATTATTGTCGAGGTCAGAAGACACATGTTCCTTCAAATGATGACATTGTTACTAAATATCCATAGTCATTAGTGTTCACAGCATTGCATGTTTTGTTTTCAGGTTGAAAGACTTGTAGACAGGGCTACCTCATCCACACTTCTAGATGACAGAAGAGATGCAGTACGGGCCATCAAGGCCTTATCCAGGGTAATGAAAAAAGGATAAATTCTGCCCCTGAGGTTTCCCACATGAAAAAAATATACAGCTGACATTGACAGACAACTTTGAAAACATTTAGACAAACAAATTGAAAAGCTACAAAATGAAAGTAATACTTAAACAGAAATGAAAATATTGTAGCAAATGGAGGAATTGCAACAATGTTTTAAAAGTTGTCTGCTGCTGCTGCATCAAAATGGGTCTGCTCAGTATTACATTACTGTAACTTGACAGTAAATATTTGAAGATGGTCATATCCTAGGTAGATTTCTTTTGAGGGATTAGATCTTGAATTACAGAATTTGCACATTTGGCTCAAAAGTAGATAGTGCTGAAACAGTTAGAGCTTAAATTGTTCATGCATAACAATTATGTATGTTTTATTCAAAATTGAAAAAAATAGATATAAAAAATCATATATATTGTCTTTTTAAGTCCAAGAAACACAACCTTTGAAGGCTTTCTTTTATAATCTTATGCTTTTTAGACATTTTCATTTTATTTGAACTTTCCTACTTGAGCTTAAGAGGATTTTTTCATCCTAACTGTTTTAAGAGTTGCTGTTTACTATAGAGGCTTGAAAAGTTGTAAGTAGTCTTTGTTATTGCCCAAGTTAATAATGTTTATTATCTTTTCATAGAAATTCCGACTTGAAGTTGGAACCCGAGGAATGGATGTGTTAGTGCATATATTGGAGACAGACAGGAGTGATGCTGAAATCACTGGCTATGCACTTGATGCCTTGTGCAATGTGATGTCAAATGAACCTACAGATGAGGGTAATTTATAGATTTTACTTCATTTTTGGAAACACTTAGTCAGACCATATAGATTCTATGCATTTATATTGTACTTCGTCTACATCCGTTGCAAGATGGGAGATTATAGGAACATTTGTGGTGAGCAGTTCCATAAACTTTGACCACTCTCTAACATAACAGATTTGATTTGATCTTCATCAAACTTGGTGTGAAAGACACTGTTTATGGGTACATTATCACGCTAGGGTTATCACCCATTGCAGGGCTCTCACGAGGGGGCGAAGTGGTCGCCTAAAAAGTTCTGACTTCGCCCATTCACTCGATCAAAGCGAAGTCGACCTCACCCAAATTCTCAGTCAAAGCGAAGTTGACTTCGCCGACAATTTTGTCCTATCATCGGACACTGTTAAACTGATCACGGTCACGCACCATGTCGAATCGATGTATACAGTTCTCGATATACACAGTTGCGTAATCAGTTATTTGACAACTGAGAGTGTATATCCAGTAAAAGCTGAAGAATCGAATCATTTAACACACACAATGACGTAGAACCAATCAAAATCGTGACCTTTAGTTCAATTTGCATAATCAAAGAACCGATCGTCTTATCAAATATTATGACGCCCCCCCCCCCCCCCCCCCTGATAAAACATTAAATACGTAGCCGATGTAAATGAGATGGAAGTCGAATTATGTTTTAACCCTTTCAATAGTATAAATAATATTGTGAATCTATTCATGGTTTAATGAGATAATCGTCTTCAATAATTGAGAAAATGAGATTTTTTAGATATTTTTGTTAGGGGATTCATATTAAATGCTGTAGCATGGGGGTGTCATACTATTTGGAATTAACCAATCAAAAGACAATACCTCAATTCTACTTGTAAAGAGTGTGTATGTTTGGCCGATACAAATAATTTACGTTGTTTATGACATTTACGACAGACTTCTTCACAAAATGCCTTTAACCTTTACACGGCGAGTAAAATGTAGCTTCATTAATTATATTTCGGCGACTTTAGAACACAATGTTCGGATCGCAAACCCGATACAAATAATTTACGTTATGACACTTACGATCAACTTGTTTACAAAATGCCTGACACCTTTACGGAATGGACGGCGAGTAAAAGGTAGCTTCATTAATTAATAATTTCTGCTACTTTAGAACATAATGTTCGGATCGCAACTACTCTTAGGGAAAAACAATTTTAGAACTTCATGTGATAATCATAATTAAAATAAAATAATAAAACATTCATCTTTGTTTAAGTAAATGTGTTCTATCCCAATCGATGCGATTTACGATGCGATGCGGTTACAACACGTAACGACACACAAGAAATATCACTTCTCCCTTAAGTCTCCCCACTTCGCCCTAAATTGTCTGGAGGGCGAAGTCACTTCTCCCTAAAATTTTAGCCTAGTGAGAGCCCTGCATTGATAATCAAATAAGACTCTGTATTTAAGGCATTCTAATCCAAACGTTATCAAACTAACTGTGAACATTTATAAGCATAATAATTTAATTGAATGTGATTCACTGGTCAGACCTCTAGATTTATGACCCTGAACTATATATATGAGAGGAGTATTTAATGACAGTTTGTCGTTCTTCTTAAAATTATTCAATTTTCATATTTGTGATATGATATTTTTAGAGTCTGTCTCAAAAAAAATCATTTCATAAGTAGTATGGAATTTTTAGCCGAAATCTCGTTTAACTTTTATTCAAACTGCTCTTTTTGTGTACACAGATGATGAAGTTCCTAACCATTATCCAGATGATCTTGGAGGGCAGTTTACAGAGATATTTATAAAGAAAGCAGACAACATTGGGCTGCTGCTTTCTTTGTTGGAGGTAATACTCAACCAATGTAATTATGTATTTGTGCTGCTGTGTTATTTTTTATTCATTTCTTTATAGTGATCAATAGAAATCAAGTCATGCATTTTGATGTACTTGCATTAGAGACAGCTATATAAGAGGCATATTTCATATTATTATATATTTTCTTAATTGATCTTTTTAGCTCGCCTATTTGAAGAAATAGGGGAGCTTATGTAATCACGTTGGTGTTGGTCATTAGATGACCTTGTATGTCAAGTTCCTTACCTCTGGAATGAATTTTGACTGAATTGTGCCCCTTTTTGGAATTAGAATTTTGGTCAAACCTTTGCGTGCAAGGCCTTTTCTCAGACACTGTGTATGCTGTTGCTTTGAAACTTCACACACTTATTCAGAGTCATTAGTTACCAATGCTATAACTGTTCTGAAGAAGACCCTGATAGACGATAGCCCTGATAGGTGAGCAATATTGTCCTCCGACAACTCTTATTAAACATTGTAGTGGGTAATCAAAAGTATCATCTTGCTGAGTAACGACTACATAGGGCTAAATTTATAAATCCTTTCCTACTTGCAGACACATTTTGATACAACTCCATCTTTTTAAAACATTCTGGCAAGAGAAGAAATTGCTCATTTGTCACAATGTGTTCATTAGTTGTCTGCTGCAGATGTGCCTGAAAAGTGTTTTGCTTGTTTTTTGTGAGACAGAGCATATTTTATATTTTACAGGAATATGACTTCCATGTTCGATGGCCCACAGTGAAACTACTGACAATTCTGTTAACCAATAAATGTAAAGATGTCCAAGAATGTATCCTCATACACCCAATGGGCGTGTCCAAACTGATGGACTTGTTGTCTGACAGCCGAGAGATTATCCGAAACGATGTAAGTACATCAACATCCACAGTATGTCTAGAAACGTAACTCTTGTGGTCTTGACTGTTTCTTGTGTAGACTGAAAATTATTCATCTCAAATGTGTAACTTGTATTATCTACTCAAATATGAAGATGAGCTTGCTCTTAGAATTATATCACGATAATTGTTTGATACACTCCAGTTATGTTTAAAGGGTAAACAGAATATTCTACACATGCAACTTGATGGGCTGGAAAATTGGGTCAAACTCACAATGAACTTTTGTTTATTGACACAACAGAAAAATCAACAAATAGTGGTTATTTCTTTTGACGTCACTACACAATCTTTAAACATTTATGAAAATGAGCAATGGATAAAATACTAAATATAATCGAGAATTTCTCCTTTACTCATAATATTTTTAAAAAATTGTTACAGATGCATTAAAAGTTGTTTGGATCAGGTGAAGTTCAAATTCCCTTTCTTTCCAGGCTTTATTATTGTTAAACCAGCTGACACGGTCTAATGCCAATATACAGAAAATTGTTGCCTTTGAGAACGCTTTTGAAAGACTACTAGACATAATACATGAGGAGGGAGGCATTGACGGGGGTAAGTATATCAAATGATAGACGCCCGGATAAGGAGGAGTAACTTTGTCTTGTCGCTGAAATGTATCTGTAAAAAGTTAGTTAACCCGTTTACACATATATATGCATATTGACACATCTGCAGCAGATGACTCTTGAAAACATTGTGGAAAAAGGATAAATTGGTCTCCTTAGTTAGTTCATATTTTATATTTAGAACCTTTAACAAATGTTAGAATTTATTAATTTTTTCCATGTTACATGTATTTCTTTGTGAATATAATACATTTTATCCTAGAATTATTGGTAAATAACAGTGAGTTTGATCAAGTGATATTTATCACATTGTCACTCATAAAAGTATCATTTTTGATCCTTCAGTGGAAATATATGTAAATCCTGCGCTGAAAGAAACATATATCCTGTGTTTTTCTCATATTTACAGTAAAGATTAAATACAAACAACAACACGATTAAGCCTCCTTCAGGTTATTATTCAAAGATGACAATAACAATAAATCGGAAGTGACGTTAAATTTTAATGTCAAAAAGAAATAGCAGAAAACGTCATATGTACTTTGATACAATTTTTTAAGAAGAATTCACAGATGGATCACAACTTGAGGTAGAACTCATAATAAGAAAAGGAGTAATTGCTCATAAAAAACAAAGACTTCTCCTCTCAGAATGAAAACAATACAGGTTTGCTGAGGCAGCATAAACTATAATTGTTTGTTATAGAGCTGTGCTTAATGCATTTTTCAACTGGATATTATTTTCCCATTTTTACAGGGATCGTTGTGGAGGACTGCCTTCTGTTGCTGTTAAACCTGTTAAAAAATAACGCTTCAAACCAGAACTTTTTTCGAGAAGGAAGTCACATCAAGTACTTGACACCATTTAATTGACTTTGGCAGCGAATGGGTTTAATGTGTCAAACCGGATTGCAATTAAGAACAACTCATCTGGTTTGTTCGCTGCACTCGAAAATAGGCAGACACTGTTACTTCGTGGGTTAGTTAACCCTTTCCTTAATATAGACGCTTTCTGACGCCTCTGCAGCAGACAGCTTTTTGAAAACATTGTGGGAAAAACAATGAACAGTTTTTCATTTAAATTTCCAGATGTTAACCCTTTCCTCATACGAAAATTCTGCAGCTGACGACTTTGAACATTTTTTGTCAAAAAATAGAAAACTCTATAATTGA
This sequence comes from Serripes groenlandicus, assembly GCA_031761405.1. Lineage (NCBI taxonomy): Eukaryota > Metazoa > Mollusca > Bivalvia > Cardiida > Cardiidae > Serripes > Serripes groenlandicus. The sequence continues at coordinate 12,077,668 of JASEVX010000004.1, forward strand.
ATGGATAACCTATGACTAAATTGGAAAACATTGTGGCAATAGGAGAAATTGCTCGTATTGAGCAATTTCTTCTTTTGTCACAATGTTTTCAAAAAGCTGTCTGCTGCAGAGGCGTCAGAAAGCGTCTATATGAGGGAAAGGGTTAAATATTTGTCCAGGGATTTTTTCAAAGCAGATTATTCTAAAACATCATAGCAGGTAAACTATCTCCCTGATTTTTCTGATGAAAAGAGAGTTATACCTGAGAAAAAAATAATGTTGTCTGCAATTCATATAAAGAATATTATTTTCTTCCACATATTTGCTGAAATAAAATCTGTGTATTGGCTATGTCAGCAACACATGATTAACCCTTTCCCTGAAACGACAATTCTGCAGCAGGTGACTTTGAACGTATTTTGTCAAGAAGTAGAAAATCTCTATAATTGAATGGATAACCTATGACTAAAAGTGGAAAACATTGTGGCAAAAGGAGAAATTGCACGTTTTGTGCAATTTCTTCTTTTGTCACTATGTTTTCGAATAGCCATCTGCTGCAGAGGTGGCAGAAAGCGTCTATATGAGGGAAAGGGTTAAATACACCCTGGTGTGCAAAAAGATAATACTGGGTGAAAAACTCCCCTCAAATCATGATTCATATCGAACTAAAGAATAAGGCTTAACAAGCCAGCTTAAAAATTGAATTGGTAAATTATAGTGAAAATAATTTCTGTATCAATAGGAGTTGTTATATAAAAATAAAGAGTTTTAAAACTCACCCTGAAATAGATGAATTTTAATGCATCTTTGTCAGTCATCATAAGTCAATGAATGAGGTAAAAGAACATTTGCTCATTATGTGTATTTTCTCCTTTTTCTTGCAAAATGTTCAACTCTTAGAAGAATATATGCTACCAATTTTCCAAAAATTACTATTTAGATATACAAATCTGCAGCAGATGGTTTTGAAAACATCTTGGTAAAAATATGTAAAATCTCTAAAATTGATAGTTTAATTATTCAAAAGAGTTGAAAACGTTGTGGCTACAGGAGAAATTGCTTATTATGAGCAATATTTTCTTTTTCACCATGTTTTGGGTGATCGTCTGCTGCATGTTCATCAAAATGCATTTATATCTGGGAAAGGTTTAACATTGTCTAGAGCATATTTCCACAAATAAGGTTTGTGTGATAATATATAAGTTGATGTATTGAACCAGGGATGTAGATAATACTATAAGGTGTGTTTTGCATATTCTAAAATCCTAATTTGATCTCCAAAACCGGTCGTCTTGATTCTTATGAGTACCAAAAATATAGCATTAAATGAATGCTGACGAGGAAGGAAGACCCATTTACTCATCCCTATTTAGGCCTCTGATTGGTTATATTTATATTTACAGCTAGTCCGTTCTCTGGTCTCACCTGGTAACCCGCAACAACAGATCTCCAACTGTCAGAAAACAATGTTTTCATGTGGTAAGTAAAATCAGCTTACTTAACCCTTTCCCTCATACGGTAAATCTGCAGCAGACGACTTTGAACATATTTTGTCAAAAAGTAGAAAATCTCCATAATTGAATGGATAACCTATGACAAAAAGTGGAAAACGTTGTGTGCAATTTCTTCTTTTGTCACTATGTTTTCAAAAAGCTGTCTGCTGCAGGGGCGTCAGAAAGCGTCTATATGAGGGAAAGGGTTAAGGTTCCTCGATCCTTTTTTTACTGTCAGAACAATAACTACTACCTAGGAGAAACAGAACTACTGCAATGTTAACACTGATAACTATTCAAGCATGGGTTGCAGTGTACCTTCCCTTCCCTTTCAATGTTGCATATGCAGCAGTTAACTTTTGAAAACATTGTGGCATCATGTTTTCAACTCAATTCTGTAATTATACTTGGATTTAGGGAGAGTTTCGATAGTTTTGCGTAGATTTTTTCAAAGTCGCTCATTTTCACTTGATAAATGAGCCCTTCCATGGGAAAAGGTACAAGTTGGCTTTCGTGAACAGTGTAGGTTCAGATCAACCTGTACATCTGTTCTATTTTAACAAAATTTACACAAGATGACAGGAGTTCCAAACAATCTTGTTTAAGTAAAATGTGAACAGTGTTGATCTTAAGGCTGACCTGGATCCACACTGTTCACAAAAGCCAATTTGTACCTTCCCTTTGATAGGCTCAATGAGCTTTGCTCCACGAAAACCAACAATTAGTAATGCAACATATGTTAACCCTTTCCCTCATATAGACGCTTTCTGACGCCTCTGCAGCAGACGGCTTTTTGAAAACATAGTGACAAAAGAAGAAATTGCACAAAACGTGCAATTTCTCCTTTTGCCACAATGTTTTCCACTTTTTGTCATAGGTTATCCATTCAATTTTGGAGATTTTATATTTTTTGACAAAATAAGTTCAAAGTCGTCTGGTGCAGAAATGTCATATGAGGGAAAGGGATAAGTGTCATCAGATCTTAATGTGTTTGTGGTAATAAGATGTTTCTTGAAAGCTCTGTGACTTATTGACAAACAGTGTAGGTCTAGATCAAAGGTGGAGGTTCATTTTTATCTACACTGGTTACAGGTCAGATGTGCACTTTGGTTGGTTTTCCTGGAGCTAATCTCCAATGTCTTCATTTATGATAATAGTGGCAGGTAGACACAGGGATCCTTTTTCACTTACTGTCCTATTTAACTGGTGACACATGTGCCTTCAAATAGACTGTGGGAGGTAGTGGGTTTGATCCATGACCTTCTCCTACCAAAGACTTTAAAAATGGTAGTAATTGCTGCCCTCTATGGCACTCAGGGCTGCAGGCTAGCATTACGACTGACTGGCTGGTGTCAGGATAAATGGACCAGTAGTACTGGTAACTTACCCAGGAAATGCTGTGATATAACTTAAAAATGTTGAAAGTGGCTTAACCCTTTCCCTCATATAGACGCTTTCTGACGCCTCTGCAGCAGACGGCTTTTTGAAAACATAGTGACAAAAGAAGAAATTGCACAAAACGTGCAATTTCTCCTTTTGCCACAATGTTTTCCACTTTTTGTCATAGGTTATCCATTCAATTATGGAGATTTTCCAACTTTTGACAAAATATGTTCAAAGTTGTCTGCTGCTGAATTGTCGTATGAGGGAAAGGGTTAAACAACAAACAATCAATCAATCCGTGTGTGTTACTGTTGTTGCAGGTCTTGCCCAGCAGTTGTGTGGTATCTTAATGGCCAGTGGTGTACCTGCAGACGTCCTCACAGAGGTAATCTTTTACTACATCTTGTTAATAAAATAATTAACCATTTCAATCATGATAGGAATCCGCTGTGGTCGAGTGGTTAGCGTCGAGGATTTCGAAACCGAGTGTCCCAGGTTCGATCCCCAGTCACGGAACTATGGTCATGGTGGAGTGCCCTTGGGCACATTTTCTAGCCTAGTACTGGTTTGTTTACCCAGGGATCATGAATAAGTGAACTGTTGCCGTGATATAACTGAAATATTGTTGAAAGTGGCGTAAAACCCCAATAAATAAATAAATTCAATCATGATGCTCATGACTTCTTCAGCAGACAGCTTTTCAAAACAATGTTGAAAAGAAAAAGAAATTGCTCAAACGAAGAAAATGTAATGATATAACCAAATATTGTTGCATGCGGCATAAAACACCAAACATACGATTAATCAACCTTATAAGTGATGACAAAATCAATGACCTTTGACTTGCTTCTAGTAATCTTTGTTGTCACTCTGGGGCATAGGTGTTTCACAAAAGTATATAATCCTTACACTAATATTTATTCATATATATATATATATATATTTCAGACTATAAATACTGTGTCAGAAGTGATCCGCGGAACTTTACAAAATCAGGAATATTTTGCCTCTGTGATGGCTCCTTCAAATCCACCAAGGTAAAGCAGCTTTCACCACTGAAAATGTGACCTTGACTTCCATGATCTCCATATTGACCTTCACAGCTAATGTTTAACCCTTTCCCACATACAGATGCTTTCTGATGCCTCTGCAGCAGACAACCTTGAAAACTTGTGCCAAAAGTAGAAATTGCTCATACTGAGCAATTTTTCATATTGCCACAATGTTTTCAGCTTTATTCAATAATTAAACATTCATTTATAGAGATTGTTTATGATTGTGCCTATATCTTTTAAAAGGTGACTGCTCTGATGGATTTGTTGTATGTGAGAAAGGGTTAATACCATCGATTGATAGGTCGCAATTTTTTTTTTAGCTCGACTTTTAAAAAAAACAAGAGCTATTATCATGACCCTGGCGGCGGCGGCGGCGGCGTGGTCGTCCGGTTAAGGTATTTTGTTTAGCTCAGCTTTTTTTTTCTGTTTTCTATCAGTCGAGCGTCTGTGCCGTACACGGTGTTTTTTGTTGGAAAATTAATAGCATCTTGTTTAAAACTCGCTTTAATTTTTTATTCACTGATAATAATTCTATAGGTGACACCAAGATGTCTGTCCTTCCTTCTACAGTATTATTTGACCTACAGTCATGAAACTTTATGTGAATTTGAATTATCAAATGTTTATGATATATATGGTTTTGATATCCAGTCAGTAGTGGTAGAATAATGGTCTGTGAAATAGAACAGGCCCAATATCTGTTCAAAAGTAGATGACATTGTTTGAAAAAAGGAGATACTCTTGCAGAAAGAGTGCTTATTTTCTATTTGATTGAAAATAGTCAAAATATTATTTAAAAACTTAATTGGAAATTAATTTTGTGTTTGCTTGTACGAAATAAAGTTGAGGCTGATCCTTTCAAAATACTGATAAACCCTTTCCCTAAAAAGTACAACATTCTATGCCTTTGTAGCAGATGACATTTTCGATACAACCTATTTCTATTTAATACCTGTGGTTTTGTAGCACGACATCTCATTGATAAGAAGTTTACGCTAAAATGATTCAAATATTTGCCTTGTGGGCAGCTTACATCTCACAATCTTTTCAATTTTACTCATAAAATATCTAGAAATATTGGTAGTTTTAGCATTTGTCTCACAAGTCTGCACCATAGGGAGACACACACATGTGGATCACTTCTCCATTAGTCTGTCTGTTCATCAACAATTCTGCAGCAGACGACTTTGAACATATTTTGTCAAAAAATAGAAAATCTCTATAATTGAATGGATAACCTTTAACTAAAAGTGGAAAACATTGTGGCAAAAGGAGAAATTGCTCGTCTTGAGCAATTTCTTCTTTTGTCACTATGTTTTCAAAAAGCTGTCTGCTGCAGAAGCGTCAGAAAGCGTCTATATGAGGGAAAGAGTTAACATACCAAGCTTTTAGCAGGGGAAAACATGTGTGCCTTCAAACACTCAAGTTCTCATATATATATCAATGCTAGGAAATCTAAATTTGGCATAATTAGGGACAGGGTTAAAACTTGGAAGGTTGGTCGTTGTATGCTTGTTTATGCTAATAGAAGGAACATTTTCATACCTAAAGCATGACTGTCCGGTCGTATGTATATATATCTTACTGACCTTGCCTTGGTGTTGTTTGAATGTCAAAACTATACCAGAGATATAGATAAAAGAGCTTTCAATCCCCCCATTCCCACATACAACCAATCTGCAGCAGAGGGCTTGGAAAACATATAGGAAAAAATATTGAAAAGAGTTGAAAATATTATGGCAAAAGAAGATATTGCTGATTTTAAGCAATTTCTCATTTTGCTTCAAATGAGTCTAGATTTATCTGTATGTTGGAAATTGTTAAAGTTTAATACAAAACCACTTATATACCTGTATTCAGTATCTTGAAAAAAAGTATAATTTTGTAATCAAGGATAGATATCTATTAGCTATTTCTTTAATTTCTTACAAAGTGCTAAAAACTGTTCAATGCAGCTGGATTTAAACAAAAATGATGTCTAAAACTGTCGAGATTTATATGTATGTTGGAAATGGTTAAAGTTTAATACAAAACCACTTATATACCTGAATTCAGTATCTTGAAAAAATATAATTTTGTAATCAAGAATATATTGCAGTTTCTTGGTCATCGGGCATCCGTCTATCTGTCTGTCTGTCATGCTTTCCTTTACGGACATAATGGGAGTTGACAAATGTTTTCTTTCAAACTCTTGTTTTAATTTGGAAATTCCTTTTATCTATATCCCTGTAAATACAAAATAGAACCTTTTGCTCGACACTATTCTGATACCGAAGATTTGACACCTGCGTATGCAGTAAATGATTTAAAACTGAAAAGTTGATACCAATTTTGATATGACTGATACAAAAGCCTTTCATGCTTCAAGGGGGTGTTAACCATTTACCTGATATGATATTTTAGTGTCACATTTAATCATATGAACATCTGTCCTTGTTCACCAATATTTTCAAGAGCTGCCTGCTGCAAAGAAGACATTTAACTACAATTTATTCCAACAGAGATTTTGCTTACTTTTGAAATTAAAGAGTACATTTTGTTTGAGGGATGGGGTGGGATTACTCAAAACTTTATATTTTATATCTTTATGAACATTGTTATTTCTTGTTGTTTGTTTTATTTTATTTTCGCTTTGTCTTACCTGCCTGGAAGGAATGGTGATATTTAGGGATCATTTCTCCATTGCCTTTTCCTTCCATCATCTAAATTCACTTATTACTTTATTTGTTATTACATGTACATTTGTACTTGCATGTCTTTATGAATGGTACACATGTGTTTCTTAGACCACATCTGTCTTGTTTGTAATTATACATATTATATATAGATTCCATTTATATTTACATTTTGTGTTTGTAAACGTATTTACTCTAGAAGCAATTTGATCCCATTCCTGTTACAAGTAATCTGTAACATACAAATCTGCATCACATAGCTGTCGAAAAATGTTGTTGGAAAGGAAGAGTTGACTACTATAACTCTTGTTTTTGTTCAATAATGTTAAAAAACACTTCTGCTGCTGAAGCATAAGAAAATGGTTTTTATATGTAATTAAAGATAAGTTGGGTAAGGGCTGGGTAGTGGTGATAGAACTCAATATTTCATCATCATTAAAGTTAGCTTGTGTTATCTATTTTCAATCGAAATAGACTTTTTGATATGTGTAAAAATTCTTACAACCAAGTTGTAACAGGTTTTTTTTTTTGATAAATTAGATTTTGTGAGTAATTTTGCCATCTCAGATACAGATAAGTAAGTACTTCTGGACAGTCATCCCATGCAAAAATGTTAACAAAGCATTCTTATAATGAATTGATACAAACATTAAAAGATTACTGATGTTACTTTTTTTTATATATTAACTATTTTAATCAGACAACTTAAGTTGAAAATCTTTAGAATGGTGGTTAATATGAATATATTAGTGTACTATGTCATGGGGCGAAATATCGCGTTTGTGAAATTAGACTCGGTGAAGTCCAAGATAACCCAAGCAGTCTGATCAAACTGTTTTCTCTTTTCTATCTAGACATACAAACATTTCTGAAGAATTTGAAGAATGGTTTTGACTAAAAGCAAACAAATACAAGTTTGAAATCTGTTTGTAATTGTATACAAAGGCAGGTTGTTATTTGGTGTTGCTCAAATTATGGAGATGTATGTATTTAACCCTAGATTTTTCCACATGCTCACCATTTGACTTTGAGGCATCTTAAGCAGATGGCTTTTGAACTCATTGTGGCAAAAAGATCAATTGCTGATGTTGAAGAATTTCTTTCTTTTTGACACAATGTTTCCAAATTTGTTCAGAAGTTACTCTTTTTATTTTTCAAAGAGATTTTTGTAAGTTTTGTGTCAAGTTGTTTGCTACAGATTTGTTTTATATGAGAAAGAGAAAATATCCAAACTAGTTAATTGTTGTACATTTTACAGGCCAGCTATAGTTGTGTTATTGATGTCAATGGTGAATGAGAAGCAGCCATTTTCCCTCAGATGTGCAGTGCTGTACTGTTTTCAATCTTTCCTGTACAAAAATGAAGTGGGTCAGTCACAGATCGTTCAGACTCTTTTACCAACCTCTGCTGATGGTAATTATGGTTTTTGAATTATTTTTGTTATATCAAATATACGTTCACCATTGGATTGCAATCTGCTTGTTGGAAAGTGTTTAAGTATCAAGATGTTAAGATAACTCTTAACCTTTTTCCACACATAACGTTTTCTGATGCCTCTGAAGCAGACAACATTTGAAATCAATGTGGCAAAAGGAGAAATTGCTCATAATGAGCCATTTCTCAATTTGCTTCAATGATTTCAAAAAATCTATTCAATATTCATACTATCATTTATAGAGATTTTCCATTTTTAGAAGTGATCATTTCAAAGTCATCTGCTGCAAATTCATTGTATGCCTCTGCAGCAGACAACATTTGAAATCAATGTGGCAAAAGGAGAATTGCTCATAATGACCAATTTCTCCATTTGCTTCAATGATTTCAAAAAAACTATTCAGTAATCATACTATCATTTATAGAAGTGATCATTTCAAAGTCATCTGCTGAAAATTTATTGTATGTGGAAAAGTGTTAAACATGCCAAATATGTGAGTAGTTTTGATACAATTCAACTTTGCTTGTAAATTGTATGAAAACATATCCCTTATCTACATCTGTTATATAGTTTTTTATTTTCCACATTTCAGCCAATACCATAACTGCAGGCCAGTTGTTGTGCGGTGGATTGTTCAGCTCAGATTCGCTATCTAATTGGTTTGCATCTGTTGCCCTGCTGAACGCAATTATAGAAAACCCGACCCAGAAAGAACAGTTGTTACGAGTCCAGTTGGCCACTAGTGTCGGAAATCCGCCTGTCTCCTTGCTACAACAGTGTTGTAACATACTGGCACAGGTAGCTCCTTTAATCCTTTCCCACATTCAACAAATCTGCAGCAGACGACTTTGAAAACATAGTGACAAAAACCTGAAAAATCTCTATAAACGAATGCTTAATTTTTAAATAAAGTTGAAAACCTTGTGGCCAAAGGAGAAATTGCTCATCATGAGCAATTTCACCTTCAGCCACAATGTTTTCAAAATTCGTCTGCTGCTTTCGCGTCGAAATGCGTCTGCAGGTGGGATAGAGTTAATCTGTAACTCATTTCATGATATGGAATCATTTTGATACCTCTGAAATAGAGAGTAATTGAAAGCATATTATTTCTCTATTTGACAATGCTTAGAATTATCGGGTAGTTCTTGTTAACTAGATTATGGACAGTCAGAATGTCATTGTTCACTTAACCCTTTCCCTCATACGACAATTCTACAGCGGACGACTTTGAACATATTTTGTCAAACAATAGAAAATCTCTATAATTGAATGGATAACCTATGACTAAAAGTGGAAAACATTGTGACAAAAGGAGAAATTGCTCATTTTGAGCAATTTCTTCTTTTGTCACTATGTTTTCAAAAAGCCGTCTGCTGCAGAGGCGTCAAAAGCATTTATATGAGGTAAAGGGTTAAAGGTGAGCATCAAACTTTCATTTCCACAAGCATGTGTGTGTACATCAAACTTTCTTAAAACTGAACTGATTATAACCCAATTTCATACCAAAGTAGCTTTAAAAGGCACATGGGAGGCTATTACAGTCAATGTCAAGGCCACTGTTACAAAAATAAATCACTTGTCTTATAATTACCACAGAAAACAAGTTTTTGTGGCTATGTTTGTTTTTCATTTTAATTTGTCTAGATTATCTTTTTTGTCCACCACATGCTTTGAGGTTGACATAATCAGGTACATAGATATTTCAACTGATCACTGTTTGTTTAATAGTTGAGCCTTGGTAGTGACGCAGGCTGTCAATCCAGGGGTTTTGAGTTTGAATCCTAGCTCGGTCAATATTCTCTCCGATGTTTGACAAAAGTCACTGGGACAAGCGTCATTTGTCTTTCATCAATGTGCTAACAGTCTTTGTGGAAAAGCAGCCAGTTGCTTGGAAAGTATGTTGTGTGGAGTACTGGTGTGAGAAAGCTAGGAACCACATGAGTAGATGAACTGGCTGCCGTGATATGGAAAATTGTTGAAAGCGGCATTTAGCCCCAATCAATCAAGTGTTTGTTATATTACAGGGTGGTCGGATACAGACAAGGATCGGTATACTCATGTTGCTGGCGGCCTGGATGTCAGATTGCCCCACGGCTGTGGCCCACTTCCTCTTTAACACTGCCAATGTCCCATTTGTATCCTTTATAAAGTCTACAGTTAGTTTATTTCGGTGTTTGCATAGTCATTTCAGGTCAATTTGAAATAACTGTAACAGTTGTTTCAAGCGCATTCAACGTTGAGTTTTGAGTTCCAAAAGGATTTCAGAACATGAAATCTGTCCCTTTTCCGGAGCTCTGTGTACACAATATTAATGGTTTTCATAATAAAACTTGTGTTGTTGACAACCACAGCAGGTGTTTGGGAATATAGGGCATGTACTATGACTTGGTTCTACTGGTTTGTTTACCCAGGGATCATGAATAAGTGAACTGTCGCCGTGATATAACTGAAATAATGTTTAAAGCGGCGTAAAACCCCAATAAATAAATAAATAAATAAATGACTTGGTTCAATTATGCAAACTTTATATCTCCCATGGACACAAAGTTATTCTAATTATGTGTCTCTGATAAACATTGTGAGTACAGGACTTGGTAATGGAAGGTAACAAAATCACTCGTACTACGCTTGTCATCAAACCACTTATCCCTTATTGGTGTATATCATTTACGCTGACACATTAAAATGTACATAATGTTGTTAAGTCATTGTTAATACATTCTGAAAAAAAAGGGGAGAAATAGCTCAAATTTTTGCACAATGTTTTCAAACTGACTCCTGCAGAGGGAATCAAAATTGACTATCAAGGGAAAAGGATCTTTATGTGATCTATGTATTTATCTTTAACTGTATAACAGCTGATATTGCAGGTGTCTGTTATATAATGTATTTATCTTTAACTGTATAACAGCTGATATCGCAGGTGTCTGCAACTGATGGGGACGAGAATGAACAGAACGTTCATGGTTTATGTGCCTTCCTTCTCGGTATTTGTGTCTTGTGTAATGATGACCAGAACCAAAGCTTTACATCGTAAGTTAATTGAATTTCTCACAAACCATATATTAATAGCAGTCACTGTTTTGATTAGCCTGTTGAATTGTCAGCTTTTTCTTCCATTTTTCTTTCCGAAACAATTTGAGTTTCGAAAACATTGTTTTTCCTCAGTGTTTTCAACTGTATGTTGAAATCACACTCACAATTTGTCAAATGTTACATTTTCTCCCTCAAATGTTTTTAACGGAAGTGACTTAAAATAGATCTGATACAAATCTACAGTTTACAAAGTTTAAAATATTTGGGCAACGAATATGTTGAAAAGAGAATTATTGAAAATAGGTTTTTAAAAAAATGCAAAGGAGAAATTGCTTATTATCATGCAATTCCTCCTTTTGCCTCAATATTTTGCAAAAGTTGTCTTTTGCAGATGAGTCGAGTTGCTTGTTGGATCGGTTAAACAATATGTTATCTATTTGTTACAGAGCATCATTACGACAGATCATAGAAAAGCGAATAGGTTTAGAAAATTTCACAGACAAGTTGACCCAGGTGACGAAGAGTGAGAGTTATGTCAGAGCCATCAAGAAACCAGATCTCAATTACAAACAGTCCAGTGAAATGGTGTTTGATTTCGAATTTACCCGACTGTTTAAGGGGCAAGAACGTGAGTATTTGTAATATCTACTTAACCCTTTCCCACATATAAGAAATCTGTAGCAGACGACTTTGAACATATTTTGTAAAAAAATGGAAAATGTCTATAATTGAATAGATAACCTGTGACTAAAAGTGGAAAACATTGCTGCAAAAGGAGAAATTGCACGTTTTGTGCAATTTCTTCTTTTGTCTCTATGTTTTAAAAAAGCTGTCTGCTGCAGAGGCGTCAGAAAGCGTCTATATGAGGGAAAGGGTTAACTTTTACACACTTGTAATGAGCCTAAGGAAGAAAAAAATAACTAGAAGTTGTGACCAGTATGATGAGAGACTTTACTTTTTCTCATTGAGTAGTATTTGATAAGGCCGCATAGAGAGATTTGCTTGTTTGTGATGACTTGTTAACATTCACTCTCAGTACTTTTTTGTTTGTAAATGGAATATACTGTTAATAAAATACAATTTTCACATAATCTCCACCTTGAGCGGGCACTTAAGATGATAGTTTATAGCTTAGATTTTGGTTTACATGTTTATGATATTATAACAGTCAATTAAGGACAGAAATATTACTAGATTTTAGAAAATGTATTTGGGAAAAAGAATGTGCTCAGAATAAACATATTCACATCAATGTTTTTAGATTGTTTTTACAATTTTTCTTATTTACAATTTATTTCTTCAGGTTGTTTTACCTAAGGAGAGTAGAACTCTTTGATCAGAAAAAGTCTTTCTTTCCTTTTCAGATGAGATTTTAAAATCTTTATCACCAAATTCTAACAGAGAAGAAACCAAAAAACAGCTCGCAAACCTTAAAGAGCATGAAAGTATTGTGTCCCAATATAAAGATTTAATTCAAGAACAGGTACAGTCTTTCTTATCAATTAATGGGATATTACTATGATGTGATGGTTATATGTACATTGTTTTATCTGGATTCTATTCTTTATTCACATCTCCAGGTGAACACACATTTGTAGGAAAATAGTAATATATTCAATATCTTTAGTTAAAGTTGACCTAATGTACCAATATCATTTGCCTGTCCATTGCATACACAAGATTCAGCTCATGATCTTGACTGATTGTGACAGGCATCCAACATGAAGATCTTCCTTATCATGTATATGAGCTTGTATTTATTTCCACATAGTTAATCTTGTTTCAATACTTGAAAAATAGCAGTTGTGGGCGGTCATTATAATATGTAAATATTTTTCCCGAATTTGAATATTTTTTATATAAAATAAATAAACCGCAAAAGGATGATATGAGACGAGCATCAGGCACTCGCAGGCGGTGCTCTTGTTATATGTGGGAAAGGGCTAAAGACGTATATGTGTATCCTCCCAGGAATGCATCCTTATGTAATGCTGATTTATATTTCTAATTTTTAGGATGGTAGGTTACGTGAAACCCAGGGTCACTTAGAGTCCTTACAATCGCAGTATGACACATCTCGTAAACTGTTAGATGAATATATACAACAAATACAACAGCTAAAAGATCAGAATGCACTGTTAAAGGCAACCAAAGGTAGAGATGTAATATGTTTTTCTTGTAATATTTCCGAGGCAGTCAATTCTAGAAATATCATATCAATGTAACCCTTTTCCACTTGTAGACGCATTTTAACGCATCTGCAGCAGATGAATTTTGAAAACATTGTGGCAAAAGAAGAAATTGCTCAAAACGAGCAATTTCTCCCTTTGCCACAATGTTTTCAACTCTATTTAATAGTAAAACTCATTTATTGAGATTTTTCATGTTTTTGTCAATAAGTTTTGAAAGTTGTCTGCTGTAGAATTGTTGTATATGGGAAAGGGTTAACAATTAGCCCTTCCAATGGCTGTTGAAAGATGCTGCCTTGTTGGATTTGTTAGTCAAAGAATGTCAACTTATTGAAATGAATGGGAATTTTTGACCGAGTGGGAACGTGCTCTTTACTAACAGTTCATTTATTCATTTCTTCAAATGATTTAAGTCGAGAATAATCTGACTAGGGCCTTAAATCCACTTCCAAACATGTAGTAGATGCATATTGAAGTACCTGCTGCAGACAAATTCTGAAAATATTGTGACAAATGGAGATATTTCTCATAATGAGTGAGCCATTTTATCTCTATTCAATGATAATACTTTCTTTAACCCTTGCCCACATGTAGATGCTTTCTGACACCTCTGCAGCAGACGGCTTTTGATAACGTTGCAACAAAAGGAGAAAGTGCTCAAATTGAGTAATTCTAAGACGACAACGATATATTCGTTCAGTACAAAAAGGAGATGTGGCTCCGCGCATGAGCAATCAGTGGCAAAACTGTAATGGTGGACATACCTTAATTTAAAGAGATTTTTTTTTTGACTAAATGCTTTCAAATTCGTCTTTTGTAGATTTGCTTCCAGCATGTGGAAAAGTTGGATGACGGGCCTTAGATAGTTGAATTCGCTAAATTTCCTCTTTCTAACTTTCAGGTTCTAAACCAGTAGAAGATGATAAGGAAGATGAAGTTAAACATTTAAATGAACAGTTACAGAAATTAAATCTACACTTAACAGAGAAAGACTCCCATATAGAAAGATTAGTAAGTGTTTCTAGTGATTCATATTTTATATGCCTTTCTTAGACAATATATCTCAGGAATTCGCTGTGGTCGAGTGGTTAGCGTGTTAGGGATTTCGAAACTGGGTGTCCCGGGTTCGATCCCCAGTCGCGGCACTACGGTCATGGTGGAGTGCCCTTGGGCAAGGCACGTTTTCTAGCCTAGTACTGGTTTGTTTACCCAGGGATCATGAATAAGTGAACTGTTGGCGTGATATAACTGAAATAATGTTGAAAGCGGCGTAAAACCCCAATAAATAAATAGACAATATATCTGTAGGGTTCACCTGTGTCATGCAGGCTGATTAGTCCATGTATCCTTTCCAACATACAAGAAGATCTGCAGCAGATGTCTTCAAAAATGTATAGGGAAATTTTGGAAAAATCTCTATATTTAAAAGTATCATTATTAACCCTTTCCCTCATATAGACGCTTTCTGACGCCTCTGCAGCACACAGCTTTTTGAAAATATAGTGACTAAAGAAGAAATTGCTCAAAATGAGCAATTTCTCCTTTTGCCACAATGTTTTCCACTTTTATTATTATAAGTCATAGGTTATCCATTCAATTATAGAGATTTTCTTTTTTTTTGACAAAATATGTTCAAAGTCGTCTGCTGCAGAATTGTTGTATAAGGGAAAAGGTTAAATAGAGTTGAAAACATTGCAACAAAGGAGAATTTGTTAAGCAACAATGTTTTCATTGTGTTCTGCATGAGAGTCAAAAGGTGTCTGCATGTGGAAAAGGGTTCCCTGTAGAGCTTTACCATATTCAACTGTTAAACCTTACTACTGGATTAATATTTATTTATAGAGGTCAAATTAAAACAACTGCCAATATTTTGTTGACAAGGAGCTACTCTGGTCTGTACCATTTCTAGCTAGTCTGAGCACGAGTGCATGGTGAGCTTTTTGTAATCACTCATCTTTCTTCATTGTCATCTGTCTGTTGACACTTTCTTACAAACAACTTCTCCTAAATTAATGAAGCAAATATAAAATATTTTCACAGGAATGTTCCCTCTGTGATCCTCTTTCAAAATTGTTCAAAGAATTTTGTTCCATGTAGAAGTTTAGTTGCTGCAGAATCAGAAAGAGGGAAAATTTACAAAGCGTATAAAATCTTCTTTTATAAAGTACTGGTCTGATTTAAAGTTATTTTTCCCAAATGTTCCTTTGGTGTCTCTCTACCAAGATTGTTCAAATTATTCCAATCCGTTAAAAAACATGGCCACCAGGGGATGGGGCTTGTTTTCCTTATATGTGTATTGTATCAACTTAAACAATCTTCTTGTCTAAAAGTATAAGCCTGATTTGAAAATAATTTGGCACAAATGTGCCTTGGGTGACCAAGATTGTTGAAATTACTTTGATGCGTTGATAAAAATTTCCAGCAGGGTGTTGGGCTTGATTTTCTTACATGTATATATGGTGAAAACTTAAAAAATCTTCTAGACCAAAAGAGTAGGCCTGATTTATTATTTGGTGCAAATGTTTCTTGGGTGAACCTCGACCAAGATTGTTGAAATTATTCAGTTCCATTGATAAACATGGCTGCCAAAGGGCAGGTATCACTTTCCTTATATGTATATACAGTTAAAAACTTCTGACTAATCAAATACTTACACACATTTTGAGCATAGACTAAACTTAAAAAGTTTGGGGGCCAGACTCCATGTACTTTAAGCCACTATGACACAATTTAAAAAAATACAAAACAACACCAGTCCAGATCTCCATTTCAAGTCCTAATCCTTTCCCATGCATTTGCAGCAGACAACCTTTTGAAAACAGTGTGATATAAGGAGAAATTGCTCATGATGAGCAATTGCTCCCTATGCCAGAAGGTTTTCAACTCTATTTTAGACTTAAATTCTCATTTATGGATACATTTTACTTTTTGCAAAAATGTTTTCAAAGTCGTTTGCTGCATATTTGTTGTATGTGGGAAAGTGTTAAATGAGTCTATTGGATAAAGAGTTTTAAAAATATTAGCTCGTGACTTTCTGTGACAAAAATTCTTTTATTTTTTCTTTCCAGAATACAGATTTAACAGTAGCGGAGGCAAGAGTAAATGCCTCACAAGAAATGAACGATGAAAACAAGGAAAATAATCCCAGTGAAATAGCCGTGTTACAACAAACAGTGAATAAATTGAACTCAGAGTTACATGAATTACGTGTGGTTGCGTCAAATAAGGATGCTGAATTATCAACATTAAATGCATCATATTCACAATTACAAAACCAATTACAAAATGTGGTAAGTCACCTGTTAGCTCTTTCCCTCATCCACCAAAACTGCTGCAGACAAGATCGAAAACATTAAGACATGAATATGGAAATTTCTATAAATGAAATTTTAATCATTAAATAAAGTTGGAAACATTGTGTGGCAAAAGGAGAAATTGCTCATTATTTTCAAAAGTCGTCTGCTGCAGAGGTGTCAGAATGCGTCTGTATGTGGGAAAGGGTTGACCATTCATCGCATATGATATTTTAACCTTTTCAACAAACAGTCGCTTTGTGAATGACAACTTTTGAAAACATTTTTCAACTTTATACAATAGTTATTTTTGCATCAATGGATAGTTTCCATTTTTTTTACTAAATGATTTCAAAGTCATCTGCTGCAGATCTCTTGTATATTGAAAAGGGTTAATTCAAAAGGAAATTTAAATTATAACGGAAAAACTGTAAATGAAAGTAAAATTATTGAATATACTTGAAAACATTATTGCAAAAGATGAAATTGCTAATACAAGTTCTCTTTTGCTGCAATGTTTTCTAAAGGCATGTGTTGCAGAGGTGTCAAAATGCGCCTGTATGTTGGAAAGGGTTACTGATGTCTAAATGAAGACCCTGGTTGATTTGCCTGTGTTTTTTATGGTTTCCTGATTTATGAGAGAGCTTAATGTTCTGTACATTTGATATGTAAAATTCTTGCTATGTACAAATAGAAGCATTAAGCACTATTATTGCATGAAGTATTGATCCAATTTGATGTTTATGAATATTACTTTTCAGCAATCCAGTTCCTCAAATACCAATTCAACCGAACTTGAATCTAGATTAGCTTCATTAAATGGAGAACTTAAACAGGCTCAAGACGAGAAGAAGGTGCTGCATGACAGGGTTAAAAAGGCCAACGAAGAAAACCTCAATCTGTTGGATAAAATAAACGTGAGTTCATTATTTAACCGTTTCCCTCATATAGACACGAGGCATCAGACGACTTTTTGAGAACATAGTGACAAAAGAAGAAATTGCACAAAACGTGCAATTTCTCCTTTTGCCACAATGTTTTCCACTTTTTGTCATAGGTTATCCATTCAATTATAGAGATTTTCTATGTTTTGACAAAATACGTTCAAAGTCGTCTGCTGCAGAATTGTTGTATGAGGGAAAGGGTTAACTCATTTCTGATATGCTTTTAAACCATTTCCAACATACATCATATTACTAGCAGATGGCTTTGAAATCATACATATGGAAAATCTCTATAAATAAAAGTAAAATTATTGAATTGATTTGAAAACATTACAACAAAAGGAGAAATTGCTTATTATTCAATAGAGTTGAATACATTACGTCAAAAGAAGAAATTGCTCATTATGAGCAGTTTCCCCAATTTGGCCGAATTGCTCTAGCAATTCCGGTCTATAGATTGGCGATGTCCGTCCGTTTGTCTGTCAACATTTTGGTTAAAGTTTCAAGTTGAGGCAAAATCTCAGTATTGGAAAGGGTTACAAACTTGAAACTTTGCCTGAAGGTAACCAGTAACAAGTTCTATTGATTCCTATGGTTACTTTGACCTTGACCTTGGTTTTATCGATTTTCAAGGTCAAATTGCCGACAATCCGGCCTTACCGTCTTCAGCGGTTTCTTGTTGTCACAATGTTTTCAAAAGTTGACTGCTGATAATGCATCTGTAAGTGGTAAAGGGTAAAGTAGTCTGCTTTGAGAATGTTTAACAAACATTTCAACATCTGGAAAATAGGAAGGGTTGTTTTGATACAGCATAGAAAACATTGTGGGAAAAGGAAAAGTTATTTAACAAAATTGTATGATGCAGGTGTTTGTAAAGTCATCAGTACTTGTATCAGGTAAAGGGTACGCTCTATATCGGTAAACAATTACTATTTAATGACGGCAGATATTAAGTATTTAAGCATTGAAAAGAGATGGAAACAATGTGGCAAAACGAGAAATTGCTCACAATGTTTTCAAAAGTTGTCTGCTGCAGGTACGTCTACATATGGGCAAGGCTTAAATGGTCATTTTATTCTTCAGAAATTAGAGGAAGAGTTAAGGAAAAAAGATGGGGAAAAAAGTGCAATCACAGATGAACTAGAAACTTTAAAGAAAGAGCAGGAAGATCTATTAGTGCTGCTAACTGACCAGGATGCTAAGATTTCTAAATATAAGTCCAAGTTACGGGAACTAGGACAAGAGGTTGGTACAGCTTTAACCCATTCCCACATATAGTCACACTCTGACGCCTCTACAGCAGACGACTTTTGAAATCATTGTGGTAAAAAGAGAAATTGTCCATCATGTCAAATTTCTCCTATTGCCACAATGATTTCAATTTGATTTTAAATTTATAACTAAAATATACAGAATTTTTTCACTTTGTTGCCGAGATGTTTTCAAAGATGTCTGCTGCAGATTTGTTGAGTGTTATAAGCAAGATACGAGCAAAAATACAAAATAATCTCCTCAGCTGTTTATCAAATTTTTCCTGATATGATTTTTAGCCAGAAGGGCTTATGTCGTGGCGATGTGTCCGTCGTCCGTGCGTCCGTAAACAATTTCTTGTTAACACGATACAGTCTTCACTTTTGATTGTATCTCAACCAAACTTTTACAGTAGTTATATATCCATGAGAGCTCGGTTCCTTTCGAAAACCAGCCAGATCCGCCCATGCATGACTGGATTATGGCCCTTGAAATGGTCAAAATTGCTATAAAAGAGCTTGTTAACACGATACAGTCTTCATGTTTGATTGTATCTCAACCAAACTTATACAGTAGTTAGATATCCATGAGAGCTCGGTTCCTTTCGAAAACCAGCCAGATCCGCCCATGCATGACTGGATTATGGCCCTTGAAATGGTCAAAATTGCTATAAAAGAGCTTGTTAACACGATACAGTCTTCACTTTTAATTGTATCTCAACCAAACTTATACAGTAGTTAGATATTCATGAGAGCTCGGTTCCTTTCGAAAACCAGCCAGATCCGCCCATGCAAGACTGGATTATGGCCCTTGAAATGGTCAAAATTGCTATAAAAGAGCTTGTTAACACGATACAGTCTTCACTTTTGATTGTATCTCAACTAAACTTATACAGTAGTTAGATATCTATGAGAGCTCGGTTCCTTTTGAAAACCAGTCAGATCCGCTCATGCAAGACTGGATTATGGCCCTTGAAATGGTCAAAATTGCTATAAAAGAGCTTGTTAACACGATACAGTCTTCACGTTTGATTGTATCTCAACCAAACTTATACAGTAGTTAGATATCCATGAGAGCTCGGTTCCTTTCGAAAACCAGCCAGATCCGCCCATGCATGACTGGATTATGGCCCTTGAAATGGTCAAAATTGCTATAAAAGAACTTTTTAACACGATACAGTCTTCACTTTTGATTGTATCTCAACCAAACTTATACAGTAGTAAGATATCCATGAGAGCTCGGTTCTTTTCCTAAACCAGCCAGATCCGCCCATGCAAGACTGGATTATGGCCCTTGAAATTGTCCAAATTGCTATAATTGAGCATGTGAACAAAATAGAGGCTCCATTTACTATCTGATCTTCACCAAACTTAGATAGTAGTTAAATATTGATGAGAGCTTGGTTCCTTTTGAAAACCAGCTAGATCCGCCCATGCAAGACTGGATTATGGCCCATGAAATTGTAAAAATTGCTATAATACAGCTTGTGAACACAAAAGAGCCTCCATTTACTATCCGATCTTCACCATACATACATGCTCTGGATTGAAAATGACCAAAGAACCATACCAGTAGAGCATAGGCCCTCATGGGCCTCTTGTTTGGTAACTCGTCTGCTTCAAAAATATCTAGAAAAACAACAAGGTATGATGTCTGGAAACTGGAAAATTTATTTGCATACAGGAACGAAAACATTAACCCTTTCCCTCATATAGACGCTTTCTGACGCCTCTGCATCAGACAGCTTTTTGAAAACAAAGTGACAAAGAAGAAATTGCTCAAAACAAGCAATTTCTCCTTTCATCACAATTTTTTTCCACTTTTAGACATAGGTTATCCATTTAATTATAGAGATTTTCTATATTTTGATAAAATATGTTCAAAGTCGTCTGCTGCAGAATTGTCGTATGAGGGAAAGGGTTAAGACTGATCAGTTGATTTTATGTCATAGGGCTCAAATTCCTATTACAGCAGTATGTTAACACTCCTGACAGACCTAATATGATAACCATGGCCGTTACATAATGCAATTAGATGAATTGATTCTTGGTGTTGCTTATATGTTTTAAAAACCCTGTAATATTTGTGTTACTTTGCCTTTTATTATACAGACAAAAGAGGTAAACACTTTTAAGATTTCCTTTTGCTTCGATTCATGTTATGCATAAAAAAGAACATGTTCTGTTTCTAGTTGTCCTTTAGTCTATCTGTGTAAAGAACAACCATTGTCTTTTTATTAATCCCCAACTGGTACCCTGGGTTCTTCTGTCCTTCCACCCAACTTTGTCCGGACCATATCTTTTGTACCATTTTATTTAGAGTTACCAAATTTGGTATGCATCTTGGAAAGATTATGTGTCACTTAAAATGTGGGCACTATGACCTTGACCTCTGACCCTATATATAAAGAAAAAGGTCAATAGTTAGCAAATTTAGAATGAAAAGGTATCTTGCATACCTGACCTTAACCTCGGACACCATTTAAAGAAAAAGCTTGTCTTGGCTACAGTTACTATGCTATCGCAACTATAGTTACCAATTTCTTGAATATCCATCTTGGGAAATTTGGGTCACTGTGACCTTGATCCCGTATATAGAAAATGCTTGTCTGAGTCATACCTCTAATGCCATCGCATGTTTTGAGAAGGGTGTGTCGAAACAAAAGTTGACATTGACTTTGAACTCCCCAAGTTTAAGAAAGATCATGCTTTGGCCATATTATCCTTTATTTGTTACACCTGGTGTAACCAAATTTTATGCATACATCCAGCATGGAAAGATGGTATATTGAATACCAAACATAGATCACTGTGCTATTGACCTTTGACACCACTTATTGCTAAGTTTCAGGGCTGGTTCAAATGAATTAAATGTTTTTACATTGAGAATACGAAGTCTTATCTAAATCCATAAATGATAATTTTCTGAAGTAGGTTTTTCTGCTGCATTTTGGCCTATATGTAATGTAAATCCTTGTCTTTGATCACTCACCTTTGCCCATTTCTTCCCCATGAAAAGTGAAGATGTCTCAAATTATATTTTTTATGTTTCTTATTATGCAAACTAACAAGTCAAACAGCAGTCGGCTTCAAATTTCATTTGGAAATCGTGTAAATATTTTGAAACACTGCTGACTCGGTAAATCAGTTTCTCTGTAAGCTCATCCTTCACATTAAAGGGCTATCTTGGAACCTTGGGTGGTGTACATGTATCTCGAGACTCCTTTGTCAAGTGCAAATCACTTTGGCATGCACGCATGTGAATTTTTTTTGGTCTGCATGACCCTTGTGTATATACATCATATAATCATTTTTGTGTTTTTTCTCAATTTATAATTCTTTCAATTTGTAGTTCCTATATATGATAGTCAGCAAAATTATAATATTTAGGTTAACGTTTTTGGGCGACATATAATTTCCATGATGAATTATTGCCTTATTAAGTCTTTTGTTAGAACTTTATCTATTATCTTTCTCGTAAGAAATAAGTAAGAAGTGTGCAATAATATCAGCCAGAGACTTTGTAACCCTTGTTTGCACTGCCATGTACCTTGGAGAAATTGACAATAGATTGCCACTTGCAAATATCCAAATTAGTCTGAATATCCCCGTTTTGTCATTCTACAAATAGATGGCTTCATTAAGCTAACGAAATGTGTTTCAGTCCTTTCTCATTTACAATAAACTGCTGCATACAACTGAAATTATTTTCTGGTTAGCAAAATTATGGGAAATATTCATAAATGAAAAAGTGATTATTGAACGGAGTTGAAAACAAGGTGCTGCAAGGTTTTCTCCTGCAGAAATGTCTGCATGTGGGAAATGGTAAATTAGGCTATAATGAAGTCCAGGTTCAGTGCTTGAAACTTAGTTTAAATACAAGTCAATTCTATAAGGTTAAACAAGTTTCCCCCCACCCCCAGTTTTTAGCTCTACTGGCCAAAGGCCAGAAGGGCTTATGTCGTGGCGATGTGTCCGTCGTCCGTGCGTGCGTGCGTGCGTCTGTGCGTCCGTAAACAATTTCTTGTTAACACGATACAGACTTCACTTTTGATTGTATCTCAACCAAACTTATACAGTAGTTAGATATGCATGAGAGCTCGGTTCCTTTCGAAAACCAGCCAGATCCGCCTATGCATGACTGGATTATGGCCCTTGAAATGGTCAAAATTGCTATAAAAGAGCTTGTTAACACGATACAGTCTTCACTTTTAATTGCATCTCAACCAAACTTATACAGTAGTTAGATATTCATGAGAGCTCGGTTCCTTTCGAAAACCAGCCAGATCCGCCCATGCATGACTGGATTATGGCCCTTGAAATGGTCAAAATTGCTATAAAAGAGCTTGTTAACACGATACAGTCTTCACTTTTGATTGTATCTCAACCAAACTTATACAGTAGTTAGATATCCATGAGAGCTCGGTTCCTTTCGAAAACCAGCCAGATCCGCCCATGCATGACTGGATTATGGCCCTTGAAATGGTCAAAATTGCTATAAAAGAGCTTGTTAACACGATACAGTCTTCACTTTTAATTGTATCTCAACAAAACTTATACAGTAGTTAGATATCCATGAGAGCTCGGTTCCTTTCGAAAACCAGCCAGATCCGCCCATGCATGACTGGATTATGGCCCTTGAAATGGTCAAAATTGCTATAAAAGAGCTTGTTAACACGATACAGTCTTCACGTTTGATTGTATCTCAACCAAACTTATACAGTAGTTAGATACGAAAACCAGCCAGATCCGCCCATGCATGACTGGATTATGGCCCTTGAAATGGTCAAAATTGCTATAAAAGAACTTTTTAACACGATAGTCTTCACTTTTGATTGTATCTCAACCAAACTTATACAGTAGTAAGATATCCATGAGAGCTCGGTTCCTTTCCTAAACCAGCCAGATCCGCCCATGCAAGACTGGATTATGGCCCTTGAAATTGTCCAAATTGCTATAATTGAACTTAGATAGTAGTTAAATATTGATGAGAGCTTGGTTCCTTTTGAAAACCAGCTAGATCTGCCCATGCAAGACTGGATTATGGCCCATGAAATTGTAAAAATTGCTATAATACAGCTTGTGAACACAAAAGAGCCTCCATTTACTATCCGATCTTCACCATACCAGTCGAGCATAGGCCCTCATGGGCCTCTTGTTGTAAGGTACTGAACTAATCCCTAGAATTATCATGCAACATAGTTCTGTGTTTTTGTCTTGCGCAGAGACAAATCATTTCAGATATATTATTTCAGTCTGATAGTTCTAAGCCGATTTTTCTTTTCTGTTGGACTTCAAAAATGTTGTACATATCTAGGTACGGATCTGGATTAATTTGATTTGATCACAAAGTGGTCGAGGTGATTTAATGTGATCACTGATTCCAGTGTCTGGTGCACATTGAAATATTCAAAAGGATTAACAATTATTAGAACTCCTATTAAAGTTTGCCCTTCTAGTTCCAAAAAATTGACCCAGTTACAGTTGTCTTGGGAAAACAATATATTTAACAGTCCATTTCTATTTAAAAGGTACAAATTGGCATTGTTGAACATTGAAGATTCAGATCACACTGTACAGCTGCTGTCTTATCAGAATCTACACAAGTTTGGCAGATCTTCTGACAAGCTTGTCTAAGTAATATGTGAACAGTGTTGATTTCCCAGTTCCAACTTGTACTTTTTCCCATCCCCAACAATATTATTATTTTCCCTTATAAATTTTACTTTCATTTGTCTGGATTTCCATTCCTGACTTCCGGTGACGAGTCATTCTTATTAATATATTTCAGGTTGAAGACGATGATGATGATGATGACGATGAGCTATTGGATGATGACGAGGAGGACAGTTAACCATTTATGTTTGAATGTCTTCAACCACTTTGATTGTTAAAACTTCCTACTCTTATTGAACATTGCGACTCCATATCATTTGCTATTAAAACTCATAGCCCTTGTTTGTGTTGGTAGGGCGACAACCGAGGATCATTTTTCTGCTTCGCTTTTTAGTTTATTGCATTGTTAAACTCTTTCCCACTTGCAGATGCATTTGAAAATATTGTGGCAAAAGGAGAAATTTGTCATGATTCATTTTTCCTTTGCTGCATTTTCAACTCAATTGAATGATTCTACTTTCAATTATTAAAGTTTTCCACATTTTTTCCTAGCAGTTTTGAGTCATCTTCTCCAAACTTGTTGTAGCTGGGAAAGGGTTCAAACTACTAGTTTACACATTTCGAGGGCTTGGCGTGAAACGGTTGTAACTAAATTGGTATTTTTTAAACCAAGGTTATTCACCTCGCCATAAAGTCTTTATAAGCTTTAAATCATTTTTCTTGGTAAACAATGGAAATTTAGGTGCCATTGCTCGTTCTGAGCAATGGCACCTAAATTTGCATTGTTTACAAAGGGTCAAAATTGCCCCTAAACGAGGGTTTTCAAAATAGGGTTTTAGTTACAACCGTTTCACACCAAGCCCTCGATTTGCTCTATTGAACAACCTCTGCTAGACAAACACTGTGTGAACAATCTGAGAAAGGGAATATTTTGAGACAGAAGAGAAAATATTTCTGGATAAGGAGGTTTTCCTTATACCATAATGTTTTCAAATACCTTTTAGCCTAGTGCATGTAATATAAAGGTTAACCCTTTCCCTTATACGGCATTTCTGCAGCAGACGACTTTGAAATTTTCAAAAAATGGAAAATCTTGTTTTGAGCAATTTCTTCTTTTGTCACAATGTTTTCAAAAAGCCGTCTGCTGCAGAGGTGTCAGAAAGCGTTTATATGAGGAAAAGGGTTAAGGCTATCCCTGATATAGTAGAATATTGACACCCCTTCCAAAATGGCTTTTTATAGCATTGAAGGAAAAGGAAGAAATAATTTTCTAGAAGTTATAGCATCATTTTTATTTCTGATGTAAATATTGGAAACGCCCTTTAATTTCCATATCCGGTTATTGGGTTAAATATACAAGTGACAAAGGAACTGTAAGTGTTTGTGAATAGTGAAGATGTTTATTTATTTACATGAATAATAGGTGTACATTCATTACAAATTATTTTTTGGAAGAATGGATGAAATTACAAATTTGTTAATTAAGATGATAAATAAAGGTGCAAATATAATAATTATCCACATTTGCTTTTTGATTTTTAACCCATTCCCACATACAACAAATCTGAAGCAGATGACTTTGAAAAAATCTCTAAAAAAATATGGAAAATTTCTAGAAATGAAAGTACAATAATTGAATAGAGTTGAAAACATAATGACAAAAGGAGAAATTGCTTGTTTTGAGCAATTTATTCTTTTGTCACCGTGTTTTCAAAAAGCTGTCTGTTGCAGAAAAATGAAGGTATATTAATTGGATAGAATTGAAAACATTTTGCCAAAATAAGAAATTGCTCACTATGAGCAATTATTCCTTTTACCACAATGTTTTTCATCTACTGTAGATGCGTCAAAAATCCTTATGTGGGTTATTTTTTGGATCTTAGGTGAGAAATTGTTCAGTTATATCAGTGTTTCCTAGATAAGTTACCAGTACTCCTGGTCTGACACCAGCCTGTCAGTCATAATGCCAACCCCGCAACCATGAGCGCCAAGGCATGACCTGGCCTGGGATCAAAGCCTGATGTGGAGGCACTACACACCACTGAGGTGTTTTTTGCACACTGTAGTTTAATAGATAAGTTTCATTATCTTTTGTCTGTTACTAAATTGATAAATAAGTCAATTTCTGTTTTAATTGAAGTCCATATAATTGGCCATATTCATACATATTACATTCACAATGCAATAGCGGTCCCTTATTTATCATACAGTCACAATACAATTATTATTGTCAATAGTCTGCAATAAAAGGATAAGACTATCAACAACAGTTAGCCTAGCCTCCCATCACAATAACTACTGATGACTCTCTATCCCGAAAAATCTGACATGTTAACCCTTTCCCTCATATGACATTCTGCAGCAGACGACTTTGAATGTATTTTTTCAAAACATAGAAAATCTCCATAATTGAATGGATAACCTATGACAAAAAGTGGAACACATTGTGGCAAAAGGAGAAATTGCACGTTTTGTGCAATTTCTTCTTTTGTCACTATGTTTTCAAAAATCCTTTTAGACAAATATTTTGTTTCCCTAAACAACTTGTCTAACCCTTTCCCACATACAACAAATCTGCAGCAAAAAATTGGAAACTTCCTTTCAATTAAAGTACAAAAATTGAATAGAGTTGAAAACGTGGTGACTAAAGGAGACATTGCTCGTTTTACACAATTTCAAAAAGTCGTCTGCTGCAGAGGCATCAGAAAGCGTCTATAGGTGGGAAAGGGTAAAATAAGTATGCACCTGTTGTAAGTTAGGATATTTGCTGCAAGATATATATATATAAACACATGGTACGTGAACCGTACATTTGAAAACTAGATATCCCTTTCACAGCTGCCAACATCGATTTAATGCCACTGCCACAGTTCTTGAAAATATTGTTGGAAAATGGAGAAATTTACTTATTATGAGTAATTTCTCCTCATCCCCAAATATATTCAAAATCTGCAATAAAATTGTACATTCAGTTTTATCATTTTCCTCCGCTTTTTCAATGTATACATCTTGTTACCCATTTTCTCTTTTTGTCACAATGTTTTCAAAAGTCGTCTTCTGCTGAGGTGTTAGAAAGCGTCTACATGTATATGTGGGAAAGGGATAATTTTTATCAGTTGGTAGGATTTTCCATCAATTCCGCAGCATTCATTAAATCTGCATCTTCATCATCATTTAGTTCATCCAGACCTGACAAAGGAGAAAATAAAATTTATTAATCTACCTACACACATTTTTACAGGGATTCTACTTTTAAAGTCTTTCCCCACATGCAGATTCATTCTGAAACATTTGAAGCAAACCACTTTTAGAAACGTTGCAAAAATGTTTTCCGCTATTTTATTTAGATATTTTCTAAGCCGTCTCCTGTAAATATTGTAAAAGGTTAAATTAAAGAAAGAATGCAAAGTGCCGCTCTCAAGTGCCTGGATCTCTGCATGTGGATTTTTGTTTGTATGACGGCAAATTGGAATAACTTCTCGCCATAATTCATGCATTATTGGTACTCTGTCATTATGACAAACGCTTTAACATGCATACATTTTATTAGCATCAGCAAAGTACATTGCCTCATAGCCATTTACAATTGAAATATTGCAAAGACAGAAAAAGTGAATACATATGTGTGACTAATAAACAAAACAGAATCAGAACAGTGGTAAATTACAAGTACTACTGGTCCATTTATTCTGACACCAGCCCGTCAGTCGTAATTCTAACCCCACAATCCTGTGCTTGAAGGAGGGAGAGTCATTACTATCATTTTTAATGTTGTTGGTATGACTAGGCCGGGGAATGAACCCGCACCCAAGGTGGACACTCTACCATACACCATCCAGGCTGTCTCAAATGTTCAAGACAATATTGCCTTTTGAACATAAGGCCAGTATGAATGCACTAAACCCTTTCCCACATATAAATGCATTCTGTTCCCTCTGCAGCAGATGACTTCTGAAAATCTTGTGGCAAAAGGAGATATTGCTCATAATTGCCAAAACGTTTTCAACTTAATTCAATTATTTTTCTTTCATTTAAGAGTTTTCATATTTTTGACTAAATCGTTTTCGAAGTTGTGGGCTGCAGATTTGTTGCATGTGGGAAAGTGTTAACCCGATAACATTATATAACATGTTATTGAGAAGTTAAAATACATGTAATTTGAATTAAGTCTGAAGGTATGTATCTACTCGATAATATATCATTTGCCTAGTTCAGCCAACATTCCTTCTGACGTTTTACAAAAGTCAATATCATCTGTCTTCCACCAATGGCAAAACAAGCAGAGCACCAGTAGCTTAGTCAATGGCGACGAGGGCTAGCTAACAAAGCCTGGTCAACATTCTTTCAGATGTTTGACCAAAGTCACTGACGCATCATTCGTCTTCCACCAATGGGCTAACAGCCTATGTGGAAAAGCAGCCAGTTGCTTGGAAAGTCTGTTGTGTGGGGTACTGGTGTGATCTGGCGGATGTGATATGACCAAAAAATTGTTGAAAGCAGTGCGAAACCCAAAGCAATCAATTAATTAACCCTTTCCCTCATATAGACGCTTTCTGACACCTCTGCAGAAGACGGCTTTTTGAAAACATAGTCACAAAAGAAGAAATTGCTCAAAACGAGCAATTTCTCCTTTTGCCACAATGTTTTCCACTTTTAGTCATAGGTTATCCATTCAATTAAAGAGATTTTCTTTTTGTCGACAAAATATGTTCAAAGTCGTCAGCTGCAGAATTGTCAATGAGGAAAAGGGTTAACACTCTTGGAAAGACTGTTGTGTGGAGTACTGGTGTGAGAAAGACTTGTGTGGAGTACTGGTGTGAGAAAGACTGGTGTGTGGAAGAATGTTGTGTAGATTACTGGAGTTTGGAAGACTGTTGTGTGGAGTACTTGTGTGAGAAAGACTGTTGTGTGGAGTACTGGTGTGAGAAAGACTGTTGTGTGGAGTACTGGTGTGAGAAAGACTTGTGTGGAATACTTGTGTGAGAAAGACTGTTGTGTGGAGTACTGGTGTGAGAAAGACTTGTGTGGAGTACTTGTGTGAGAAAGACTGTTGTGTGGAGTACTGGTGTGAGAAAGACTTGTGTGGAGTACTTGTGTGAGAAAGACTTGTGTGGAGTACTGGTGTGAGAAAGACTTGTGTGGAGTACTGGTGTGAGAAAGACTGTTGTTTGGAGTACTTGTGTGAGAAAGACTGTTGTGTGGAGTACTGGTGTGAGAAAGACTTGTGTGGAGTACTTGTGTGAGAAAGACTTGTGTGGAGTACTGGTGTGAGAAAGACTTGTGTGGAGTACTGGTGTGAGAAAGACTTGTGTGGAGTACTTGTGTGAGAAAGACTGGTGTGTGGAAGAATGTTGTGTAGATTACTGGAGTCTGGAAGACTGTTGTGTGGAGTACTTGTGTGAGAAAGACTGTTGTGTGGAGTACTGGTGTGAGAAAGACTTGTGTGGAGTACTTGTGTGAGAAAGACTGGTGTGGAGTACTTGTGTGAGAAAGACTGTTGTGTGGAGTACTGGTGTGAGAAAGACTTGTGTGGAGTACTTGTGTGAGAAAGACTGGTGTGGAGTACTTGTGTGAGAAAGACTGTTGTGTGGAGTACTGGTGTGAGAAAGACTGGTGTGTGGAAGAATGTTGTGTAGATTACTGGAGTTTGGAAGACTGTTGTGTGGAGTACTTGTGTGAGAAAGACTGTTGTGTGGAGTACTGGTGTGAGAAAGACTTTTGTGTGGAGTACTTGTGTGAGAAAGACTGTTGTGTGGAGTACTTGTGTGAGAAAGACTGTTGTGTGGAGTACTGGTGTGAGAAAGACTGTTGTGTGGAGTACTGGTGTGAGAAAGACTTGTGTGGAGTACTTGTGTGGGAAAGACTGTTGTGTGGAGTACTGGTGTGAGAAAGACTTGTGTGGAGTACTTGTGTGAGAAAGACTGGTGTGTGGAAGAATGTTGTGTAGATTACTGGAGTTTGGAAGACTGTTGTGTGGAGTACTTGTGTGAGAAAGACTGTTGTGTGGAGTACTGGTGTGAGAAAGACTTGTGTGGAGTACTTGTGTGAGAAAGACTGGTGTGGAGTACTGGTGTGAGAAAGACTGGTGTGGAGTACTGGTGTGAGAAAGACTTGTGTGGAGTACTGGTGTGAGAAAGACTGGTGTGTGGAAGAATGTTGTGTAGATTACTGGAGTTTGGAAGACTGTTGTGTGGAGTACTTGTGTGAGAAAGACTGTTGTGTGGAGTACTGGAGTTTGGAAGACTGTTGTGTGGAGTCCTGGTGTGAGAAAGACTGTTGTGTGGAGTACTGGTGTGAGAAAGACTGTTGTGTGGAGTACTGGTGTGTGGAAGACTTGTGTGGAGTACTGGTGTGAGAAATACTGTTGTGTGGAGTACTGGTGTGAGAAAGACTGTTGTGTGGAGTACTGGTGTGTGGAAGACTTGTGTGGAGTACTGGTGTGAGAAAGACTGTTGTGTGGAGTACTGGTGTGAAAAAGAATGTTGTGTGGAGTCCTGGTGTGAAAAAGAATGTTGTGTGGAGTACTGGTGTGTGGAAGACTTGTGTGGAGTACTGGTGTGAGAAAGACTGTTGTGTGGAGTACTGGTGTGAAAAAGAATGTTGTGTGGAGTCCTGGTGTGAAAAAGAATGTTGTGTGGAGTACTGGTGTGAAAAAGAATGTTGTGTGGAGTACTGGTGTGTGGAAGACTTGTGTGGAGTACTGGTGTGAGAAAGACTGTTGTGTGGAGTACTGGTGTGAAAAAGACTGTTGTGTGGAGTACTGGTGTGAAAAAGAATGTTGTGTGGAGTCCTGGTGTGTGGAAGACTGTTGTGTGGAGTACTGGTGTGAGAAAGACTGTTGTGTGGAGTACTAGAGTTTGGAAGACTGTTGTGTGGAGTACTGGTGTGAAAAAGGCTGTTGTGTGGAGTACTGGTGTGAGAAAGACTGTTGTGTGGAGTACTGGTGTGGGAAAGACTGTTGTGTGGAGTACTGGTATGTGGAAGACTGTTGTGTGGAGTACTGGTGTGAGAAAGCCAGGAAACACAGGTAGGTGAACTTGCAGCCGTGATATGACAGAACATTGTTAAAAAGGACGTTGATCCCTTATTAATCAACCAAACGATCACATTAAACCCTTCCAATTTTAAAACATCAGTGCCTATAGTATCCTGAATTAATACCTATTGACTTGTTTTGAATGGACTGTTCCAGTTCTAATGTAGAATCAAGTAATTCTTGATCATCCATCTCCAGATCAAATTCATCTTCTATATCATTGAAGTAGCTGTCAGGTAGGACATTTGAAGGAAGCTTCCAATCTGGAAATATATAAATCAACTGCGTGAGTCAAAACAGAGTCTTTAACCCTTTCTAACTTGAAGACGCATCTGCAGCGGAAGACTTTCGTAAACATTGTGACGAAACTGCTTTTAATTATGATACTATAATTTATAGAGATTTTTAATATTTTATGTTCTCAAAGTCTTCTGCTGCAGATGATCTGTATGTGGTAAAGGGTAAATTTGGTATCAAATAAAGCTACCTGGGTGTGATATTAGTGGACCAACAACAGGTAAGGGTTGCATTTCATATTCTAAAATCTTTATTTTACCTCCAACTTCTACTTTGTAGGTACTAAAAAGATTCCTCTAACTGAGACATTTCTTTTTAGTACCAACAACATACGGTTGAATTCAGTAATAGTAGATTTACTTCTCCTTATGTTAGCCTCTGCTTCTAGGTTTTTGACACTAAGTTATATACATGTATACATGTACTGACACATCAAATAGGTAGTAGGAATTTTAGGGTGAGACTGCCATAAGTCATCACTATTTGCATTTGCATTGTGTGAATCAAATGATTCTTGAAAGACTATTAAACATAGAAATTATCAAACCAAATCTAACCTCAGTAATGGTTCAATTTTTAAACAAAGCTTAATAGATAAATTTACATTTGACTTGATCGTTTCCCACATGTAATAAATGTGAAGCATACCACTGTAACATTTGAGGAAAAAATACAACTAGTATGGACAAATTTCTATAAATGAATCCTGATCAGAATCAAGTTAAAAACATTGTGGAAAAAAGAAAAATAGATAACAAATCTCTTTAACCACTTCCCTCATACAGACACTTTATGACGCCTCTGCAGCATACATCTGTTGAACCTAATTTGACTAAAGGAGAAAAATGCTCATGACGAGCAATATCTCCTTTTTCCACAATATTTTCAGCTCTATCCAATTATTATACTTTCATTACATTACATTATTTTTCATCTTTTATTGTAGATGTTTTAAATTGGATTTATTTTGGTGTCTACTCTAATGATTGCCTGATGCCTGCAATGCCAATTTTTTAAATCTTTCCAACATTCAGCTAATTTTCGAGCATCCAGATCAGATGCAGGAGAGATGTCTCATGATATAAAGCAATTTCTTCTCATGCAATAGCATTTTCTTCTCATGCAATAGCATTTTCAACTCTCATCAAATAAATATACTTTATTTACAGAGAATTACTTATTTTTGGTTAGATGCTTTTAAAGATGTCTGTTACATACGTTGGAATTTGTTAGAACATGATGGTTATATAAATATGAAAAGGGAAGACGGCGGAAAAGTATTAACCCTTTCCCACATAAATCAAATCTGCAGCAGACAACTTTGAAAATAATTCAGCAAAACACTTGAATATCTCTGCAAATAAAAATGTAATGAATGAATTGAGTTGAAAACATTGTGGCAAAGAGATATGCTTCATCATGAGCAACTTCTACTTTTGTCAGAATGTTTTCTAACGTCGTCTGTTGCAGAGATGTCGAAATGGGTCTGTATGAGGTAAAGGATTAATACAATGATGGTGATGTTAACATGATTACCTGGTGATTTGTAGTTCTGAGCGTAACACTCTGGATCATGACATTTCTGGTAAAACACACCTCTGTGAAGGTCCACTATATACCTACAAAACACAATATTTGGTAAAACACACCTCTGTGAAGGTCCACTATATACCTACAAAACACAATATCTGGTCAACCCTCACTATCTTAACCCATTACTTCGCAGGGCTTTTCATAGGTCGTCTGCTTTACAATCATCAGACAAACAATTTCACCAATCTAAAAAGTTGAAAGATTTATATTGATAAAGAGTTGAAAACATTGCAATAAAAGGTGAAATTGCTCATTTTGAGCAATTTCACCTTTTATTGCAATGTTTTAAAAAGTCGTCTGCAACAGCAGGCGTCAAATGTCGTCTGTGTGAAGTAATGGGTTAACCCTTTCGCTCTGCAGTTGACAAGTTTTCAAAACATTGTGACAAAAAGAGCAATTGCCTATAATGAGCAAATTTAACCCTCTGCAGCAGACGGCTTTGAACACACCTTGTGAAAAATATTATCTAGAGGACCATGATGGTTCCGTAATGCTCACCTGCCCCATGGTGGCCAACTTTTTCAACGGATCGGAATAATGGACAGACATCAGGTCATCAGGTGAGCTTAAGAATCTCCATAAAATGATTATGACAAAGGGTTGAAAATATTGTTGCAAATGGACAAATTGCTCATTATGAGCATTTTCTGCTTTTGCCACAATAGTTTCAAAAGTCATCTACCTCAGAGGTGTCAGTCAGAAAGAGTTTAAATGTGGTAAAGGGTTAAAATTCCTCTTACATGATATTATTACTTTTGTGTTGTCGTCCAATGTTGTGACAGAATCTGTAACGAGATATCTCATACAAGAGTATCTCCCCTTGATGAAAATAAGTCCAGTGTCGTATGGCCCCCTTGTTACCGTCCGTTGTTATCAAACTTGTAATATAATCATCAACCTCTGGATAAGGGGACATACTGTAACCATCTATTGTATCTACAATATAGAGAAGGTAGATCCAGTTTCCAGTCACTACAGAATATAGCATTTTACATCAGCGAGTATCTGCAGCAGACAAATTTGAAAATATGTGGGGAAAAAGGGAAATCTAGTACAATTTGATAATAGAGAATCAAAAATTAATTATGCAAAAACATTGTTAAAACTACAACTTGCTTTTTGAGGTTGATAAAGCTTTTTTGCATAAAACTATTTAATTATCCATTTCCCACATGCAGACACATTCTGAAGTGTTTTGAACAAAATGTCCTTCTTTTCCACAATGGTTTCAAATCGGCGTCAAACCAAATAATGTTTTCCTTGATACAGAATAACATCTAATTGAAATTGTTGTGGGAAAAAGAGGAATTACTCATGAGTAATTTCTCCTTTACCCAAAATGTTATCATATTTTAAGTATCAGATATTTAAACTCAAAGCAGACAATTAATTCTTAACTCATTCCCTCATATGAAAATTCTGCAGCAGACGACTTTGAACATATTTTGTCAAAAAAATGGTAAATCTCGGTGATTGTCTCAAGTCATTGTGATAAATTTCAGATGTATATTGCACATGATAATGCAGAGGATAAGTGAAACAGATGCTCGCTTCCGGAAGAAAGCACCAAAGTTTGTGTACACGTTATTTAATGTCTACGATTACATAAAAGATTAAGATCCAGATGAATCTTTCACTGGATCTTGCTTTTATTCAACTTTTAAATTTTCAAAAAAAAAATTTAACATGGTTATTGATGACGTCACATTTTTCATCACGTTTCAACATGGCGGTGAACAAAGTAAAACAAAACATAATCATATCTGAACAGAATATTGCTACTACATCGGATAAATCAGAGGTGAGTAACATGTGTTCTTGTTAAATATATTAAACAATTTGGCCTGATTATCATTGACGTATATAAACATCAACAGAAACACGTATAGCGGTTTTTAGTTATTGATAACAGCAAATAGGTTAAAACTTATTCAATCTGACAATGACTACCGGTAAATGACTCATAAACAATCAAATGACATTACTTTGCTATATCATTAGTTTTAACATATTTCTGCATATTTACAATCTTTGTACATATTATTTTCATCCACGTTGACTGCATGCAATGCCAATTAACTTTAAGAACTTATTTGGTAAAATGTGTTTTTATTTTCAACCCTTTCCAACATACAGACGTTTTCTGTAGCCTCTGTAGCAAAAATTGTTTAAAAACATAGTGGCAGAAGGAGAAATTGCTTGTATTTAACATTATTTACAACTCTATTAAATGTTATACTTTGATTTATAGAGATTCGATTTGATTCTGCATTTTTGTCCAGATGTTTTCAAAATTGTCTGCTGCAGATTTGTTGTTAAATAGCTAAAATAGTCCTGAATATAATGTGTACCTTTTTCCGTCAACTTCTCTGATCTTTTTCTTGTATAACTAATAAGACTGTCAGACTCCTTCTCAAAAGTCAAAACTTTGGTTGATGTTGAAAATCTATTGAAAAACCAAAAAAAGAAATTACCAGTACACATTATTAAATCAATAGATTTCAATGTCTCACCTGCCAATAGTCATTAACCCTTTCCCTCGTATAGACGCTTTTGGACGCCTCTGCAGCAGACAGCTTTTTGAAAACATGGTGACAAAAGAAGAAATTGCTCATATTGATTAATTTCTCCTTTTGCCACAATGTTTTACCTTTAGTCATTGGTTATCCATTAAATTTTAGATAATTTCCATTTTTTGACAAAATATGTTCAGTCGTCTGCTGATGAATTCTTATATGTGGGTAGGGTTAAGTGAAAGCATGATGAACTTACAGACTGAGAAGAGATCCCTATGAGTCACCCTGCAAAGGTTGGCGACACATAAACTGAAGACACAACAGGGAATCATACTTAGTTTATACAGTGGAACCTGTGTTTAAAGACCAGCCATCGGAAGGCAACAATATGGTCTTTGTTTACAGGTGGTCTTGAATTAAAGGGTCATTTGTGCAGAAAATGAGTAATTGGTAAACTAAAAGTGTGGTTGCTAAAGACATGGAATTGCTATTCCAAGGTAGTCTTTAGCACAGGTTTGACTGTAAACTAATCCAAGGTGGTCTTTAGCACAGGTTTGACTGTAAACTAATCCAAGGTGGTCTTTAGCACAGGTTTGACTGTAAACTAATCCAAGGTAGTCTTTAGCACAGGTTTGACTGTAAACTATTCCAAGGTGGTCTTTAGCACAGGTTTGACTGTAAACTAATCCAAGGTGGTCTTTAGCACAGGTTTGACTGTAAACTAATCCAAGGTGGTCTTTAGCACAGGTTTGACTGTAAACTAATCCAAGGTGGTCTTTAGCACAGGTTTGACTGTAAACTAATCCAAGGTGGTCTTTAGCACAGGTTTGACTGTAAACTAATCCAAGGTGGTCTTTAGCACAGGTTTGACTGTAAACTAATCCAAGGTGGTCTTTAGCACAGGTTTGACTGTAAACTAATCCAAGGTGGTCTTTAGCACAGGTTTGACTGTAAACTAATCCAAGGTAGTCTTTAGCACAGGTTTGACTGTAAACTAATCCAAGGTGGTCTTTAGCACAGGTTTGACTCTAAACTAACCCAAGAAAAAACCTTGAAATCAAATAACGCACTAATATTTGCACAGATTGCAATCAACATTAGCTTGAATTAACTTCAATAACTATAGGAAATTTCATTTTGTTAACAGCCTCGAGAAATCGACAAAAATATACCATGCAAGTTTAACTTTAATGTGATTCAACACATAGTGTGACCTGTGATAGCAGAAATGACAGGTCGACATCACTATGTCATTGAGCTGAGATACAATCTTTAATTAAGTGTTTGTTAGAAAGTTATTCCCCTATTTTAGTAAGTTCTGTGAAAGAAAATGATGACCGCGTCCTAACCACAAGTGACTCTCCATGAAATCTATCTCCCGTTTTATCACTAATATAAAAGTGTTGCTTAAGTTGGGAGTGTGGGTATAGGTGACAAGATGAATTGTTCCGTTAAACCTTTCCCAGATACAACAAATCTGCAACAGACAACTTGAAAACAATGTGGCAAAAAATTGAAATATCTCTGTAAATGAAAGTATAACAATTGAATAGTCGAAAACATTGTTGCAAATGGAGAAATTGCTCATCATGAGCAATTTCCCCATTTGCACCAATGTTTTCAAAAGTCATCTGCTGCAGAGGTGTCAGAAAGCCTCTGTATGTGGGAATAGGTTTAACATTTCTGCCAGAGTTTGTCTTGATCATTCACCAAATGCGTTTACACGTATTCATGCAGAGGGTACAGAAAATCACACCATCCTCTATGAAATTTGAACCCAAGACCTCTTGGAATGAGAGGCAGACTCCGTCTTGGGATTACACTTACCTTGCATTGGACACGAGGGAATCAAAGAAAACTTCTTCGTCTTTCTCCGATATCTCACATCTGTTCTCTGATGACAAAACTAGCGGGTTTTTCTTGTTCAATTTTGATGACATATACAGTCGAAAATTTCTGTTTTTAGTGTACACACCTAAAAAATGAAATAATGAGACAAAAATAACCTTTTTTCCTCATACAAAACATTTGGCACCTCTGCAGCAGATGACTTTGGAAAACAAGTGATTTCTCCTTTTCTCTAATTATGTCTACTATGTCATCCTCGGTACCCAGGCTATTCATAAAATATATGATACCCTGGGCAAATTGGCTGTAAAAATCTCGAACTCATGAATAATTTATGAGGTGAAATGCAGCCGCTTGATTGGCCGTATGACACAAACCTCATGCAATACGAAAATTATAGTGTAGTTATGGAGGAAATCGTGGTGCATGCTTTACGAAGTTTCGCCAGCCAATTTGCCCAGGGTATCATATATTTTATGAATAGCCTGGGTACCGAGGATGCTACTCTGTATCATAATTGTACTTCCATTATCCAACAACTTCTCAAAGCAGTCAATTCAAAAATACAATATCAAGTAAATATTTATCTGATTTTGATACTTTGGCAAATTATCCACAACTGAAGTGAAGAATAAAAAACATTTTAGTTATAATAATATTATGATTTAGCGAAAGAATGGAAAACATTTTAGGAAAAGGAGACAATGTTTATCACAAGAGTCAAACTTTTAAAGAAAGAATAGATAGGTAAACAAGTAATTTGGGAAGACTAGAAACCATTGTGGGAAAAGAAGACAATGTTTATCAAATTATTGTCTTTTTCTCACAACGCTTCTAAGAGTAGTATACTTTAACCCTTTCCCACTTACAAGAAATTGAAAACATTGCGGGAAACGGAAAAATTGCTCATCTGCTGCAGATGTGACAAAATGCATCTACAGGTATAGACAAGTGCAGCAGATGACTTTCGAAAACATTGTGGCAAAGGGAGAAATTAATCATATAGCACAACTAGTCCTATTGCCCTAATGATTTCAACTCTATTCAAAACTCGTACTTTATTTGTAAAGATTTTCCGTATATTTTCCTAGACAATTTCATAAGATATCTGCTGCAGATTTACAGTAGATTTATTTGAATAAGGGTATATATTACTCAAAATAAGTGAACACCAAAAAACATACCAAGATCACAGAATAGTACATGATCATCGTTTTTGTTCTTAACAAGAAACGAGTCCAGTTCTTCCGTTGTGAAATTTTGTAGCACATTGAGGTAGCTCTCATCCGTTTCCTTATTGCCGACACTGTATTTTGTTTTTCCCTGTGGTGAAACTATCTTATTCCTGTCAGCGTCATTTATTTCACACTTTTCTGACTGTGAATGACTCGCTGTATCCATGTTTGTGTCATACTGTTTATCACATTCTTGGTTATCATGATTCACACCGTTGTGTGCCGAATCCAAATGCTCGCCGATATTCACTTTTGTTTCCTCCTGTAAGGTTTCTAAGTGACCATTGACTTCATTATCCTCGGCAACAGATGCCTTATTCATGTCAGACTTGTTTGTGTGATTGTCATGTACATTCTCAACCTGTATAGAAGTGGTGTCATTGCTGTCTGTGTCCATGACACTCTGTTCTATATCGGACCCAGTTACGTTGGCTAATTTTGACTGTCTGTATATCATCCACTGTGATATGATGTAGCAAACAAATCTACCTAATCAAAGAAAATAAATCATTAACTTCACCCGATCCTACAATCATGGGCAGACACTTATCGTCTACTGTGGATTTTCTGTTTCAGGAATCATTACTCTATACCTCTATCCCCCTGAGACGGAATGTGTCTGCCCAGATTAGCCTGTCCAGATTGCGAAGGCTGATCTGGGTCGATACATTATGTTGGTTTTCTTGTGGAAACATAAAAAGTATGCCTCCACTAATGGGACCCGTTTTACTAAATTGCTCAATTAACAGCCATTACTCTGGTATCAAATTGTGTATGTCAAAATAA
This sequence comes from Serripes groenlandicus, assembly GCA_031761405.1. Classification (NCBI taxonomy): domain Eukaryota; kingdom Metazoa; phylum Mollusca; class Bivalvia; order Cardiida; family Cardiidae; genus Serripes; species Serripes groenlandicus. Next base: position 12,117,327 of record JASEVX010000004.1, read on the forward strand.
CTCAAACTAATAAATGAGCAAGAAAAAATCTTGATGTTTAACATTTGCGCACAGAAAACAATTCTGTACTAGATAACTTTGAAAAAATCCAGGTAAAATAATGGATAACGTTTATAATAAGAGTTGAAAACCTTGATCAAAAGGAGAAATTGCTCATAATGATCAATTTCTCAGTTTGCCACTATGTTTTCAAAAGTCAGTTGCTGCATCTACATGTGGAAAAATAGTTTAATGCCCACACCAATTCTCAGACTGAAACCATTAAAAGCCAAGAGACCAACCTTTACTAGAGAAACTAGAATTACAAACCTGCATGGATGTTGTCTTTAAATACCGCTTTTTTCAATTGGAAAACCAAATGTCTACTAAATTTCTCTTTTGTGCTGAAATTAAACAAGAGGGCCATGATGGCCCTGGATCGCTCACCTGAATTATTATTTTTTCACTTTATCTATATAAGCCCCACCCCCCCTGGCGGACACTTTCGGAGAAGATTTTTTAAGTTTTCACTATAGCCATATCAGGCAAAATAGCCCCCCCCCCCCGCCCCGGCGGCCATGTTTTTCAACCAATCAACATGGCTTGAAGGAATATGATAGAGGGTCATCCAAGGAACATTTCTACAAAATTATTTGAAAATCTGCAAACCAGTTTGGGAGAAGAAGAATTGCGAATTTTTTTTTCATTTCGTTACCATGGAAACCAGAATTCTGCATGGATCCCAAAAATTTGAGGGAAATCTGGTGAGATCATTGGTTACTGAGGAGAAGAAGTTGACGCGCGACAGACGACGCACGACGGACACCGGACAAAAGGCGATCACAATAACTCACCTTGAGCAAAGCTCAGGTGAGCTAAAAAACCAACAGATTGATTGCTTCATTTGAGTTGAACGCCATTTTCAATGGAATTTCAGTTTTATCACTGCAGCCAGTTCACCTAGCATGTTTTTCCTGGCTTTCTCCCACCGGTACTCGACGAAAAATTCTTCATAGATAACTGGCTACCATCCAATATAAACGAAAGTGCAAGAGCGATTACGTCGTTTCATGAGGATGTTTAAAAGCAACTTCGACTTTGATTTTTGACAGAGGCCAGCAAAATACAAACTAGTACAAGTTGCATTGACACAGAACTTTTTTTATGAAGTATGTAGGAGTATCTTATTCCTCAGTTGTTTGTGGCAATGGCATCAAAATATTGAAAGTTCAGTGTCGTCTGCTATTAACCCTTTCCCTCATATAGACGCTTTCTGACGCCTCTGCAGCAGTCGGCCTTTTGAAAACATGTCAACAAAAAAAGAAATTGCTCAAATTGAGCAATTTCTCCTTTTGTCACCATGTTTTCAACTCTATTCAGTTATTATACTTTCATTTAAAGAGAGTTTCCAATTTCTTTCGGGTATGTTTTCAAAATCGTCTGCTGCAGATTTGTTGTATGTCGGAAAAGGTTCATGAAAAATACTTCAAAATAAGACAATTTTGTTAAATAAGGAATAGAACCCATGGTTTGGAAAAAAAGAAATTACTCATGATGACAAGCAGTTTCTCCTTTTCCCATCATGTTTTCAAAAAGACATACACATGTATGCTGCAGAGGTGTTTCAGGCAAAACTAAATGTGTCAAAGGAGGATATAAATACCTTGCATCCAAATCCAAAACATCTTCCCTTGTACATTTCACTTCAAACTCTATTTCTAGGGCTAGACATACAAACTATAGGGAGAAAAAAAATGTTTAAAAAACAAACAAGATTTTCAAATATTGCAATTTAACCCTTTCTCATAATTTTTGAATAGAAATTATGATAAATTTCTCCATTTGTCACAATGTTTTCAGAAGTCTTCTGCTTCATATGATTCAAAATGTGGGAAAGGTTTAACTCATTGCCACATGCAGATGCAATTTAAAGTGTAAGCAGCAGACAACTTTTGAAAACATTGTGGGAAAAAGGAGAAATTGCTCATTTTACCAAGCAAATACTTCAATGCCATATTACACAACAAATATGTCAATTTGCATGCGGGCTGACTCCCAAAACAAGGTAACAGTGGAACCGATGGATGCTCCCGCAGTATAGCAAGAACACTGGAATGGTAATACAATATAGTGAATATACTATATGTATCAAATTCAATTGGCCATAAGTTGATAAATAGTAATAAATGCCACTACGAATTTAAAAATAGGAATGATATGTGCATTTCCTCTTGTAAATGATGCTTCCCTTAAAGTGTCATAAATTGCTGAGAAATAGGCTGGAAATATACAGTGGTATATCATACTATAAAGAAATTCAAAGGCCCACGATTCTGTGAAAATCATTGAATGGTAACTTGTTATGTTGATAACAAGCACATCTCCTCTTTACAGTGAAGCTTCTCTTTACGTATTAGTGATTGCTGAGATTGCACAACTCCTATTTTTAGGGAAGCTTTGATTGAAGTTTCATTGATTTCAGACAGGTGGTTTCTGAGAAAAAGTCCAGACACAAATGATCTTAGATCATACTTAATAGCAACTCTAATGGCCGTAAATCAGTAAAAAAAATCATTTAGCTGGAACATGGTGAATATATGAATATCTGCTCCTGTTAGTGAAGCTTCCCATTAAGTACCATTGAATACAGACTGGTGGTTTCTGAGAAATAGCCCGGACAAACAGAAATTAAAAGGGCAATTACTCTTTTAAAAATCATAAGCTGAAACATATTGATAAAACGCACATCTCCTCTTGTAAGTAAACCTTCCAATAAAAGTTCATTGAATTTAAGTAAGAGGTTGTTGAAAAATAGCCCGGACAAAAACAGGATGGACAGACAGAACTTTAAAGGTCAGTATCGCTGTGAAAAATCATGGAACTGGAACATATTGTCACAATGTTTTCAACTCTATTTAATAAATACATGTACTTGTTTATTTTCATTTTAAGAGATTTTCCATTGTTTTATTTAGATGTTTTCAAAGTAATATGTGGGAAAGTGTTAAGGGGAAACGAAAAAGTTGATGCATCCTTATGCAAACAACAATATCAACATTCTAATTAACAGCCTAGGTTTCAACTTCATTGAAAAACTGGTTTAAAATAAATCATTTCACAAGAAAAGGACTACCATAATTCTGCTTGGAAGAGTGTTAAGAAATCGTTTGTTGCAGAGGTGTGTAAAGTAACATACATGAAACAAAAGGTTGCAGTATTAATTTGCTTTGGCAAACATAAAAACGTACCTGAATGAGTAGTTCAACCATTTTGTTTCCATTGGACTTTGGATTTAAGGAAATTTTAAATTCGAGATCAAAATACAATTTGCAGACCGCACCTGGAAATAAGCAAATGAAATAATTCCAAAAAAGATCTTTGTTGAATCTCAAAAATGTGAACAAAAAGGTGTAATGAATTGAAAACATTGAAGGGAAAGGAAGTAATCCCAAAGAATAAAAAGTTTTTCCGATTCTCACAATGTCCTCAAAGGCAAGCTCGTCTGCAACCAAAGCTATCTTTACCAGAGAAAGCCTGGTAAAACTGTTCTAATTAATAACTAAATGGATCATTTTAATAAATTTCTCACAAAGCATTTCTACTTTGACAATACTTTACAGCATAAACTAAGAATGAAAGTTTGTCAAATACAAAATTACAGGTGATAACTTCATTGATAGAATAAATGCTCAAAATATGTCCATAGACACAGATACCTCAACTTTGACCTCATAGTTTGGTAACTCGAACCCTTTTCTACATAGAACAAATTTGCAGCAGAAGACTTTGAAAACATATTGGCAAACCATTTAAAATCTCCATAAATAAGGGTTAAATTATTAAATAGAGTTGAAGACATTGTTGCAAAAGGATAAATTGCTCATTATGAGCAATTTCTCCTTTTGTCACAATGTTTTCAAAATAATTTGTCTATAGATGCGTCAAAATGTGTCTACATGTACAAGTGGGAAAGGGTTAACTTAAGGACCATAACTCTTGTGTTACATGTGCTCTGTGAGAGTTGAAACAATACCCTGAGATCTAAATCAGGCAGGATGATCAAGAACATGTTCAATAAATATAGTATAAGGGCGATCAGCATTGGCATAAAAGTTCAATGACTTGACCGTTCCCCATATCTAAACAAAAATGTACACTATATCCTTAAATGAAGGAAAAGAGTTTAAACCAATCAATGAAACAAGCACTTTCATAAGAATGGAATTTGTCATTTTATCAACCAATCGATATGGTTTGAACAATTCTTGAAGAGGGTCGCCCAAGGAACATTTCTACAAAATAGTCCTGTTAAATTTGGTTGAAATTGGTCAAGTGGTGTTTTTTTAAAGTTAAATAGTTCATGACGGCCGGAGAACAACAACCAGAGTGATTGGAATAGATAATCTTAAGTCTAAGGCTGTAAAGTCTTTTGTATGAGCCGAGCTTGGATCAAACCCAGGTCTCCCACCCACAGGGTGAACGCCAAACCACGAGGTAATTGAATCGGTGACATACTGATAAAAAAGAATCTTTATGTCTTCCTAAATGTTAGAAGTTGAGCCTTAGGCAAGGTGCTTTTTTGGCGGAAATCTGTGAATAGATAAGACATATATCCTGGAAATTCTTTTTTAACCCTTTCCCTCATATAGACGCTTTCTGACGCCTCTGCAGCAGACGGCTTTTTGAAAACATAGTAACAAAAGAAGAAATTGCACAAAACGTGCAATTTCTCCTTTTGCCACAATGTTTTTCCACTTATAGTCCTAGGTTATCCATTCAATTATAGAGATTTTCCATTATTTGATGAAATATGTTCAAAGTCGTCTGCTGCAGAATTGTCGTATGAGGGAAAGGGTTAAGGGAACTGTAAACAAGTATGGCCTTTTTGTATTAAAAGTGAAAGGGAGGGAAAATGATGTCTATGTTTGGGGTATATAAAGACAGACCTTCTGGTATCACTTCATAGTGATGTCTTTTTTCTTCTATCAGCTGACTGAAAGCAAATATGTTCTTAACAATAATGTATTTCATTAACCCTTTCCATCATGAATACACATTTTGAAGCCCTTGAAAAGGCATCTTTTGAAAACATTGAGACAAATGGAGAAATCAATTTATTATAAATGTACGATTTCTCCTTTTGCCACAATGTTTTCAACATTATTCCTAGTATATTCAATTATTATACCTTCATATACAGAGATGTTTTCAAAGTCATGAGTTGTATATTTGTTGTTTGTGGGTAAAGGATAAAGATAACCTTTTATGCCTTATTGGCAATTTTAAATTATTGAAAAATAGTTTATTATGAGCAAAAGTCAAAAAGCCTGTATGTTGAGGAATACATTGGTACATTGGTGCATCTAGAAATTAATGCCCAAACAAGCCTGGATACATGCATGCACAGGCGCACAGACTGGTGTACTTACATGTACTACCATGATAGAAAGCTTGTGAATAATCTCAAGATTAGCTTCAGATTTTTACTTATTCCCACAATTAAGGTATATGAGAATTAAATATGTTTAAACTAATTAAGGTAGACACATGTTGGATTATCTTTTGTAGAAGTCTTGACGACTTGAAAATTTGTGGCAAATGGAAGAAATGATCATTATCAGTAATTTCTCCTTTTGTAAAACTGTTTTCTATGCTATTCAATACTTTCACTTTCAATTTAAGTGAGTTTTAAAAGCTTCTCCTAAATGTTTCAAGAGTCACTGCCACAGATATGCGATACAGATTAAAAAAAAACTTTGTGGCAAAAGGTTGAATTGCTCATTGTGAGCAATTCCTTCCTTTAGCACAACATTTCTGAAAAGAAACTTGAAAGCTTCATCTTTATTAGAGAAAGAGTTAACCCTCCCCAAATACAACAAATCTACAGTAGCGTCAAAAGCGTCTACATTTTGGAAAAGTCAATTTTTCAATATGTTAAATTAGGACGAGTCTAATAGAAGGTAAACATTGATTCTTACCTGTAGTAATGCCAGAAGACAGGGTAACTGGCAACAAGGTACATTCTCTGTCCTGAATTAGCTTCATAACTCTCACTCTCAAAAGCAAGCACATGTAAATCCTGAAATAATCAAAGTCTATGAAGTATTGCATGGAAAGAGTAGCTTGCTACAAGGTACATTCTCTGTCCTGTATTTGCTTCATAACTCTCACTCTCAAAGGCAAGCAAATATAAAACCTGAAATAATCAAAGCCTTTAGGCAATGAAGTATTGCATGAAAAGAGTAGCTTGCAACAAGGTACATTCTCTGTCCTGTATTTGCTTTAAAGGGACTGAACACCATAATGGTCCAAAATCGTTATATTTTATACTTATTCTAATTAATCCAAAATACGTCGATATATATGTAACGGAATGTTGTAGAGGGTCGTACAAGTCTTGTTTTTCATTATTTCATAGGAAATAAGCAGTTAAAAAAACGTCCGCTCCGTGTTTTCCAGTTTAAAAATACTGTGGAATTTCCTCTTGCTCATTTGAATTTGTGGATTCAATTCGGCTTTCTCAAACACTATCGACTCATTACATTCATGTATGCATGAGTGTAAGGAACGACAAACCTGCGAAGGAGATTGTCAATTCGGTTGTAGTGATCACGTGATAAATATACAGCGATATTTTTAGATTTACTGGGTTACTAACCCAGTAGATTTTACAATGCAAAATAACGAAAAATCTCTGCAATATTAATAGTGTGCATATATATATATTGTAGTACATCAGTCAGCAAACCTCAATGCCGTACATGCAAAAACATCAAGGTAATAGCAATTTTTAACAATTTTCTTTTTTTTTTGCTTTTTTCTCATATGGGATTCAGTCCCTTTAAAACACTCAATCTCAAAGGCAACACATTTAAATCCAGAAATAAACCGATTCCTCCACATCAACAGATTAGCACAGGACTTATCTCTGGAATACTCAACAATTTGGTGTCAGCCCTTGTGTTAAAAGGTCTTCAAAATCAGCTTTGACCATTGCCAAGCACATCTTACATAGTCTACCAAATTAATCATGACAAACAGGAGAAAAACAAACACACTCATAAGGATAAATACAGACTGTTAACAAAATGTACTTAAAAAACGTCACATGTGCGAGTGAAAATGTAACATGTCCCGCAGTATATTTGAGTTATGGGTGAAAAAGGAAAAAACTACGGAAAAGGTAGGTGGCGCAGCCAATGATCTAGGAAAAGCACCAGTTAGAGTGTCCAGTTAGCTAAAATGTTATGACCAAACATGAACAGGGTAGTCTTTGATCAACATTAACCAACAGCCATCGTGAGGATGTATCAATAATAAGGGCAAACAATACTATGATTGAGTCTCAGCTCTAAACTTCTAGGGCCAGCAGTTTATCTGTTTTATACAGAGGTCCAGATAAGGAGCGGGTATTCCGTTCTTTTTCCCACAATATCTCTCTTTTTATTAAAGTAAACCCTATGTTGTGGATCAATTCTTTTGAGTACCCACAACATAGGGTTAGCGGATAAAATAATGATTTTTAAACAAGCAAAACGCTCCTTATCTAGCTCTGATTTTCCAACAGATTTTTGTAATACTCAACTACTTTTTGAAGCTTGGGGTAATACTCAATTAACGTGAACAATTTTATTTGTTGGTTTACTGATTCTATAATTGAAAAAATAACCTTTGCTTTACTCCTTGAGAAATCAAATGCATCTTTTTGTCTGAAAAATATCTTCCAACTTGTTGAAGGTCCCAGTATTCTGAAAATAGAAATGCAAGATGTACACAAAGGATATTTTACAAATATTTTCTTTCTTTTATAAGTTTCTATTCATTAATTCATATAAGCTCAAATATCAGATGTATTACTTATAAATACAGTTGTTTGTCAAGTCAGTCAGTACAGATCTATTTATGTGGTTTTCCAGGCCTCTTATGAACCTTAACCCTTTCCCTCATACGACAATTCTGCAGACTTTGAACATATTTTGTCAAAACATAGAAAATCTCCAAAATTGAATGGATAACCTATGACAATAAGTGGAAAACATTGTGACAAAAGGAGAAATTGCATGTTTTGTTTTGTCACTATGTTTTCAAAAAGTCGTCTGCTGCAGAGGCGTCAGAAAGCGTCTATATGAGGGAAAAGGTTAAGACATTAACAATGGCAGTTATGGCTGCCCTCCTCTGTTTTCAGCTGTGGGTTAGCATTACAGCTTGCTCGCTGGTGTCATAATTAATGGACCAGTAGTACTGGTACCTTACCCAGGAAATGCCATGACAGAACTGGAAAATTGTTGAAAGTGGTGTGAGACATCAAATATGAAAGTAGTGTGAAACATCAAACATGAAAGTGGTGTGAAACATCAAATATGAAAGTGGTGTGAAACATCAAACATGAAAGTGGTGTGAGGCATCAAATATGAAAGTGGTGTGAAACATCAAACAATCAATATAATGCACCTACCTTGACTTAAAAGCCTTTGGAAGTCTCTCTTGGTGTTGTTTCTTAACTTCTTCATTCACAGATCGTTCTAATCCAATCCATTTCCTTGAATAAAAACAATTGAAAAAGTATTCTAGGATAAACAATCCGCAGGCATGTATGACTAGTTAACATGTAGATGAACCTGCCCATCAAAAAACAACATATTGAATCTAGAATGGAAGATAGATATTTGAATCTGTCTTACTATAAATGCCTCCATTAGGTGAAAAAATACACATTTTCTTTTCTTGCCACAAAGAACCCCAGCTCGGCCAAAATACTTTCCGACGATTTAACAAAAGTCACTGCCACAAGCGTCATTCATCTTTCACCAAAGGGCTAACAAACAGTCTATGTGGAAAAGCAGCCAGTTGCTTGGAAAGTATGTTGTGTGGTGTACTGGTGTGAGAAAACAAGGAAACATATCAGTAGGTCAACTGGCCGCCGTAATATAACTGAAAAATTGTTGAAAACAGCGTTTAACCCCAATCAATCAATTGTTGCCACAAAAAAAGGGTAGGTGATGGGTTTAGACCCAGTGTATTGCTTCAAATTTAACTTAATAAATATAACTTTATAATCCAAACCTTTCTAAATCTAAACACAGGGCCCAAATATGTTGCCTTACTATAACTTTTTTCTTAAATGCTTCAGATATTAGTCATAGCAATCACAAAATGCTAACCTAAGTATATATATCTTAACCCTTTCCCTCATATAGACGCTTTCTGACGCCTCTGCAGCAGACGGCTTTTTGAAAACATAGTGGCAAAAGAAGAAATTGCACAAAACGTGCAATTTCTCCTTTTGCCACAATGTTTTCCACTTTTTGTCATAGGTTATCCATTCAATTATTGAGATTTTCTATGTTTTGACAAAATACGTTCAAAGGCGTCTGCTGCAGATTTGCCGTATGAGGGAAAGGGTTAACAATTTGTAAGCAGAAAAAACTGGTACAATTTCAACCAATGCAGAGCTCTAGAAGTTATGCATATTTTGAATGTTATAAAATCACTATTTGACCCCCTTACCCTTTATTGTATATATATATACTCAAAAGAAACGTTTAAATGAGACAATTCTTTTGAGTACCCACATCATAGTGAGTGTTTGGCAGTCTTGGTTGAAGAAGATGGATTCCTTATCTGGATGTTTTGTTGTAATTACAGTGATAAATAAGTATCATTTGGATGATTCCTTGATACTCTTTCAAGATGCTGGCTAATCAGGGTGAGTATATTACATTATAGGTGTAATATACTCACCCTGGGCTAATAGACTCCATTTCAGAAACTTCCACAAGAATAAATATTAATTGGGTAACATTTGATTTAAACAAAAACATATAAAAAGAATGGGTAATGATATTAAAGATTGAGTAATGATGAATATAATTCCCAGATGATTTGCTTTAGAAACAGTTATAATAGTCCCCCCAGAGACATATAAATACAGAGATTCGAATCTGACACCACAAAGTCTCGCATTCTATTGCGCGTACGGCTATCTGGCAAACCATAATCCTTGTCCTGCATGCGCTCACAACGACCCCGATTTCTCAATTGACATACCTAATCAGCAATCGTATACCTGGGCTTCACCACTGATGACGGAATTACCTGAGGAGTTCCGATTGAACTTATCAGCGGATGCTTTTACACCTCTTGAACAGAGAATTTGTAGGTTGTGCAATTCCAGTGTTGAGGATGAAATCCATTTCATTGTAAACTGTTGCAAACTAGATATAATTAGACAAGAATTTTATGCTGAAATGACTTCCATTTATCCAGATTTTCACATAATGAATAATGTTGATAAGTTTGCATTTATATACTTATTCCCCCCTTAACTTGTATGGAAGGGTAAAACAATTACAAAACCTTACCTTTTATTTCTGTTGCTATAGAATCCTTTAACACCGATGTTAACTTTACTTTCTGACATCAGTTGGCTTTGAATTCTTTCAATATATAAGTAAAACGTGTATCGATATTTTTGTTTACTTTCATTTAGTTTCCCGCCAAAATGTCAAATGAATATATTAAGCGTCTAGTTGATTATAATTATTGACTCCTAATCTCTGTCAACAAAACGCATGTGGGACGTGAAACCGAAAATGGAAATGGAAGTCACCTCAGTCACCGACAAATTCAAAGAGAATTTTTTCAATTTATTAGATTTTGTAAAATCCAAGATCGGTAATGTTTTACCACCAGAAGATTCTGCGATTGCGTCAAGATTAAGGATGGATTTTGGAGCAGATGTATCGGAAAAGGCGGCAGCGGAGATGAATAAAGCAATTTTCCGAAGGGACCTTATTGTAAAATTGCTTTCTGTTGCATCAACCTTGGCCGTCACGTTTTTCACGGTGAAACTTCTGAGAGACCAAATGGACCCAACAAGAAAAGAGAAGGATAAGACACGGGAAAAGGTACAGTAAGCTGGAAATAAGGCTAAACTGATTACTCATTTAATTTTTGGAATCCTCTTTAATTGTCGAGATTTTGAAACCTTGTCATAGGAAGATGTAGTCCAAATAATTTAGACTTTCTGTTTCTCGTTTTATCATCTGTCATTATTGGTCAACCGAATGCAGATTTGTTGTATGCGGGAAAGGGATAACCAGTGTAAGGTTACAGTTAAAAAGATGCTCTCCTGACTATGTATAAACTATAATTGTAAATTCTGGAGATTTCGTCTAACTACCATTTCGTCTAACTGATACTAATTACTATAGAGTAAATGGGGTAGAGATTTCGTCCAACTTATTGATTATAGTACAATATAATCTATATCGATATGACGGTGTTATTGTAAGGTGTTAATTGACCGATTATAGTGAAAGACAACTAACCATTTCAATTTTATGATTTTAATTTGTAATTTTAATTTGTAATTTTAATTTGTAATTTTAATTTGTACTTGTTATCATATAATTTATTAATTAAAGTAAATTCAATACTTGTCCTCAATGGTTTAAATAGAAGTAGAAGTCGTTAAAAATTAGTGATGGCTCCTTTTCTAGCTTAGGCCTACATGAATTATACCTTTTCCAAGTTCTAAACTCAATGAAGTTTAAGGGAATAGAATAATTATATATCATTCCGTCAATTCAAAGAAGAAAAGTAGAAGTCGTTACAAATTAGCGACGTCTCCTTTTCTTACATGAATTATACCTTTTCCAAGTTTTCGACTATATCAGGATTACGGGAATAGAACAATTATATCACATTCAGTCAATCTTACGGGAATAGAATAATTATATCACATTCAGTCACTCGTCAATTCAAAGAAGAACAATAGAAGTTGTTAAGAATTAGCGACGGCTCCTTTTCTTACATGAATTATAAATTTTATAAGTTCTCGACTCAATGAAGATTACAGGGATAGAATTATTATATATCATTCAATCACTCGCCATTTCAAAGAAGAAAAATAGCAGTCGTTAAAAATTAGCGATGGCTCCTTTTCTAACATGAATAATACCTTTTCCAAGTTTTCGACTCAATCAAGATTACGGGAATAGAATAATTATATCACATTCAGTCACTCCTCAATTCAAATTATACACTTCATATATTTCGACATTATGGGTTCATCTTTTAGACGAATGTATGTATGTAACCTTTTCCATGTTTACGACTCTATAACAATCAACATTGTTGGAAAAGAAGAATTACGGAGAAAAATGTCAACGTTTTTTGTAACCTTTCCCAAGCAATCGACTTCTTATATATCTACATTATGGGTTCATCTTTTATAGACGGAGCTTGTATGTAGCCTTTTCGCATGTTTTTGACAATAACAATCAAATTTGTGGGAAAAGAAGAACTACGGAGAATAATGTCAACGTTTTTATAACCGTTTCCAAGCTTTCGACTCAATCAAGATTACAGGAATGGAATAACTATATCACATTCAGTCGCTCATAAATTATTGAATCATTATAGGAAAAATAGAAGTTGTTAAGGATAATCGAGGGCTCCTTTATACACATCGAGAGAGAGAGAGAGAGGGAGAGAATAAATAAATATAACCGGTTTTTGCATACTCGATGTTGCCATCCAGCGCAACTGTCATGTAGCATGTTGCGTGCATTCGTTCACTGACCCTACTGGAACATGGATACAAATAGCGTAACAAACAGAGTTTTAACTAAAGACAAACATGAACTCTTTAATTCACAAGTTGTTTTTAATAAGCATTAAACATGTATGATTAAAGCCGACTGTCCAATCAATAGAAAACATTTATTTTATTAATAATTAATTACAACAAAACACAATTAGAAGTATGCCGTCACTCATTTACGTAACAATTGAGTTCATACAGTCGACACACAAGTCGGCAAACAGTTAATTGAAATAAATTGCAATAAACTATATAACCGAAAATGTTATGACAAAAAACATTAGCAAGGTAACGAATAAATAAAACCATCATAACATGTTTTTTTCAAGTTGCCTACAGTACATCTGGGTGTTACAAATCCTATTCTATTTTGTTCTGTAATGAATAACAACATATTATTAATATAAGAACACATTGGACAATAAATCGTAAGTGATATTTATTAATTTAGTTTATAAAAAATTATAAGATATAGCTTCTAAGTATATATTACATATAAGACATTATAATCCTTCTTATTTATAAGTTAGATGAAATCTCTACCCCGTTTACTCTATAGTATCAGTTAGACGAAATGGTAGTTAGACGAAATCTCCAACATCCTATAATTGTTATTCCTTTCTAGGCAAGTGTTTGACAACTGGTCGAGTTAACTTATATAACCCTTTTCAACAGACACTTCAATTTGTGATGCCTCTTCAGCAGACGACTTTTGAAACATTATTGCAAGATAAGAAATGGATCATCTGTATTAATGATTAAGCTCTCATTTAATGAGATTTTTCATGTTTTTTGTCAATATGTTCTTAAAGTTGTCTGCTGTAGCTTTGTTGTAGGTTGGAATGGGTAAGAAAAGACTGTTTAATGCCTTATATTTCTAGGATTATGAATTCAGGATGTGTGTATAAATATTTCACTACAAGTGACATGTACTAGTATCAGGATAAAACAGCATCAGCTCTTGATAATGAGTTAAGGAGATTTGTTCACATGTCTAAATCCTTATAAGACCCAAAAATCCTATAATTGTGGTCACTCAAATGACTGTATGAATGAGATGATTCTTTGAGTACCCTCAATATAGAGTTAAGGTGAGTCAGAAGAGTGATATTTTTGCTCAATCTTGAATATAGGTCATGTTGGGCTTCACCTATATATTTGTTAACAAATGACTGCTTTTAGTTTATCTGACAGAACATGTGACATTCAGGTGAGCACTACAAGGCCACCAAAGCCATCTTGTTTATTAATGTGTCATGCTTCTTTCTTTTCACTGTAGGCAATGGAAATGTTGCGTCGTCTTGGTGTCAAAGATGTGAAGGTAAGACTTGATTAATGAAATTGTTTGTATACGGGTGGAATTCTGTCATTCATGATTTGATTTTACCCTTTCTGACATGCATATGCTTTTTGCTTTTAAAAAATAAAACATTGTGGCTAATTTCTCCTTCTGCCACATTGATTTCATTTTTTTCTCACCTGTGAATGTCTGTCCGGCATGCATTGCCAACTACTGCCTTGTTAACACTCTACAGGAAAATATTTTATGTCCAATCTTCATGGATGTCTATCCGAACATACATCTACATCAAATCTTGGACAATTTTGAAATTGGGTCAAAAACTAGGTCACAAGGTCAAATTGAAGGAAATTCTTGATAACATTCTGTAGGTCTTTTTTTAACTTAAGCATATTGAAACATTGTCAGAATAATTGTCGTTATGAAATCTAGGCTAAATTTGAATGTAGTTTATGTCCGGTCATAAGTTAGGTCATTTAGGCAAAATTGAAGGAAAGTTAGGTCATTTAGACAAAATTGAAGGAAAATCTTATTAACACTTGTTCGAGCAGCTTAAAACTTTGTCACATTGTTTGTCTTTATAATTTTTAGAACAAGTTCGAAAATGGGTCATGTCAGGTAAAAACCTAGATCACATGGTCAAATTGAAGGAAAATCTCATTAACACTCTGGAGGCCACATTTTCAACTTTAGCATGTTGAAACTTTATCAGAATTTTTGTTTTTATTAGCTCACCTGTGCACGAAGTGCTCAAGGTGAGTTATTGTGATCGCCCTATGTCCGGCGTCCTGTGTCCGTCAACATTTTCTCCTCTGTAACCGATAGGTCAACTGGGATGAAACTTCACAGAAAGCATCCTCTCAATGTCCTCACCAGAATTCCTTTAAATTTTTGGGATCCATGCAGAATTCTGGTTTCCATGGCAACGAAATGAAAAAAACTTCAAAATTCTTCTTCTCCCAAACTGGTTGGCAGATTTTCAAATAATTTTGTAGAAATGTTCCTTGGATGACCCTCTATCAGATTCCTTCAAGCCATGTTGATTGGTGGAAAAACATGGCCGCCAGGTGGGCGGGGCTATTTTGCCTTATATGGATATAGTGAAAAGTTAAAAAATCTTCTCCTCCGAAAGTGTCAGGCCGATTTTCAAATAATTTTGTAGAAATGTTCCTTGGGTGACCCTCTATCAGATTCCTTCAAGCCATGTTGATTGGTCGAAAAACATGGCCGCCAGGGGGGGGGGGGGGGGGGGGGGGGCGGGACTATTTTGCCTTATATGGCTATAGTGCAAACTTAAAAAATCTTCTCCTCCAAAAGTGTCAGGCCGATTTTCAAATAATTTTGTAGAAATGTTCCTTGGATGACCCTCTATCAGATTCCTTCAAGCCATGTTGATTGGTCAAAAAACATGGCCGCCAGGAGGCGGGGCTATTTTGCCTTATATGGCTGTAGTGAAAACTTAAAAATTCTTCTCCTCCAAAAGTGTAAGGCCGATTTTCAAATAATTTTGTAGAAATGTTCCTAGGGTGACCCTCTATCAGACTCCTTCAAGCCAAGTTGATTGGTTGGAAACTATGCCCGCCAGATGGCGGGGCTTATATAGCTAAAGTGAAAAATAAATCAGGTGAGCGATTCCAGGGCCATCATGGCCCTCTTGTTTTATGTAAGTCAGGGTCGAACATGGGTCATGTCAGGGTTTAAAAGTAGGTCACTAGCTCAAATTGATTAAAAGTCTTGTTTACACTGTTAACACTGTTGAATTTTGTCAGAGTGTTTGTCTTAAATATATCTAGGTCATGTTCGAATAAGGATCAGGGTCATATTGGGTCGCTAGACCAAATTGAAGGGAACTCTTGTTAACAATGTAGAAGCCACATTTTTGGCTACATCAGCTTGAAATTTGCTCAGAATGTTTGTTTTAAAGATATTAAGGTCAAGTTCGAATATATGTGTCATACCGGGTCAAAAACTAGGTCACTAGGCCAAATTGAAGGAAAATCTTGTTAACATTCTGGAAACTGCATTTTTACCATGAGCATGTTGAAATTTTATCAGAATGGTTGTCTTGATGATATGTAGGCCAAGTTTGAACATCTCGGTCAAATATGGCATTTTTAATTATTTCTAGGCCAAGCTTAAATACGAGTTATGCCGGGTCAAAAAGTAGGTCACTAGGCCAATTTGATGGAAACTTGTTAACACTCTGGAAGCTGCATTTTGACTTCAGCAGCTTGGTATTTTGTCAGAATGTTTGTCTGAATTATATCTAGGTCTAGTTCGAATATGGGTCATATTGGGTCAGAAACTAGGTCAATAAAGGAAAATATTGTTTAAACTTCGGAGCCCGCATTTTTACTTTGAGCAAGTTGAAAATTTGCCAGAATGTTTGTCTTGATGATATCTAATCCATATTGGAATATGAAGGAAAATCTTGTTTACACTCTGGAGGTTGCATTTTGAATCTTGTCAGAATAATTGTCTTGATGTTTTTTGCATTGCATTACATTGCATAATTCAGGTGAGCGAACTAGGGCCATCAGGCACTCTTGTTTATGCTTCTGCATTTGGAAATTAGTTATTAAATTATTTATTTCTTTTTTTTAGCTAAGCGACTATGAACTGTGTATAGCTGCCAATCTTGTTGATCCGTTAGAAATGACCGTGAGTTGGGGGAATATCGGAGGTTTGGATGATGTCATTGAACAGATACAGGACACAGTTATCTTCCCATTTAGAAGGCACGATTTGTTTCCATCTTCAGCATTGATACAGCCACCAAAAGGTGAGCCTTGGTTATAACAGCTGTCAGCATTAATTTACAAACTGATTTATTGGACTATATTAACTCCTCTCACATACATCAAATCTGCAGCAGATGACTTTGAAATCAATGTTTCAAAGAATATGCAAACCCTCTATAAATTAAAGTTTTATTATCGAACAGAGCTTATTATGAGCAATTTCTTCTCTTGTTACAACATTTTTTAAAAACTCTTCTGTAGAGGCATCAGAAAGCGTCTATAATTAGGAAATGGTTATCTTGTTCTTTCCTTGATTAAGACAAGTTCTGAAGCGTTGTTTGAAATTTTTCACATTGTTTTCTACTGAATTTAATAGTTTTCATTAAAATTGTGTTTGGTGCAATCTTTCCATTTTCACCTTTTCACAAAGTGCTCAAATTGAGCTTTTGAGAACATACTGACTAACTGAGTACATTATGGGCCAAGACGTTTATAAATCGGACGACTCTTTATATATATTTTGATAAATTTGCAGAAGATGACTTTAGAAAATAGAGCAGGAAAATGTGAGAAATTACTCAAAGCATTTAATTTCTCTTTTGTTAAAGTATTTCTAACTCATTCTAAAAGAGCACATTATTTTAACCCTTTCCTACATACAACAAATCAACAGCAGACGACTTTGAAATGAGCAGTTTCTCCTTTTGCAACAATATTATCAAAAGTTGTTTGCTGTTTTAGCGACAGAAAGCATCTGTATGTGGGAAAGGGTTCAAATTTAATGGTTATATCTTGTATTATCTAGGTGTTCTACTTTATGGACCCCCAGGTTGTGGAAAGACCATGATTGCCAAGGCAACAGCTAAAGCAGCAGGTATCTAGTTTTAATTTCATGATTATATCCCCATCCACAAAAATTTGTGGATTATACTGTATATAGGAATAGGAGTCATGGTGTCAGTTGGTTGGTCATCTGTCAGTCAGTCTGTCAGTTGTTTGTGTCAGAGCGACATTTGCAACCAACTGGTAAAAATTCAATAAAATCTAATAGGAAACTTCTTAACAAAGAGATTAGCAAATGACATTTCAGTTTGGTTTTTTAAACACATATCCAACTTGTAGACGCATTTTGACGCTTCTGCAGCAGACAGCTTTTAAAAACACTGGCAAAAGGAGAAATTGCTCATTATGAGCAATTTCTCCTTTTGCCACAACGTTTTCAATTCGATAAGACATCTTAACTGTTGCTAATAGTAATATTCAATATTTCTGTCTTGGTCATTATAAAGTCGTCTGCTGCAGATTTGTTGGATGTGGAAAAAGGTTTACAAAGAGTTGTTCCCCCTTGTCAGACAGTCTAGGGGTGGGGGCCTTATCTATTAGAGCATGATGTGTACATTTTGATTACTTTGACCTTCGAGTTCATGTTCCATGTAAAGAAAAAAGATCATGTCCAGGTCATTTGTCATGCTATTGAACCTGAAGTTACCAAATTCAGTATGAAGTTGCATTGTGGGAAGTAAATATGTCCTGTGCCAAAATTTTATTGGACCACTGTTACCTTGACCTTCAAGTTTAATTAGAAAAAAAGTTTGCACATGTTTTATCTCCTAAACTGTAACACTCATAGAAATTAAATTTGGTGTATGCAAACATGTTGGAAAAAAGATATAGAGCATACAATAATTTGTTACTAAATTAAACACAATAAATAAACAGAAAGAAATGTTTGTTTAGATGTGAGATGGAGATTTAATTTGTTCATGAAAAGAAGGAATTTGCACTCAAAAGTTGAAAACATAGCCACCCATGAAAATATTGTATTGCTCCACTGGATAAAAGTCATTCAAGCTTAATTCATGGCGCATTCTCTGTCAATATAATTTGCGTTAGGGTGACCCTCTTCTAGAAGCCTTTAAACCATGTGAATTGGTAAAAGTCCAGGCTGCCAAGGGGCAAAGCTGTTTTATCCTACACCTTAAGTGAAAACACAAAACATATTAAACTGATTTTCAAATAATTTCAGGAAGAATCCGCTGTGGTCGAGTGGTTAGCGTCTGGAATTTGAAACCGGGTGTCCCGGGTTCGATCCCCAGTCGTGGTGCTACGGTCATGGTGGAGTGCCCTTGGGCAAGGCACATTTTCTGGCCTAGTACTGGTTTGTTTACCCAGGAATCATGAATAAGTGAACTGATGCCGTGATATAAATGAAATAATGTTGAAAGATGCGTAAAACCCCAATAAAACAAAACAAAAGCAAAATAATTTCAGAGAAAGGACTCTAGAGTGTCCTCTAGGAGATTTCTTCAAGCAATTTTGATTGGTAAAAATACATGGTGACCAGGGGCAGGGCTGTTTTACCCTATAAGAATGAAGTGAGCACTTAAAAAATTATCTTCTCAGAATATAAAAGCCCAATTTTTAAAATTATTTCATGGAATGACCCTCTACCATATTCCTTTATGGTCAAAGTTCATGGCCACCAGATCTGACTGTTTAATTGTTTATGGCCAAAGTCTACTGGTTTGGTTTGCCCTGTGGCAGTGAAGCGATACTGACCACCTTGGGCCTCTTGTACTTTAACTCAGTTAAAGTTCATGTAATATCATAACAAATTAATTTATTCTATGACTAACTTTTGTATTGATCTTTCTGCAGGAGCAAGATTTATAAATCTGCAAGTATCGTCACTACTCGATAAATGGTATGGTGAGTCCCAAAAAAGGGCAGAGGCTGTGTTTTCATTGGTAAGCAATTTCAATTGGTATACACTAGGAACACCTTAACTCATATGCAGATGTCTTTTAAATACATCTGCATCAGACAATTTTTGAAAACATTTTGGCAAAACGAGAAATTGCTCATAATGACTAGGCTTGCAGCTCCGTCAATCTCTCCTTCCTTCCACCTAGCATTTTATACCAAAAGAACACATTTGAAACTCTTCTCCTAAAAGCGTGTGTTCAAGCCATCTTAATCAAATCAAATGGTTTGTAGGGGATTTAGCTAGTTCTCTTACATACTTGTAGTACAAACTTAAAAAATCTTCTTCTCTGGAAGCATTGATCCTGTTATAAAATGATATCGCAGAGTTGTTCCTTAGATGAACAAGCATAGGTTGTTCAAGCCATCTTAATTGGTTGCAACAATATTGGTATATGTCAAGGTTTAGTTTCCCTTTCATGCTGATCATGTAAACCATGGTAAACAATCAAAAACGTTACTGAAACTGCTTGTTGTCCCCCGCTTTTAGCGAAAGCTGGGGACTATTATTTCTCATTCGTCAGTCCGTCAGTCCGTCAGTCACGCTGTCACAAAAACTTTAACCTTGGTCATAACTTCTGAACCGTAATAGGTACTGCTTTCATATTTCACATGTGTATTCCTTGTGACAACCCCTTTCCATCAATACCAATTTTTTTGACCTTGTGACCTTGACCCTGACGAGTTATGGCCCTTTACCCCTATGTATGACTAAATTCATTTCCGGGCTATTTCTCTGCAACCGCTTTTTGGAATTTTATGAAACTTCATAGGAAGGATCACCACCAAGTGTAGATGCGCATATCGTGTTTGCGTTCCGGTTGGATTATTTTGCACGGAGTTATGGCCCTTTACCCCACCATCAGGCTATGTATGACTAAATTCATTTCCGGGCTATTTCTCTGCAACCGCTTTTTGGAATTTTATGAAACTTCATAGGAAGGATCACCACCAAGTGTAGATGCGCAGATCGTGTTTGCGTTCCAGTTGGATTATTTTTCACGGAGTTATGGCCCTTTACTCCACCATCAGGCTATGTATGACTAAATTCATTTCCGGGCTATTTCTCTGCAACCGCTTTTTGGAATTTTATGAAACTTCATAGGAAGGATCACCACCAAGTGTAGATGCGCATATCGTGTTTGCGTTCCGGTTGGATTATTTTGCACGGAGTTATGGCCCTTTACCCCACCATCAGGCTATGTATGACTAAATTCATTTCCGGGCTATTTCTCTGCAACCGCTTTTTGGAATTTTATGAAACTTCATAGGAAGGATCACCACGAAGTGTAGATGCGCATATCGTGTTTGCGTTCCGGTTGGATTATTTTTCACGGAGTTATGGCCCTTTACTCCACCATCAGGCTATGTATGACTAAATTCATTTCCGGGCTATTTCTCTGCAACCGCTTTTTGGAATTTTATGAAACTTTATAGGAAGGATCACCACCAAGTGTAGATGCGCATATTGTGTTTGCGTTCCGGTTGGATGATTTTTCACGGAGTTTTACCCCACCATCCGGCTATGTATGACTTAATTCATTTCCGGGCTATCTCTCTGCAACCGCTTTTTGGAATTTGATGAAACTTTATAGGAAGGATCACCACCAAGTGTAGATGCGCATATCGTGTTTGCGTTCCGGTTGGATTATTTTTCACGGAGTTATGGCCCTTTACTCCACCATCAGGCTATGTATGACTAAATTCATTTCCGGGCTATTTCTCTGCAACCGCTTTTTGGAATTTTATGAAACTTCATAGGAAGGATCACCACCAAGTGTAGATGCGCATATTGTGTTTGCGTTCCGGTTGGATGATTTTTCACGGAGTTATGGCCCTTACTTCTGAACCGTAATAGGTACTGCTTTCATATTTCACATGTGTATTCCCATCAATACCAATTTTTGTGACCTTGACCCTGGCGGGGGACCATGATTCTCTGAATTTGCTTGTTTGATTTCAAAACAAATTGACAGAAATGTTAATCGGGGGGACCATTTACAAAGATTGCAAGATCTTTTAAAATTATTGAAAAACAGACAACCACATAGAAACATATCACTTTTAGTTATCACTCTCCCACATACAGAGGCTTTCTGACGTCTCTGCAGCAGGTGACTTTCGAAAACATTGTGACCAAAGAAGAAATTGCTTTTTCAAAAGTATTAAAATCAAACTTTCAGTTTTTCATAAAGTTTCCATACTTTTTCATACTTGATTTCAAAGTCGTCTGTTACAGATTTTTCTGTGGGAAAGGATTAAGTAATTTTAAATCAGGTGAGTGATATAGGACCACCATGGTCCTCAACTATGCACCCATTAATAATTTAATCTGTTATTGAATTATTCTTTTTTGATATTACAGGCTATGAAGCTTCAACCAGCCATTATTTTCATTGATGAAATTGGTAAGTTTTGGATTTATAATGTCTTTGTCTAGGCTCAAACATTTTGTCATCAAATATATGATATGTGCTACAACAAATTTACAGCAGTAGGATATTTGTGTTTCTGTGTTGATCTGTCTTCATGTCTGTGGATGCTATATGATTCAAATATAAAATGTTTATCAGAAGGTACTTGGATGCTTCCTTGACCTATCAACAAACAGTGCGATGTTCAGACAGCCCCCATGATTTATATCTGCAATTATCTCAACATCCCTATGATTTGCTTTCACAACCTTTTCCCACATACAACAAATCTGAAGCAGACGACTTAAACAACATCTAGTCTAAAACTGTATTACTTTTCCATACTCTAATGTAAAGGGCATTTATTAATTTTCTACAATTTAGTTCAGTATGTCATAAAAACATTCTGGCATGAGGATTAACTGATTTGTGTTTTCCATTCCAGATTCATTTTTTACGGACTAGAACCGGCAATGACCATGAGGCGACCCTTATGATAAAGACTCAGTTTATGAGTTTCTGGGATGGACTTATCACCAAGCAAAACTGTCAGATTATGATAATGGGTGCCACTAATCGACCCCAGGATGTGGATTGCAGCCATTCTACGCAGAATGCCATGTGCATTTAGAATTGGAATGCCTGTAAGTGGAGTCATTTCAGTCATTTGCCACGTTAACCCTTTCCCACTTACAGTTGCTTTCTGATGCTTCGCAAAAGACAACTTTTGAAAACATTGTGGCAAGAGGAGAAATTGCTCATTATGACCAATTTTCCTTTAACCCCAATGTTTTCCACCTTTTTTCAATAACTGTTCTTTCAATTATAGAGAATTACCATATTTTTGACTAAATGTTTTCAAAGTCTTCTGCTGCAGATTTGTTGTATGTGGGAAAGGGTTAACGCTTACTGTGATACAAACATCATTTGATGCATCCGCGACAGACAATTTTTGAAAAAATTGCGGGAAATGCAGGAATTGTTCACATTGCTTCCCAAAACAACTTCTACCCAGTATCAATTTTTTTTACTGTTGTTATTATATATTTTTTTCCTAAGTTCAAAACAGACGACTTTAAAATCAAATTTCGGGTAAATGGTAAATCTTGTTCTGTTTTTATATTGACACCGTGGTGTAGTCATTATAGCTTATGCCTCAGGAGCAGGATACGAGGGTTCGATCCGTGTCAGGTCATAACAAAGGACTATTCAAACCCTTTTCCTACATGCAGACGCATTTTGACGCAATAGCAGCAGACAACTTTTGAAAAACATTGTGGCTAAAGGTGAAATTGCTCATGATAAGCAATTTCTCCTGTGGCCCTGAATCTTTTAGACTTTATTTAACAATTAAGCTATCTTTTATAGAGATTTTTCAGGTTTTTACCACTATGTTTACAAAGTCGTCTGCTGCAAATTTGTTGTATGTGGGAAAGGGTTAAAGAATGGCATTAAAAGGCTTCCCTCTTTGGTGCTCAGGGTTTTAAGATAACTTTACAACAGACTCGTTTCAGAACCTCTCTTATGTGTAAGATATGTCATCATATGAAAGCAAAAGTGAGATAGTAAATATTGAAACGGATCAGAAGTACATGTACTGTAAAAAAAAATGAAGAAATTGCTAACTATGATTGATTTCACCTTTCTTGTCATAATGCTTTCATTTGTTGTATGTGTGAAAGGGTTAATAGGACTAAATCATAACCAAATATATATGTTCATGTTTGATGTATTTTAGGGACGAATACAACGCATTTCCATTTTGTCATTATTACTCGAGGGAGAAGAGGTAAGGAACTATGTTTTACTTGATAAAAAAGTTTAAAACCCCTTACCTTTATGCAGTCAAAATCTGACACATCTGCAGCAGAGGACTTTACAAAACATTGTGGCAAAAGGAGAAAATTGCTCACTATGAGCAATTTATCCTTTTGCCGCTAAGTTTTCAACTCTTTTGAAAAACTATTCTTTTATTTACAGAGATTTTTCTATATTTTTGCTGTAATCAAAAAGATTTGCTGCAAATTTGTTATAATGTGGAAACCCTTTCCCTCATATAGACGCTTTTTGACGCCTCTGCAGCAGATGGCTTTTTGAAAAACATTGTGACAAAAGCAGAAATTGCTCAAAACGAGCAATTACTCCTTTTGCCACAATGTTTTCCACTTTAAGTCATAGGTTATCCATTCAATTATAGAGATTTTCTATTTTTTGGCAATAATTATTCAAAGTCGTCTCCTGCAGATTTGGCCTATGAGGGAAAGTGTTAAATCCTTTACAACAGATGACTTTTGAAAACATTGTTTGAAAAATGAAAGCGTTAATAATGATCTCAGCTTTCCTAAGAAACAACTTATGTATAACATAACTTTGCTATTTGATTCCTTGTTCATATCGGCAATACATTTCTTGTTAGATTCTGCAATAACTTAGTGTGTATTAAGAAGGGGTCTTGGGATTGAGCCATGATTATTTCCAAAGATTGACAAGTCATTGTGACTAATGTCTTTCATATTCCTCTAATGGACTAGAATAGTTTGGAAGAATGTTTTTGTTGAGTAATGGTATGAAAATGCCAGGAAACACATGGATATAAGTTATTGGCCACTGTTATATAACTAAAAAAATAATTAACCCCTTTCCCTCATACGACAATTCTGCAGCAGACGACTTTGAACGTATTTTGTCAAAATCTCCATAATTGATTTGGATAACCTATGACTAAAAGTGGAAAACATTGTGGCAAAAGGAGAAATTGCACGTTTTGGTGCAATTTCTTCTTTTGTCACTATGTTTTCAAAATGCCGTTTGCTGCAGAGGCATCAGAAAGCGTCTATATGAGGGAAAGGGTTAAAACAACATTAAACTCCTGTCAGAGAATTGTCAGAGTTCACTGAACTATACTGAAGGTATGTGTACAAGTGAAAGATCAATAAGTTGAAGATTTTGGAGTTCAAAAGGCAACTCATTTTTAGCTTGACTTTTGAAAAAACGAGAGCTATTGTCATGACCCTGGCGGCGTCGTCGTCCGGTTAAGGTTTTTTGTACAGCTCAGCTTTTTTTCTGTTTTCTATCAGTCGAGCGTTCTGTGCCGTACGCGGTGCTCTTGTTTTTTTTAATATAATGTTCCTTTTGGTAGCAAAATTTGATTATCCGACTTATACTTTTCATGAAAATATAGTGGAGGAAAAAAGCGAAAATGCTCATTTCTCCTTTTACCACTATGTTTTTAATTATTTTTTCCAATTATACATATATGTAACACTTTTTCCTCCTGTCTAAGTTACTAAGTAGGTAACTCTTTAAATGTCAAAGAAGGTTTACATATGATGTACAATCAGTATTTAAGTGTAACATTCTGAAATCTTGGAGTATTACTTAAATACAGAATTGAAAACATAACGGGCAAAACTTTTTGCATATTGTTTTCAAAATATCTTCATATTTTGTCTCATAGAAAGAGTTGACATGCAAGAATAATTAATTTCTCATGTTACAAATTTCAGGCTGAAAATGATATAGACTACAGTAACCTAGGGGACTTAACTGATGGATTCTCTGGAAGTGATTTAAAAGAAGCATGCAGAGTTGCTGCCCTTAATAGAGTTCATGAATATGTGAGTGAGGCTAGAAGACTTCATGGCGATGATTACTGGTCAGTCATTTTTATTATTTTATTAAATTTTAGAAGTAACTCAACATTGTTCATCTTGCATTTTGTGCAAATATAGATGAATAAATCTGACAAGTTGAATTTTGATAAAATGTCAGATTTATTAAACCTTTTCTCACATAGAACAAGTGTGAAACAGACCATTCTGAAATTAAAAACACTGTACCTGTAGCAAAATTAGAAATTGCTCATTAAGTATGTCTGCTGTGGATGGGTCAAAATGTGTCTGAAGATGGGATAGAGTTAAAAAAACGTCTGAAATAAAAGATTATATCTAGAAAAAATTAAAAGCTTTATTTTGTAAGTGAGTTGAGAACATCAAGAGACAAAGAGATTGTTTATTCAATTGATATTGCTGCAAAAGACGTTTAAAGGTTTGACAATGAACATTGGTTCTATGATATAACAACCTTTCACAGTTAAGTAAACTTCCTTTTAGGCAATGTTTTGAATGTTTAATTTATTATTTAGTGTAAATGATAGACTGGATTTATGTTCTCAAAGTAAAGATTTTATACTTGGAACCATGTTATGCCAATACATGTATCAGATGAAGATTTAATTTTGAAAACATTGATGGAAACTGAGGAATTATTCATGTTAAGCATTTTATGTCAAAAGAATGAGCAGGGTCTGGCAATCAGTGGTCTTATTTGAAACATTGTTTAACCCTTTCCAACATACAACAAATGAGCAGCAGACGACTTTCAAAACATACCCTCAACAATATGAAAACTCTTAATAAAGGAAGGTATGATTGATAAATAATGTTGAAAACATTGTGGCAAATGGAGATATTGCTCATGTTTTCATCTGCCACAAGACGCGTCAGAAAGCATCTGCAAGTTGAAAAAGGTAAACATGTTTTCACAGTCAACTATATTTTCATATATAGCGAAATAAGTTTTTCTGACAACAAACTAGAAGTGTAAGCCCATCCGTTGTGTGACATCTGGAGCAGACAATTTCTCCTTTTGTCACACTGTTTTCAACCTTAGTCAACAATAATATTTTAATTTATGAAGTTTTCCATATTGTTGCCAGAATGTTTCCCCAGATGTCTGCTGAATATTTGTTACATGTGAGAAAGGATTTGTGCCGTCCTGCGAGAAAACCAACATAATGGCATCTGCGTAATGTATCGACCAGATCAGCCTGCGCTGTCTGCCCAGACTGATCCGGCCGACACATTCCGTCTTAGGGAGATATATGTATAGAGTAGTGATTCCTGAAACAGAAAATCCACAGGAGGCGAAAAGTGTCTATCCGGATACGCCTGTGTGGCATGCTTAGGCTGATCCGGATCAATACTTTACGCAGGTTTCACAATGTTGGTTTTCTCGCGGGACGACTCATTTTATTATACAAATCTAGAAATGCACTCAGACTACTAATCGCCAGAAGCAGCTCAAATGTATTTAACCCTTTCCCTCATATAGACGCTTTCTGATGCCTCTGCAGCAGACGGCTTTTTGAAAACATAGTGACAAAAGAAAAAATTGCTCAAAACGTGCAATTTCTCCTTTTGCCACAATGTTTTCCACTTTTAGTCATAGGTTATCCATTCAATTATA
Organism: Serripes groenlandicus; assembly: GCA_031761405.1. NCBI lineage: Eukaryota > Metazoa > Mollusca > Bivalvia > Cardiida > Cardiidae > Serripes > Serripes groenlandicus. Next base: position 12,144,378 of record JASEVX010000004.1, read on the forward strand.
GAGATTGTCTAATTTTTGACAAAATATGTTCAAATATGTTGTTTGAGGGAAAAGGTTAATTTAGCCATAACATTACGGAGATGTTATTTATCTTTTACAGTGATCGTGTTGAAGGACAGATTAGACCAATGAGTGCAAATGACTTAGAGTATGGATTGAACAAAGTTAGGTCCTCAAAACAGACGATGACCGAGTCTGTATGTCAAATCAATCTAGACTAGTTCACTGCAGTTTGGCATACACTCTTTTATGATTTTACTCTGTGATATTCCTGCATGTAGAAATAGTTATTTAATTTGTTCAATGAAGACGATGGACTTTTGGTGCCATTTCAGCAGGTGTATTTTGAAAAAATCTGGGTAAAAGAGAAATTGCTCATGGCATGCAATATTTTTTATCTGCAATGTGTGTTCTACTCAGGTTTTGAGTGGATAATCATACTATGATTTGTTTAGGATTTCAAATATTAAAATTAGGATATTAGGTTATGTGATAGCCTTTTGTTTGGCGTCGGGCGTGTGTTGTGCATCCGTCAACATCTTCTCCTCTGTAACCAGTCGGTCAATTTGGATGAAACTTCACAGAAAGCATCCTCTCAATGTCCTCACCAGAATTTTCTTCAAATTTTTGGGATCAATGCAGAATTTCCATGGCAACCAAATGAAAAAAAGTTTCTTCTCCCAAACTGGTTGGCTGATTTTCAAATAATTTTGTAGAAATGTTCTATGGGTGACCCTCTATCAGATGCCTTCAAGTCATATTGATTGGTCAAAAAACATGGCCACCAGGTGGCAGGCCTTTTTTACCTTGTATGGCTATATTGGAAACTTAAAAAATCTTCTTCTCCAAAAGTGTCAGGCTGATTTACAAATAATTTTGTAGAAATGTTCCTTGGGTGACCCTCTATCAGATTCCTTCAAGCCATGTTGATTGGTCGAAAAACATGGCCACCAGAGGGCGGGGCTATTTTGCCTTATATGGCTAAAGTGAAAACTTAAAAAAATCTTCTTCTCAAGATGGGTAAAAAACATGGCCACCACAGGCTATTTTGCCTTATATCTATAGTAAAAACTTTAACAATCTTCTCCTCCGAAAGTGTCAGGCCGTTTTTCAAATAATTTTGTAAAAATGTTCCTAGGGTGACCCTCTATCAGATTTCTTCAAGCCATGTCAAAAACTATGGCTTATTTGGCTAAAGTGAAAAAAATAAAAAATCAGGTAAGCGATCCAAGGCGTTAATGGCCCTCTTGTTTAAGATATCGTGGGAAAAGGAAATATAACTCCTAATAAGCAGTTACTCCCTTCTCCACAATATGATCTACTCTATCTTAAACTTTCCCACTTGCAGATCTATGCGTTCTGACATTGATGCATTAACCCTTTCCCTCATACGACAATTCTGCAGCAGACGACTTTGAACGTATTTTGTCAAAACATAGAAAATATCCATAATTAAATGGATAACCTATGACTAAAAGTGGAAAACATTGTGGCAAAAGGAGAAATTGCACGTTTTGAGCAATTTTTTCTTTTGTCACTATGTTTTCAAAAAGCTGTCTGCTGCAGAGGCATCAGAATGCGTCTATATGAGGGAAAGGGTTAAGATCCAAAAATCCCTAGATGCTGCTCATATGTTTTCAAAGCAGATAATTTTTAACCTTTGCCCCCATACAGGCACAATCTGATGCTTCTATAGCTGACGACTTTTGAAAACATTGTGTCAAAAGGTGAAATTGCTCATAACAAGTAATTTCTCATTTCGCCACAATGTTGTCTACTCTTTTTAACCCTTTCCCTCATAGACAATTCTGCAGCAGACGACTTTGAACGTATTTTGTCAAAACATAGAAAATCTCCATAATTGAATGGATAACCAGTGACATAAAGTGGAAAACATTGTGGCAAAAGGAGAAATTGCACGTTTTGTGCAATTTCTTCTTTTGTCACTATGTTTTCAAAAAGTCATCTGCTGCAAAGGTGTCAGAAAGCGTCTATATGAGGAAAAGGGTTAATAATTAAACTTTCATTAAAGAGATTTTACATATTTTTCCTTGATGATTTCAAAGTCATCTTCTGCAGATTTGTTGTATGTTGGAATTTGTTAAATACTATGTCAAATGCAGGGTTACTGTACATTATCAGCTTGACAGGTGTAATTCTATTCCCTCAGATTATGTTTCTTGTCTTTGATAAAAAAAAAAATGGTAATCTTAGAATTATTCGTTGAACTAAAAAATGAAAGTTACAGTATTGTATTCATACAGGTTTTACCATTGACTGTAACGTGTTGTTGAATTTGTGTGTACATGTATTAAGGAATTCTTAATAAAAGTAAATTTGAATGAATCTGTCTATCCATCACTATTTAACTAATTGATCTATAGTATAGGTAGGCAACACATTTCAATGTTTTCATTCAATCTCCATTTGACAGCTCACCTGTGTATGAGCTAGTGATCACCTTTTGTCTGTCATGTATGGTCAACAATTTCTTTAAACAACATCTCCTCCCTTGGCCGAATTTGATGTTCATTGGGTGGTGCCCTTTCAAAATTAATTCCATGCAGAACACGGAATGTTTTGAAAAAATTCTTGGTGTGAAGCAATGTTTAGTGGTCCTCTACCAAGATTGTCCAAATTATGCCCCTGGGGTCAAAATTGGCCCAGCCCCTTGGGTACATAGAGATATATAGGGATTTTTTTTTGAAAATATTCTTGTCTGAAACCGAAAGGCCTTATATATTTTGTGTGTAGCAATGTCTAGTGGACCTGTACCAAGATTATTCAAATTATACCCATGGGGTGAAAATTGGCAACACGCCATGATTCCCCTGTTTTACATTGAGATATAAAGACAGAAGCTTTAAAAATCTTCTTATCTAAAATCAAAAGGTCTAGAGCTTAGATATTTCGTATGTAGCAATGTCTAGTGGTCCTCTACCTAGATTGTTCAAATTATGCCCCTGGGGTCAAAATTGGCCCTTTCCAAGGGGAGTCACCTGTTTTACATAGAGATACATATAGAAAAACTTTGAAAATCGTCTTGTCTGAAACAGAAAGGTCTAGAGCTTATATATATGGTGTGTAGCAATGTAAAGTTGTCCTCTACGAAGAATGTTGAGATAATGCCACTGGGGTTAACATTGGCCATGTATCTGGGTCATCTGTTATAGAGAGATATAGAGGCAAAAACTTTGAAGATCTTCTTGTCTGAACCAAAAGGCCTAGAGCTTAGATATTTGGTGTGTTGTATTTTCTAGGGGTCCTCTACCAAAAAAATGCCCCATGATACCCCCATAATGGTCATAATTGTCCACACATCTGGGTCAACTGTTTTACATAGAGAAACATGAATATAGGGGACAACTTTGAAAATCTACCTGTCTGAAACCAAAAGGCATAGAGCTTATATTTGAATGTGCGTAGCATTGTCTAGTATTCCTCTTCAAAGAATGTTCATATTATGTCCCTGGGGTCAAAATTAGTCACACATCTGGGTCATCTGTTTTACATAGGATATACAATGTATAGGGAAAAACTTTGAAAATCTTCTTGTCTGAACCAAAAGGCCTAGAGCCAAGATATTTGGTGTGTAGTATTTTTAGTGGTCCTCTACCAAAATTGTTCAAATTATGCCCCATGGGTCATAATTGTCCACACATCTGGGTCAACTGTTTTACATAGAGATACATGAATATAGGGAAAAACTTTGATAATCTACCTGTCTGCAACCAAAAGACATAGAGCTGATATTTGATGTGTGTAGTATTGTCTAGTATTCCTCTTCGAAGAATGAACATACGATGTCCCTGGGGTCAAAATTGGCCTTTCCCAAGGGGGGTCACCTGTTTTACTAAGAGATTCATTGGTAACTTTTGAAAATCTTCTGAAACCAAAAGGCCTATAGCCGAGATATTATGTATGAAGCATTGCCTAGTGGTCCTCTTTAAAGATTGGTTCAAATTATGCCCCGTCAAAATTGACCCTGTCCTGGGGATCAGTTCTTCATGTTCATATTAATTTGACAAAAGACGGACAACATTGGATGGGTTATTTTGCCTTGTGGCTAGTGGAGCTATACCTGACACTGGGTCTATTGTATAAGCTTACCTGACAGCATTACAAAACATATTGCATAACTCCAGGGCCACCATTTCCCTCTTGTACATTTGAAGTCATCTGTTGCAGATTTGCATTTTTTGAGAAGGGGTTCAACCACAAGTCACCTGAAGCAGTAATCATCAGGTCTAAGCAAAGTATTTTTAAAGCTCTTTCATTTAACCCTTTCCAAAATTCTTAATTGAAAGCATAATAATTGAATAAAGTTGAAAAAGTTGTGGCAAAAGTAGAAATTACGCCATTTGATGTAGATGCCTCAAATGTTGTCTGCATGTGGGAAAAGATTCAGCTTTCTTACAGATGTGTATGACAGATGTTTATGACAGTTGTAAGAAATTGATCTTGATGGAGTGAATCGATCTAATCTATACACAGCCTCAGGGAAATGTTGGTTTTGAAACCTGCCATTCTACTGTCTATAAGACACAACAGAGTGATGGTGTTGGGGGAGGGGGGTGTTCTTAATATATTGTTTTTCGGGTATAATGGTCAAGAGCGGAGAGTGATGGTGTTGGGGAGAGGGTGTGTTCTTAATATATTGTTTTTTGGGTATAATGGTCAAGAGCGGAGAGTGATGGTGTTGGGGGAGGGGTGTGTTCTTAATATATTGTTTTTTGGGTATAATGGTCAAGAGCGGAGAGTGATGGTGTTGGGGGGGGGGGGGGGGGGGTGTGTTCTTAATATATTGTTTTTCGGGTATAATGGTTAAGAGCGGATATTTTTATTATTGCCTCCAGCAGCAAAACCAGTCTTACCCAAATATGGATATACAGAGCTCTATAGAAGGTCCCGCACTGGCATGTCAAATAAGCAGCACAAAATTTGAAATAACTATATTTGTGAGCTGCACCTTGCGATTTTGGATCTTAATGCATCTGCATACAGTGAAGACTCAGTCAAGCTCTGTGCATAGACTTAACCATCTGCATAATTATATGTTATGTAATTGTATATCTAACAAAAAAATGGAAATGTATAACGCCACTAGTTTTATGCCAATGTAATTATCAATGCTGTCTGAAAATTTAGCTTCAAATCACAACATACGGGTCATATAATGAATAAAGCCAATCAAAAAAGGAATTTAAAAATTAACAACAACTTAAGTATAGGTGTTTTTCTATGTTTATTTTCATTTTGTATTATTATTTTATTTCACATCAAAATACTGTGTAGTAATACACAAGGTAACAATAAAAACCAACAGAACTGTCCGCTACAAATATAGGGCACAGAGACCACCTCATGACCTTTACCTAGTAACATTGACCTTTCCCCAGCCAACTGTTTTTCTTTTTTTTTTATAATTAAGAAAACACTGCACTGGAAAAAGGCGACATTAGGCCTACATATAATATGTAACAAGCAATGCCTTCTTTTTCCAATCATGTTTTATTGCTGGAGAAGATATAACATTCATTGACTGTTTGCTATTCTTTTGATTTGGCCACTGGAAAAGGGGTCTCCCAACTTTGCAGCAACACATTATATATACACGGTAAATCCTACCACATGGCAGTGTCATTACATGGGTAAATAATATGACTGTGTGAATATTACATCCATGAATCGTACAATAACGGTGATAACGAGTACATTATAGCGCAGGTGATGTTATGACGTCTTCTCACAAACCAAAAGCAATAGACCTTTGAAGTCACGCCATGGTAAAAGACTCTTCCAATGGAAAAATCACAACCATGTGAAATATTAAACTGGAATAGTCTACTATCTGTATTTCCAATGTCGACATTAATAATGGTTTTGGAAACAAGGGTCATGTGACATGTCACCCTTTAACAATTTGTTATGTGCATGACGTTACAATTAAATAATTTGTTATGTGCATGATTGACGTTACAATTAAATAATAGTTCTATCACATGTCTTTAACAGCAATGTGGCGTAGTTGATGAAATACAGCGTAGCAGTAGTTCAGATGACTCTCATGAGGCGATGGCGCTACCGCTGCGTTATTTTTCATTGTATAATACATTACGTATATAACATGTTATATATATAGCTTTATATTTAACAACTAGATGATGCGAATAACCTTCCAATAGATAAAGCCATGCTCTACAATGAGTAAATTCTCCTTTTGACGCGATGTTTTTAACACTTTTATTTGTAGAGAATTTCCATATCTATTTGCCTAGATGTTTTCAAAGTCTCCTGCTGCAGATTTACTGTATATGAGGACGAGTTAAGTACACTTTAATCACAATAAGAATGTTCGGATGACACCCACAGTACAAGTAACTTCTACCACTGGTTACCTGTATAGATCTGTGGAGGTAATGTTGCAGGTTTGGTGAACATAGAAATACCTAAACATCTGGAGTTTAACCCTTATCCCGCTATGAGCAACTTTTAAGCCACATTTGCTTATCATTGTGTGCTTGATTTCAAACAACGTTAGCGAGCTATGCAGACCGAGATTAACCTGCACATTCCTGCAATCTATTCTTGGTCTACATTGTGCGCAACTAGTATAACTTGTCTTAGCAAATCCGACACATTGGCTATACAGGCACCCGTACAACATAGAAGGTGTGGTTACTCCTTACGTACATTCAATAGGGTGAGGGTTAAAATAATCCCTGCTATTTCTAAAGTGAATGTTGAAGGAATGTTATTTTAAAGGACGAAATAGTCAATCGGAATAAAAAAAAAAAAAGTTATTTTGAACCATTCTCGTAAATTGAACAGACGATGTAACAGGAAAGAGCTAGACCGATATCTTCTGAAACAAATATTGAAGGATAGAACATAATCGAACATTTATAACAATTTCAAAACAGCGACATAACCCATTTACTGCTGCAGCCGGATTTTTGAAGCTGATGCCACAAGTTTAGATCCAGGCCAGCCGACACATCTGCGCCGTCTAACTAGGCTCTTTACTGTTACCTGTTCAGCTTAACATTTTTATCTAAAAATGCATAGAATTGGCTATGAACACTTCCAAATGCAAAAGCTGGACAAGTCCATTTAAAAAAAATGAATTGGAAGAGTTACCGAACAAGCCATGCAAATGAAATGCAGTTATATTGCCCACAAACGTTACATGTACACACAGCTATAACACAATAACACATGCCTGTGGCTGACAACATATTGTAGAGGCATAGTATATATGATTGTTTTTGGAAGTATGTCAAAACATAATTCCGATAGTCTGATAGCACACGTACACCAGAGAACACATTGCAGAGATAGGGAATGATTCCGCTAATTAGCAGAATTACGAAAATATGTGAACGATAACCTTTCTACTTTCAGATCGAGATCGATGCGTTTACAGCCGTCGATATTATCGATTAATGAAACAATAAATGCAACATCCTTAAGACGTATACTATACCTACATTGTTGATAAATCAGTCATTGATCGCAATGGTACAATAACTAACTTTTCAACTATGTTTACTAATATATCTATAGGTGCTACCTATTTACGAAAAAAACGCAAGATAATTATAAACAAAAATTTAAGAGCATATTTTGGCCATAAATAAGGATTTATAAGTAATTGACTAGACAATAATAATGTTAATGGCATGTGTCTTGCATTATCAAAACATATTTGCAATTCTTATTGCTGTCGTCTATTATTACGAACAGAAAATAATAAAGTAAAGACTTTCAGAAAATCAAGGAATACATTTATAATGAACGAGGTTAAAACATGAGGGCCAAGATGATCCTTAATCGATCACCTACATTAAAGAAGCAAATAGATCAGCCCTTTTCTGATGCCACCTGGCGACTGCCTTTTTCAAGCAGTCAATATGACTGGAACAAATTATGTAAGGGGTCACATTTCTGCTAAACCCTTTCCCTATTAGAGACGGTTTCTGAGGCCTATGATTTAGGAAAAGATTGTCGCAACAAGAACAATTGCTCCTTATGAGAAAGTTATCCTTTTGCCACAATGGTTGATAAATAATTATACTTTGAATGATTGAGTCAATAGCTCATGTATAGGAATTTGGGGTCTTCATGTACCACTTTTTTGCGGGAAACGACGTCGCTCCATTGACGTTACGCCAAGATGAAGTGTAACGGAAATGACGTCACGTCCTTCTTTGGCTACGATACTGTCAAAATTTAGTTTCGGGCGTAGAAGGCTAATGCTGTCGTTTTTTAACATATTTCTTATAGATTTCCATTTATTTTTAATTTTTCGTACAAATGTTAATTCCAGCACTTTTATGATCTTAAAAATCGATTTTAAAATTTTTTATTAAAAAGACGACAATAATTTTCGATCCGTGTTTTTCTGCTCATTTTATACATACCCAAAATACCGATTTTAAAAAAAAATGATTAAAAAGCCGACAATAATTTTCAATCTGTGTTTTACGTCTGCTTTTTATACATATCCAAAATGGCGGCCCCCATGGATTTATTTCAGTTTCATTTCAGAAAGCTTCATGGGTTATTGAAAAAAAAAAAAAATAATAATAATAATAATCTCACGCCCGTTAACTATAAGCGAAAAAACCCATTCATGGTTTTTTTTCGTATTAATTGGAAGAACGGAGATAGTGGGTTATAATTAATCAAGTGTTCGTAACGTTAAAACCACTAACAATAATATTAGGTGAGCCACTGCGCATATAAAACCGACACTCGGAGGTTTTTAAATTCGTGATATTGTCTTTTATAAAATGGCGAACAGGAAAGACCCCGACCAGACTGCACGAAAGCTGGATCTGGATCTTTGCTGCTCGCCGGGTCTTCGGTTGGCGTGACCCAGTCCTTGTATGGCTCCATTACGTACCACAGTAACAGTTATCTCATTACAGACATGTGCTGCATTGCAAGAGAGCGCCGTTTGTGGAAAAATCGCAAGAACAGCTAACTCTTTCTCCCATGGAACCACATATGACGCCTCAGTAGCAGATTACCTTTGAGAACTATGTGGAAAGGGGATATATTTATTAACAATAAATGATTTTCCAGCAGAGTTTCGACTCATCCTGAAATACTCATTTAATATGTCTATAATCTCCATTTCAGTCATCAGTTTCGTCGGAAAATCGAAATGAAGGTAACGGGCATTATATTCCTAACATTATCATCCTGTAGACATCTTTTTGTTCGAACATTAATAAACAAACAAAATGAATGATGTACAAATACACATAACATAACAGCAATACATATCGTTGAGACCACAAAACACATATCGCTGAGTCAACAAAAAAAAAATCATGGCGCAAATAAATAAAAGCCTTTTCATGTTATAATTCGTTAGGCATTTCTTCTTTGGTGTCAGCTGCAAAGAGTAAGTTGGAAGTCTGTTATCTAAAACGTAAGAATAGTCGTGTTCTACACCGAATCTTTGACTGGCCTTCATAACATTTGACCCTCTCTCCCTGATATGAAATTTGAAGAGTTGTCGGCTTTAAAAACATCAGAGGAAAAACAACCTTAGAATTGGATGGATACGGTATTGGTTCGTTTTATCCCTTTTCCTTAAAACCCTTTCAGCGCCGAATTGTTTAAAGTAGACTTTTCTATGTTCAAAATCGGGTGTGTCCATTTCTCAATTTATGAAAGTTTTGGACTATTTTTGGTAACTAAAAGGCAAACAATGCTGATTTCAGGTGAGACAGCTCGTTACGAGCTGACTCACCTGAATCTGCATTGTTTGCAAAAAACCTCAATATTGCCTGTGGCGCTGAAAAAGTTAATATGATAAAAAAAAAAGTCGCCTGTTACAGATGCGTCAAATGTCGTCTGTATCAGGGAAATGATTAATACATAAATAACAACACAAACTTGAGTAATAAAGTTCCACGTCACAGGAAGGTTAACATGTGAAGATCAAGATACCCTGCGCCGCCATACAGTCTGATTACGGTCTTCCCTGTTCGCTTCATAGTCATTCATACATTTTCCAAAACATCTGGAGATGTCGTGTCGCCATAAAAAAAACACACAACACAAGCATGTTTGTTGGTCTGACATCGTTATTACCATCCCGAATGAGCTCGTCGATTTCAGGTCGACGTCGGTATTAATAAAAAGTATATTGACTCGGTGATTTCCGGCCAATGTCAAAAGAAATCGGTAGTGTTCGTTGACTTGTCGGTAATTTCCGCTTGTTATAATCTTATACTGTTTCATGTATTCCATAATATATTCCAATGTATGAAAAATATGAGCCATTCCGCGAGAAAACAAACATTGTGGACTCTGCGTAAAGTTTCGACCCGGATCAGTCTAAGCATGCCGCACAAGCTAACCAAGACATACACTTTTAGCCTCCTGTGGATTTTCTGTTTCAGGAATCATTAATCTATACCTCTATCCCCCTGATCGCGGTCGATACATTATACAGAGTCCATATTGTTGGTTTTCTCATGGAACGGCTCATATATTGATGTATTGGTATTTGTTGTTATTTGTGTAGGGTGTATTAATGTTCGTTTCACACGGCACCACACACTGCCAGACATAAAATGTGAATTAAGGAAACAATAATAGAAATAACAACACATAACGAACAATGTTACAAACAAAAATACATTAAAACAAACCAAGTTACAAAGGGACACAACTGGCAGTTAATTGATTGTCTCAACACACACAAACAAACATATACACACTCACACAAATAAAAATAAGTAAAACAAAAAACAGAATGTTACAAAATAACGAAAACATATACCCTAAACGTTTTTATAATTTAACCCGGCCATGGGAAAATGTATAAATTGGCTTTTGTGAACAGTGTAGTACCAGATCAGCCTGCGCTCCCGCTCATTCTCATCAATATCAGCATTATACCTATGTAAACGTGTTAGAAGCGTATGTCAACTTGTGTAGACCCTGATACGACTGGGCACATTTACAGACTTATCTGAACATCACTGTTCTAAAATGCCAACTTGTACTTTTTCTCACGGCCGTGCTCATATAATAGCATTGTATATTGTTTGAAATTTTGAAATATTTTATAACGAATAAAACCCTCTTATAACGAATAAAAACCTCTTATAACGAAAACAAACAAACTTGTAACGAATATATGAAGTATATCGGTAAATAACAAAAAATAATTTAACTTATGTACTGCAAATGCGCAACTGTATATATATATCATAAGGGCGTAGGTCAAGATTATTCTGTATATATTTGGTTTATTCCGATATTTCCTAAACAGGTAGGAAAAAAACTCATCTATTTAGAACGATATTACATCAATGATAGAAAAGTGTATCGGAAGTTTATCTGCCGTTGCTCTCTGTCAAAAGTTAGGTACGTCTATAGTGACTTCAATTACAGTAGTCCTATTTTTTTCTCTAATTCTTATCGAATGGGTACCGAGGTATAAAACCGAAACCGAGAGAGTAAATGCCGCATAGAACACATTTCAAAAAGGAAGAGCTCGACAACACTGAATAAAATTTTAATCACATAATATATTTATAGGATAACAAGTTGAGTACTTTGATTTAAATGAATATAATATCAACAACAATAGATTATGAGCAATATTACAAAGGCATTTTTTTATATTGACCAACATGTCATATATGTACATGTATAACCCTTTTATTATTAAATTAATCTATATAGACCCTTGAAAGCGTTTGCATTAAAAAACACAGACAAAATAATATTTATTGTTATATTTTTGTCAACTTTGTCATTTGATTTTTTTTTTTTTTCGTTTTTGTTTTGAGAAATTGTCATTAGAAAAAAAATCATTGCAAACGAGTAACGTATAATTTTCCTAACGACGTTTCCTTTGAAAGCCGATTTCGTAACCTTTGTATGGATACGTTTTAGGATGCAAAACGAAAGAGCATGTCTAAGATGTAGAAGGCTTTGGCTTTGTTCGATAAAAAGGTTCCCGAGGATAACTTAGAAAAAGTAATTTGATAAGATCGGAAAAAAATGAATTGATTGTGTTGTTTATCTTCGATGATGCCTTTTTTTCTTCGGTGAATTGTTAAAGGTCTCATAGTATCGGAGAGATCGTCATTTCGTCGTTAGTTACCTGTTGTAAAAAAATAAAAAGAAAAAAGAAAAGTGAAAATAACATACAGGGTCAACATAAAGGAAACCGCAAACCCAACTCTCAAACCTCTAGCAGTCTACAAATCAAATAATGTTATGCATCTATGAAAAATAAAATCAGGACCTCGCCTGGCGATTTGGGGGTCTAAATGACTCCCCGTAAACGGGTCGTATAACGGTGAATTGGCGGGAAGCAAACGTGGTTACACTTCTTACTTTTTGTCAGAAAATGTATCTATCTCTATATAGCATACAGGGGGACAGTGCAGTTTCAGACGCGTCTTTTCGGATGCCAACGCTCGACTTAGTCTTCCTCGTACGGAGATGCATTAAGACCACAAATCGCTTGACAGGGCTCAGAATATAAGTATCAGTCACATCTCATTATCTGTACCACGTCAAGGGAAAACCAACCTTCGATACACGAGTCGCCATTAACAACATTGCAGACAAAGGAAGAGTTGCTCATCATTAAATAATTATTCCTTTAACCGAAATAGTTTTTAAATATCGAATTGCATACCAACATGTGCATTGTGTGTGGTTGTCCTGTTTAAATAGCCTTTTACACAGTTTTCAAGACTCTTTTAGTCATATCGTTACAATTTCTTGGTACCTCACCAGTACAGCCGTTATAATCTGGCAAGAACATGAATCTTTAACTCGCGCTTGAGAGGCGCCCATACCATCTACTTAAGCCAGCGGTTCTTGGGACAACAATGGCCAAACTATTTTAAGTTGTATGAATGACAAACTCATATCATTTACGAAGGTAAGCTTTCCACAGTAGTGATACCAATCAAAATCAAACTCATGCATATTTATTTTTTCAATTGAGCAATTATTCAAGTGATCAAATTAAAATCAAAGTGACTTAAAACCGCATGCATTCAATGATTGATTGATTTTGCTGAAACATAATTTAAAACATTATATACAAATAAAAATTTCCATATATTGAATCATTTTCTTGGGAAAACCTTAATTCGGGCACAACAAGCCTGGGATATATTGAGAGTTATCTAACACGGTAGTCGCTTGTGTGTGAGTTACCTAACACGATAGTCGCTTGTGTTTGAGCTGCCTAACTTTTGGCTTTCGGTGATAATTACGCTAAATAGTTTACGCCATATTGAAGCCATCTTTCGTGTGTTACCTAAAATCTGTAATTTGATTGGTGGGTTCAGCACAGTCACGTTAACCAGTTGATCAGTTTGATATTTAGTTTCGCTCAAAACATGTAAGGGTAACACACACACATATTACACTATGTAAGGTAAATCTAAATATACCCTGATATTAGGCGAAAACTATTCTCATTTACACGGAAACCAATGAGCATATTCCCTCCTATTATGGAAACAAATACGACTCAGGAGAGCAGGTTCACCCAATCTAATTGTTATGTCAGCAGAAACCAGAACTAGTCCAGATTACGTTCAGTTGAGTTTCACGTGAGCTAAGGACAGTATACCTACCAATAAAACTGTAGCTATTGTTAACAAGCTGTTACTTAATTATTTCTAGATTAATCTCAATTATTCGCGTGAACAATTACTGAACGCAGTGTTTGTTCCTCACGGAAGACGGTTACAATATTATAAAGGTAGTAAAAGGGAAGCAAATGTATTTGTGTACTAATTAGCTTTAATACACATAGACGCAACTTCATCGTGTTAGAAGATGTAGTTACATTTATGTGGATCTAAGTTACTGACTCGAACTGCCTTGCGCTCGGTATAACAATTTGGTAGTTCATGGCTTGTGTCGGTTTGAACCAGAAGTGAACAAGCTGTAATTTGATTGGTTGATCGGCTACCGTTTGCTAACGTCAACTGTCACAGAACGCAAGGCTGTATAAGTACTGGCTCTTATAAGAGATAACACTCATCGTGCCGAGCATTCCCCAATAAGTTAAACTCAGAAAATACATTGAAAGCATAAGCCTTTAAAACCATAAAATATCTTGCTGAAATGTATGCTGAAAATAATAAAATAGAAATGATTAAATTAAAAGTATAAAACTCTTCACCAACACTCACGCAGCGCGAAGTAAATGAATATTTCTGAATCACAACAAACGTAAAGAGAGGAAGAAGGAGGTGCAGGAATGTTGGAAGTGGCAGGAATTTGTCAAACCCATTCGACAGAGCATGTGTTCCAATCAACATATGAGGCATTGTGTTCGAGCGAGCACACGTGGTACACACAATCACGCAAATACAAATTTCACACGTGGTTAGAAGAGATCACAAGTGGTAGTGTAGGGGAAATAGGAGAAAACGTCGGTCTATGCATTGTAAGCTACTTTCATCAGTCTCGTTAGGTGCTTGTACTCTTGTAATGGTTACATGTTCATTTATGTCGGTGTGTAGATGGATGTGATCGCGAGGTAAAGAGAACGGTTGTCATCTATTTGTGGATCCCAAACGTATTTATGTTCCCAGAATATTCGAACCGTCTATGAATGTCAGGATGACGGACCACTTCACTGGAGCACGAAGAAAGACGAGTATACAGTATTCCTATGTACAGCAGTCGTGAGCTTGTGTACTCAGTGGATGTGGACGTGCTTTTCAACACAATTAATGTGATAATGTAATGTACTATTTTATCTAATTATATTATTATTTTTTCTTCAGGTTAAACCTCGCCAATCTAGCTGATACACCTCCTTGACTATCGACGAACTTGTTTTTCCTTGGGGGAGCATTATCCGTTTTGGTACTGTTGGTTTTGTTTTCGGCTGGTTGCTCCGATTGTTTCTCAGCTTTCTTTGGTTCTTCTTTCTTTGCTTCTTCTTTCTTTGGTTCTTCTTTCTTTTCGATTTTCTTATTCTCTTGTACTATCACAGTGTCTGTGGTTTCGCTTGTTCCTAGACTAAAACTAACCTCTGTACTATCCTCAGTTTCTGCGGTTTCGCTTGTTCCAAGACTAAAACTAACATCAGTACTATCATCAGCCGCCGGTACGTCGGCATCAATTGTAACATCTGCGCTTAAATCTAAAGTAATATTGGCTGCCTCTTCAGTGCCTTCATCGACCGAAATATCGAAAGTTTCCGCCTTAACCTCAGCTGACACGTCTTGACTGGCTTCCTCTTGGACTGAAAATACGAATGAATTCTCTTCTTCGCCACCACCAATTACAAAGGAGGCTTCCGCTTCTCCAACGGATACTTGGACATTCTCTTCTACACTGACATTTTCAGGTACATTAACATCGGCCGTTACTGTCTCAGCACTTGACGTTTCCTGCACTGCAAACGAAATATCGACATCAGCCACTACTGTCTCAGCGCTTGGCGTTTCCTGCACTGCAACAGAAATATCGACATCAGCGACTGCTGTCTCAGCGCTTGAAGCTTCCTGGACTGTAACTTGAATAACGGCATCCTCTGACTTCTCGATGACGGATTGGGTAATTTCTGTTGCACTTGGTGCATTTACAGCTGTGACTGTCGTAAGGTCCATAGTCACATCTTCTTTACTTACCTCATCCACGCTTATACTGACAGAAGCGTCATCGATTGGTTCAATATTTACTGCTTCTACAACTACATCACTCTGACTAGGTTCTACTTGCTCAGCAGGCTTTTCCGCTAAAATAACAACAGATTCATTTGATGCGCCAGCGTCACTTACTTTGGGTTCAGGTTCAGACGACTTACCAGCCTTGTTATCGGCCTCAGGTTCCTGGTCTTTTATTTGTGCTGGTGTTTCTACAACCATTTCAACAACCTCTACAACATCCACCGTTGTTTCTTCTTTGCTAGGCGATTGTTGCGTTTTCGAAGCAGAACATCCGTCAGTTACATCCCGGATACCCGTCGATGCATCTTGTAAAGATTCTGATATCACAGTCTCTGCCATTCGCTCACCATAGTCACGTATAACATCGCCTGATGGTTCAACGGTCGCATCAACAACGTCGACTTCGGGTTTGACTTCAATAACTGTAGATTTGGGTGATGCCAATATAACAGTTTCTGCTTGAACGTTTTGAATCACCTCAGACTGGTTATGTGAAGGTAGTTCTTGTTTTGGACTTGGTTTTGTTTCAACTGACGCTTTTTCAACGACTTCGGGTTTGACTTCAATAACTGTAGATTTAGGTGACGCCAATATAACAGTTTCTGCTTGAACGTTTTGAAACACCTCAGACTGGGTATGTGTAGGTAGTTCTTGTTTTTGACTTGGTTTTGTTTCAACTGACGCTTTTTCAACAACAGTCACAACAGGCTTAGATACAGCTTGTGGAGGACCATCTTTAACATTAACATGGACATGTTCTACAGTGCTCTCATGTTTAAGGTTCAAATCCTCTGCTACCGAAGATACAGTCTCAGTTGTTGGTATGAAACCACTTGCTTGGGGCACGGAGACTGGACTTTGTATTTTTTGAGTGGCAACTTGCTGTGCCTTTGGCTGCCGTTTCCGTTCACGTCTTCTCGGAGCTTGCTGTGGTTGTAACTGAACAGATTGTAACTGAACAGGCTGTAACTGAACAGGCTGTAATTGAACAGGCTGTAATTGAACAGGCTGTAACTGAACAGGCTGTAATTGAACAGGCTGTTGAACTTTGGCCTGTACTGGCTGTTGTTGCACGATTTGAATGGTTGGTGCATTTTCGTCACCGTAATGGGCATGTGCTTGTTCTAGATACTGTTTTTGTGCGGCGGCAGGGGCCAGTACTGAGGAACCAGCTAGGTTCACGGACTGTGCACTCTGAGCCTGTTTGGTTGTGCCACTTGCAGACCCGTGTGTGTAAGACTTTGCTTGTGCAACCTCCGGTTCCAACTTATACGAACATTTTAACTTATTTATTATATCTTCTTCCTCCTCTGAACACTTTAAAAGATTTTGACCGCTTTCATAAATGGGACTCTCTTTTATGAAATTTCTCGGGTTTATCTCCGCTAATTCTTGCATCCTCCTTCTCCCTTCTTTATATGCCCTCTGAACAACGCCCTCTCCCGGGGTATGTCCCGAGGGTAAACTAGTACCTTCTTCGCCCGCTTCCGTATAATTTAGAGACTCTTGGAGCATTTTGAAGGACCTAGATTGCACTTTAGGATTGGTATAGCCTCTATATTGCGAGGATTCCTCGTCAGGCTCTTCGTACTGTGGACGCTGTTGTTGGGGTTTCTGAGCGGGGCGGCTGTCCTGTTGGTCCACCCCGGTCATATTTCTGGAAATAGATATTACTTTCGACATTATTTACCTGATCTTGACTTTTGGCTTAAAATGTCATTATGACGCACATGAATTTTTCAAAATATATTGATTTGTTTTATGAATACATATATGTTGTGATCATTTTGTAAAGTATAACAAACAGTCAATTTATTTTGACTTTATACCGAAGAAATAACAGTTCAATTAAAGTATCAAGTTATACTAATTACAATGGACTTGCAATAACTCGAACATGGGTCAATTCGAATACATATCGTTTAACTCGACCTATTTCCTGGGACGGATCTCTCTTTAAAAAAAACCAGCAATCAGAAATGCTGTTGCACTGTTTTCTTGACATGATTTTATCTCTGGATTGATTTTCATAATATTTTTTTTTTTTTTAAAATTCAATTGCGAATGTGACAATTACATAAATAAATTTAGCATAAATCAAGCGATAACTCGAACACGTCGACAACTCGAACACGTCGATAACTTGAACACGTCGATAACTCGAAAACGCCGATAACTCGAACACGTCGATAACTCGAACATGTCGATAACTCGAACACGTCGATAACTCGAAGGAATTTATAGATCTCTTTCAAGTTTGAGTTATCGCAAGTTCACTGTACTGTATGGACTAATAATCAAATTGACTACCAAACAAACCCCTTTCAGTTAGTACCATTCCTGTTCGTCGTTGATTGTTGAATATCTTACCAGGACTTGTGACGGGTGTCTGGAACCATTCAACCCTTATCCCACTGCATTCCTACAACCTGTATCACCACACTCGACGTCTGAGAAGTTTTCAAATATGAATGGACTAGTTTTATGATACTATAATTTCATTCTATTTAAAAATATTATCCTTTCATTTATAGATTGTTTTCCTATTTTTACCTAGATATTTTCAAAGTCGTCTGCTGTAGATTTGTTGTATGTGGGTAAGTGTTAACCCTTTCCCTCATACGACAATTCCGCAGCAGACGACTTTGAACAGATTTTATCAAAAAATAGAAAATCTCTATAATTGAATGGATAACCTATGACTAAAAGTTGAAAACATTGTGGCAAGAGGAGAAATTGCACGTTTTGTGCAATTTCTTCTTTTGTCACTCTGTTTTCAAATAGCCGTCTGCTGCAGAGGCGTCAGAAAGCGTCTATATGAGGGTAAGGGTTAAAGTCGCATACAGCGAGATAAGTAGTGACGGTAGTTACGGTTCACTCCGTTCAATAAAGGTTTCAAAGTGGGTATCTCAGAAACAATAGACGACAGTCCTTCACACAGATATCTGACAGATTCAAAAATGTTGTTTAGAGCTAATGTTACAAGTTTGTAACTAAACAGGTGCACAATTTAACTCCCATTAGTAGTACTGTTTTACAGTGGTTAAGATCTTCTTAAAAACTTCAGCTTTACCCTCTCGCCCACATACGGAAAATCTGCAGACCCGTTTGAAAACTACTACTACTACTACTACTACTACTACTACTACTACTACTACTACTACTACTACTTCTAGTACTACTACTACTACTACTACTACTACTACTACTGCTACTTCTTCTACTACTACTACTACTACTACTTCTACTTCTTTCTACTACTACTACTACTACTACTACTACTACTACTACTACTACTACTACTACTACTACTACTACTACTACTACTACTACTACTACTACTACTACTACTACTACTACTACTGCTACTTCTTCTACTACTACTACTACTACTACTACTACTACTACTACTACTACTACTACTACTACTACTACTACTACTACTACTACTACTACTACTACTGCTACTTCTACTACTTCTAGTACTACTACTACTACTACTACTACTACTACTACTGCTACTTCTTCTACTACTACTACTACTACTACTACTTCTACTTCTTTCTACTACTACTACTACTACTACTACTACTACTACTACTACTACTACTACTACTACTACTACTACTACTACTACTACTACTACTACTTCTAGTACTACTACTACTACTACTACTACTACTACTGCTACTTCTTCTACTACTACTACTACTACTACTACTACTACTACTACTACTACTACTACTACTACTACTACTACTACTACTACTACTACTACTACTACTACTGCTACTTCTACTACTTATACTATATACTAATAATAATACCAATA
Organism: Serripes groenlandicus; assembly: GCA_031761405.1. Classification (NCBI taxonomy): domain Eukaryota; kingdom Metazoa; phylum Mollusca; class Bivalvia; order Cardiida; family Cardiidae; genus Serripes; species Serripes groenlandicus. The sequence goes on from JASEVX010000004.1 coordinate 12,163,902, forward strand.
CAAATAATAACAATAATACTAATACTTTTTTTTTATAGATGGTCTGCAGACCCTTTTGAAAACATATAAGTAAATAATCCATATTAATGAAAGTGTATCTTTTTTTTAATACAGTTGAAAACATTGTGGCAAATGAAGATCAATATAAGTACTTTCACCTTTTACCACACTGTTTTCAAAAGTTGACTGCTGTAGCGGTGTGATGAAGCGTCTGTATGTGGGAAAGGGTACTACTACTACTACTACTACTACTACTACTTCGGAACGATTTACAGCCGTGCGCAGGAAAAATACAAATTCATATTACCTCGGTAATATAGATCCTGATTCCACAGACTCCGACATATATCAATATATCACTGACAGAAAAGTGAAGTGTACATATATAACCATGTATTATGGAAAAAATGGTTCAGCTGCTAAAGTCAATATACCGGTAGATTTTGCAGATCAAGTTGAGTGTGATAGGTTTTGGCCGAACGATATAACTTTTAGGAAATGGAAACGTAAATCGTACTGGGAAAACCAAAGCAGAAATACACATACGAAACACAGTCGACGACCCTACAACCACGGACGAGACGATCAAAGAAGACGATCATACGACAATTACAACAACAACAACAACACATACGAAAGCGATGACAACCAAACGAGAAACGACGTCAACGATTCAAATAGTGCATGGGGCAATCAGTACGACGACTGGAACGACAACATTGATAGTTGGGCTACTTCTAACCCAGAAGCCTATTAATTTGCGAAAACAATATAATATAATGGGTAAAGTGATAACTATATTATTTATTATGGCCATATTAAATGTTATGTGTTGGAACGTTAGAGGAATTATGTCGTCTGCTTATGCACTTTCCGATATGTTAGACAAGAATGATATTGATATTGGCATCATATCTGAACACAAACTCTTCAACCATTCGAAGTCATTTCTTGATAGCATAAATCCAAAATATAAGTCATTTTCGGTTTGTGATAGCTCGATAGACCAGTACGGTCCGGCTAAATGTGGTAAAGGCGGTGTCGCCATCTTATATAAGAAATCATTACAGTCTTCAATTAGTCTAATCGATTGTCTAGATAATGAAAGAATAATAGGCATTGAACTCAAATTAATAAATTCTGAGAGAATCTATATAATCGGAGTATATATGCCGTCGGACAGTTACATTAAACACTATCACGAAACAATTACAGAACTTGAGGCTATTACGCACACGTGTTCATTAAAAGGTAAAGTGTTAATACTTGGTGATTTTAATGCGCGTCTTCGAGCTATTGGCAAAATGCATGATGACGTCACCAGTGACAAATCGTCATCACTACAACAGTTCATGGCGAACAATAGACTTATAGCACTTCATCACAGTGATCAAGAGTTCACATACGTTAGAAATAGGTCCAAGCTTGATCATATACTGATAGAACAGACACTTATAAACAAAATAGAACAGTATAAAACGTTACCAGGACGTATTTACATCAGACCATTTACCTTTAATTGCATCGCTTAATGTAACTAAACAGAAGCAAGTAAACTTAACTGATCGAAAGTGTATCGCCTGGGATAAATGTAATGCATGCGAATTGAATTCATTTGAAAATACATTATCTCAATACCTGTCCTCGCTAACATTCACCTCAAAAATGGATCCAAATCAGTTGTCTGATTTTATTGTAAGTTCGACCTTAAAATCAGCTGAAAATTGCCTACCGAAAGGTAAATTTAACAAACATACGAAACCGTATTGGTCGCATGACCTAAGACAAGCCCACGCTGAATCAAGGCGACTTAGGCGTATCTGGATAAACATTGGCCGCCCAAGAGGGGTCGAGTATGAGTCATATCAGAGATACAAATCTGCAAAACGCAATTTCAGGCGAAAACAGCGCATTGCTTGTAATCTCTTTCTAAATAAAACATTCGAAGAACTTGATAAGGCTGCTCATTTAGACGTAAACCTGTTTTGGAAACTAGTTAAAAGGAAAAAGAAAAATGTACCGAACGTATGTGCGGAAATTATATACAAGAATATAACATATGCAGAAGAAAATGTATCAAACGGTTTTTCAGAATTCTTCAAAGATACCTTTGATTTCCCAGAAACCTCAGAAGATTACCCATTTGGCTTTACAGACAAGGTCAATTCACTGGTTAAACAGTTCATGAATGACAACTCAGCCGAACAAAATGATACGTTTTACAAGGGTATGATAGCCCCATTTACCCGCGACAACGTTGAACATATTGTAAAAGATTTAAAACGCGGTAAAAGCCCGTCACATGACCTTATCCTTAATGAGCATATCATACATGGAGGTAAAGTCTTATACACATGTCTTACTGAGTTATTTAATGGCGTTCTAATTCAAGAAATTATTCCGGAAAGCTGGAGGAAGAGCCTCATCATTCCTATCTTCAAAGGGAAGGGGAAGAGTAAAAGTGACCCATCTAGTTATAGGCCAATATCATTAATCCCGTGCTTTTGTAAAGTTTTTGAAAAACTCTTACTATGCAGAATCCAATCATTCCTTTCATCGAAATCGATTACATTCCCTCATGTCCAGCAGCAAGGGTTCCAGAAAGAACTAAGCTGTATATCGGCAGCTTTTAACTTACAGGAAACAGTATATGATCTGTCAGAAAAGAATAGCCGTACATATACCGCGTTTCTTGACTTTAAGGCAGCGTTTGACTCTGTCTGGCATAACGGGCTATTCCTTAAACTGGCACAACTAGGGTTATACGGTAAAATCCTTCGACTCATTGGCGTACGGCAGGGAGGAGTTGCTTCAACGTTTTATTACCTAGTTTATATAGACGAACTTTTACATCAATTAGAGGACTCCGATTACAGTTTAAATCTAGGACATAATCTCAGATGTGGTAACCCTTCATTTGCTGATGACCTGTCTATTATCGCCTTATCCCCCAACAATTTGCAAGTCTTACTAGACATTGTATACCGATACGCGACAAAATGGAAGTTTGAAGTAAGCGCGAGTAAATCAAGCATCGTTGTATTTAATAGGTTAAAATATGACGCTCCAATTTCACTTCTCATCGGGAACACATATATTCACGAACATGACCATGCGATACACTTGGGAATCAGGCAAGACGCATCACTTAAATTGTCTAATAGAATAAAAGAAAGATGTCAAAAAGGTAAAAATGCATTCTTTGCATTAGCCGATGTAGGTATGCGATCTGATGCACTTAATCCTATTACGTCAGTGAAACTATACAATAGTATCGTAGTTCCAACAATACTATACGGTAGTGAACTGTGGAACAACATGTCACAGTCTGATATAGATGCAGTCAATAAGTTACAGCACTATGTTGTAAAATCCATCCAGGGTTTTAAAACCAGAACAAGATCCGACATGTGCGAATCTATGGTCGGCACTTATCGTCTGTCATCTAGAATCGACATAAGAAAACTAAAGTTCTTACACAAACTACTCAGTTTAAGAAACGGTTCACTGAGTAAAAACTTGCTACTCAAAAAAGCTTTGGCTTTTATACAAAATCCTAGAACGGTCTTAAAGGGCTTTATCCCTGATATTTTTAGAATATTGAAATTGTATGGTCTCTCAAATATGATCAATGCATATTTGAACAATGCAGGACTTCTGCCGTCTAAGATTAGCTGGAAATTAACAGTAAATACTGTTGTCAATGCATATGAATCCGACAACTGGAAATTGAGAATAAGTGTCGACCAAGATTTCTCTAGATTTGAACGGTTGCACACTGCCATCTACCCAAGTGTTATTTACGATGTGTTTACAGAGGTTAAGCCAAATATTGCCAGAACAATTGCTAAAATATGGGTAAACATTCCTGATGCTGACAATCTGTATTGTAAACTGTGCTATGCGTTTACCAGCGATAGTATCAAACACGTTCTTTGTGAGTGTCCATGTTTGACGTCGCAGAAAACGTCGTTCATACTAAGCATACAACATGAGGTTAATGCTGGTATTGCGGAAGAACTTAGCTCGGACTCATCTGAAAGTTTCATGTTGAAAATTCTAGGCTCAAAACTGGAAACCGATATTTCACATGAAACAGAAAGACTAATGCTCAAGCGCTCATTGGTGTATGCCTATAGCTGCCTTAGGAACCTAGTGTGATCTATGTGAGTCGGAAATCACACATAGTTCCGAAAAATGCACTTAACTGCGTTCTGTGCTCGAACTTTAAAGATGAAACACGGTCATAAAGCACATATCAATGAAGGAAAGCAGTAAATCTCACTATTCAACAGTGTATATATTCCTATTATTATTTGTACATGAACTGCATAACGATGCTCTATATCCAAACTATTTGTTAATTTAACTTAAACTTGTGATTATTTGTTATTTATCAATCTCCACTAGGAGGAATTAAAATGAATAAATAAATAAATAAATAAATACTACTACTGCTACTTCTTCTACTACTACTACTACTACTACTTCTACTTCTTTCTACTACTACTACTACTACTACTACTACTACTACTACTACTACTACTACTACTACTACTACTACTACTACTTCTAGTACTACTACTACTACTACTACTACTACTACTACTACTGCTACTTCTTCTACTACTACTACTACTACTACTACTACTACTACTACTACTACTACTACTACTACTACTACTACTACTACTACTACTACTACTGCTACTTCTACTACTTATACTATATACTAATAATAATACCAATACAAATAATAACAATAATACTAATACTTTTTTGTTATAGATGGTGAGGCAATCTTGAGTACATTTCAAGTACATGAGTCTAATTTTTAAGCATTTCCTACATACTAAATATGCATTTCGATGAACTTATATAAGTAGCACACACTCACTATTAACCCTTTCATAAAAAGCAGACACGTGTATATGCATAAGCAGCATGTGGTTTTTGATAACATTTTGAAAAATATGAGAATTTGCTCATGCTAAACAATTTCTCTTTTTTCCCACAATGTTGTCAACTGTATTAAATAGTTTTTTTTTTTTTATAGTGCGTTGAAATAGTTTTCAATAGACGTTTCTAAACCCTTTCCCTCATACGACAATTCTGCAGCAGACGACTTTGAACATATTTTGTCAAAAAATAGAAAATCTCTATAATTGAATGGATAACCTATGACTAAAAGTGGAAAACATTATGGCAAAAGGAGAAATTGCTCGTTTTGAGCAATTTCTTCTTTTGTCACTATGTTTTCAAAAAGTCGTCTGCTGCAAAGGCGTTATAAAGCGTCTATATGAGGGAAAGGGTTAAAGCCGTCTGCTCCGCATTTTGTGTTTTATGTGGGAAATGGTTTATAACGATTTAGATGATCTGAAGCATGTCTGCTTGACTGTTCAAAAGACAATACAAGATGTAGACTGATCTATGACGCAGCTCAAAAAAATAAGGTCGATTGATGATTACAGACGCTCTACCACTGCACCACCGTCTTCTACGCTAGTTGTGCGTACACAGCTGGGTGAACTTGAAGAAAGAATTATAAGTTGAACAAGAAGTATCTTTAAAAAATTAAAAAAGATAAACGGCCATAAGTTGAACAAGAAGTATCTTTAAAAAAGATAAACGGCGATCAATATGAGAAAACACTATTATAAAATAAAAAAAAAATCTTATAAAAATTTGCACAATAATCTATGTGTTTACCAAGGGCTAATCGGCCATCTCCATCCAGCTTCAGTTTCTTTAAATAGATTATCAAGGCAGAGAATACGTCACATGACTGGAGATTACGCGAGGCTCCCAAGGGGTGTTCAAGTTTCAATTGAGGATAAATAACTGAAAACTTATCATGTTTCAAAAATGATTAATATTTTGCTCTTAAATATTATATTTCATACATTTTCACTGATTTTTTCACTGCAATTTATTTCTTAAGGAAAACAATTAAATGTTAAAACCCCATCTTATTAGTGCCTCTCGTAGGATCGTTAACTTAACTATGAACCAATCAAAACGTTTCATTTCCTTTATTTCTTCGACATTATTCATTAAATACAACATTTGATTGGTCTACAATCTAGATCATTTGTTTAACATTTAGGTCAAAACTGAGGTTAGACAGCTCTCGCCGAAAAGGGAAATTATAAAGAGTAGACAACGTCTTACATGGTTTATAATTTTAACCAAAAGTCGCTTTCTGGTGACGCGTTGAAATGCAGTTATATCTGGGAAATGTTTAATCTGTTTGGAATTAAGTAGAATGTTATCAACAGAACGTTCTTATCATAAATTGTAAACATTTTGCTAACAGGATCTTATTTTTCAAGCAAAAACAGAAGAATACATTATTTAGATTGGGGGCGATGCGGCGTCATTGCCTCGTCTTTTTAATTCAAAACGGGGATAACTATCTCCAATATATAGTTATGTCTGTTTTGAATGAAGTGATAGTCATTTACCTGAATTTTAGAGACGCCTACACAATAAAAAGGAACAGTCATCAGATTCCTCCATACTTTTTAAATACACCTTTTCCAGATGTGTGTGGTTTGTGCGATTTAGGTGTCTATTTTTGAAATCGTTGTGACAAAAGGAGAAATTACTCAAAGCGCCTCATAATTGTCAACTGTTGTCAGTAAGAGTACCTTCATACCTAGATTTTGTCGATTTTAACAATTGGAAAAATATCTCAGATTAATCATATTCCACATATAGACGCCTTTTTACTCCCCTGCAGCAGACTAGTTTTGAAAAAGGTTGTGACGAGCTATTTATACGACTTGGCTCATTAACAGTCGGATAATTGATTGATTGATTGTTTGGTGTTTTACACCGCTTTCAACTATTTGTCATGTATATCACGGTGTATCCAGGTGAAGTAACTAGTACTACTGGTACTATTAATCTGACACCAGTCACTCAGTCGTAAAGCTAACCCCGCAACCCTGAGCGCCAAGGAGGGCAGTCATTACTAACATAGTTGTACAGTCTTTGGTATGACCAGGCCGGGGATCGAATTCGCGAAGTCCCGCATCCGAGGCGGACACTCTACCACTACTCCACCGGATAACCTAGGTACCATCATGTTGGCGCCATGATTGAAAATATTGGCAAAATAGTTTATAGTAAATCGGTAAACGGCGTGTGATGCAATTCGAAAAATAGTACCCAAGATGAATACAGATAGGTTCCGAAGCTACTCGCGTGATTTATATTCGAAACGTTTTTTACTGGAAGACATGGTTTTTGTCTTTACCAAATATTATTCTATTTGCGTTCACGTCTTCTCGGAAAGATACACGTTTGGTATTATGAGTAGTTTAGAATCAGATAAGCCTGTGCATCGGCCCAGTATGATAAGATGGAGAAGATTTACAGGCTGATCTGAACCTATACTGTTAATAATGTCAACTTGGAACATTTTCCCATGGATAGGCTCATCTATTCTATGTAGTCTTCATCAAATGCTTTCAATTTTCTAAAGATTATAAAAAATACCTTTATCAGATAAATGCACACCCGCTCTATGAACTCTTAGCAGTTGTGTTTGCAGCTTATACTAATATTCCGTTAAACAGGTGTAGCATTTATTTTCTAGTAATGATTTTACAGACCTGTATGTTTATTCGAGTTTTTTTGCAAATAAAACACAGGGCGTTAACGATAATTGAAGATATACGGATACAGGCTTATCAATAATTTACAGAAAACAATGAGAAATATCTGACAACACTATATGTATGGATCAGATTGCATTGACATGCAGACGGAGTTTTATGTAACACGTTTCCCAAAATACGCTGAGGTCTGGTGTTTTGTAACCCGGATTTGGATATCCTGGTGCACGGCCCATTTTACACGTGGCTTTATGTATCGTTAATTGCTTCCTATTTCTTTTCCAAATACAACAACCATGCAACTGACTGCTTTAAACACATCTTGGCAACATTTTGAAAAGTTTCGGCTAATGAGAGTATAATAATTGGACATAATTGAAAACATTGTGACAAATGGAGAAATTGCTCATCATGAGCAATTTCTTCTTTCCACAATGTTTCCATAAGTCGTCCGCTAGTGGGAAAAGGTTTGATATACAACACGGTCTAGATAATATCTGGCCATGTTTACCGAGGAAACAAACCCGGAATTCAGATCAAGGTTATCAGATCTTGATCTATTACAGCTAGAATAATATCCTGTTAGCGAGCAACAATTTATGTGCATACATTTAAATAATATTTGTTATTTACTTCAGAGGTATTCTCTAGAACCGAGTCTCGCTAGGATTCTCTGTCGGTAACGATGCATGCAGTTAATCTTAGAGCACTTGCTCCACCGAAATTATTTATAACGATTGTTAACAAAATATCTGTGTCGTGGTCGAGTGAGTAGCGTTAGGAATTTGGAACCTGACGTCCCGGGTTCAATCCCATGTCGCGGCGGTCATGGTGCAGTACCCTTTGCCAAGGCGCAATTAGTAGCCTAGTACTGTTTTTTGTTGATCACAGGATCATGAATAAGTGTACTGTTGTAATGATATAACTGAAATAATGTTGAAAACGGGGTAAACTCCCAATAAAACAAAAAATAAAAGTCTTTGCGAGCACCTATAAAGAGACAGTTGCCTTGGATCACTGTGAGATAGGGAAGGGTATAATTTAGCATTCGTCAATAATATTTGGATTTATGGTAACTGGTACCATTCGATCTTAATTAACAGATGGCGCACGGAATACGGGTCATAACATTGTGGGGGAATTAACTATTGTTCTTTAAAAGCGCACGGGACGCTTTTTGATGGCTGTGCAACAGACGATTTTGGAAAACATTGTGACAAAATATTAAATTGCTCATAATGATCAATTTGTCCATTAACCACCATGTGCTCAACCCCTATTCAACTAGTATGCTTGTTTTCGAAGCGATATTTGATATGTTTGCCTACATGTTTTCAAAATCGTCTGCATCAGATTATTTGTTAAGCCTTTTCCTCATATAGACGCGCTTTTCTGACGCCTCTTCAGCAGACGGCTTTTTGAAAACATAGTGACAAAAGAAGAAATTGCTCAAAACGAGCAGTTTCTCTTTTTGCCACAATATTTTCAACTTTTAGTCATAGATTATCCATTCAATTAAAGAGATTTTCTATTTTTTGACAAATTATGTTCAAAGTTGTCTGCTGCAGAAATGTCGTATGAGGGAAAGGGTTAACAGATGAGGCACGAATTGGGGAATACGGGTCTTAACATTGTGGGAAAATAACCAGTTCTCTTTAGCTGGTAAGCGTGCGGGATTTTAATCGAATGCGTGCCGTATTGGATCTCTTTTACGGCTAGCATGGTAGATAACAGTACTAGTCAATGAAGGCCCCCCCCCCCCCCATCTTAACACTTAACACTGTCTTACAACTGTCTTAGACTGTCTTAACACTATTAAGTGTTTAGATTGGGCCTTAATTTAAGAAGTACACCGCTACATTTTTAAAATTCATAACCCTCTGTGGAGCCGCGATAGCTTCCGGGTTGTCAATCCAGGGGTTGTGAGTTCTATCCCCAGCTCAGTCAATTTTCTTTCCAACGTTTGATAATAGTCAATGAGACAGGTGTCACTTGTCTTCCACCAATGGGCCAAGTCTATGCGAAAAAGCAGCCAGTAGCTTGGAAATACTGTTATGTGACGTACTAGTGTGAGAAACTTGCCAGGAAACATGTGGGAACGACGTTATACCCTAATAATTCAAATCAGATCATTGCCTCCTTATTAACACTTTCATTTAAACTATAATTTCATGAATGTGATGGTATTTTTTTTTAATGTTTCTTTCCCACTCATACTCGATAGATAATTACTGAAGTTAATGATCCAGATAAGTGGGAAAATACGAGTTAAATAATGTATTCCCTTCTTTTCAAATACAGAAGCACCTACATGAATGAAAAGCATATAAATCGAGGGAATAGTTCACAACTAATCGCGACATAAAGCATGTTACGCTGTCTGCACTCTCTAAAACTCATAATGGGTTATCATATTTAAAAAATTGATTTTTACGTTTTCGTATTTGCATATATATGTTCTGCTAAAAAAAAAAAAGGTTCTAGTTGACCTGGATATTAAATAATCTTCACACTCTCGTGAACATACAACTAGACCGGGTAATGTATCCTTATTATACCCTTATGTATACATATATATGAGCCGTTCCACGAGAAAACCAACCTTATTTGATCTGCGTAATGTATCGACCCAGATCAGCCTGCGCAGTCCGCGCAGGCCAATCGGCCGACACAATCCGTCTCAGGTAGATAGAGGTGTAAAGTAACGATTCCTGAAACAGAAAATCCACAGAAGGCGAAAAGTGTCCGTCCGGGTTAGCCTGCGCGGCATGCTTAGGCTGATCGAAGTCGATACTTTACGCGGAGTCAATAATGTTGGTTTTCTCGTGGAACGGCTCATATATATATTGTTCGGTGATGTTAAGCATCAGATCGCATTACGTGATGATATGTAATGATGATTTGTAATATCATATCGACTTTGTTTACTGCCTTGACAATATCAAATAGTCTATAAATAAAAGACGTCTGTCATATCTACTTTAAAACTATTTATACGATCAGTATAGGAAAGTCGTTTGTTTAATAAATGGGTTGAATATCAAATGAGTTCGTACAGGTCAACCAACAAAAGTGATGACTTAACATCTTATCATACATACCTTAACAACGTGGTACGATTTACATGTCACAAGAAAGTTGGACCCTTTAGCTTTCATTGTTAAATAGAAGCAATGTAGGCAGTCATGTGCCTCTATCAAATATCTACTTTACTAGTGGTGTATTTTAGCATTCTTTACTGTACCATATTAAAAACAAAGTCAATACAAATGTATTCTGGTGTTATGTTCGAATCTTGTAACATGCGGAAATGTTGTTCCTAGTACATTCGTCGCGGTTTGCAAACGTGGCATACTCTCACACATATTCGGATTCGAACACTATTAAAAGGAACATTTTTTGCAACATTTCATAGTTTGCTTTAACGTGCCTTCAACAGCTGTTAACATCACCATGGACGGAGAAGCATTTACCAATTTACTGTCTATGGCGACTCAGTTGTGTTTAACGCTTCATGCGAATGAGGTAAGAAGTGTTTTTAGCATTTAAGTTGTATTTTTATTAGATTAGAGAGAACATATTAATGAATCAGTAACTTGATTTCAATACTTTTTCAGTTATTAAACAGTGGTTCTCTCGCATTGCACTTTTTTTTCACGTGCAATTGTTTACACAGAGCAATTTGTTCATTGATTGGAGATGACTTTACTCAATCGATATACGTCCACATTCATTATCTCGACATTGTAGGGACGATACAAATATATCGATATACACGAATGTCGACAAAATATCAAAATAATCTCAGTCATTGATAGACTCATGTGATTGAACGTTTGTGTCAAGTTTTCTGAGAATTGATCTAGCGAAAAGAAAAAGAGCTGGAAAGAATAGTGGCCGATGAAGCAGATCGAAACAATCTAGTTGAACTGATGGCAGAAAATGAAGCAATGAAATGTGATCTTCAGATGGTAAGAACCGAAATAGAGGAACTTTACTTTACCTCCAACGACATGACTGCCAGAAATAAACACTTAATCGATATATTAAAAGAAAGTGATCTGCATGAACAGTGTGAAAGCTCTGATAAAAAAGGCACATTTCCTAGCCTTGTAATAGTTTGTCACCAATGGATCATAGATAAGTAAACTGTCGCCACGATATGATGTTGAAAACGACAAAATACACCATTAAAATCATATATAGGCCTAAGTGTATTGTCGCCATAATATAATTGAAATATTGTTGCAAAATAACAAATCTAATCCATAGACGAGTCTACTGTCGCCGTGATGAAACTGAACTACTGTCGAAAACGGAGAAATAACCTACACAAAGGTATACAGAGAAGTCAACGTATCTAGAAGACGTTGCCGGAATGAGGTTACTAAACTGTGTGCACGCAAGTGTACAGGTGTTGTCGTTTTTGCAATATCTCTGTACACACTGACTCCCTCGTTATACCTGTCGGAGACAAGAGTATGCAATGCAGACAAACTGCTTACAAAGTTGCTCTATGTCATTGCATGTACTTGTTATTTTTACTACTCTGTAGTGGCTGGTTTCCAAACAGATGTAACTACACCTTCTAACAATATTATTTTACGCCTCTTTGGAATGCAGCAAACAAATCAGCAACGTCACACGAAAACCGACATTTGTATGATTTAAAAGAGTAACGACAAATCCTACCAAATTTCAAATTTGAAAAGTCAGAGATTTTAGTCCTAGCATCCTCCAGATGCCTCCAGCATGCTTATATGACTAGATGGCGAATGTGTGAGATTCAGATCAGATTGCGGAGACACAGACTGACTTTCAGTTTCGCTTATCGAACAGTGCCGAATTTTGAGTGACGTGTGTCAAATGCATCTTGCACATGTTTGACATTTTACGAGCGAACAGAACGCACAAACTCAGTATGTAAAATGTATTGAGCATTCTTGTGATCTGTTTTTGGTGTGTTAATATTAAGCGACATTTATCAGGATTTCATTTGTAGAATAATTTCAGTTAATAAACTGAATTAAGCAGCTTCAATCTTTCAATTATATGCTATATTCGTGAGTTAATGTTATTTGCAGGTCCGACTTTTCTATGGAAAAATTGTATTGTATTGCTTCTAGAATCAAGGATTCAATGACATACTAGTAATTGACCTGCCTTTTTGTATTATCGGTCTGTCTGTCTGTCCGTCTGTGATGATAATTTAACATTGACTATAACGTATAATTCGTCTGAGAAAGAGCTTTCTTTTGACATGATTTCATTGTTAAAATACATTTTCAAATTATAACAAAATATTTGAGCTAGTGACCTTGGCATTGACCTACTTAAAACAACATTTGTTGCCGTCCGGAGCAAACATGTCTAGTGTTTCATAAGTAATTTGCCACTGCGCTTACATGTTTATTGAACTACTCTATCGGTCCTTTAATATGACCAGAAAACAAGTAACTTGGCTTAGCTACGACACAACAACAACAAGTATCAGAAGTTTCTTTTTTTATCAAATCAACATAAAGGTTCATCGGAAGATTCAACTCCAAAAGATCCCAGTCAGATCCAATGCTGGGTAATGTTGGGTCAAACTTTAGAAACACCTTCACAACGATGACGACTATTATGACTAGTTACACGTCAGTTATACCGGACCCAGTTATATTTAGTCTACTTGCCTTCCTTTAACCCTTTCCCTCATATAGACGCTTTCTGACGCCTCTGCAGCAGACGGCTTTTCGAAAACATAGTGACAAAAGAAGAAATTGAACAAAACGTGCAATTTCTCCTTTGGCCACAATGTTTTCCACTTTTTGTCATAGGTTATCCATTCAATTATGGAGATTTTCTATGTTTTGACAAAATAGGTTCAAAGTCGTCTGCTGCAAAATTGACGTATGAGGGAAAGGGTTAAGAAACGTTAATTGCGTTACACGTCTTTTCCAGTATCTTGTATATCTCGACAATGCTGACCTGTTCATGACCTTTGCATATTTATTTTCATCAAATAAAAATGTTAGAACATATAAAACACCCCTTATCTATAGCTCCGACAGTCTATATTATACTTACCTATTTACGACAAAGTCGAGTTCGTTTCCAGCACGAATGATCTCCATTTTGACTTGTTCATGTGTGAGTTGGTGTGTGGGGGAGTTTCCAACGGCAAGGAGTCTGTCATTCACTCGTAGTCCTTGTCGGCTTGATAAACTCTTTGGGTTCACCTAGAATAGAAAAAAAAGGCGAGTTTTGTCTCTAGAACTCTGGCTACGTGCCATTTACTCTATTACGTTTTTTATCATTCGTAAAAAAAATGACAACATTCTTGTCGGCTTGTTCATTTCTTTTGGTTCATTTACACAGAACAGCACAAAAGTCAACAGATCATATCTCTTTTTTATATAATTGATTACTTTATCATTTAGGCATAGTTCAATGATATAAAAACACAAACAACCTAAGTTGAAGGCTTTATAAGAATATGAAGCTTCAGGGGTCGAAACACGAATTGAAAACATAATGGCAAAAGGAGAATGTATTCAACAACAACAACAACAACAACATTTTTTACTTTTGCCACAAAGTGTTCAGCAGTAAACAGCATCACAATCGTCAACACGCGTATATATGTGGGAAAGGCCGCGTTAACCCTTTCAACAACAATTGCGAATTCGGTTTTGCGCGTCCTTGAACTACAGTTGCGAACACTGTCGACTGGCTCTACACTGGTCCGTCGCAAATGCCAAACGGCTGATTTAAATATAACGTCGCTCAAATATTATTGTTTTCATTTCTGTGTTTCTCTTGTTTTTAAGCCGAGCCCCGGTAGCTCAGTCGGTAGCGTCGCGGGCTGTCAATCAATGTTGTTTTTAGTTCGAGCATTATTTCCGATGTTTGACAAAAGTAACAAGTGACAAGCGTCATTCGGCTTTTACCAATGGGCTAACAGTATATGTAGAAAAGCAGCCAGTTGCTTAGTAAGACTGGTGTGCGGAGTACTGGTGTGAGATAACCAGGAAACACACGTCTAGGTGAATTGGCCGTCGTGATATAACTGAACAATTGTTGAAAACGGCGTTAAACTTCAATCTATCAATCATTTATATTGTTCAATTAACCATTTCCCTCATACAGACGCTTTCAGACGCCTCTGCTGCAGACGTCCTTTGAAAACATTGCGACAAAAGGAGCTCATAATGAGCAATTTCTCCATTTGTCACAATGTTTTCAACTGCATTTAACAGAGATTTTTCATATTTTTGCCTATATGTCTTCAAAGTCGTCTGCTGCAGATGTGTTGTATGTGGTAAAAGGTTAAAAGAATGTCCCTCGTTTCCTTAATGATTCTATAACGGTTCAGATTGGAAAAAAGATATTATAAAAACGTGAACCATTATCGTACTGAATTGTACTGAATTGTTGTTCCACATACTGTGTGCTTATCTGATTATATATTTTGGAAGCCGACCAAATCCGACCGGAGTTAGAGGGCGTAATAACAGCATGCATCGTTAGTGGGTTACTACTATCTCAGATCCTGTTGTATGCATCAATACTGACTAGTCTGTCCTGTTTATGATGTACGTACATTCTTATCTAAATCAGCACTGTTCGCGAATATGTCACAAAACCCTTTCTAGAATGTTATGCTATAACAGTATACATTTGGATCAGACACCATTGATGTACAGGCTGGTCTTTATTTGCCCTTGTCCGAAGTAATCTATGATTCGTGTAGTGCGCGGGTCATGGAATCTTGTTCCTAAGATATGAATACAAAATTGTGCGATACGTCTACAGGTTTAATTTATTAAATTCATTCGTACACATCACTACCATCACTAGGGATTTCACGCTGTTTTCAACATTATTTCAGTTTATTTTGCGACGATAGAACACTCTTTCATGATAAATGGGAAAACAAACCAGTACACGGTTATGAAATGTGTCTGGCCCAGGGGAACGAACCGGTATGTATGTATGTACTTTTTGTCGTCCGATTTTTTTCCAACTCGGATGAATTTAAAATTATAATACCAGTGAAATATTTTTTAAATATCTGAATATATAGTTCAAGTAATAGGATAGAAACAAGCCATAAAACGAGCCCAGGGGACAATTTAAAATAACTTAAAGTGAAATATGTAAATGGTTGTAAGTGATACGGAAGAAATAATGTATACCATTTAAGTCTTGACACATATAAACATGCCTTAGAAAAAATGATTAATCTTTGGTGAAGGTTTGTTTGTTTGTATTGTGTTTTACGCCACTTTTAATATTTTGTCAGTTTCATCAAGGCTTTTTATTGGGACGAACCAGTATTACTGATCCATTTATAAATACTGACACTAGCGCATCTATCGTATAGCTAACCCTTCACCCTTTCCCACATATAGACGCATGTTGACGCATCCGCAGGAGACGACGTTTGAAAACATTGTGGCAAATGGATAAATTGCTCATAATGAGCAATTTCTCCATTTGCCACAATGTTTTTAACTTCATTTAATTAATAATTATACATCCCTTGACAGAGATTTTCCTAATGTATGTTGGTATGACTTCAAAGTCGTCTGCTGCATATTTGTTGTATGTGGGAAAGGGTTAAGCCACTAGTACTATTTTAACACTCGAACTCGCATCCCAGACGGACGTTCTACCAATACACTGTCGATGCGGTGACGGTATACGTCACCCTGCTCATCCAAACGGTCGGATCTTTAATATTTCATTTCGGGCATTCTTAAAGGTTTTTAATTACTGAATAACTTCCGGTCACCAGATTGATTCATGAGACAAGATATCTGATATATCGTTATTGACTTTTACCGAGATATTGATACAGGACACTGTTTGAGCATCGTCAGCAAAAGCTAATGTTACAAACATCGCTTTGCATCCCCTTTCTACATAGTGTCCACTACTATAGTAAAGCTATATTTCTAAGTCTCTCTCTCTCTCTCTCTCTCTCTCTCGACCCATATCAGTCTGCGCATTCCGCGCAGGTTAATCCGATCCGACACATTCCGCCTCAGAGGGATAGAGGTATAGAGTAATGATTCCTTAAACAGAAAATGCACAGGAGGCGAAAAGTGTCTATCCGAGATAGCATGCGCTGTATTCTTTAGCTGATCCGGGTCGATACTTTACGCCGAGCCTACAGTGTTGGTTCTCTCTCGGGACGGTTCATATTATATTAAAGGGTTATTACAATATCAGTTTTGCATTACATCAATTTGTCGTTTTATACTAGCAACCCATGACTGAACAGATTCATTCAGGTTCAGAGACATTTCCTTCCTTTTCTCGAATTCATAAAATGTTTACTTCTGTAATATATAAAAGAATTGACTGTTTTCAATCTACAAACATAAACATGTTTCCACGCAAAATGCGCAAGAACTTGTCATGTCGCCAGGAAGCGTGATTAATATAAGCTTTAAGCTTGTTTCGCAATCGATGTAAATAAAAAGATGTTTAAACTAAACAGAACTATTTGAAAAAAAAGTTGTGATTGATTGTACATAGTAGTTAATCTTTTCCCAACAATTGACCGTAAAGTGACGCATCCACAACAGGCATCTGTTGACAGCATGTTGGCCGAATGAGTATAGAGCAAAGTATCCCTTTGCGACAATATGTTCAACTCTATTATAGAAAATGTCAACGTTCAATTTGAGAAATATAAAGAAATGTTCCGTATATTCAAAGTCGTCTGCTGCAGTTTCGTTGACTTTGTTAATGTATCCAAAGTCGTCTGCTGCAGATTCGTTGACTTTGTTAATGTATTCATAGTCGTCTGCTGCAGTTTCGTTTACTTTGTTAATGTATTCAAAGTCGTCTGCTGCAGTATCGTTTACTATGTTAATGTATTCAAAATCATCTGCTGCAGTTTCGTTGACTTTATTAATGTATTCAAAGTCGTCTGCTGCAGTATGGTTGACTTTGTTAATGTATCCAAAGTCGTCTGCTGCAGTTTCGTTTACTATGTTAATGTATTCAAAATCGTCTGCTGCAGTATCGTTTACTATGTTAATGTATCCAAAGTCGTCTGCTGCAGTTTCGTTTACTTTGTTAATGCATTCAAAGTCGTCTGCTGCAGTTTCGTTGACTTTGTTAATGTATTCAAAGTCGTTTGCTGCAGTTTCGTTGACCTTTTTAATGTATTCAAAGTCGTCTGCTGCAGTTTCGTTTACTTTGTTAATGTATTCAAAGTCGTCTGCTGCAGTTTCGTTGACTTTGTTAATGTATCCAAAGTCGTCTGCTGCAGTTTCGTTGACTTTGTTAATGTATTCAAAGTCGTCTGCTGCAGTTTCGTTGACTTTGTTAATGTATTCAAAGTCGTCTGCTGCAGTTTCGTTGACTTTGTTAATGTATTCAAAGTCGCCTGCTGCAGTTTCGTTTACTTTGTTAATGTATCCAAAGTCGTCTGCTGCAGTTTCGTTTACTTTGTTAATGTATTCAAAGTCGTCTGCTGCAGTTTCGTTGACTTTTCTAATGTATTCAAAATCGTCTGCTGCAGTTTCGTTTACTTTGTTAATGTATCCAAAGTCGTCTGCTGCAGTTTCGTTGACTTTGTTAATGTGTTCAAAATTGTCTGCTGCAGTTTCGTTTACTATGTTAATGTATTCAAAGTCGTCTGCTGCAGTTTCGTTTACTTTTTTAATGTATCCAAAGTCGTCTGCTGCAGTTTCGTTTACTTTGTTAATGTATTCAAAGTCGTCTGCTGCAGTTTCGTTGACTTTGTTAATGTATTCAAAGTCGGCTTCTGCTAAAATTTAGTATGTGTGATTGAGCTTAATTATCAAATATTCAGTACGATAGAAGAAAGTCGACCTTCTTTTGGTTTTAAATCAGGAACTATGCTGCACATTTCTTAATAATCAAGTCTTGAGGAACAGAATAGACCATAGTCAGACTTTGCACAGGAAACATTACTAGCTATCAGAATGAATGTTCGTGAATCGAACATCCGACTCCCATGTTAAGAGTCATAGTAATAAGCGGTTCTAATGTAATGATTGATTGCGGTTTAACGCCATTTTGAAAGAAAGAAATCAGTCATATAACGGCGGCCAGTTCACCTGCTCATGTGTCTCCTGGCTCTCTCACACCAGTACTCCACACAACATACATTCCAAGCAACTGGCTGCTTTTCCACATAGACTACTAGTCTATTGGTGGAAGTAAAATGACGCTTGTCATAGTGAATTTGTCAAACGTCGGAAAGAATGTTGGCCGAGCTGGGGGTTTAAACTCACAAGCCCTGGATTGACAGCCCGTTTCGCTACCGACTGAGATACCGGGGCTCGGCATAAGCTGTTCTAAATGGTACTGGGCGATATACACATGTTAGTAATTATCAAGATGGTAATAACAAGTTGAAGATATCATCATTACTACAGTGGTTAGCCATTTTATTGATATCATTGAGCCGTCCCCCGAGAAAACCAACGTTATGGCCTCTGCGTAATGTATCGACTCAGATCAGCCTGTCCGTGTCAGTGGGATAGAGGTATAGAGTAATGATTCCTGAAACAGAAAAAAAATCCACAGGAGGCGAAAAGTGTCTATCCGAGTAAGCCTGCGCTGCATGCTTAAGCTTATCCGGGTCGATACTTCACTCAGAGTCCACAATGTTGGTTTTCTCGCGGGACATCATTACTACAGTGGTCAGCCATTTCATTGATACATACGTCCTTTGACGCTCCTGCAGCAGACGAGTTTTGTAAACGTTCTGGGAAAATGAGACCGTTGCCTAAATCCAGCACTCTTCGTTTCTCACAATATGTTCAACCCCTTTATTAAAGATATACGTGGATTCTTCCAATTTACAAGACGGTATATAGCTTTCCTTTGGTGATCTCGAAACAGACGACTTGTAAAATAGCTTATCAGATAAACATTAAACTGTCCACTCATCATAAAATAGAATTTGGACGCCACTGCAATTACCGACTTTTAAAACATGTGGGAAAATAAGAAATTGTTCATCATTACCAACTAGTATCTTTCTCACACTGTTTTCATTACATTGGAGAAATATGAAAACATTATATGAGCCGTCCCGCGAGAAAAACCAACGTTATGGCCTCTACGTAATGTATCGACCCTGATCAGCCTGCGCAGTCCGCGCTGACTGATCCGGGACGTCACATTCCGTCTCAGGGGGATAGAAGTATAGAGTATGATTCCTGAAACAGAAAATCCACAGGATGCGAAAAGTGTAAGCCTGCGCGGCATGCTTAGGCTGATCCGGGTCGATACTTTACGCACAGTTCACAATGTTGGTTTTCTCGCGGGACGGCTCATATTGTTTGGCTGTAAGTGAGTTCAATGTTCTAGTAATGAATGCATTATACACTTGGCGGTTATAATAGACGGATTTATCCAAAGTGTCTGCCGATTACAATTTACTGTTATATCTTTAACCTTTCCCACGTACAATAAATCTGCAGCAGACGACTTTGAAACTTTTGAGACCGGCAAAACAAATGAAAAAATCTGTTAATGAAAGTATGATTATTGAATAAAGGTGAAATCATTGTGGCAGAATATCGTTATCAGCAATTTCTCCTTTTGACAGAGTTATTTCAAAAGTCGTCTGCTTCAGATGTGTCAGAATGCGCCTACACTTGGGAAAGGATTTTGCTGGATTAAAAAAAAAACTTGATGAATGCAACTGCATTTCTGAATAAATAAAGTGTTCATCTCCATCTCAAATCCCATTTATTTGTACAGATTGGGATTATATGTCACATGTTTCTATGGGATTCCCATAACATACCCACTACAGATTGTAATTATATTTCATGATTCTATGGGGTCCCATAACATACCCACTACAGATTGTAATTATATTTCATGATTCTATGGGATTCTCATAACATACCCACTACAGAGTGTAATTATATTTCATGATTCTATGGGGACCCATAACATACCAACTACAGATTGTAATTATATTTCATGATTCTATGGGATTCTCATAACATACCCACTACAGATTGGGATTATATTTCATGATTCTATGGGATTCCCATAACATACACACTACAGATTGGGATTATATTTCATGATTCTATGGGATTCCCATAACATACCAACTACAGATTGTAATTATATTTCATGATTCTATGGGATTCTCATAACATACCCACTACAGATTGGGATTATATTTCATGATTCTATGGGATTCCCATAACATACCAACTACAGATTGGGATTATATTTCATGATTCTATGGGATTCCCATAACATACCAACTACAGATTGGGATTATATTTCATGATTCTATGGGATTCCCATAACATACCAACTACAGATTGGGATTATATTTCATGATTCTATGGGATTCCCATAACATACCAACTACAGATTGGGATTATATTTCATGATTCTATGGGATTCCCATAACATACCAACTACAGATTGGGATTATATTTCATGATTCTATGGGATTCCCATAACATACCAACTACAGATTGGGATTATATTTCATGATTCCCATAACATTTACTATTGACAGTTTCAACACACAGATAATTGACTCTAGGGAATCACTAACAGGGAATAAAGATGCACTGAGTCCAGTCTATGAGTTAGATATATATATATATACACATGTATACATGCTGATGAAGTAATGGGTTTCCCCAGCATACTGTCATAATTACACCGGGGGAATTATGTCTGTTTTATATACCACCACCTTGTGTAGGTGGATGTTCTACCTGGAATATTTGGTAGTAAACCGAACGAAGATTGGAAACAATCTACATCAGCTGTTCCCGACGAAAACCAACATTAGTGAAATTAACCCTTTCCCACATATAGACGCTTTCTGACGCCTCTGCAGCAGACGACTTTTGAAATCCTTGTAGCAAAAGGAGAAATTGCTCATGAAGAGCATTTTCTCCTTTTGCCACAATAATTTCAACTCTATTCAATAATAATACTATCATGTATAGAGAGTTTATATATTTTGACCTTGATAATTTCAAAGTCGTCTGCTGCAGATTTATTGTATGTGGGGAAGGGTTAACACATATCATATGTAAGGGCTCTCTACCTGTAATATGTTGTCGATCCCGATCCCGAGCCGCGGCACGACGGCCGTGGTGAAGGCACATTTTCTAGCCTAGTACTGGTTTGTTTACCCAGCGATCATAGAGATAAGTGAACTGTCGCCGTGATATAAATGAAATAATGTTGAAAGCGGCGAAAAACCCCAATAAAACAAAATCAGAAGTGTCTTGAAACTTTCTATGACGTATTTCCAAACAGTGCATAGCCAGATAGGACTGCGCATCCGTGCTATCGAATCGCGATACAAACTATCTTTCAGATGTTTCTTGAAACTTTCTATGACTTATTTCCAAACAGTGCATAGCCAGATAGGACTGCGCATCCGTGCTATCGGATCGCGTTACAAACTATCTTTCAGATGTTTCTTGAAACTTGCTATGACTTATTTCCAAACATTGCATAACCAAATAGGACTGCCCGTCCGTGCTATCGGATCGCGTTACAAACTATCTTTCAGATGTTTCTTGAAATCTTCTATGACTTATTTCCAAACAGTGCATAACCAGATAGGACTGCGCATCCGTGCTATCGAATCGCGATACAAACTATCTTTCAGATGTTTCTTGAAACTTTCTATGACTTATTTCCAAATAGTGCATAACCAGATAGGACTGCGCATCCGTGCTTTTTCAGATGTGTCTTGAAATCTTCTATGGCGTATTTCCAAACAGTGCATATCCAGATAGGACTGCGCATCCGTGCTATTGAATCGCGATACAAACTATCTTTCAGATGTTTCTTGAAATCTTCTATGACTTATTTCCAAACAGTGCATAGCCAGATAGGGCTGCGCATCCGTGCTATCGAATCGCGATACAAACTATCTTTCAGATGTTTCTTGAAATCTTCTATGACTTATTTCCAAACAGTGCATAGCCAGATAGGACTGCGCTTCCGTGCTATCGAATCGCGACACAAACTATCTTTCAGATGTTTCTTGAAATCTTCTATGACGTATTTCCAAACAGTGCATAGCCAGATAGGACTGCGCATCCGTGCTATCGAATCGCGATACAAACTATCTTTCAGATGTTTCTTGAAATATTCTATGACGTATTTCCAAACAGTGCATAGCCAGATAGGACTGCGCATCCGAGCTATCGGATCGCGATACAAACTATCTGTCAGATGTTTCTTGAACCTTCTATGACTTATTTCCAAACAGTGCACAGCCAGATTAGACTGTGCAATCGTGCTATTGGATCGCGATATAAACGATTTTAAGATGTTTCTTTAAACTGTTTACGACTTATTGGAGAACGCAGTAATACTTAAGACTGCGCAATCGTGCTATTGGATCGAGATAGAAACTGTTTTGTAGAAGTTTCTTGACTGTGCAGACTATCTTGATTTTTACTTGTCGGAAATGTCTAAATGTTGGTTTCTGCAGAATACGCGACAATTAATCTATAGTCGAACGAAATCAGATTGAAATAGTCTGTATGACACTACAGGGAATCGAACATGGCACTACCAACGGTATCGGCTTAACCATCCATGTTGATTGCTTTAGCAATGTAGGGTGCCAGTGATAACGAGTCAGCAGCAGACGACTTTGAAAACATAAAGGTAAAATTATGAGATGGACAATCTGCGTAGGTGAAAAGTTAATTATTGTATTTGTTACATCTTTATCTTAATTGATATTAATTTTTACCTAGATACACAAGAATTTCAGGAAAGCTTTGCCAAATGATTAACCCTTTCCCCAACGCAGACGACTTTAGATCCTTTACATATGCGATAGGTTAGTTTTCAGTTAGAGGAGAAATCGCTCAACATAAATAATAACTCATTTCCCCACAATGTTTCCATGTTTCAGATTGTCTAATTTCCATAATATAGGGTTTATGCAATGCCGAAAACTCAAGGATTCATATGAGATAAAAACTATACTGTTCGTTAAACCGTTCCCAAATACAGACGCTTTCTGATGAATTTGCCGCAGACGACTTTTAATAACATTTTGGCAGAAGGAGAAATTGCCCATAATGAGCGTTTCACCTTTTGCCACAGAGTTTTCATCTCTTTTTCTAAAATTATACTTTCACTAAAGATTTTCAACATGTTTGCGTAGATATTATCTGAATCATCTGCTGCAGATATGTTTTGAGTCTGAGGTTTTGAATAAAGAAGTAGTCGTCGCTCTATTTGTGGACATAACATTGTCGGCATATTATAACAGTTATATTTCTAGGAGGAAACCGCCTTAACGTCGGGGATTTGGTACCGTGCGTCCCGCGTTCGATCCCCAGTCTCGTCGGTCCTTGTCAAATCGCATTTACTAGCCTAGTATTCCAGGGATCATGAATAAATGACCTGTCTCCGAAATATAACTGAAATAATGTTGAAAAGGGTGTAACACCCAAATATAACAGACCATACCACACCCCCCCCCCCCCCCCCCCAACACCCACCCACCCTTTCCAACGTACACCAAATATGCAGGAGACGACTTCGAAAATATAATGGAACATTTGGAAAATGTCTATAATTGAAAGCATTATTATTGGATACAGTTTAAAACATGTGACAAACGGGAGAAAATGCTCATTATAATCGATATCTGAGTATCCGACGTACAATGTTTTCAAATGTTGTATGTGTTTCAAAATACGAGTGCATGTGAAACAGGTAAGACAGGACACCCATACAGACACAGTGTAGAGCTGTCAGTGTTCTCTAATACGGATTGCATGTTTCTGTTACAATGCCCGTGACAACGAGCCATATTTCACACTTTAGGAGGACCATTTTGAATACATTTTGAGGTTGTACGTTTTTACTGCTTCATTTTAAACAGGCAGATCTGGACCTTAGCTCGGCAAAAAGTGTCACTCCTCCAATGGTGTGTCACAATTTGAAATATAAAAACAATGTCATATTTATATATTCATGTTCGGCAAAGGATCGTAAACACTCACATACCTTGTTTTGTTTATGATTTATTATCATTAGGTCGGTTTCTATGGCAACCGAATCTCGCGTGATGATACTCATTAGTATCAACTCAACTGCCGACAAATTACCCTGTCAGACGAGGCTCTTAATCAACGATGACAAATGTTTTATCGTTAGCCATTGATGAAATAGTTCAGACGTCGCCCTTATTCAACGATGACAAATGTTTTATCGTTAGCCATTGATAAAATAGTTCAGACGTAGCCCTATATTGAAATCAGAAATGAAAAAAAAAAAAAAAAAGATAATAATAATAAAAATGAATCAGTTTGTAAAACACTTTTGAGACAGAGTATAAACCATTGTGGAGGTGTGTGGGGTGTGTGTTTGGGGGTGGACTGCTTATCACATGCAGGCCTTCTTTTCCCACATATGTTTTAAACGTGGACTGAAGCAGAGAACTAAACGTGACACCAGTGTCCGAAACTATACAACTCTGAAAACGTTATCAGTGCTCAGAAATGAACTCCATGCTCCAAATAAGGCGTCTGATTGGTCAATTTGGAGAACGAGTTGGCTTCTGACTAATCAGAGACTTGAGTACAACTTCTGAGCACATATTAACCCTTTCCCTCATATAGACGCTTTCTGACGCCTCTGCAGCAGACGGCTTTTTGAAAACATAGTGACAAAAGAAGAAATTGCACAAAACGTGCAATTTCTCCTTTTGCCACAATGTTTTCCACTTTTTGTCATAGGTTATCCATTCAACTGTGGAGATTTTCTATGTTTTGACAAAATACGTTCAAAGTCGTCTGCTGCAGAATTGCCATATGAGGGAAGGGGTTAAACATTTCTCACATACAACAAATCTGCAGCCGACGACTTTAGAAATGTCTACTCAAAAATATGGAAAAATCTCTATTATTGTAGGTAGAATTACTGAAAAATGTTGAAAACTTGTGGTAAAAGGAGAAATTTGCTCGTTTTAAGCAATTTCTCCTTTTGTCACAATGTTTTTAAAAGTCGTCTGCTGCAGATGCGTCAAAATGCGTATACAGGTGGGAAAGGATTACACTTTTATATGTTATTTACATCCCAAATAATAGCCCCGATCACGTTCTCTCAAAGGAATGAAACTCGTATAACTCTGTCCCACTTGCAGACACATTTGCAGCAGACTTTTGAAAACACTGTGGCAAAAACAGAAATTGCTCATAATGAACACTATCTCCTATTGCCACAACTGTTTTTAACTATATTAACCCTACCCACTTGCAGTCATTTGCAGCAGACTTGTGAAAACACTGTGGTAAATAAAGAAATTGCTCATGAAGCGCAATATCTGCTTTTGCAACATTTATTTCAACTCTTTATAATATTTATACATTAATTTGCATAATTTATAGTGAGTTTCCATATTTTTTTCCCAAGATATTGTTTAAGGTCGTCCGTTGCAGAAGTGCTGTATGTGAAACAATTAAGTTCTGTTATAAATAATGACGGGTTTCCGACGTCGATCAAAAGTATTATTGTTCTGAACCTCATTCGACAAATCTGCAACAGACGACGTTATTCTGTTGAAATTATAAACACTATGACGGCAATCATGGTTTTAAAGATTAATAAGTGATCAATAGCATTGTATATCATAATTGAGCCGTCCCGCGAGAAAAATCAACATAATGGCCGCGCAGACTGATCCGGGCCGAGACATTCCGTCTCAGAGGGATAGAGGTATAGAGTAATGATTCCTGAAACAGAAAATCCACAGGAGACGAAAAGTGTCTATCCGGGTAAGCCTGTGCGGCATGTTTAGGCTGATCCGGGTCGATACTTTACGCAATGTCCGCAAAGTTTGTTCTCGCGAGACTTTTAGAGGAGCAAATATCTCATTCTCCCGATGTTTTCAACGTCCGTCTGCAGTCATCTCGGTTCTGTTATTCTAAGAATGTGAATAAAACGAGCTCTTAACCCTTTCCCGCATATAGACGCTTTCTGACGCATCTGCAGCAGACGGCTTTTTGAAAACATAGTGACAAAAGAAGAAATTGCACAAAACGTGCAATTTCTCCTTTTGCCACAATGTTTTCCACTTTTCGTCATAGGTTATCCGTTCAATTATGGAGATTGTCCATGTTTTGACAAAATAAGTTCAAAGTCGTCTGCTGCAGAATTATCGTATGAGGGTAAGGGTTAATGCCTCTGCAGCAGACGGCTTTTTGAAAACATAGTGACAAAAGAAGAAATTGCACAAAACGTGCAATTTCTCCTTTTGCCACAATGTTTTCCACTTTTAGTCATAGGTCATCAAAGTCGTCTGCTGCAGAATTATCGTATGAGGGAAAGGGTTGATAACGTTCATTTCCCACAAACGACGAATCTGCAACAGAACTTAAACAAACATATGTGTATATCTCGATAAATGAAAGTGCATGTACATAATTAATGTATAATTATGTATAAATACCATTATAACATATAGTGGCAAATGGACGACTAATTACTTATTATATGAGCCTGTTAATGGGAAAAAGGTTCACGTTGACTTTTGTGAACAGTGAACAGTGAAGATCCAGATCAGCCAGTGCATCCGCACACTCTAATATAAGTATTCACTGTTCAAATGAGCCGTCCCGCGAGAAAACCAACATTATGGCCTCTGCGTAATGTATCGACCCAGATCAGCCTGCGCAGTCCACGCATGCTGATCCGGGCCGACACATTCCGTCTCAGGGGGATAGAGGTATAGAGTAATGATTCCTGGATCAGAAAATCCATAGGAGGCGAAAAGTGTCTGTCCGGGTTAGCCTGCGCGGCATGCGTAGGCCTATCTGGGTCGATACTTTACGCAGAGTCCACAATGATGCTTTTGTCGCGGGCGGGCTCATTTGCTACTTACACTACCTTGTTAGAAGCTACTGTTAATTTGTGTATATTCTGATAAGACGGAACAGATGAGTAAGCTGGTCTTAACCCACACAATCCACCAATGCCAACTTTTCGCATGGGACCGCCTCGGTGGTGTAGTGGTAGAGCGCCCATCACGGGTGCGGGAGGTCGTGGGTTCGATCCCCGACCGAGTAATGGTTGCCCTCCATGACGCCAAGGTGTTGCGGGGTTAGCATTACGACTGATTGGCTGGTGTCAGGACAAATGGACCAGTAGTACTGGTAACAATACCCAGGAAACGCCGTGATATAACTGAACAATTGTTGACAGCGACGTAAAACAGCAATCAATCAATCAATCGTTTTGCATGGATAGGTTCATACCTTTCACTGGCCAATGATGGCATATACCCTTCTGTCTCTGGTGGATCGCTATCAGACGACTAAGGGTTTACATTAAACAGGTATTTATTTGTTCCAGAAATTTGGACAATATCCGGCATTTTACTGTTAATAGCCGCGTAAACAAAAAAGTAGTATTTAGCCTATTTTCCCCCAAATGCAGAGGTAATTGACGCCCCAGCAGCAGACGATTTACGAAAACTCTGTGGTGGAAAAGGAGAAACTGTTCAATAACTTTTACAACTTCTTAAAGACACCTT
This sequence comes from Serripes groenlandicus, assembly GCA_031761405.1. Lineage (NCBI taxonomy): Eukaryota > Metazoa > Mollusca > Bivalvia > Cardiida > Cardiidae > Serripes > Serripes groenlandicus. Next base: position 12,192,069 of record JASEVX010000004.1, read on the forward strand.
ATCATTTATAGTTTGTAATTAAGACCAACACCAGCGTAAGTCCCTTTAATGTTTTTCGGATTGATTCCAGTCTACCGTACTAGAAACGCCTACACACAGATACTGTTCAGCGGTAACTCTTTCGCTAACAAAGGCAATGAAATAATTTTGCCAACAATGCAGATTCAGGTGAGCCAGCTCGTCACGAGCTGTCTCTCCTGAAATATGCATTGTTTGCCACTTAGATCTTAAATTTTACTAAAATGTCCTGTTAGACGAAAAATGGGGTGGTCCAATTTGTTAACATGGAAGAGTCGACCTTGTGAAATTCGGCAGTGAAAGGGTTAAAGTAAGTAAAGATGCATCAATTGATAACAGGAGGATTGTGCCGGGTCACACAAAACACATACCACCGTGTTTTACCCCCCTCCCTTCCCCTCCCGTTTTCCCACACGCAGATACATGTTGGAGCCTCTGCAGCAGACAACATTGAAAACATAACGAATAGGTTCTCCCTTTGCAATATGTTTGCAACTATATTCAAATAACTATACAATCAAATAAAGAGTGTTTCAATATGTTTGCCTCGAAGTCTTCAAAGTCGTCTGCTGCAGAGTTGTGGTATATATCTGAAATGGATAAACTTTATGACCAATAAATTCAGATAGTATTGGTTTTGTTTAAATATTTTGGTGGCCATGACATTCCACGAGAAAACCAACATTGGGGAAAGATGCCGATCACACTTCTAAGGGTAAGAATCTTCGTTGCTTGGAATTCAAGTAGGTAGTATTTTTTCTGTGGAATGAGATATACTCAAGTTTTATAATGTGATCTTATCTGTCCGCCTAGGTTGTATTCACAGGTGTTACAAACGGTGCTTGGTTTCTTCACCCTTGTCATGCTGTACGCGACTTGACAACATTAGCAGACGACTTTTGAAAACATTGTTGCAAAAGGAGAAATTTCTCATAGCGAGAAATTTCCCCCTTTGCCACAATGTGTTCAACTCTTATTATTATTTGTTTACCTTCATTGATAGAGATTTTCCCAATTTGTTGCATATACATGTATCTTATCAAAATCGTATGTCTACAGATTTGTTGTATGTGGGAAATGGCTAAACTTAATTTGCGAATCCTTATATGGCCGATTGTAAACTTGTAAACCGCAATTACAAATAATGAAAGCCAAGTTCAACCTGCATGTACGTGCAGTATAACCTTGGTCTACATCGCACGCTACTTAATTATCATTATTCAACTTGGACCGCCTCGGTGGTGTGGTGGTTGAGCATCCGCCTGGGGTGCGGGAGGTCACGGGTTCGATCCACGGCCGGGTCATACCAAATACTTATATAAACGTAAGGGCTTCCCTTCTTGGCGCTCGGGGTTGTGGGGTTGGCATTACGACTGACTAGCTGGTGTCGGGATAAATAGACCAGTAGTACTAATAACTTCCCCAGGAAACGCCGTGATATAACTGAACATATGTTGAAAGCGGCGTGAAATATAAAACAATCAAACAATTAATTATTTAACTTAGACTAATCCATTAATCGGTAATAACCTGTCAACAATCAGGGATTAAGATGCCATTGATTGAGTATGAGTACCCCCACCATAGGGTTATAGCGTAAACTATAATGATTTCAGAACAAGAAACCCACAACTTAAATATCGTAGGATGAATTCGCACGTGATACAAGCGGTGTTTAGTCTCTGGTATCATAACAAGATACCCGGACAAAAGAGGGTGTTAAATTGTTCTTTTCTTCTTAAAATATATCTTATTACCTAACCAAGTTATATGTTATGGGTATTCAAAATAGGGATTGAGTATCAAAAGGGATATTTTAGAAACTTATCTATTACTTTGATATCATGTCTACAACCTGTTTCATATTATTGTATCAAAAGGATCGTCGTTTATGATCATAGCATCTCGTGATATGATCTCCCTTGGATGAAACGCAGGACTGATAAGCCAAGTCAGGGATATATTATCAGAAGAAGAGAGCTCAGTAATAAATACATGCAGATCGATAAATCGATTAGTGAGTAAAAATAAAATATGTCATCTAACGCAAAAACGGACCTTTTGATATTATTCTTTTTAAATAAATGACGATAATTATCAAAGTACAGTTACATTCATGTACTGCGAAGTAAAATGTACAGCATATCCTTTTACGGCAATGTTTTCAAATTCGTCTTCTGTAGATGCGTCAAAGTGCGTCTTCATATGGGGAAGGGATAAGTTTGATGAGGAAGCGAGTTGTTGTACAATTTGTATTCGAGATGTGAATACTTTCGAGGTATAGATGTTCGACGTAGGCAAAACACATTTTGCGAGAATTCGAACAGATGTTTGCAAGAATCTTTTTTTTATGTCTAAATCGTCACACTTTAAGAGATTAAATGGTCATAATTGGAAATACTTTCGAGAAGAAAAACTTAAGCAAATTGTAGGTTTTCTTTTGGACTTCTGTAGAGGATCGGAACATTTCGACTAAACTCGTAAACTCGATCATTTCCGTGAATAACCGAGTGGAGTGCGATTGGTTTACTGCAGTCAGCGTACGACAGTCCAAAGGAAACTGTTATTAGTACTTGATGGGAGAAACACTATGTAACCTTTTATCTGATACAAACGACTGTCGGTGCCTCTGTAGCAGTGAAATCTTAAAAAAACAATGGGGGGAAAGGAACAATTGTTCGACCAAGTAATCACAATGTTTAAAAGTCTAGATATCAACGGTATACCTCTGAATGTCCCGGGACCAGTTGTTCAATTCATGGTTAAATTAATCCCACCCAATCCCGATATGTATACAGAGCATACGACTCACTGGATTGATATTATATTCGAGCCTCGACTAGCGAAGTATCGTTACCATTGCGATCAGTGAAGCCTTGTGCGAACCTGCACACCCGCACTGTCCTCACTGTCTGCCTACACTAGATGTGTAGCCCCAATAGGCTACGCCATTGTAACTCGATAAAATGTCAACGCCGGAGAGACAATAAGACCCGAAACTACTAGACGCTAATGCTACACATTTGCTTATCCAATGCTATCATTATTAAATAGAGACGAATTATTGACCTTTGAAGGTCAATGGCCGTTCATACAAAATACAAACAAAGTAAACCAGGTCAATTTCAAAGACGTAGCAGAGTTAAGAATAATGATCTAAATCATGAGCTATTCACGAACAAATTGCAACCTTCCATCTCAATCTCGTTCAAACGTTTTTACAATGTGAACACGTATTTTCTATTTTTATGAGAATTGACCTTTGACACGTAAGGTTCAAATGTGTCGCCAAGAAGATACATAATTATATTTTATCGATGCACTTACGTGTTGTATAAAAATAGGCTGGCCATACTCCGCACCCCCGTGCATTCGAAATCCCCAGGGGGTTCCTGTGTTCTTCCTCCTTAGCCTGATGGACAAAACCTGGTCGTCTTGGGACATTTTTATTTCTTAAATAATCCAATCCTAAAATCGCACTATAATTCCTTTGACGACAAATCCAACCGTTTTAAACCAAACCCTCTGGTTGTGTATATGTGCTTGGTTTGCACTAGGTTTTTTTTATTTTAAATCCAAGAAAGTAATAATTTGTCCGGATTGCACGGTTTTGTCCGGATTTCACAGATCAAATCCTATAAGCACTTACAAGGAGGTTAATACCAGCGAACGTTAGAATCCACACTGTCCCGTTCTGACACCTTACAAGTTCTTCTCCACCGAAATCTCTGTGAGTAGGTGTATACCACTGTACCTCTTACGCGTCAGCTATACACGGGCCGTCCCGAGCTATACGAACAGTATGTTAACCCTTTCACTCATACGACAGTTCTGCAGCAGACGACTTTGAACATAATTTGTCAAAAATTGGAAAATCTCTATAACTGAATGGATAACCTAACTATGGATAACTAAAAGTGGAATATATTGTGGCAAAAGGAGAAATTGCTCGTTTTGAGCAATTTCTTCTTTTGGCACTATGTTTTCAAAAAAGCCGTTTGCTGCAGAGGCGTCAGAAAGCGTATATATGAGGGAAAACGTTATAGACCTAGATAAGGAGAAATAAGTAACAACTATTTGCCTCTCTTATTGCTCATTTAACCTGTCCCGCAAACAAAAAGTATGCAGCAGACGACTTTAAAAACATTTAAACAGCATTATGGAAACTCTCAATAAATGAATATATAAGTATTAATTAACGGTTGAAAAACAATGTGGCAAAAAGAAGAAATTGCTCATTATGACCAATTTCTTCTTTTTCCACAATGTTTTTTTTTAAATCGTCTGTTGCAGACGCGTCAAAATGCGTCTGCATGTGAGAATAGGTTAAACTCGATTTGGTGGGATTCGTCTCACTGAGACAATACTCTAGGATACACACAACATAGGTCTTGTCTGAGGTCAAATGAAGATGTTCTTACATCAAATGCGTTCTTATCTACAGCTCTGAATTTTCATTTAATTTAGGGCTCACGTGAGCTTGCACGTAAGCTCAGTCTGCAATTATGTAAAATTGTCTCGATGCCGTATTTACCAACTGTTCTAAATAAAACATAGGTAAGCTTGGATCTCATTAAGCAAAGTCGCGAAATTTCTGATTGACTTAACGTTGTTCAACCATTCTAAATTATGTTTTTCTGAGGAATTTAGAATACTCGGCTAATCCGAGTACTGGATGTGCTCATCTTTCGGCATACAGTTAGAAGCCCAGCCTCTGTGGTTTACGGCGAGTAAGATGTGCATATTGCTGATCACGCCCGAATTGATAGCATTTACTCGCGACGCAGTTAAATGCATGCCTATTTATCTACATTTGCATCTAGCATACGTAACATAATTTCTCAGCCAAACGCACTAAATATTTCCTAAAATAGATGCAATCCTGTGTAGAAATGTCAAGGCAATGAACCACTGACACTGTAAAAAAAACCACCTTAAAAATAATAATAAGCTATCCGAATATCAGTAAATGTATGTACTCGGCGGTTGAGTCTATTTGCAGGCATACGGGTATATTCTAGTCTGCTGCCACATGCTGGAATCATTCCGCGATCAGAAGTAATTGGTTTCGCGTATTATAAACGTAAGTGAACAATAATAAGTAGCAGCTTACCCCCACCGTACAAATATCCACATATACGTATTTGATACTGTGTTTAGACTAGCTCTAGTCTACTCTTGTCATCATTGCTCAAAACGATGGATTTTGTCAACATTTTCAGTGACGCGTTATAATTTTAAAACGGTTTTAAGGTTACTCTGTGCACTCAGCCGAAACTAGAAGATCACCCCTGATTTTATTCAATTTCCATAAAAATACAAAGTTTAATTATTTACCAAATACATTTCTCTTAAATAGAATCACAGGTTGTAAATTTGGTAAGCGCCTGTAATGGAGCTCAATAGACCAGTGTTTCAGAATACATTTAAATCTTAAACTATGGACGATAACACAGAAACACGTTTACCAATAATGATATGTGCATAAAATGCAAGCCACTCGCCTCCTTAACCATTTCCCTCATATAGACGCTTTCTGACGCCTCTGCAGCAGACGGATTTTTGAAAACATGGCGTCAAAAGAAGGAATTGCTCAAAACGAGCAATTTTCTCCTTTTGCCACAATGTTTTCATCTTCTTTCAGTCATATAACGTTAATTTACAGAGACTGTTTTTGTTAAGATGATCTCAAAGTCATCTGCTGCAGATTTATTGTATGTGGGAAAGGGTTAAGGCCAAACATAGTAAACCATTTCCCACATACATAAAATATGCAGCAGACGACTTTGAAAGCATCTGTGCAAAACTATGAAAATCTCTGTAAATATTAGTATATATCTACTAATTGAATTAAGCTGAAATAATTCTGGCAAAAGGAGAAATTGGTCAGTATGGGCAAGTTCTCCTTTTGTGACAATGTTTTCAAAAGTAGTCTGCTGCAGAGGCGTCAAAGTGCGTTTGTATGAGGGAAAGGGTAAATGTTATCATGAACTTTAGTTTTAAATTATTTCTAGGAATTCCGCTGTAGATTTGTTGTATTTATAAAGTACTATTTATCTATCTAGTATGTCACTTCAAAGAATTTTTTTCTCGCGAATATGGCTGCCTTCTAATATTCAAGGATCTGCTTGAACAAAACAAAAAAACACTGAAGACAAATTATAATATAACATCTGAATTATTGGAAGTATCGATTTTATATAGAATTGTAAAGATTGTAGTTACTGGGGAAGATTTTCCATATTAAGGGTTTTCGCCATTTGCCTTCGAAGTCTTAAATCGACTAAGAGAATACATCTACCATTTTATTTAATAAATAACCAAACACTGTAGCAAGGCTAATGGTTTTGTACTGAAACACATAATGTAGATAGTTATACGTATGTCCTATATAACAAATTGTTAGGATATCATTAATAGAAGGACTGCGCCTATCGAAAAGTGTTTCGACCCTTTCCTTCCTACGTAGTATTTTAATTTTTTACGCAAGTCGTCCAAATACATTATGGGAAAAGCTGGTCATTAATTGTTTCTTTTTCCGCGATGCGTTTTAGTTTGGGTCAGACCTCGCGATTTCCCAGAACCCCAAAGTAAGTACTTTTTACAGAGACCAGGAGTCATTGAGCGGCGCTCTATGAAAGCCATTCGTTAGACGTTTACGACCAGTGTAAATACAGATCATCTAGCGCATCCTCACAGTCTGATCTAACTCTCTACTGTTCGCTATTAGTCACAATTAGGTTTCAAGAAACTTATTTAAAGCTACTTCCATTTGGATCATCAGCATGGATGCGCAATCAGTTCTTTACCAATCATTCAATAATGGCGTTAAAGATGTTTTTGCAGACCGCCGCTCAAGTAATCTTAACGTTTTGTCGGTTCTCGATAGCTCAAACGGTAACGACAGACGGACAGACAGAGAACGGATAAGTGATCCGTGTATGCTAAGGTGTGCGTCACGCAACAAGGCAAGGCGACCGCCTTGATGCGACTTATAAAAGAGAGTGAAAACTTTGAGCTGATTACTTCGTATGTTGCAATATGGACCAACGACCTTAAATTTGTATTAATTCATAACTTATAGCTGACGAGAACTATATATTTGACACATACAGTACTATACACACGATACATATACAGTACTATACACATGATACATATACAGTACTATACACATGATACATATACAGTACTATACTCATGAAGACGATGAAAGCATTGACAGGACGTCTGGACGGGTCATGGCTGTCAGCATTTAGCCATTTCCCACATAGAGACGCATCTGCAGCAGTCGACTTTTGAAAACATTGTGATTAAAGGGTAAATTGCTCATACGGAGAAATTTCGCCTTTTTGTCAAAGTATATTCAATTCTATTGAAAAAAATAAATTTTCCTTTAATGATTTCACGTGTTTGCTTAGGTATATAACTGTAGTTTTGTTGTATGAAGAAAAGGGTTGAATTAAGGGGCACTTTTACTTGACAACGTCCCCACCCATTTAGAGTATTCAGTAGATTAACCCTTTCCCACAAATCTGCAGCAGACAAACATCGAAGCAAAAAAATGGACAATCATTCTTACTGAAAGTTAGTTAAGTTATTGAATGGAGCTAAGAACAATGTGGAAAAATAATAAATTGCTCATTGTGGGCAATTTCTCCTTTGTCACAGTGTTTTTAAAAGTCGTCTGCTGTAGAGGCGTCAAAAAGTTCATGAATGTTGGAAAGGGTTACCACACAAAACTACTGAAGTATACTTAGTGTAGGTACACTTTTTACTCTAATACATCAGTTAATGTTGTGGTGTAATTTAACCCTTTCGCTTACATATCTGAAAATTAAACTTTGCTTTAAATATTAGCTTCGAATACTGCGATCCTGAATCGATAGGAATTTAATGTAGTTTTCGTCAGTATTATAGTTATGCCACGGTGGTCAGTTCATCTGACTATATCACTCTCGGCTGTTGCATACAAGTAATTCACAAACTGACCACGTTCCTTGCCACACGCTGACGCTTACTGATAGCCAGGCGTCGACGACTTTTGAAAACATTGTGACAAAATGAAGTGATTTCTAATAATAAGCTCCTTTTGCCACAGTTTTTCAACTCATTTCAGTAATTACACTTTAATTAATATATTTGCCTAGATGATTTCAAAGTCGTCTGCTGCAGATTTTGTGTTGGCCTATGTGGGAAAGGGAATGATTGACCGAGTCGACTTAGCTATGCGGCTATACTCGGGCAATCCTGCATCTTACAGCGAACATACAGCGATGCTGTTTTCATTAGAACGGAAAATTGGTTACATAAAAAGTGTTAAAACATTCTGTTCTGTTCTGTTCTATATAGAAACGCAACGCATTTATAATAACTTTATTCATAATCCCTCAGAATTTACGTTTTTCGTTAGACCTAAATTTCACATGTTCGTGTAATTTCGTTTACCAACAGAATTTAATGTTTTTTCACATTTTTCATTCTAAATGTTCACATGTTTCGGTGACCTCTCTATCCAATCGTTCACCTGGTTGTATAATTGACCTACAAAACTCCACTTTGTTAAAATATTAATTAGGTTAAAAAAACCTTTTCCCATTCAATGAACGAGAAATGTGATCTCCCGCCAGGCAGTCGATATAAATAGGTTATCATGTTCTTTTCATTATGGTTCATATGCCTTATAATTAACTAAACACTTACCTTACACCAAAACTCTTTTAAACGCCAGATTCGAAATCGATTTTTTTTTCTATTAACCTTACCTTTTTACTGATCAAGGACTACCTCACGTAGTCCCAGCCCTGATACAGGAGATTTTAACCCTTTCCCTCATACGGCAATTCTGCAGCAGACGACTTTGAACTTATTTTGTCAAAAGAAAAGAAAATCTCCATAATTGAATGGATAACCTATGACAAAAAGTGGGAAACATTGTGGCAAAAGGAGAAATTGCACGTTTTGTGCAATTTCTTCTGTTGTCACTATGTTTTCTAAAAGTCGTCTGCTGCAGAGGCGTCAGAAAGCGTCTATATGAGGGAAAGGGTTAATCGCAACAATAAAGACTATCTTGAAACTCTGTGGAGAAAGATGAAATTACTCAAAACTATCAATTGCTACGTGCCCGACAGTGATTTACACTCGATATCAAAATTTGACTTCAATATAATTACATTCTGTTGTGTTTTAAAAGTATCAACGAATCTGGTATGGATAGAGGTAAAGGCAACTGATTGATTGATTGGAGTTTAACGCCGTTTTTAACAATTTCTCAGTTATATCACGGCGGCCAGTTCACCTACTCATGCATTTCCTGGTTTTCTCACACCAGTACTCCACACAACAATCTTCCCAAGCAACTGGCTGCTTTTCCACATAGACTTAGCCCATTGGTGGAAGACGAATGACGCTTGTCGCATTGACTTTTGTCAATCCTCGGAAAGAAAGTTGGCCGAGCCGGGATTCGAACTCACAACCCCTGGATTGATAGCCCGCGTCGCTACCGACTGAGCTACCGGGGCTCGGCAAAGGCAACTGAAAAATGGCTTCTGTTCAGGGAATTGATCGTTTACTTGTATGATATCTGAGTCGCGTTTGGCAATATAGGGCCTTATTAACCCTCCTTAATCCATGTCCACCTACAGACGCAATTTGACGCATATGCAGCAGACGAGGTTTGGAAAACATCGTGACAAAAAGAGAAATTGCTCAAAACGAGCAATTTCTCCTTTTGATACAATGTTTTCGACTGTATTTAGTAATCAAACTTTCATTTATAGAGACTTTTTACATTTTATAATTAATATCTTCAAAGCCGTCTGCTGCAGATATGCTGTATGTGGGAAAGGGTTAACGGGGTCATATAAAAAAAGAAGTATATGTCATAAAAAACATCTAGATCCAAATCTAATGTAAACGGACAAATCCCTGCTGAAACTCTGTGGATGCACAGGCTTGCGCCTGAGTCTTCACTGTACGCAGATGTAATAAGACATATATATCGGTACACACGTCTCATTGTTTAGTCAACACGCGAGAAAAAATATGAAGTTGCAAACATTTTTGAAAAGGGAGAAGTGATTGGTTTTGGGCAATTCCTCTCTTTTCCCAAATATATTTTCCAATATGATTTAAGGGGAGTAACTCTGTTTAGAATTACCACATAGGACAAGACTCATAGAAAATTATCGAGAGAACCGATGGCACAACATCATCAATTTATCCTTTCCAATTGTTGTCGTGTCATAAAACGTAATTAAACTCGTTTTGTTGAAATTAAATCATCTATTATATAATGAAAGTCTAAAAGTAAAAGCGAGCATGTTTTTGTTAACCTGTGTGTGTGTGTGTGGTGTGTGGTGTGTGTGTGTGTGTGTGTGTGTTGTATAGAACAATGGCAGTCGCAGACAAAATACGCTGGATTTACAATTATCTGACACTATATGAGACAAAAGGAAAAAAAAAGTTCACCATGACCAAGTTATCATGCTATTGCAATATTTTCAAATCAATTAAAAACAATATGCAAACTTTTATAGAAAATTTCCATATTTTCCCAGTTATGTTTTAATGTCGTCTGCAGCTGATTTGTTGTATTGTTTTATATAGGAAATGGTTAAAAATATGTCCGATAACAATCTTCAACAAATACAGCTAAATTTCTATATCCCGAAGTTCAGGGGCCAGTTAAACAAAAAGTCGACGTATATAAATAAGGTTACGCGCAATGGGAGTTCGGTCAAGTTTTAGCTCGAAGAAGTCGTCCCTTGTTATAAAAAGGTAGCCGCTTCGAAGAATGGTATTTCGTATTGGTGTGCATTCTAAAACTTAAACTGTTCACACATACAGCAAATAAGCAGTAGAAGTATTTAAAAGCATTTTTGCAAAATATGGAAAATCCCTATAAATGAAAACTTAATCATTTGAGAAATTGGTCGCAGTATGAACAGGTTCATCTTTTGTGATAATGTTAGTCGTCTGCTGCAGATGCGTCAAAAATCGTCTGTATGTGTGACAGTTGACAGACATTTGGTAAAAAATTCAAGACACGAAATTTAAAACTTATCAACATCTGAATGCTTTTCATTACTAACTTTAACTGTCAATCAAGTGATATATGAAACCCATAGCTCGATGTCTTGTTTCTTTACCCTCTACTAGATTGTGAATTTATAATCGAGCCGTCCCACGAGAAAACCAGCATTGTGGACTTTGAGTATAGTATCGACCCGAATCAGCATGAGCATGCCGCGCAGACTAGCCCGAGGGCAGACACTTCTGCCTCCTGTAGATTTACTGTTTCAAGAAGCATACCTCTATCCCCCTGAGACGGAATGTGTCGGCCCGGATGAGCCTGTGCGGACTGATCTTGGTCGATACATTACGCGGAGTGCATAATGTTGGTTTTCTCGTAGAACGGCCCATACATATAGATACAGACGGATTTTGACGCTTAACCCTTTCCCACATACGACAAATCTGCAGCAGACGACTTTGAACGTATTTTGTCAAAACATAGAAAATCTCCATAATTGAATGGATAACCTATGACAAAAAGTGGAAAACATTGTGGCAAAAGGAGAAATTGCACGTTTTGTGCAATTTCTTCTTTTGTCACTATGTTTTTAAAAAGCCGTCTGCTGCAGAGGCGGCAGAAAGCGTCTATATGAGGGAAAGGGTTAAAAAAAAAAAGATTTTATTTTCAAATGAGTACATGCAACGTTTTCAACTTGTTATCATTAACAAGTATCAATATTTTAATTCCATAAAATACTTGTAATACTTTTCTTGTTCAACTCATTCGATGAAAGTGGTGAACTATTCTTCATTCAAGATTTCTTCTTTTCGCACGATGTTTCCCTTCTCAATATCATCAAATATTCATATTTAACCCTTTTCCACATACAACAAATATGCAGCAGACGGCGCTTTGAAACCATTTCTGGACACATGTAGTAAATCTCTATAAATCAAAGTATAATTACTGAATAGAGATAAAACATTGCGACAAATTGAGAAATTCCCATATTCCACAAAATTGCAGCAGACGACTTTGAAACTGTTAAATATCTCTATAAATAAAAGTTTTTAAGTTATTGAACTAACTTGAAAACAGGACGGCAAAAGGAGTATAGCACTGAATTTCTTCTTTTGACATACACTGATACTGTTTTCAAATGTCGTCTGCTGTAGACGCGTCAACATACGTGTATATGTAGGACAAGAATAGAAGTGTTCTACCAGGCAAAGGGTTAAACGATAGAGGGTGTTTCTTGTATAGTTTTACAATAATGAATGGCCAGCTGTCAGGATAATCTTACATAGTATAGTAGTGATTGTGTCCTTATAAACTATCTGTAAAACAGTGAATTAATCAATAAACAATGTTTTCAAAGTTAGGCCTAACTGCCTCTTTAATCTCTGCCAGCAATCCCATGTCATCAGTTAGTAAACGCATGAAGTTAACAGAAACGCTAATTATCATTGCTAGTTTGCATGCAAGATTGCGAACAATTCTATCCGTAACAATTATATGTCTCCATGTTACATCTTGCACTGAAACAACCAATTTCCCTATAAATCACAGAAGATCATTGTACTTTGTAACCAGCCTACGGGCCCGATTTATCAACGGTCGTAACTCGGTAATAACTAACAGTGTCGTAAGTATGGACGTATACAAGTCCGGAGTTACGTCCGATAACCGTTTTAAGTTACGCGTGAAAAGTTACGTCAACTTTATGTATAGACATATCTTGGTCTTCCCTGTTGGTTAATGTGGTTTTAAGGTAGTAGGAGCCTAATGGGCAACATTTCAAATTATGATCAGCTTGATAATTTCTTAATGTGTATCATTTCCTGGATTCAAAAACAAAATTTAAAAGAAATTTAACCTCAAATAACAATTTTATTTTAATTTGAATTACCCTACCCCCCTTTCAGAATTTTCGATAAAAATGACATCACCCGAGAGACAAGAAAAATCATTTATTTCATTTATTTTTCAACATTTTGGTAATACTTTGGTATCAAAGTAACAAGTAATATATTTGCTTTCAGAAATAATACATTATTGATCACATCACCAACAAATATAATCAAACTGTACTGGAATAGTCATATGGTATTACGATTTTAACATACTATTTTGACCGCGTAAAATTGGAACATCGATGTTTAAAAGCAAAGATCAACAAGTTCTAGAAATACTCATGACCTGTTCTTTATTGATAATTAACTTTAACCTTTTGGGAACATTATGCCAAAAATTCAAAATGTTTTAACTGTCTCATTAAAAAAAAAATAGAGTTTGAAATTCCCAACCATCTATTTCAGCCGTGACTGCAAGTAATAAAATCTTCAAAGAAGCTAATATTTATGTATAGAAATATATTTAATTACTTTTTTTTTTTTTTTCTTGGTCTTCCCTGTTGGTTAATGTGGTTTTAAATAGAACGTTGCAGGAAAGGAGCGCCACGTTTAATCATAGGATACAATACGTAACTTGCAGGATGCACTTAGACCACGGATAGACGTTAAACCTTTCCAGCATAGATGCTCCTCATTCTTTCAGACCGTATATGGTTCGGAGTTCAGCATAGAGCAAATCTGCCTCAGACGACTTTGAAAATATTGAAAATGTCTTTTAACGGAAGGTTTGATAATTGAAGAGAGGAAAACAGTGCAGCAGATAGAGAGATTGCTCATTATGTATCCTTTTGGCACATGTTAAAGGCAGTCTCTTGCAGAGAGGCCAAAAGTCTGCATGTGGAAAAGGGTTTAAATTCCACGCTTTCAGTGCAAATCCATCATTCCCACTTCAGTGCAGTAAAAGTAGAAATATCAGGACGAGTAATTTGTTTATTTTATTGGAGATTTACGCCGCTTTCAACATTATTTCAGTTATATCACGGCGACAGTTCACTTATTCATGATCCCTGGGAAAACAAACCAGTACTAGTTAAGAAAATGTGCTTGGCCCAAGGGCAATCCACTATAACTGGGAATCGAACCCGGGATACCACTCGACCACAGTGGATCAGGACGAGTGAAGCCCATCCATTGAACAAGGTAAGTAGGCATTTTTGAGTATTGAAGGTTCAGATCACCCTGTACAGCTGCTGTCTTATCAGATACTACACACGTTTACAGAAATGTCTAACTCGCATGTGCAAGTAATAATGGAACAGTGTAGCTCTTCGTCAGACTGTGATAGATGAACATGCTGATCTGGATACACACTGTTCACAAGTGCCAGCTTGTACATTTTTCTAATTTTATAACTACAATTAATGGTTATATTTTCGTAACAATTTTATTCTTTAACATACCATAACAAGCAAAATACACAATACATATAATTATTATGACATATTAGATCCGATATACAGCTTAACAAATGTATGGAGATAAACATTAATGAATGAATCATAAATAATAACGTTTCCCTTTCCCAAAATGCTTTCAAGAATTGTCTTGAAAAGAGTTTAACCCTTTTCCATTTATAGACGCTATCTGACGCTTCTGCAGCAGACAACTCTTGAAAACATTTTAGAAAAAGTAAAAATTGCTGATAATGAGCAATTTCTCCTTTTGCCACAATGTTTTCAACCCTAAAAAGTATTTTCACATTAAGTAGTTCATAATTTTGCCTAGATGTTTTCATATCGGCTGCTGCTGATTTGTTGCATGTTGGAAAGGGTCAGTTAAGAATTTTAATTAACCCAGATTTGCCTAAAATCATTGATACAAGATAAGTCACCTATAAAGAGTATGTAGTTAACTGGATTTGCTAATCACACGAATATAAGCCATCATGACAGGCAATCTGTTAGAAATGCAAGAATAAGCACTTGGACGAAGCTTTGCATGTATGCAAATTTTCGCAAGCGGATCTGAATGTCGAAAATAATATCTTTCTCATATCATGAGAGATTCACGTAGTACATGTAGTCCCTTACCACTCTACCTGAATCCGGACGTTCATCACTGATGAACATTAATCGAAGTATAGCATTCCAAATGCTGAGGAATTAGACATATTTCTCTCTCACATAGGCAAAATATATAAATGGAATCCGATGAACAATTAAAATAACTAGAACTCTAGCGAAGATGCGTTTTGAATGTTCTAAAATCCTTTTAGGACCCTATAACTCTATGTTGTTGGTTCTCAAAAGTATCGTCTCAATAAATTGATTCTTTTGAGTACCCAATTTATTGGGTTTAGACAGACAGTAAAATATATTGTTGTGATAAAGAACTGTATACCCCCTCCTTAACCCTTTCCCTCATATAGACCCTTTTTGACGCCTCTGCAGCAGATGGCTTTTTGAAAACAGTGACAAAAGAAGAAATTGCATAAAACGTTCAATTTCTCCTTTTGCCACCATGTTTTCCACTTTTTGTCATAGGTTATCCATTCAATTATAAAGATTTTCTATATGTTTTGACAAAATACGTTCAAAGTCGTCTGCTGCAGAATTGTCGTATGAGGGAAAGGGTTATCTGGACATCTAAATGACACATCATTTTGTTGCTGCTGCTTATAATAATGATGATAGCATTTTGATGGAATGATGTGTGTGTTTCGTTGGCTCAGCGCGAAACAGTTTTAACTTCTTAAATTACATAACAGTTTCAACCGTTTAACGCTAAGCCATCGGTTTGTATATATCAGAGGTCATAGGAAACCCAACCTTGGTATATTTGGCAAAATGAGTGATGGAGAAAAAAAACCTGTTGAAATTAGAATCCTTTCCCACATACAACAAGTATACATCAAAGGAATTTGAAAACATCAAAGCAAAACTATGATAATTAATTAATAGAGTTGAAAACATTGTGTTTTCAAAGTCATCAACTGCAGATGCATGAATTATTGTCTGCATGTGGGAAAGAGATAAATATATTTACAATGCAAAAAAATTGGCATTTTATATAAGGATTTGAAACAGGGATGTCAAGCCATGAAGTAACACAAATCTGAGAAACTTTCAAATTCATCAGAGTTCATGTTAATAAATCCATATTTAATACTTTCCTAATTACAACATATTTTTTGAAAATATTTATAAATGGAATTATAACTATTAAATACACATTTTCCGGACTACTTTTGAAAACAATTGTGGCGCAAGGAGAAATTGCTCACTATGAGCAATTTACCCTTTGGCCACAATGTTTTCAATCGTCTGCTGCAAAAGCATGTAGGAGAGCGTTTAACCAAATGTTCCAGTACACATACGAATCAGCTCAGTCATATGATGCAGATGTGTGAAAATGCGTCGAAATGTGGAAAATTGAGAAGGGCGATTCAGTAGTTTAATAACGTTGCCGTATATACATTAAAGCAATTTGTTAACCCTTTCCCTCATACGACAATTCTGCAGCAGACGACTTTGAACATATTTTGTCAAAACATAGAAAATCTCCATAATTGAATGGATAACCTATGACTAAAAGTGGAAAACATTGTGGCTAGAGGAGAAATTGCTCGTTTTGAGCAATTTCTTCATTTGTCACTATGTTTTCAAAAAGCCGTCTGCTGCAGAGGCATCAGAAAGCGTCTATATGAGGAAAGGGTTAACTCGGTGTTTTTTGACTTGTGTATAGTCTATGTAGACTCGACATTGAAGAGGTATTATTCAAGCAGCGTTTTTATCAAGATATAATTCCCCTGAAAATCTTGACATGAGCAATGCTCCTTTAAAGCCAAACATAGCCTTATTAATACATGTGTGTAAATGATCGGCCTGTGCCTTCATGCTAAAGGATTTGTATGGATACTGCTTTACAAAAGTTTATTTTTAAACTCTCAATGGCTAATTGGCAAACAGTGCATGCAACAGCCAATTGTGAATATACATCGGAACAAATATAGAATAAATCTATAAATGAAAGTACATGTATTATTATTGAAAAGAGCTGAAAACATTGTGGAAAAATCTTCTTCTACAGATGCCCAAAAATTGGTGTTCAGGTGGGGTATAGCTGATTATACAATGTTTTCATATGTGGTCGGCTGCATAGGCATCAAATTTTATCTGCACCAAAGAAAGTTTTAATATTTTTTTGTTTCAATGAAGCATTCTAACAGAAAAAAATTGCTCCTACTTCCAAATGATTCCAGCAGGACTTAATGAAGGACAAACAAAGAAAAATTAAATGCAACATCTCAAAAAGAGAGCACATAATCAAAATGGATTATTTGCAACAAAGTTTGACTGACAACTTAATACAAAAATTATGAATAAAAATCTGATTACTTTACGAATACAAGGTGACAACTTATAATCAGAAGTCTTAACCCTTTCCCTCATACGACAATTCTGCAGCAGACGACTTTGAACATATTTTGTCAAAACATACAAAATCTCCATAACTGAATGGATAACCTATGACAAAAAGTGGAAAACATTGTGGCAAAAGGAGAAATTGCATGTTTTGTGCAATTTCTTCTTTTGTCACTATGTTTTCAAAAAGCCGTCTGCTGCAGAGGCGTCATAAAGCAGATGACAATAAATGTAACATGGATGAGTTAAGCCTTTCAAGAGCCATAACTGTGGAAGACTTGGGCAATCAGGCTGGTCATTGGACTCTGTGGAATATACCCATAATAATTCATAGAAAGTTTACAATGATTGGTGATAACTCTTCACTCTACAGATGAGAGTCCACTGGAGACGCTTTCATTCTGCAGCAAGTGATCTTGTCTGTGAATAGTTTAAGTCACAGAGGCAGCTACACATGTACAGCACAAAGCCCCGATATTTGTATAACCATAGCTTTGAATGGACTATGATATAGAACTAAGCTGTGGTGTTTATATAAACATGTCTTTGAATGGACTATGACATAGATGTAGCTACAGCACAAAGCCCTGATATTTGTATAACCATAGCTTTGAATGGACTATAAATAGATGTAGCTACAGAACTAAGCTGTGGTGTTTATATAAACATGTCTTTGAATGGACTATGACATAGATGTAGCTACAGCACAAAGCCCTGGTATTTAAATAACCCAATCTTTAAATGGGCTATGTTATAGATGTATCTACAGTACTGAGCTGTGGCTATAATTAAACTCTGTCCGAGAATGGTCGAGTCATAGATGTAGCTACAGTTCTAAGCTGTGATATATATAACCCCGTTTTTGAATGGGCCATGTAATAGATCTAGCTACGGCACAAAGCCCTGGTATTTATGTTATAAATGTAGCTACAGTACTAAGCTGTGGTTATAATTTAACTGATGGTTTAAGTCACAGATGTAGCTACACTTGTACAGCATAAAGCCATGGTAATAATTTAACTCTATCACAGGTTTTGGGATGTTAGAACAAACATCATCTAAAGTGGTAGATAGGTATACTTCTTTCTGGAACATGGGTCAAATTTAACGACTGGAACCTGGAATGGAAAAACAAAAATAGACATAATCTCAAGATTTACACATAGCTATATCGAGGGATTGGATTGAAACGGTTGTAACTCAAAACCTATTATGAAAACCCTGGATTATGGGCAATTTTGACCCTTTTGTAAACAATGCAAATTTAAGTGCCATTGCTCAGAACGAGCAATGGCACCTAAATTTCCATTATTTACCAGAACTAATTATTTAACGCTTATAAAGACTTTATGGCGAGGTAATTAACCTTGGTAAAAAAAATACCAATTTAAGTTACAACCGTTTCACGCCAAGCCCTAGATATGTCTTGTTGCCATGCTGTGTGTGCAGAATTGAAAGTCAATCTATCAAACCAAAGAAGAAGTTATGTCAAATTCTCAAAAAAAACCAATGTTGATGCATGTTACAAAGCAGGTGATATTTGAACACATTGTGACAAAAAGGAGAAATTGCTCATTCTGTAATTTCTCTTTTGGCCAAAATGTTATGAAAAGTTATCTGCATTATGCTGCATTTGGGAAAGGGTTATGTCACAAATTAATCTCAATAATACTTTTTGACATAATTAATTAATAACTTTATACAAACATGAGCATTTGGTATTATTGTCACTGTGACCTTGAGCATTGACCTTCCTGAGTGATGTGCAAACCTGTCCAAGCTCTCTATACAATGAACCTCTGTATGACGTATGACATATGAAGGAATTCCTTCCCCAAATGAAAGTGCTAGTGATGACGTTGCTTCATACAGACATACAATAGTCCCTGTGAGCTTGACCTTTGTCATCAAAACAAAATCACATACAAGAGGTGATGCTTTTCAACATATATGTATTAAGTTTCATAACAATCAAATACATAATGAAAGAGCAATGACGTCGTTTCATGCAGACATATTATAGTAACTGTGACCTTGACCTTTGATTAAGGTTGATAAAACATGAAAATGTCTAAGCTCTCATGACACTGAACCTGGGTATGTGGTATGAAGGAGTTGTGTCCACAAATGAAATTGAAAGAGCGATTACGTCATTTGCTAGAGATGTATTTTAGTCACTGTGACCTCGATTGGTAAAATAAGAACTTTAAAAAGAGGCGATTCTTGTAAACTTGTGTTAAGTTTCATGGCTAGAGCGACAGTGTCATTTCGGCACTAATATAGTTGTTATGACCTTGATCTTTGACCTAGGTCAGTGAAATGCAAACTCGTACAAGAAATGAAGTGGCTAGATCGATGACATATGCAAACGTATGGACGGATCTCTGTATCCACTTGACGTTGCGAGGGGATAATTAAAAGGCAGATTCTAAAAAACGTGATACAATCCTTAAATTATCTTTTGGGTCATTGTGTCTTCAAGGAAATCAATAGATCAAAGGTCACATTATACTTAACCCTTTCCCATTACCAAGCCAGATCAATGTTACTGCAGCAGAACACTTTAGAAGTATTGTGGCAAATGGAGAAATTGCTTATTATAAGCAATTATCCCATTTGCCACAATGTGTTCAACTCAATTTGAATAATTATACTTTCATAAAAAAAAAATCTTTATGTTTTCGCAGTCTTCTGCAGCAGATTTGCAGTATGATACCTCAAATCTGCAGCAGAAGACTGTGAAAACAAAAAGCAAGTCAGTATGTGTGTGGGAAAATGTTAAACCATGAGAGAGTTTATTAAATGATCCCTTACCATTCTGAACTCCGATGATAATAGTAACCTTCTATTGTAGCTGTGGACTTTTGGAAGCAGATATAATAAAACCCAGCGAATGAAGCACCATTTATATCCTTAATTGTGTGGTCTGGCACCAAGAAATGTTCCTGTAAATAAAATATTCAATAATCATTAGCCTTTTGCTGATTCATACAATTATGTCTAGACTGATGATTTCAATTACCGTATATACTCGGTTATAAGTCGCACTTTTTTACCTTCAAAATCGAAAGTGAAGTGGGGGGAGCGACTTATAAGAGGGTCAAGCAAAAATTCAGAAAAAATTACCCTCCAATTCACCGATCGTCAAAAACTGTGCAGGCCGGTCATTGATAAAAAGGGCGACTTAAATGATGATTTAACAGAATAAATCAAGTTTGATTGAAAGAAACATATCTTATAGAATTGATTTGTTTATAAAAACAAACACTAGAAAAAATATATAACTTATGAATGTACATTTAAAAAGTCATTTGTTCCAAGTTATTGTTTCGATTTCAGCTCGATTGGAAGCCATTTTGAATTTTGTGAAAATATAAATTGCGGAGCTCAAGTCCAGATGCGTAAATATACAGACCATAATACTGTTACTAGGTCGTATGTCACTTTATATGTGATTGAAAAAATATGTAATAAACTTTAATTTATATTTCAGGATAAAGTGTTGTTTTTATTTTAAACAAAAAGTCATTGATTTGTAACCCTTATTACCATATATTGAGGCTTCCCATCCGAATTTTGAAATGTTAATGCTAACTCAAAATTGCTTGCAATAAGCAATTTCTCCTTTATCCACGATGTTTCTTGCCTTGATGTTTTCAACGTAGCCTTGTACATAATTGTTGCATGCGGGAAAGTGATAATTTGTCATTGTGTAGACACGTACACACGTAGCTGTCAAACTATCTTAATTAGAAAGTCCATGTTTGCAGAAGGTGATAAAAAGAAGCCATAATAATGGCCACGACAAGACCCATTTCACCGTGATTTTGGCCTGCATGGGTGATGGTACCAAATTAAACCATTAGAAAGCAAAAAACAAACACAGATCCAATTAAAGAGATAAAAAAGTCGGACCAAAATTGTCATAATTAATCCACAAACAATCCCAAGACTACACACGGGGTGATTTAACACGGTCAATAATTGACGTTAAAGTGTATTAAGTAAAAACTGATAAACATGCAATTATCGGCTTTTACCACTGTGATACATCTGCAGTATTTGAGAGTCGTAACAAAGACAATAACTGTAGCTAAAGTGTATTAAATACAAACTGCTAACAATGCAATTATCGGTTTTTACCCACTCTAATACGTACACGTCTGCAGAATTTGACCTCGGGTAATTTTACATGTAACACCTTTAGCTTGATGATAATTTAAACCTGTGTGGTTTACACGCGACAGTTGTGTTAGAATTATTTGACTGTTAGAATTGAGGTCGCTGAACCGTGGATTTTTATTAAAAAGGGTGAACAAACTCCATAAACGAAAGCTATATTATCAAACAAAGGGGAAATTAGCAATGTTTTCAAAAGTTTTCAGCTGCCTCAGAAACATCATGGGAAAAGGACGAATTTAATTTGAGTTAGCAGATTATCACTGTATGCGAATTAATTTCAATTATGCAACGCCGATTTTTCCCTCCATCTACCCTCTACCCCTTCAGTTAACCCTTTCCCGCATACAACAAATCTGCAGCAAACGACCTTGGAAACAAATTGACAATATCGGGAATAAACTCCATAAATGAGAGCTATATTAATTTACCATAGATAAAACAAAGGGTTAATCAAGACGAGTGTGTTTTCACATAACCTGGGGCCTTTTGTGACCGGACAAAACCGGTTTATGTATTCCCCAGTAAATCTCTTTAGATAAAACAAATTAAAACTAGTTGGACATCATTGTATGTTCAAATAATGTAAACAAAAAGCTGATGCTCGATCTTGATGACTTAAGGTTATATCTCTCGCTTCTTATGATAGTAAAATCTATTTAGACTATAAATCAATGCTTACACAAAACTAATTGGACATTATATGAATGTTTTAAACAAAAAATCTGATGCTCGATCATGATGACTTGGGTTATATCTCGCTGCTTGTCATAGGGTTTTGACGTGAAAAAAATCAAAAATCTAACTGCGACTTATAAGAGGGTCAATCATCAAACCCTAGACTTTAGGCCTCGAAGTAGGGGGTGCGACTTATAGACGAGGGCGACTTATAACTGAGTATATACGGTACCATTTCTACACTTAAATAGTTTATCAGAAAATACGTTCTATTGGAATCAATCGTCCTTCTGAGAATCACAGGAGTGAATGACGAACAGTCACATGATCAGATCTCAGACTGTTTATGGCGAACATGCAGTTCAACCAACAGAAATATATATATGCCATATTAATCAGTTATTTAGTGATATTGATGGATATTTCTTTAATCATATGTTGTGAATTTTGTAATTATGGATATGCAAGGATTAAGTGTAAACAAAGACGATTACAAGTTATAAATGATTTTTCAGCATTGATAGCAACTTCCTTTGTACGCAACAAAGTCTGATAAGCCAATATTTCATGCAAAACTTTAACTTTTTTGGTTATGGAAGATGATCTACCTACAGCATAAATCTGTGTGACATGCAAAGGCCTAGTTAGGATGAGATGTAGTATTTTGCTCCATATTATCTCTCTTGTTACCAATTTAATCCCTAGGATGTGGGTACTAAACAGATTTGTCTCACTGAGACGATTCTTTTAAGTACCCACAACATAGGGTTTCAAGGTCTGCTAAGGGTTTTAGAACATGAATTATGCTTCAATGTATGTTTCCTGATGCAAGGTCAAATGTTTTAAGATATAGATAGATATTTTATTATTTAAAGTGCAACCTATACATACAATACAATACAATACAATTCAATAATATGTAATAGCCAGCCTTCAAAGGCATATGAAGCACTATCATTTTTTTACAAATGAATTCATGAAAAGTTATATCAATTGCAAAACAAAATGGAATAGAAAAGAACATCTTACCTTCCATCTCATAAAGACAAAATCTGTGGATTTCAATTCCTCATAATCAAACTTGTCTGAATTGAAATTTTTGAATTGGTAAAATGAAAGAAACTTGCCCTTAAAAATAAAGGAAATTCATCATTAAATCTATATATACAAATACAATCAGAATTACTTTTTTAAATTGAAAACATCCATTCAACTGTCACACTATTTTCAATATTCTCCCTTAAATTTGTAGGGAAGGGGGATATTTTTTACTAAGACAAAGAAGGGAAAATGACTCAGTGTGATCATTAAAATAATTTTCGGGTAAAATTCCCCCCTTGTTTTTAAATCCAAGATTCACTGGAAATCTGTCCCTTTCTGAAAAACACAACCATGTACCAAGATAATCATATGGTCAACTGTCATTTGACCAGTAGAGGTTATTTTAATCTGCAGATGTCTTTTATTTGTCAAAAATTGCTATATCAGGTAGATGATGAATAGTCACATCAACTTGGATTGAACAGTGTGTGTCATCATGAATAATGCTGTTGTTACTAGTAGTTGACAGATACCTGTGCAAATGAAGAGTTTCATCATAGCCTTCACTGTCGGCTTACTTATCAAATATGCAACTTCTGTCAAAATCTAGAAATTTCTGAGGGTTACTTATTTTAGGGCCAGTCTCCTTTAACCCAGAGGTCCAGATAAGGAGGGGTATTCCGCTCTTTTTCCCACAATTTCTCTCTTGTTAGTAAAGCAAACCCTATGCTGTTGGTACTCAAAAGAAACGTCTCATTGAGACGATTCTTTTGAGTACCCACAACATAGGGTTAGAGGGTTAAATAAGGGTTTTAGAACATGGAAAAATGCCCCTTATCTAGAGCTTTGTTTCACCCTTTTCAACATACAACAACTGCAGCAGAAGATATTGAAAACATACCTGCAAGAATATTGAAATAATCTTTTAAAGAAAGTATAAGAATTAAATAGAGATGAAAACATTCCGGCAAAAGGAGAAATTGCTCATCATGCGTAAATTCTCCATTTTCAACTTTGTCCAATAAAAGTTATTTTAAATGTCTTCTGCAATAGATTTGTTATATGTTGGAAAGCGTTAAATACAAACATAGGTTCTGTGACATTTCTGTGTACATGTAATACCATATAATTATATACATTTGATATTTATATTTTAAAGCAATCTTTTGGCAAGATGATATCCACTGGAAATGGAAGCATTGAATAACTAACCATTTGTCACTTTTATACAACAAATCTGCGACAGTCTGCTTAAAAGATCTTGGCAAAGTTATGAAAAATCTCTAAAAATGAGAATATAATATTTGAAAATAGTTGGAACGTAGTGACAAGACGTGGAGTAATTTCTCCTTATTGCTACCGTTATTTTTTTGAATACTTCTGTTGCAAAATGCCTCTGCAATTTTTGTTTGTTTGTTTAACAAATTGTCTGTATGACCATTTTAATTTTGATGCATCTGCAGCCAGTGTCAGGTGTATTCGGCCCAATTATGAATTCGGCCTGGTCTTTTTTGGCCCAGTCTTATTCAGCCTACTTTTGTTTGGTATGCTGATCAAAGAGGTATAGTTGTTTTAAAACACCTACTAACAGTTAAAGTATAATGATATTTTGAGAAGAAATAATGGGGGAAATGTTTAAAAGCAGATAATCTCTCCATTTTTTGGGGTTCACAGCTTCTTGCCTTGCAGTTCCTACCCGCCGCCCACATTAGCAGAGCTGTGGATGCTGTACATGATAAAGCTACATCCAGCGCTTCGAAGAAACTCGTCGAGTACATCAACCGCTAGTCAGTGAATAACAGTGTGTTTGGAGTTCACGATTGGTCTGTGTTCTTCCAGACCATACAAACGAACAATGACAGCAATAGTAATTTCGAATAGCAATCACTATAATTATATGTATTCTATTTAACATTCAATAACATCCTAAATTCGAACAGATTCAACTGAAATATTAACATAGTTTGGCTGAATACACCGGGATTCCAGCAGCCGATGACTTAAAAACAAGATAAAGGAAGATTAGAAACTGCTCATAATTGCAATTTCTCCTTTTGCAACAATATTTTCAGTTTAATTCAAATAATACACTTAATGAATTTACCCAATGCTTTCTATCAACTTCTTCATCAGCATCCCACTTTCGTGTTAAAAAAGGGTGTTTTTCACTGATTATTTCTCCATCAAAAAATGTTGTTAATGTGGGATATTCCTCTGTTAATCCTTTAATCTTTAAATATCCACATAAATAGGATGTCTGTGTATCAACATGCTGAAATGAAAAGAATGTATACACATTAAAATAAGAGAGATAGAGAGAGAACTATTGTCTTTTTACAATTGACCTTTTTATCCCCCGCTTTTTCGAAGAAAAAAAGGGGGGTTATTAATTTCGGTTTGTCCGTCCGTCCGTCCGTCTGTCCGTCTGTCCGTCCGTCACACTTCGTTTCCGTGCAATAACTTCCGCAAATGTGAACCGTTTCTTTTCAAACTTGGTAACAAGGTTAAATGCCTTAACGGCTAGGCCAAGTTCGAATATCACTTTCGGCGGACTTTATTTGGTGGAGTTATGGCCCCTTATTTAACAAAATATGTTGTTTCTTGCCGTTTCCGTGCAATAACTGCCACAAATGTGAACCTTTTTTTTTCAAACTTGGTAACAACGTTAAATGCCTTAAGGGCTAGGCCAAGTTCGAATATCACTTTCGGCGGACTTTATTTGGTGGAGTTATGGCCCCTTATTTAACAAAATATGTTGTTTCTTGCCGTTTCCGTGCAATAACTGCCACAAATGTGAACCTTTTTTTTTCAAACTTGGTAACAACGTTAAATGCCTTAAGGGCTAGGCCAAGTTCGATCGTCACTTTCGGCGGACTTTATTTGGTGGAGTTATGGCCCCTTATTTAACAAAAAATGTCGTTTCTTGCTGTTTCCGTGCAATAACTGCCACAAATGTGAACCTTTTTTTTTCAAACTTGGTAAGAACGTTAAATGCCTTAAGGGCTAGGCCAAGTTCGAATATCACTTTCGGCGGACTTTATTCGGTGGAGTTATGGCCCCTTATTTAACAAAATATGTTGTTTCTTGCCGTTTCCGTGCAATAACTGCCACAAATGTGAACCTTTTTTTTTCAAACTTGGTAACAACGTTAAATGCCTTAAGGGCTAGGCCAAGTTCGAATATCACTTTCGGCGGACTTTATTCAGTGGAGTTATGGCCCCTTATTTAACAAAAAATGTCGTTTCTTGCTGTTTCCGTGCAATAACTGCCACAGATGTGAACCTTTTTTTTTCAAACTTGGAAACAAGGTTAAATGCCTTAAGGGCTAGGCCAACTTCGATCGTCACTTTCGGCAGACTTTATTTGGTGGAGTTATGGCCCCTTATTTAACAAAAAATGTCGTTTCTTGCTGTTTCCGTGCAATAACTGCCACAAATGTGAACCTTTTTTTTTCAAACTTGGTAAGAACGTTAAATGCCTTAAGGGCTAGGCCAAGTTCGAATATCACTTTCGGCGGACTTTATTCGGTGGAGTTATGGCCCCTTATTTAACAAAAAATGTCGTTTCTTGCTGTTTCCGTGCAATAACTGCCACAAATGTGAACCTTTTTTTTTCAAACTTGGTAACAACGTTAAATGCCTTAAGGGCTAGTCCAAGTTCGAATATCACTTTCGGCGGACTTTATTCGGTGGAGTTATGGCCCCTTATTTAACAAAAAATGTCGTTTCTTGCTGTTTCCGTGCAATAACTGCCACAAATGTGAACCTTTTTTTTTCAAACTTGGTAACAAGGTTAAATGCCTTAAGGGCTAGGCCAACTTCGATCGTCACTTTCGGCAGACTTTATTTGGTGGAGTTATGGCCCCTTATTTAACAAAATATGTCGTTTCTTGCTGTTTCCGTGCAATAACTGCCACAGATGTGAACCTTTTTTTTTCAAACTTGGAAACAAGGTTAAATGCCTTAAGGGCTAGGCCAACTTCGATCGTCACTTTCGGCAGACTTTATTTGGTGGAGTTATGGCCCCTTATTTAACAAAATATGTCGTTTCTTGCTGTTTCCGTGCAATAACTGCCACAGATGTGAACCTTTTTTTTTCAAACTTGGTAACAAGGTTAAATGCCTTAAGGGCTAGGCCAACTTCGATCGTCACTTTCGGCAGACTTTATTTGGTGGAGTTATGGCCCCTTATTTAACAAAAAATGTCGTTTCTTGCCGTTTCCGTGCAATAACTGCCACAAATGTGAACCTTTTTTTATACAACCGTTTTATTATGGTATGGTCATGTCCCTTCCTCCCTCCGTCCGTCCCTCCCTCCGTCCGTCCGTTCGGGTTTTCCGCACTTTTTTCCTACATACTTTGAGCTATTGAGGTGAAATTTTGTATAACGCTTTCTAGTGATGTGTCACAGATCAAGTTCATATTTCCTGGGATTTCGTCAATTTTTGAATGAGTTATGCCCCTTTTTGGACTTAGAATATTTGTTTTCTGCATTTTTTTCTACATGCTTTCATGTATTACGCTGAAATTTTGTATATGGCTTTGTGGTCATGTGCCATAGATCAAATTCACGTTTCTTCAGATTTCGTCAATTTCTGCATGAGTTATGCCCCTTTTTGGGGTTGGAATAATGTTTTTTCACATTTTTTTCCTACATGCTTTGAGGTATTCAGCTGTATTTTTGTATACTGCTTTGTTGTCAATTCATTCCTGAACAACTTTATTAACTTTTTACAAACAAACAATATATCAAAACAAGAGGAAACTTACAAAGATGTTCCTGACGGGCGTATTATGTACCGTTTGCTGTACTCTTGTTTTCAAACTTGGTAACAAGGTTAAATGCCTTAAGGGCTAGGCCTAGTTCAATTGTCACTTTCGGTTTGCTGTTTCCGTGCAATAACTGCCACAAACTTGGTAACAACCTAGGCCAAGTTCGTTTAATTTACCCTGTAATACATGTTCAATAAAAAGACTACTGACATGTTTAAACCTAACCTCAACATTTTCCTACAATATTTCCTGCAAGCGGGGGATATAAATTTCATGAATTTGCTTGTTTCAAATACAGATCTATGCTTTCTGATGCCTCGATACAAAAAAAAGATGATAAAAACATTGTGGCAAACAGCAATTGCTAATAATGAGCAATTTTTCCATCTGCCACAATATTTTCAACTTTTTTTAATAATGATCTACTGTCTAGACTGTGTAAATCTGTTAAATGACAGGAATGTGTCTACATAAGTGGCATGTACACCCCCTGGTGATGGTTTGTTTTATTTGGGTTTTACACCTTTGTCAACGTTATTTCAGTTTTATCATGGCAACTGTTCACTAATTCATAATCCCTGGGAAAACAAACCAGTACAAGGCTAGGAAGTGTGCCTCAATCGAACCTGGGATGCCCGGTTCCAAATGCCTGATGCTAACCACTCAGCACCTCATGATGTCAGTCTTGATTCTATCCAAATAATTCTGTATGACAAGGAGAGAAATACATTACAATCAACTGAACGTCTTTGGTATGTAAGATGTAAGTGTGATGAATGAAAAAGCATAATCATGATGCTCTAAATCATATTAATGCGTGATTATTCCCCTTTCCACAATAATTTCCCCCATTGCTATGAGTGGCCACGTTGTCTAGTGGTTAACACGCTGGACTGTAAATCCAGAGGTCTGTGGTTCAAATTCAGTCCAGTGTGGCGTGAAATTTGTTCTCCCTTTGTGGGAGTTCTCATTTCGGTGTGCACATGCATATGCTTGCACTAACGCTTCAATTCTAGCGGGCTGTTGTTAAATTTTTCACTTGCATGCACATGAGAACTCCCACAACGGGAGAACAAATTTCATGCCACAGGTTGTAGGAGTTCTCATTTCGGTGTGTGCATGTGTATGATTGCACTACCGCCTCCGTTCTGGCGGGCTGTTGTAAAAGTTCTCTCTCCTTCAAGATTTAAAATGATTACACAGTCTGAAAATGAGAATCATGGCCGTAGTGACTTCAAGGATCGCTTGCAAAAGGCAAAGAGGCTGTATATCATTACATCAAAAACAACAAACATCAACTAGGGCTTCCTCAACCCCAACATAGAAATGTAGTAATTTAAACGATCTTTCTTATATTTATCTCTGAACATATACCATGCATGAGAACAAATTTCACGCCACACCAGCGTGGTATCCGGCCTCATACCATTGCGCATGAGAACTCGCACAATTGGAGAACAAATTTCATGCCACACCAGTTTTGGACTTTTCTGAGATGCTTTTAAGTGTCTCAGACTGATCTAGAGGCCAAGTACTGGTCCTTTCCAGGAAAAGTACCTCATGTGGTGCATATTCCAGGTTTCTGTACTAGGAATGCTATTTTATATTTTGACTGTTCGCATCCTACAATGCAATATATATGTAACAGCATTGTATTGAGACTAGTGGTTCAGTGCTATACACTGAGCACATAAAAGAACCAAGGGACCCTTTTGGAAAGAGCTTGGGTATCACGCCCGGATTCCCATGTATCTAACTATGTCTCTGCACCTGAACACTACCAAATGGGCATATAAGAAGCTTAAAACGCCTATGCTCAATCAGAGCAATTGGTATCTATAATTACATTACAGAAACAAAAGTGTTCAATTTTTCAATACATTTGATAAGGCAGAAGCTCAATTGTTCAAGCTCTGCAACTTGTTGGTAGGGAAAAAAAAATAAAAAATAGGTGGGTGGGGCGTTTTCTACAAATGTGTTTCACCTGAAGAATAACTTCTACGTCGTAACAATTCCCCTTGCTTTTCTGGTGTCCCTGAAACCGAGAGCCATTGTATAACAGTGTGGTTGTAACTCCTGGTTGCTCAGTGTTTGCAGGGGGCGGGGGATCCACTTTTACCGGCATATCTATCACAAGGATGGAGTAATTTTAGTTTGGGAATTTCCTAGGTCACGGAATTTTAAACCACCTATTTCATTGGCCCGTTTACTGGTCACGTAATTTGGACCAATGAAACAAGGAAACACATATTTGACAGTCCAATATGGCTGCGCCCTTGGGAAAGAAAATGAATGTTTTAAAACAGTTGTTATTTCACGCAAATAAATGCATTTCAAACAACACACAATTAATTCAACATAAGACAAACTATAGTACCGGAGGTAAATAATTGTCGTATTAACTAAAATAAACAATGGCCTGCGCATTACGAGATTTAATCCCCCAAATCAATTCGTACCCTGAATATGTGGGTGCCGGAATATGTCGGCCGGAATATGTCGACCATCTCGACCCTGTCTGAGTGCCTCGTCTAATATTTAATTGAAACCTTTGACGGTTGAAGTCTTTTAGCAACGAGTTTTGCAGCAGTAATTTTATTTTTATGCCCCGGCATACGAAGTATGAGGGGCATATAGTTTTCCGGTCTGTTAGTCCGTCCGTTCGTCCGTCCGTCCGTTCGTCCGTCCCGCTCAGGTTAAAGTTTTTGGTCAAGTTAGATTTTAGTGAACCTGATGTCCTATCATTATGAAACTTCACACAAATGACAATCAACATATCATTGTTTAAAAAATTGTATCAATTTCAGGTTGGACCAACTGTTCGTCCGTCTGTTCGTCTGTCTGTTCGTCCATTCCATTCTCAGGTTAAAGTTTTTGGTCAAGTTAGATTTTAGTGAAGTTCATGTCCTATCATTATGAAACTTCACACAAATGACAATCAACATATCATTGTTTAAAAAATTGTATCAATTTGAGGTTGGACCAACTGTTCGTCCGTCCGTTCGTCTGTTCGTCTGTCTGTTGGTCCATTCCATTCTCAGGTTAAAGTTTTTGGTCAAGTTAGATTTTAGTGAACCTGATGTCCTATCATTATGAAACTTCACACAAATGACAATCAACATATCATTGTTTAAAAAATTGTATCAATTATTTAGATAAAAGTTTTGTTTTAAAATATAGTTAACAACCGGGGCATCCGTGTTCCATGGACACATTTTCTTGTTATAAAATCTCTTACAAAGACAATTGTATTTTATGTGAGTTTTGCAATAAAACCACTCCAAAGCTTAAGAACTCGACTTACAAACATATTGTGAGTAGTGATGATATTATTTAGTCAATACACACATTACTAAAAGGATATGGCACATCTGATTAATATGTAAATAGGCAAAGCCTAGGTCGTGTGAAAGCAAGAATAATTAATTAGCACTGTCAGTCCCCTAACAAGAAATAAATTAATAGGCAAATTGTAGAAAGTTACCAAACAGAATTCGAAAAACATATTGAAAAAACCCAAACTTATCATGCATTTAAGTTTAATGTGTACATATCTGTAAACTAATAATAAATATAATTGGAAACTGACTCTTACCATGGTTGATTGAATGCCTTAATTGAGCTTAACATTACTTTCAATTGTACTTCAGTTCACATTACATTTTCCCCTGGCTTTCTAGAATATTAAAATACTCAACACAACAGTCTTCCAAGGCACATGGCTAACTTTGCATGATATGCTTGAATGTATAATCTTGAGACAATTTAAGATGAGAACACTTAGCATACAGACTGAGAAAACTGTAATTTTTGACAAATATTTTCAATAGTCCCATTTATAATGATGTATGTTGGAAAGGGTAAAGTTTAGCCCCTTGCCTGATGTGAATTACTTGATTTCTGTGACTAATCTGAATACATTGTTGGAATGGTGTAATTGATTCCAAAATGAAGATATTCAAAATGAACAATATATATGTTCCTATTCAACAGCATTTCCCTTTGAACCCTTATCTCCATTTCTGGTTTTTAATTTGTAAAACATAAAACAGCATCAGGTTATTTGTTAATAAGTACCAGACTTAGTGTCAACAACTGATATATGAAATATATTGTTTAAAAAAAATGGATAATGAAAGATCTGATCAGACCTTGAATATGTACAGATTCTCAGATTTATCAATGTCGATAACTGTTCCTTTTTTTAATTGTTATTGCGTTATTATAAAAGCTTTTGAAAAGGGTACAGGGAGTAAAATAGTTTCACTAGAAGCCTGGATAAAAATGTAATAAGTGTTTAAGTAAGACAACTCCCCACAACATAATTGTTTCATGTACCGTATATCCGCGGCCATAAGTCGAATTTTTGAGACTCAAATTTTGGTGTTGAAGCAGGGACTCGACTTATGACTGAATGACAATCTCTCCTAAGGCTATATTTTACACGCGACAAACAGTTTTAGGGCTAATGCAAGTCGGTTGTAACTACAGCCAGCAGAAATTACAACCGTTTTGCATATAACCATCGAGTTGTCCAGAGGTACCTCATTGTAAATTGTGTGTACAGTACAGTTACTACCACGTATTTGTAACTTTAAATGCAGATGTAGCAGACAGTGTTGGAAAACGTTGTGAGAAATAGAGATACTGCTTTTTATCTGCGATGCCTCCTTTCCTTACATTTTTTTTATCTAGTTTCAAAGCCGTAAACAAAGGAAAAATAAATATCATACCCTTTAAAATCCTTTTTAATTCAAAGTTAATTTGTCCAATTTAAAGAAAATGTAGTAATTTCTCCTTTTGTCAGAGCTCTATCAAGAGAAGTCTGCTGCAGATGCGTGTAAATGCATGTGAAAATGGGTAAGAGTGAAATCTATATAGACCTATATAAATTGTTAAGTTTAGTTGCTTCTTTCAAATTATGTACCTGCTCAGAACTCTCGTTAGACCAGGTGTTCTACCACTAAACTACAGTATAGGTTTTTACTTTGAGCAGCATTTCATGAAAATATGTGTAATTTTATTACCAGTAAAGTATAAGAATTTTTTTGTTACAATGAATGTATACTAGTTTAAATTTTACCATTTCTATTGTATAGATTATACAATTTCACACAGAAAAATGGATTTCACAATAAATTACATAGAAAACAGAAAAGAGATACATTTCTGTGGTATTTCAATTATATCAGAGGACAGAACACTTATGTGAGGTCACTGGGTGACTTATAACTGACATTAATTATTAACTACATTTAAGTTTTTATAATATAGCCTTTTCTGTTGAAAAACAGACAAAGTTTTTTTTATCTTTCAACCAAAATGTTTATACATATTTATTTGAATAAAAAGTATTTTGAGTGTTTGTTGAATTTAAAAAGAGATTGATCCTCTTTATCTGCAGATTTCAATGTGCGGTTTGTTTTTACCTTATACATTTTAGTTTGATATAGTTAGTGTACATTGCCCTGTTTCATAGACAGACCTAAATCGGTGACCGTAAAAGGCTTTTTATTTTGCATTTGCTCTTCAATTTGAAGGGTTCTATGACATCATTGGTTGTTGTGCTCCCAAGTATGAAAATAGTGCTGTCAATAGATGTTGAATCTTTTATAAATGTGGTTTGAATACATACATGCAGAGTGTTTAAAACAAGGGCACCGCAAAGCGGATGCATCCCCTCGGTATTCAAGAAAATAGTCAAAGTCCAATTTTGACCTTGACCTTTAACTTATGACCTTTAACATAAATAGGCTTCTAGACCTTGCCATATTCTAACTGTATACCAAGTTCGGTTAAGATCGGTCGAAGGATGTTCAGTGTAGAGTGGTCACAAGGTTGTTGATATTGGATAAAGTCAAAGTTCAATTTTGACCTTTAACCTATGACCTTGAAAAATAAATATGCTTCTAGACCTTGTCATATACTAACTGTATACCGAGTATGGTTAAGATCGGTCGAAGGATGTTCAGTGTAGAGTGGTCACAAGGTTGTTGATATGGGAAAATAGTCAAAGTCCAATTTTGACCTTGACCTTTAACCTATGACATTGAAAATAAATAGGCTTCTAGACCTTGCCATATACTAACTGTATATAGCAAAGAAAAGTAATGTGTTTTACTGAAAGCCCACATATGACATCATTCCTTTAAAACAATAGACTCATGTTTAGTTTGATCAATAAACAAATTTTGGATAACAAAAAGATGAAACTACTTAGTAGAAATTCAGCCTGTTGAAAGAAAAGTTATGTGTTTTACTGATAGTCCACATATGACATCATTTCTTTTTAAACAATGGACTCATTTGAAGGCATGAAAGTGTTTCCTTTCTTTCAGGTTGGAGGATATATGGCTTAAGACATTTACTATGTATACCCCAAAACCAGGGTGAACTGATTCTGGTCATACTTTCATGATTTGACAAAGAATAGGTCATAGACATAAACTGTTAAACTGTACGATGTAAACAAATAATGTAAATTGAAGGCAAATAATTTGAAATTGACTAGTTTTGTTTGTTTTCTACATTTACGCAATATATAGATAAACGTCTTAAACTCAATACAACTCGTGACAGTCGAAGATAAGTTTAGCTATTTTCTTGAGTGGAGTCAACATTTGACTGGACATGACAATATATGGAGGTATAGCTGAATACCCCACCCCCCCCCCCCCCCGCATAAAAACAATACACACGATGTGACGAAAGGATCGTGGAACAGACACATACAAAAGCAATACACGCGATGTGACGAAAGCATAGTGGAACGTTTCTCAACAGATACTAACACATAATTTTGAAATGAAGTTATATTTTTGAGCAAATTATTGATATAATGAATAGCTTACCTTGAAATGAAGCTATATCGATACAGAAACAGAATTGTTCGTCCTTTTCAGTTAAAATAATATCCGAGGCCAGTGTAACGAACGATAACTTCAGTTGAAATATTTACAATCATTTTCAAGTGTTTATTGCTTCTCTATATATTGCCAAGATATAAAATTCATGAAATAATGATGACAGGTACAAAAGAAAAGTCGACTTACCCTTCATAAAGTCCTTCCAGTGAATGAAATCCATGTGTGACGAGTCAAACTATATTTTCCGACCATTCCTGTCGTTTTCCTTTTGTTATTTATTTATTACTTGCCTTACAATGACGTTACTTTCGTTGCAATGACGTCACGTTTGGATGTGTTTACTTCCGGTTGAGAAAATATTATTTTAAAAATAGAAAACGAGTGCAATTACACGCACATTATCACATATCGGATTCCTTGTTTTCATGCCTTTATCGAGAAGGAATTTAATTTAATTTTTTCCTCTAGTTCTAAGTATTTTTTTATTTGTCAAAACATACGAATATCGTGTCTGCGGGTTTTACCAGTTACGAAATTAATAGGTTACGATAATTTGTCCGTCCAGTAAGACCGGAAGCAAAATGGCCGAAAAAAAGTGCTATGGGGTTGAGATTTGATATGTGAAAAACAGTAAGATTGTACTGAATTCTCGTTTTTTTTTTTTATCTCGTATGATGTGTTCTTACGTGTAACCTATAGGCGTGCTTCGCTCGAGCCTTTGGCTCGAGCTTTCACACGTATAAAGTTTCGTATTGTAATGGGGCAACTTGTGCAAAACCAAAACAGGTTTTACGTAACAATATGACATTTCTAATTGGGATGTGATCCGAAAGTGTTTTTAGTGGTCATGTGCACATTGAAGTCAATATTTGACCTCGAAAAAAATATAATTGCTAAACTAGTTAAAATGAAAAAAATTGTAATTAAATTATTAACAATGAGAATTGCAATAAAAATTAGTTTTGCAATAAAACGATCTCCCGAGGCCAAGCTAAAGAACTCAACTTACCTCTGCGAAATGTGATGATGGATCACAGTACTTAGAGACCTTAGAGTTGAACAGAGTCTGAGGAAATACACAACATATCAGTATCTGCTGATGGACAAAATTAACCCTTTCCCTCATACGACAATTCTGCAGCAGACGACTTTGAACATATTTTGTCAAAAAATAGAAAATCTCTATAATTGAATGGATAACCTATGACTAAAAGTGGAAAACATTGTGTCAAAAGAAGAAATTGCTCGTTTTGTGCAATGTCTTCTTTTGTCACTATGTTTTCAAAAAGCTATCTGCTGCTGAGGCGTCAGAAAGCGTCTATATGAGGGAAAGGGTTAAACTACTGCCGATGAGATACTAAGATTTATCCAGCGAATGATTATAGAAACAACAGTCCAGATATATCCAACGATGCGTTAGACTTATGGGAGTATTGGTGTTTTTTGAAAGTGTTCTTTTATGGATTTGAAATCATTTCCTTCAATTTACATCAATAAAGACCCTTCCTCATTGATAAAAAATGCAGTTGTGGTCTCAGGATAACTTTGTTCTAGTTGATGACACAATCATAAAATATGATACACACATTAATTAGATAGGTGTGCACTTATTGTGACTTAAAATTAGTTGAGACATTTTGACTGGGATACGAAAACTCCCAGTAGTCGTTCTATTTCTGATGTAATGTTTTTAAAGTAATGAAATGTTGTCTGTATCATGGAAAGGGAAATAGTGTCATAATTTAGGAAAGGAGTAAAGCATTTTTTTTTTTTTTCAGAGCTGAAAAAGTTTTACAAGTTGGCGACGATCACACAAGATGGAAGTAAGTTTTCTTTTTTTTAAATATTATGCTAGACCGGGTGTACCGGGTTCGATCCCCAGTCGCAGCACTAGTCATGGTGGAGTGCCTTTGGGCAAGGCACATTTCCTAGCCAAGTACTGGTTTGTTTACCCAGGGATCATGAATTAGTGAACTGCCGCCGTGATACAACTGAAATAATGTTAAAAGCGACGTAAAACCCCAATAAACCCTTTCCCTCATATAGACGCTTTCTTATGCCTCTGCAGCAGACAGCTTTTTGAAAACCTAGTGACAGAAGAAGAAATTGCTCAAAACAAGCAATTTCATCTTTTCCCACAATGTTTTCCACTTTTATTCATAGGTTATCCATTCAATTATAGAGATTTTCTATTTTTTGACAAAAAATGTTCAAAGTCGTCTGCTGCAGAAATTGGCGTATGAGGGAAAGGGTTAAAAAAAAATGTGGAAAAGTTCAAAAGAGTTAAATTATCATATTTTAAATAAAATCTCATAGCCATTGATGTTTTCCTTTTGCTCTAAAGATACGAAACTGGAAAAGAGTATCTTATAGAGACACTGCATTTAATCCCCCTTATTCAACAAAACAGCAGCTGAATACTTTAAATATATTAAGGGCTTGGCGTGAAACGGTTGTAACTAAAATTT
The DNA here is from genome assembly GCA_031761405.1 of Serripes groenlandicus. NCBI lineage: Eukaryota > Metazoa > Mollusca > Bivalvia > Cardiida > Cardiidae > Serripes > Serripes groenlandicus. The sequence continues at coordinate 12,229,385 of JASEVX010000004.1, forward strand.
GTATATTTTTACCAAGGTTAATCACCTCGCCATAAAGTCTTTATAAGCGTTGAATAATTTTTCTTGGTAAACAATGGAAATTTAGGTGCCATTGCTCTTTCTGAGCAATGGCACCTAAATTTGCATTGTTTACAAAGGGGTCAAAATTGCCCCTAAACTAGGGTCTTCAAAATAGGTTTTTAGTTACAACTGTTTCACGCCAAGCCCTAGAATTATCTAGACAGAAATATGCAGAGAATCTCTGTAAAGGAGAGTGCATGTATAATGAAATTGTTCATCTTTTGGCCAAGATGTTTTCAATGTTGTCTGCTGCAATATCGTTGTATGATGGAAAGGGTAAAACTATAAAAGTCTAAAGATGATAATGTGACCAACAGTGTCAGATACCTTGAAATTCGGCTTTACTAGCATGAAAAGCCAGCTTTGGAGTTGTGTCCGACTAGGGTAGATCTAGATCAGCCTGCATCTCTGCATTGTCAGATAAGGAACTTCCCTGTTCACAATTTTTCAATTTTAATCTTTCAAGCATTCTTGAAGCCTTTGGACCATACAAGTTTTCAATTTCAGCTAATTGCCATTAACCCTTTACCATTTCCAGATGCCTCTGCAGCAGACAATTTTTGAAAACATTGCGGCAAATGGAGAAATTATTCATTATGAGCTATTTGTCCATTTGCCACAATGTTTTCAACTCTATTCAATAATTATACTTTCATTTAAAGAGATTTTCCATATTTTTGCGGTACTGTTTTCAAAGATGTCTTGCAGATTTGTTGTTTGTGGGAAAGGCTTATGTTCAAAACCTCTGAAGATATGTCTCATGTTACATACCGATTACATAGTATTTTGTTTTTGTAGGAGAGTTTGAGATCAACCTAGACAAAAATAAACTGAAGACTCCTGGTGGGAATGTTTTTCGTGTGCCAAATGAAGCACTTGCTTTGGCTGTGGCTACTGAGTGGAATCTGCAGAATAAAGTGATCAAAAGACACAACATGCATTTGGTAGGTAGACTCATCATGTGGACCCTTTCCCATATAATATATTATACAGATGATATAGACGCTTGCTTAGGCCTCTGCTGCAGACGACTTTTGAAAACACTATTACAAAAGGAGAAATTGCCTAAAACAAGCAATTTCTCCTATTGCCACAATGTTTTTAACTCTATTTAATAGTGATTTTTCAGATTTATTGTCAATAATTATGTTTTCAATGTCGTCTGCTGCAGAACTGTTGTATTTTGGAAGGGTTATCCCTTGTTTCCATGAAAAAATCTGCAACAAACAACTTTGAATAAATCTTGGCAAAAATAGAGAAAATCTCTATAAACAAAAGTATATTTATTGAATGACGGTGATATTTGTTCGTTAATGAGCAATGTCTCCTTTAATTTATCAAAATCTTTCAAAAGTTGTCTGTGTCACAGATGCATTAAATTCCGTATGCTTGTGGGTAAGGGTTAATCAGTATTTTGATGCTCATTCTAGACTGTTCTAGACTGTTCTAGACTGTTCCATATGCAACAACTTTTATCAACAGTGTGAAAATAGTTTTAGAGCTTTCTTAGCTTGGGTCAGATCTGTTAGTTCAAACTTTTACAAGAGTTTAAATCAGCTGCCTAGATGAAAACATTTATCCCCAATAAACCTCATGAACTAGGCATATACATGTAAAGTGTCTCTTGATTGAGTTCATGCTGAAATAACATAAATAGAATACAAAATATTATAGAAATGCTTTATTAACAACAGTTGTCATAGTTTGTTTATTTACATCTGGAACTTACCTGGTATTGACATCAGTCGTCTATTTCAAATCTGATTTCATGTTTCACTTGATACAAACCTGTATCCCTAGATAAGGGGGATTAAACAGGTTGTTGGTTAACCCTTTCCCTCATACAGCAATTCTGCAGCAGACGACTTTGAACGTATTTTGTCAAAACATAGAAACTCTCCATAATTGAATGGATAACCTATGACAACAAGTGGAAAACATTGTGGCAAAAGGAGAAATTGCACGTTTTGTGCAATTTCTTCTTTTGTCACTATGTTTTCAAAAGGCTGTCTGCTGCAGAGGCGTCAGAAAGCGTCTATATGAGGTTAAGGGTTAATATCTCGCTTACTACTGCATTAACCCTTCCCCTCATACAACAATTCTGCAGCAGACGACTTTGAACATATTTTTTCAAAATATGATAAATCTCTATAATTGAATGGATAACCTATGAATAAAAGTGGAAAACATTGTGGCAAAAGGAGAAATTGCTCGTTTTGAGCAATTTCTTCTTTTGTCACTATGTTTTCGAAAAACCGTATGCTGCAGAGGCGTCAGAAAGCGTCTATATGAGGGAAAGGGTTAATCTCGGTGTTGTGGTACTAAACAGATTTGTTTGTTTGCTTGAATAGTGTTTTACAATTTCAATGTTTACATCATATTTCCTGGGTTCTAACATTACCAGTTCTACTAGTCTTTTTTATCCTGACACAATTGATTCAGTAGTAATGCTATCCTTGTAACCCGACCACCTCTGTGGTGATGATGTAGAATGTCAACCTCGGGTGCAGATTTGATGCCTGGAAGGGTCATACCAAAAACTTTAAAATTGGTAGCAATGGCTGCCCTCCTAGGCACAACATATCGTCCAGATGTCAAATAAGGGTCTTTGAAAAACCCACCTTATTTAGAGCTATTGGATATAATAAAAAAACATTATTTTTGGTCATTTATCCTTTTGTATTTATTATTTTTTAAAGCCACAACAAAGCAATCAAATGTCGGGGTCATTTATTACCATTTCAGACCAAACTTTGTAATACGGCCATAGACAAACCACTGAACAAATCAAGAAAAGATTTTATCCGCCATATTATTTACTTTCTTGAAACAGATACAGTCAGGTGAGCACATTTCATCATCGGATGAGACCTTTTCTTTAACCTTTAACACATACAACGCATCTGCAGCAGACAACTTTGAAATCATCTCTTTATATAAAAGTTAAGTTTTAGAAAGGAGCTTTAAACATTGTGGCATAAGGTGAAATTGCACATAATGGACAATTTCTCCTTTTGCCACAATGTTTTCAAAAGTCCTCTGTTGCAAAGGCATCAGAAGGTGTCTGTCTGCATCATTGAAATAAAGAAAATTAGTCTTGGAAAAGGAGAATTTTCTAGCAATGTTTGCTACCTTTCAATATTTTTTGTCCATTTTAGTCTCGCTACCACGATTATGTAGCGAAAGTGAGACTAATATCTTTTCTGGCATGGTTCGGCATCAATTTATGAACGATTTCAGTTTTTACCACAATGTTTTCAAAAGCAATCTTCTGCATATGAGTTGAAATGTTTCTGCAAGTGTCTACACCTATGACATGGGTTAATAGACGATTTGATGGGAAGCTGTAGCATTTGAATGATATGAGCCCATGGTGACAGCTTTTTAACTCAAGGGCCAAATACATTCATTATAATATTGTATTCACCCATTTCACCATATATTGCACAAAATAAAGATAAATTCCAGATGTTTGCAAAGAAACTATATAAAGAGTAAATATAAGAGTTTAAATTTTAATATTTAATCTGGTGATATATGAAAATAAGCGTGGCAACTTACATTCTAGATGACAAATATAAAAAAAAAAAAAAAATCTTAATCCTTTTTGCCATATACAAAAAATCTGTAGCAGACGACTTATAATGCGTCTTTGTACAAAAATGAAAAATCTCTATAAACAAAAGTGTCATTATTAAATAGATACATTGCGGCAAAAGTAGAAATTGCTCATTTTTCAATGATTTCAAGAGTTGTCTGCTGCAGTTGCATTGAAATACATCTATATGTAGGAAAGGGTTAAGTGAATGTGTTCATTTTGTGGCTCTTTTTTTACAGCTGTAGAATGCAAGAACCAGAGAAATTACTGCTGATGCAGCAGAGAGAATGGGATCCAGTGGTCAAATGGGTAGAGGACAGGTAGGAAGTTTTCAATTGAAGTCATCTTTCTTATCCCTTTCCCACATGAATATAACAAATCTGCAGCAGACAAATTTAAAAATATCTCGGCAAAAACATGGAAAATCTCTTTAGATGAAGGTTTAATTACTCTAAAAAGTTGAAAACATTGTGGCAATTGGGAGAAATTGCTTGTTTTGAGCAATTTCTCCTTTTGCCACAATGTTGTCAAGAGTTATCTGCTGCATATGCGTCAAAATGCATGGGGTGGGAAAGAGTACTCTTTAACCCACATGTGTATCGACTTTGAGGCAATTGTAGCAGATGTTTTTACTCTTTCCCACATACAATACGTCGTCTGCATCAGACGACTGACATTATCCAATATATAAAACATTTCTAAAATTTATAGAATGATTATTGAAAAGAGTTTTCAACTTTTGCCACAATGATTTAAAAAGTCGTCTGCTGCAGTGGCATCTGAAAGCCTCTATTTGTGGGAAAGGGTTAATTTCAGAAAAGCAAATCTGGGAATTGATTGATTGATTGATTGTTTGGTGTTCAGCTCTGATTTCAATAATATTTCAGTTATATCACGGCGTTTCCTGGGTAAATTACCAGTACTACTTGTCCATTTATCCTGACACCAGCTAGTCAGTTGTAATGCTTACCCCGCAACCCGGAGCCCCAAGGAGGGAAGCTATTACTACCCTGTTTGCCATATGAGCCCCCCTGGGGATCAAATTCGCGACCTCTGGCACCAGAGGCAGTTCGGAATTGCTGAAAATGTTTTCAATTTTTTAATATTGTTTTCATAAAAATTTACAGAAATCCCATGGTTTTGTGATTATGTTTTCAAATATATCAGTTACATTGTATGTGGGAAAGGGTTCAAGACTGGAAGGAATTATTTTCTGTTATACCATGATTATGATAAACAGAATAAAATTTTTGTTTGCATTGTGTAACGCTATTTTCTCATCAGAAAGAAATTAAATTCAAAACCATTTTGTCACAATTGAATAGTCTGAATGTAAATTTGTTCATTGTAACCCTTTGGTTGACTTGAGAACAAAATGATTCCAAAAGTTGTATCCTGCAGATGCATCAAAAAGAGTTTGTATGTGGAGAAGGGTTAACCCTTTCCCTCATACGACAATTCTGCAGCAGACGACTTTTAACATATTTTGTCAAAAAATAGAATATCTCTATACTTAAATGGATAACCTAATGACTAAAAGTAGAAAACATTGTGACAAAAGGAGAAATTGCACGTTTTGTGCAATTTCTTCTTTTGTTACTATGTTTTCAAAAAGCCGTCTGCTGCAGAGGCGTCAGAAAGCGTCTATATGAGGGAAAGGGTTAAGTGAAAGTATAGGTTGAGTGTCAAGGAAGCAGAGACCGAGAGTGACACATATCAATTGTAAGAACTTTCTTCATAATCAGTATGAAAAAAAGTTGTTTAACCCTTTCCCCATACGACAATTCTGCAGCAGACAACTTTGAACATATTTTGTCAAAAGATAGATTGAGCAATTTCTTCTTTTGTCACTATGTTTTCAAAAAGCCATCTGCTGCAGAGGTGTCAGAAAGCATCTATATGAGGGAGAGGGTTAACCCTTTCCTACATGTATATAGACACCTTTTGAGGCATTTGTGGCAGATAACTATTAAAACATGATAACTCCAGGAGAAAATCGCTCATGATTACCATAAGCAAATATTTAATTTTGACACAATGTTTTCAATAATTTTAGTTTCATTTATAGATAAATTTGCCACAATGTTTCCAAAGCCATCAGCTGCAGACTTGTTGCGCGTGGGAAAAAGGTTTATGTATAAGTGTAAAAACTCATTCTATTCCAGGTATGACATTGAAGTTCCCCTACTTATGGAAATGGCTGTAGGACCCGATTTACCACAGAAAACTATCAATACATTAATAAAGCACATGGAATCTCAGAATGACTGGGCTCTCATTGGTAAGACTTATGGATTACCACGCACACGTTTATATTATAAAGAAAATTGAAAGTTTACTTTCATGGCAGACGTGAAACGGTTTTGAGAAAAAATAATTGCTTGTTTAGCGCAATATGGCCTTCATCAAAATAATAATTTCATATTTTGAAATGATTGTTGAAAAACAAAAAAGAAATAAAATAAAGTATTCATGAATGTTGGATAGTTTTGTTGATGTTATGCCAATCTGCTTTCAGGTTATTCAGAAGCAGCAGACATGTTAAAGTCCTTAGTTTTATGTTTAGCAGTCTTGGACAAACATATATCGGTAGAAAAATGTATACAGTTAGCCAGATTGGAAACCAACTACCAGGTCAGTTTCCTGTTCTTCTAGGTTATTATATTGGAGTATGTGGGAGGGTTGGCGTGTGTTAACCAATCTAATCGAGTCTTCTTTTTTGTTCATCGTTTGAATTTAATATAATTTGGCACAAATGTCAAGTATGACCTCATAATGTTTCACCTGAGAACCACATTAATTAGATCAAGGTCAAGGTCACTATTGCTTAAAAATAGAAAAAATGTGTCTGCAAAGTCTATTATTTCTTTGTGAATCATTTCCATTTCGAATAATTTATCAGATGTTTCAACCATGATCTGGTGTTGTGTTACTTGAAAGAACAAGGTTGATTCGTGCAATTTTACTGTTTCTAAAAAAAAATGTTTCTTTTTATCCCCCGCTTTTTCGAAGAAAAAAAGGGGGGTTATTAATTTCGGTTTGTCCGTCCGTCCGTCCGTCTGTCCGTCTGTCCATCTGTCCGTCCGTCCGTCCGTCACACTTCGTTTCCGTGCAATAACTGCCGCAAATGTGAACCGTTTCTTTTCAAACTTGGTAACAAGGTTAAATGCCTTAACGGCTAGGCCAAGTTCGAATATCACTTTCGGCGGACTTTATTTGGTGGAGTTATGGCCCCTTATTTAACAAAATATGTTGTTTCTTGCCGTTTCCGTGCAATAACTGCCACAAATGTGAACCTTTTTTTTTCAAACTTGGTAACAACGTTAAATGCCTTAAGGGCTAGGCCAAGTTCGAATATCACTTTCGGCGGACTTTATTCGGTGGAGTTATGGCCCCTTATTTAACAAAAAATGTCGTTTGTTGCTGTTTCCGTGCAATAACTGCCACAAATGTAAACCTTTTTTTTTCAAACTTGGTAACAACGTTAAATGCCTTTAGGGCTAGGCCAAGTTCGATCATCACTTTCGGCGGACTTTATTCGGTGGAGTTATGGCCCCTTATTTAACAAAAAATGTCGTTTGTTGCTGTTTCCGTGCAATAACTGCCACAAATGTAAACCTTTTTTTTTCAAACTTGGTAACAACGTTAAATGCCTTTAGGGCTAGGCCAAGTTCGATCATCACTTTCGGCGGACTTTTTTTGGTGTAGTTATGTCCCCTCATTTAACAAAAAATGTCATTTGTTGCTGTTTCCGTGCAATAACTGCCACAAATGTGAACTTTTTTTTTTTCAAACTTGGTAACAAGGTTAAATGCCTTAAGGACTAGGCCAAGTTCGATCGTCACTTTCGGCGGAATATATTCGGTGGAGTTATGGCCCCTTATTTAACAAAAAATGTCGTTTGTTGCTGTTTCCGTGCAATAACTACCATAAATGTGAACCGTTTTTTTTCAAACTTGGTAACAACCTAGGCCAAGTTCGATCCTCACTTTCGGCGGACTTTATTCGGTGGAGTTATAGCCCCTTAATTAACAAAAAATGTCCTTTGTTGCTGTTTCCGTACAATTACTCCCACAAGTGTGAACCTTTTTTGTTCAAACTTGGTAACAAAGTTAAATGCCTTAAGGGCTAGGCCAAGTTCGATCATCGCTTTCGGCGGAGTTATGGCCCCTTGCTTAACAAAAAATGTCGTTTGTTGCTGTTTCCGTGCAATTACTGCCACAAATGTGAACCTTTTTTTTTTTCAAACTTTCTATCAAGGTTAAATGCCTTAACAGCTAGGCCAAGTTCGATCGTCACTTTCGGCGGATTTTATTCCTACAATATTTCCTGCAAGCGGGGGATATAAATTTCATGAATTTGCTTGTTGTTATTCATGTCAGATCTATAACTTCTTTGTGCATATTTGAAATGTCTAATAATTCTGTAACCTGTCAACCATGACCTCATGATGTGTTGTGTGGAAAATCAGCTTTATTGGAATAACATTCTGTAATGTATCAAATTAAAACTTCCTATGACTCAAAATCTTTTCGATAATCTGCAGCAGAAGAATTTTGAAAACATTTGGTTGAGTAGCTTTAGCACAGTGACACATTGAAAGATTGTAGGAATGGAAGAATTTCCCTAACTATCTTCATAAATAGTCTGCTGTAAAGACATAAAATACTATCTACATTGTATATCTAGCATTAGGTCAACCCTCTCCCACATATAACAAATTTGCAGCAAATGACTTTGAAAACATCTCGACAATAAAGTGAATACCTGAATGAAGACAAACTCATTGAATAGAGTTGAAAACATTGTGTCATTGTGACACACTTTATTCAATAATAATAATTTCCTATATACAGTATACAGTATGCATAGTTTCAGTCATCTGCTTCAGATTTTCTGGATGTTGGAAAGGGGGTTAAGCCTCTTGTAGTAGTAGTAGAAGTCATTTAAACATTATTTAAGTGACACGTAATACAAGTAATATATGCAATTGATTAATATAACAGTTTTAACATTCACATTTGTAAGCAATTATTGTACATATTGAGTGTACTACCCAGCCATTCAAATGGCTTATGAGTCACAGGCCATTTACCAATATTGGAAATGAGAAGGAGTTTTAATAAATGATAATATAATAAATATAAACATAAATAAAACTTTATTACACGTAAAAAAAAAAATTCAGATCTCGTATATGATGTATTTTCAGGTTGAACAATGGGGTAATGTGGAATGGTACCATGATTTAGATATCTTCGACTTGAGATGCAGGCTATCAGCAGTCTCACTTTTCGTACACTGGTCAAATGAAAGACATTCTGTGAAATCAAAAGAACAGTTTATTAGCTCTCTATCACAGAGCTGAAATCCCTAGTGTTAACACTTTCCCTCAAACAGATGCTTTCCGATGACTCTTCAGCAGACACATTTTGAAAACATTGTCTGCAAAAGATTATAAGCAATTTCTCAATTTGCCATACTTTTTTTTAGCACAACATAACAATTATTCTTTCATTTATAGAGATTTTCCATTCATTTAGCCTAGATGTTTTGAAAGTCATCTGCTGAATATTTGTTGTATGTTAGAAAGGGTTAACATATTCACATATACAACAAATACCATTGGTACTTTTGTAAATATTGAAGGAAAAGGAAAACAATGTTCGAAATGAGTGTTTTCTCCTTTTTCTCTTAGTGTTTATATTAAGTAAAAAGATTTACAGATTTGTTTGTCTAGATTTTTCATGCCTTTCTTTCTGATGGGTCTGAAAATAGTATTTAACCCTTTCCCACATACAGATATCTATGCAGCAGATGACCTTTGAAAACATTGTGGCAAAAGGAGAAATTGCTCATAATAAGCAATTTCTCCATTTGCCAAAATGCTTTCCACTCTTGTCAATATTTAATATTTATACTTTCATCTATAGATATTCTCCATACTTCTACTTGGGTGTTCCAAAGTAATCTGATGCAAACAATTTGTATGTTGGAAAGGGTTAATTTAATCATTTTAAAGTTATTACAAATAAAAAGATATGTGCAACAATGTACATCACATATTTACATTTCTTTTGTTGTAAATGCCTCCTGTTTTTATCCGCCGAGCCATTTGGTAGTGACGCAGGCTGTCAATCCAGGGGTTGTGAGTTTGAATCCCAGCTTGGCCGACATTTGAGAAAGTCAATGTGACAATCATTCGTCTTTCACCAATGGGTTAACAGTCTATGTGGAAAAGCATCCAGGTCCGAGGAAAGTATGTTGTGTGGATTACTGGTGTGAGAAAGCTAGGAAACACATGAGTAGGTGATATGACTGAAATTTGTTAAAAACGGCAATACGCCCCAATCAATCAACCTGTTAATATCCCTGCTTGCAGCAGTCAAGGCTAACTCTTTCCCATATACAGACACTTTCTGATGCAGACAACTTCTCCTTTTGCCTCAATGTTTTCAACCCTATTCATTTTTCTGAAGTGATGTCTCATATCTTTGTTAGATGAGTACAAAATAGTCTGCTGCAGGTTTGTTGTATGTGGGAAAGTGTTAATTGCCCTTGAGCAAGGCATATGTCCTAGCCAAGATCTGGTCTAGCAGAAGTACTGTAGAGGAGAACTAAACATCTATCTTGAAAGTGTATGCTAGGTTACCAAGTGCATGCAAAAGTTCATCTCCATATGCTATTTTTTAAGTCACTCTGTATTGGGAACAAACAAAACAACAGGTGCTGGTGAACATTCCTGTGACTGACACAAATAGTTTTGGAGATATGTGCAACTCTCACAATCTTTTGAGACAGAGGTATGGACAGACAAGGGTAAATATTTTTCCCCGCTTTCAAAGTTGGGGAGTAAAAAATCCTACAACCTCAATACATAATTGTGAGAAAAGGAAAAAATAATCAAAATGAGCCATGTTTACACTAGTATATCAAATTTATGCTCCTAAATTTGACAATGTATCGCTACCTGAGTGCAAAACTATGGAAACTCAATAAATGTATATAGTTAACTCTTAAAGGGCTTAATAGAATTTCTGGGAAGAAAGCCATTTGAAATTTATTTAAACAAATAATGTGGAATACTGTTGCATGAAAGCAAGTAAAAACATTTGCAGATAATAATTTATATAAATCATGAGGGATTAACATTAAACAATTGCTTAATCTTCATAAATAAATGATTTCAATAGAGAAATCCTTAAACCAGAATTACAGCAAAGATTCTTTTGTTCAAGATAAAGGACACTGTTAACACTTACCAACATACAGATGCATCCGCTACTTCATACATTACTGCTTTGCCAGTCTTTTAACCTTTTCCCTCATGATACGGCAATTCTGCAGCAGACTACTTTGAACGTATTTTGTCAAAAAATAGAAAATCTCCATAATTGAATGGATAACCTATGACTAAAAGTGGAAAAACATTGTGGCAAAAGGAGAAATTGCAATATGTTTGCTGCAGAAGCGTCAGAAAGCGTCTATATGAGGAAAGGGTTAAACCAGAATTACAACAAAGATTGTTTTGTTCAAGATAAAGGTCACTGTTAACACTTAACAACATACAGATGCATCCGCTACTTCATACGTTACTGCTTTGCCAGTCTTTTAAGGCTTTTTGGTAATTAACTCGGGTATATAGTACAATGAAATTGAAATACTGCTGAAAACGATTTAAACACCATTCAGCCAAAATAAAATTGCGTATGATTAAAGCAAATCTGTAGCACAAGATGTTTTATTCTCCTCAAATATATTTGTCATTTTTAGCTCCACTGGCTGAAAGCCAGTCGAGCTTATGTAATGGCATATTGTCTGTTGTGTGTGTTTGCGTAAACTCTTTGCTTTAAACGACTTCTCATTCCTAACCACTTGGCCAATTTGGATGAAACTTCATAGGAAGCATCCACTCAATGTCCTCTCCTTAATTCCTTAACAACTTAAAAACTCTTCTTCTCCGAAAGTGTTGGGCCGATTTTCAAATAATTGTTGTAGAAATAAGCCTTGGGTGACCCTTTATAGATTCCTTCAAGTCATGTTGATTGGTCAAAAAACATGGCCGCCAGGGGTCGAGGCTATTTTGCCTAATATGGCTATAGTGAAAACTTAAAAAATCTTCTCCACAAGTATTCAGCCAATTTTCATATAATTTTGTAGAAATGTCTGGGGTGATCCTCTATCAGATTCCTTCAAGATATGTTGATTGGTCGAAAAAATATGGCCGCCAGAGAGCGGGGCTATTTTGCCTTAAATGGCTATAGTGAAAACATAAAAAATCTTCTCCTCAGAATAATTTTTGTAGAAATGTTCCTAGGCTAACCCACTATCAGATTCCTTCAAGCCATGTTGATTAGTTGAAAAAACATGGCCGCCAGATAAATCATTTTGTAGAAATGCTCCTTTGGTGACAGACACTCAATGAGATTCCTTCAAGCCGTGGTGATTGGTAAAAAACATTGCCGCCAGTTGGCGGGGCTGTTTTGAGATTTAAGTTTTGCCTTATGGCAGTGGAGCATTACTTGCCCTCTTGGGCCTCTTGTAAACTTTTTCCACAATAGAGACAGGCCTCTGAAGCAAATGATCGTTCAAACATCACAGAAACATTAACCCTTTCCCACATACAACACATATGCAGCAAACTACTTTGACAACATCTTTATAACATTTTGTTTTTTTTATAAATCAGTATGATAATTGAATAGAATAGAAGTTATCTTTTTATTACAATGTTTTCAAGTCATCAAAGTGCGTCTGTATGAGGGAGAGGGTTATTGTGATATTTCCCAGGCTTCCTTTTTATCACCTAAATCTCCTTTGATTTTGAGAAATTGTTTCATGGATACTAGCAGACAAAATTCACTAAACAAGATGCCCATGAGGGCCTACGCTCTACTGGGATGGTGCTTTGGTCATTTTCAATCCAGAGCATGTATGTATGGTGAAGATCTGATAGTAAATGGAGGCTCTATTGTGTTCACAAGCTGTATTATAGCAATTTTGACAATTTCAAGGGCCATAATCAAGTCATGCAAGGGCACATCGGGCTCGTTTTCGAAAGGAACCAAGCTCTCATCAATATTTAACTACTAACTAAGTTTGGTGAAGATCATATAGTGAATGGAGCCTCTATTGTGTTCACAAGCTCGATTTGACAATTTCAAGGGCCATAATCCAGTCTTTCATGGGCAGCTCTGGCTCGTTAGCGAAAGGAACCAAGCTCTCATGGATATCTAAATACTGTATCAGTTTGATGGAGATACAATCAAAACTGAAGACTTTATCGTGTTCACAAGCTGTATTATAGCAATTTTGACAACTTCAAGAGCCATAATCCACCCTTGCATTGGCGAATTTGGCTAGGTTGCAGAAGGAACCAAGCTCTCATCAATATTTAACTACTATCTAAATTTGGTGAAGATCGAATAGTAAATGGAGGCTATTGTGTTCACAAGCTGTATTATAGCAATTTTGACAATTTCAAGGGCCAAAATCCAGTCTTGCATGGGCGGATCTGGCTTGCGAAAGGAACCGAGCTCTCATGGATATCTAACTACTGTATAAGTTTGATTGAGATACAATCAAAACTGAAGACTCGCGTTCACAAGCAATTGCCTTTGGCCAGTAGAGCTAAACAAGAGGGCCATGATGGCCCTATATCGCTCACCTGATTTTATTTTTTTTCACTTTAGCCATATAAGCCCCGCCCCCTGGCGGCCATAGTTTTTGACAATGTGTCAATATTGCCAATGTAAAGGACATGTGACAAATAAATAAATTTTATCGCGTTCACAAAGTCAATTATAAGAATTTTGCCAATTTTAAAGGACCATAATTCAGTCATGCATGACGGATCTGGCTGGTTTTCAAAAGGAACCGAGCTCTCGTGTATATCTAGCTACTGTATAATAAATGATGACTAACTTGTTCACAAGGTCAATTATAGCAATTTTGCCAATTTTAAAGGGCCATAATCCTGTCATGCATGGATGGATCTGGCTGGTTTTCAAAAGGAACCGAGCTCTCATGTATATCTAGCTACTGAATAGGTTTGGTAAACATCAAATCATAAATGAAGACTGTTCACAAGAAATTGTGGATGGACGACAGACGACGGACAAAGGGTGATCACAACGTGACAGGTGAGCTAAAAACAACAACTTTTGGTTTTGATATCAATTTATATATTTCAGTTTTATTCTCATAATAAACACTATATACAATAAACATTTTTAACAATAGAAAATGATCACATAAAAAGACAAATATCACAATGTAGTAGAGATAAATTTATGAACCTGAAAGTCAAAAAGTCAAGTTTACAAAGAGCTTCAGATGAAAAAATGTGACCTTGGACATGCCAGGGTCAGAAACTGACCTGTAGTAGAAGAGGAAGCAGCTGTATTGTTATTGTATTAAGAGTGTTGAATGGGTTACAAAAAAATAAAATGAAATTGTGTGAAAACTTGACTCCAACGCAAACAAGATGAACCATGATGGGTCTATATCAATCACCTTACTTCATAAAACCGCAACAGTTGTTTTTCTATACATATATTTTATGATAACATTCCTGCAAAATTATTTTCAAACTGGTCCCTTGGACTAGGAGGAGAAGCTCTTTGAAGTTGTTTGAAGGAAAATGAAAACAGACGGTGGAGGGATCGCAATAGCTTACCCTGCACTTGTTGTTCAGGTGAGCTAATAGGAAATGCATCCGAAGAACACGAATACCTCATCCACTTCTGAAAGATAAATGCCTCTAGCAGATAATTTTGAAAAATTGCTTTCCAATTTTCGTTGAGAAGCATTACATTTATTTAACGTTATTCCCTTTATATATATTATATCGGGTAAATGGTTAAAATCTGTGAAATACTGCTTAACCCTTTCCCACATACAACAATTCTGCAGCAGATGACTTTGAAAGTATCCAGGCAAACACACAGAAAAGCTCTATAAGTGTAGGTATAATTACTGAAAAGAGTTGAAAACATTGTGGCCAAAGAAGAAATTGCTCATGTTGAGTAATTTCTTCTTTTGTCAGTGTTTTCAAAAGTCGTCTGCTGGAGAAGCCTTTGTATGTGGGAAAGGGTTAAATGCAACAAAAAAACCTTGTCACAGTGATCAATCATACCACATATTATTGTAATAAAATCATATATGTGAATCATAATGCTATGAATACACCTTGAACAGAATTGAAACATCCAGCTGTTGGACAATATGCCTGCAGGCATTGACAGACATGAAGGGTGATACAGACAACTTTCTTAAGCCTTAACCGTTTCCCTCATACAGACGCTTTCTGACGCCTCTGCAGCAGACGGCTTTTTGAAAACATAGTGACAAAAGAAGAAATTGCTCAAAACGAGCAATTTCTCCTTTTGACACAATGTTTTCCACTTTATGTCATAGGTCATCCATTCAATTATAGAGATCTTCCATTTTTTGAGAAAATATGTCCAAAGTCGTCTGCTGCAGAATTGTCGTATGAGGGAAAGGGTTAAAAGAGCAATTTCTCCTAATCCACAATATTTCAACTCATTATAAAAATCAGACATACATAAATTTTCTGATGTTACATGAAGTAATGGTTCTAAAATGCAGACACAACTTGACGCATCTACAGCAGACAACTCAAGAAAATATTGCTTCAAAAGGAGAAATATCTATCTTGCCACAATGTTTTCACCTGTATAAAGTCAATATACTTTCATTTATAGAGATATTACACAGGTTTGCACTCATCATTTCAAGTTGTCTGCTGCAGATTTGTCTTAATTGGGAACCAGTTAATATCCGGTTCCCTGTAACACCTCCAGGTTATCTATTTCATCCCTTAAATGATCCACTAAATTGTTTATCTCTCCTACTCGATCTCGGTTTCTCCTCACTTCCTGTTCCTGATGTATCTTCTCGATCGTAGTTTTCATCGAAGTGTTAATTCTGGTGACCATATCGTCTTCTTTGTTGTCAATTTTCAACAAGTGAACGTCATGGGATGATGTCACTGCATTAATAATTGTATCTTTGTCGACAAACAGCTGAAGATAGACATAAAAAATAACATTTATACATGCAGCACATAACTTTTTTGAAATCATCAAGAGAAAAAAGGAAAGATCATTTTTAGGTGTCTAAAGCTGTTAAAATTACGCAAGTATTTCAAGATTTTCATCTTATTTCTTCAGAATGGTTTGAAGCTTTTCTCTGATATAGACACATTTTGATGCTTTGAAGCTTAAGTATTTTGTAAATGTGCAGAAAAAAAAGAGGAATTCCTAAAAAATATCTTCTTTTGCCACAATATTTTCAACTCTATATCAAAATAATATTGCCAAATCTCTAGATGTGAAAATATTCCACTGGTTTCCTTAAGATTTTTTACTTGGGAAAATGATGAAAATGTGCATGAATTCTGCATGGATCACAAAATGTGTAGGAATTGAGAAGATGCTTTCTGTGAAGTTTCATCCAAATTGACCCACTTGTTACAGAGAAGAAGATCCTGACAGACGACAGACAACGCACAACGGATGATAACAATAACTCACCTTGAGCACTTCTTGCTAGAAGTACTGTGAAAATGGATTGAGAAAAAGATTTTGGAAGTTAATCAACTATTTTATGAATATGGAAGTTCGTCTCTTTTTGTAAAACAATTATTTGCTATGTTAGATGGAAAAGGGTTCTTTTGCATTGAGACTTGTTAATCCTTTCCCACCTGCAGACGCATTTTGATGTAATAGCAGCAGACGACTTTTGAAAACATTGTGGCCAAAGGTGAAATTGCTCAAGATGAGCAATTTCTCCTTTGGCCTCAATGTTTTCAAGTTTTTTTAACAATTAAGCTATCTTTTATGAACATTTTTAAGGTTTTTGTTGCAATGTTTTCAAAGCTGTCTGCTGCAGATTTGTTGTATGTGGGAAAGGGTTAAGACACAATAGTCAATGCTTTACAAAGAATCACTTTTACTGTACGACTTGTGGTCATATCTTACATTTCGTAAGTCATCTGAAATCTCTTCATCTAGCTCGTTCTTGACCACTTTCTCCAGCGTTATAATGGAGATCTCCAACATCCGTTCATGGTGTGCGTTCTCAAGGTCACGACACTGGGACAGATACCCTTGTACATTCTCAAGGAAAGTGGATGCCATGTCTTGTAGATTTCTCTCAAATTCTTTAATCACTTCCTATATATAAAGAAAGTTATATTATTACTGAACAAGAAACCGCTGAAGACGGTAAGGCCACATTGTCGGCAATTTGACCTTGAAAATCGACAAACCAAGGTCAAGGTCACCATAGAAATTTGTTACTGGTTACCTTCAGGCAAAGTTTCAAGTTTGTAACCCTTTCCAGTGCCGAGATTTTGCTTCAACCTGAAACTTTAACCAAAATGTTGACGGACAGACAGACGGACAGACAGACGGACAGACATCGCCAATCTATGTGATTCTCTATGGTGAATGGTTAAACATGCCTCTCATTTACCAATGCACTAAGCTTATCTGCGCTGAAAGATCAATATTCAATCAAAGGTCTAACAAGAGCATCGCGTACGGCACAGACGCTAGACTGATAGGGAGAAAACAAAAGAAAAAAAAGCTGAGCTAAACAAAAAACCTTAACCGGACGACCACGCTGCCACTATTGCCGACGCTGCCGCCGACGCCAGGGTCATGACAATAGCTCTCGTTTTTTCAAAAGTCGAGCTAAAAAAGGAGAAGTAGCCTGGTCTTTTCCACGCAGTATCACTCTTTTTAAGTAAACTGTAAACTCGATTCTTATTAGCACAACATTGGGTTTAAACATTTTAAAACATGAAATAATTACAACTCTAAAAGCATTTTCAATTATTGTAATC
Source organism: Serripes groenlandicus (assembly GCA_031761405.1). NCBI lineage: Eukaryota > Metazoa > Mollusca > Bivalvia > Cardiida > Cardiidae > Serripes > Serripes groenlandicus. The sequence goes on from JASEVX010000004.1 coordinate 12,246,916, forward strand.
CAGAAGTGTTCAAATATTATTAGACCTGCAGGTTGCTCTAACCTTTATCACAATCAGACCTGCATGAGACTCTAACCTTTATCACAATCAGGCCTGCAGGAAACTCTAACCTTTATCACAATCAGACCTGCATGAGACTCTAACCTTTATCACAATCAGGCCTGCAGGAAACTCTTAACCTTTATCACAATCAGACCTGCAGGAGACTCTAACCTTTATCACAACCAGACACCTCTGCACCAGACAACTTTTGAAAACACTGTGGCAAACAAGAAATTGCTCACTAGTTGAGAGTTATGTCATTTTCGATCATTGATAGAAGAAGTTACACTTGCCTCAAACTGGTCGACTAGCTGTAATTCAAGCCCCATGAGTGTGTCCCAGAGGTCTGTGATCCCTTTGTTGTAATCCTTAACCTTTAAATCTAAAAGGTTATTGTCTGTGATGTGGTTTAATTCTGCAAACACCTGTAATACATAATCAGAACAATTGATATGATATTTTTAACCCTTTCCCATATACAGACACTTCACACGCCTGTCCATCAAAGGACTTTTGAGAACATGCGGCAAAAGAGTGATTGCTCAAGATGAGCTATTTCTCCCTTTGCCACAAAGTTTATACTTTAATTTTTTAATATTTTTAACCCTTTTTTCTCATACAACAATTCTGCAGCAGACGACTTTGAACATATTTTGTCAAAAAATAGAAAATCTCTTTAAATGAATGGATAACCTATGACAAAAAGTGGAAAACATTGTGGCAAAAGGAGAAATTGCTCGTTTTGAGCAATTTCTTCTTTTGTCACTATGTTTCCAAAAAGCTGTCTGCTGCAGAGGCATCAGAAAGCGTCTATATGAGGAAAAGGCTTCTGTATTATCTCCTGTAGAAGATACTGGTAAAAGGTATTCTGGTTTAAAATATAGTTAATCCTTTTTCCCACATTCGACAAATCTGCTGCAGACAATTTCGAAACATCTCGCAAATAAATGCAAAATATTTATAGATGAAAGTTTAACCCTTTCCCACATGCAGACGGATTTTGACGCAATAGCATCAGACGACTTCTGAAAACATTGTGGCCAAAGGTGGAATTGCTCATGATGAGCAACAATGTTTTTAACTTTATTTATCCATTAAGCTATCTTTTATGGAGATTTTTCAGGTTTTTGTCACCTTGTTTTTAAAGTCGTCTGCTGCAGATTTGTTGTATGTGGGGAAAGGTTTAAACATTATGGCAACAGAAGAAATTGCTCACAATTAGATATTTACTCTTTGCCAATTCTAATTGTCAAATTTGAAAACATCGGAAACATTTTGGAACACCTTGATTTTGCCATTGAGTTTTAATGTTTTTGGAAATAAAGAAATTGCTTGTTTTGCCACGATGTTTCCAACTATATAAAATAGTTATCTTCTATTTACAGATGTTTTCAATATTTTTGACAAGACAAATTGGAAAGTCATTTACAGCAAATATGTTGTATATGTTAAATTGGTCAATATTATATATCCCTTTCCCTCATATAGACGCTTTCTGGCACCTCTGCAGCAGACAGCTTTTTGAAAACATAGTGACAAAAGAAGAAATTGCTCAAAACGAGCAATTTCTCCTTTTGCCACAATGTTTTCCACTTTTAGTCATAGGTTATCCATTCAATTATAGAGATTTTCTATGTTTTGACAAAATATGTTCAAAGTCGTCTGCTGCAGATTTGTTGTATAAGGGAAAGGGTTAAATTGGTCAATATTTTATAAAGGAAATCCTTTTCTTTTCCATATGTTATCAAGCTTCATAACCACTGAAAAACGATAATGTTTTGTTTTTCATGTGTTCAAAGCACTAGTGAAAATATGTAAATTATCTTTATAATTTCTTCAGGAGTTTCGAATTCGGATGAATCTAAAATATCTGTGTTTAGTGTTACCTTCTTTTTCATGTTCATGAAATTTTCCATATTTAAAGATCCGATCTCTTTGTTTTCTGACTTGGCCTCTTCGATACATTCCCAGAACGAGCTCACCTCCTCCTGTCTTTTGGACTGTTCTTGTAGACCATATTCAAATATTTGTTGACATATGCCAATAAATTTGTCACGAAATGTATGAAGAAGTTAAGGTAAACTTTTAAATATGTCAATCATACAAATCTTTCCCTCATACAGACACTTTGTGAAGCCTCTGCAGCAGACAACTTTTGACAGCATATTGACAAAAGGAGACATTCAGATATATAGAGCAATTTCTACTTATTCCCAAATGTTTCAACACTTCAATTATTATGCCTTCATTTACAGAAATGTTTAATGTTTGCTAAGTTGTTTTCAAATGCACCTGCTTCAGATTTGTTGTATGTGGGAACAGTTTAAGGAATGATTACTTTTAACTGTTTCTAACATACAACAGAGAAGACATTAAAGAAATCTAATAAGGAAATTATGGAAAAATTATCTATCAAAATAAGTACAATTTTAAAATATATAGAGATTTTTCATATTTTTGAGTCGACATTTTCAAAGTCTTCTGCTGCAGATTTTTGTATGTGAGAAAGGGATAAGTGTAAGAATATACAAAGAAAAAGTACAAGTAAAAAGGATATGTCATAACAAGTTCGTCAACACCAGGCATCTCCTTCATCTTCTTGCCCTCTGTATCGTCCGAGTACATACTGTCAAACAGTCTGGGGCCATTCAACCCATCAACATAACCATCCTGTAGAAATGAAACATTGATATTGTTGATAAAGGTAAAAAATATCCAGCTTAATTCTTTTATATCAATTATTTAGTGATATCTCCCTTGAAATCAAATTGTCTTAATTTTTTTTTTAAACATAGTCATTTTAGCCCTTTTCTGATGCAGCCTGGTTGCCATGTTTTTCAACCAATCAATTATTACTTGAACAATTCTTGTAGAGGGTCTCCCAAGGATCATTTCTACCAAATTATATTGGAATCTGACAAGCAGATTCAGGTGAAGAATTTTAAAGTTTGGACATTTTGCGCCCTTTCTGATGCCGCAGCAACCACTCTTCCACATCATTATTTTTTTATTGGGGTTTTATGCCGTTTACAACATAATTTCAGTTATATCAGGGTTTTAGTTCACTTATTTATGATACCGGAGTAAACAAACCGGTACTACAATAGGTAATGTGCCTTGCCCAAGGGCACTCCACTATGACTACCGCAACTTGGGATGTCTGGTTCCAAATCTCAAATGCTAATCGCTATACAACGGGAGATTCCTTCATCTTACATAAGAAGCGAGTCAGAATAACATTCTCCTTATTCATATACCTTGGCATCACTAGTTGGTTTTGAATTTATATACAATAACAACTTATAAAGAAAGAAGTTATTTTTAAATTACAGACTGACAGTTTCAAGCAAAACAGTCAAGAAAAATAGTTTACAACATAAATCCAGTCAACATCCTTGTCATGGTCTGCATTAAGGATGACGTTGGTGAAACACATACAGTTTATTTCAGAACTCTAGATAAGGGGGCGTTTTGCTTGTTCTAAAATCCTTATTTTATCCACTAACCCTATGTTGTGGGTACTCAAACAAATTGTCTCAATGAGATGATTATTTTGAAAACCTACAACATAGGGTTTGGTTGGATGATAAGAGAGAAATTGTGGGGAAAGGAGCTGTTAAACACCTCCTTATCAAAACGTGCAATTTCTCCTTTTGCCACAATGTTTTCCCCTTTTTGTCATAGGTTATCCATTCAATTATGGAGATTTTCTATGTTTTGACAAAATACATTCAAAGTCGTCTGCTGCAGAATTGTCGTATGAGGGAAAGGGTTAAAGATTCACTCCTATAACACTTTTATAACAAAATAGTGTGTATGCTCAAGTTTGTTATTGGTGTATGAGTTCCTATTGGATAGAATGCTGTTGAAACATTTACCCTTTCCCGCATACGACAATTTTGCAGCAGACGACTTTGAACATATTTTGTCAAAAAATAGAAAATCTCTTTAATTGAATGGATAACCTCTGCAGCAGACGACTTTGAACATATTTTGTCAAAAAATAGAAAATCTCTTTAATTGAATGGATAACCTATGACTAAAAGTGGAAAACATTGTGGCAAAAGTAGAAATTGCTCGTTTTGATCAATTTCTTCTTTAGTCACTATGTTTTTAAGAAGCCGTCTGCAGCAGAGGCGTCAACAAGCGTCTATATGAGGGAAAGGGTTCATAAATATGATCAAGGTTGAACATTGATGACACTCCTATAATTATCCCTTTTCCCAACTGCAGACACATTTTGACGCAATAGCAGCAGACAACTTTTGAAAACATTGTGGTTAAAGGTGAAATTGCTCATGATGAGCTATTAATGGTGAAATAATTTCACATCATCCCTAGGGAGTTTTAACCTACTAGGAAATATAACGTCCCATTCATTTACATGTCTTTTATATAATTTCTTAATAAGGGGTGTATTCCACTTACTCAAATCTTTATTTGCCCTTCAAACCCTATGTTGTGGGTACTCAAAAGAATCGTCTCAGGGAGATGATTCTTTTGATACCAACAAAATAGGGTTTAAATAAATTACAAATTACAAATAAGATATTCTTGAACAGAGCCACATTTACTCCTCCTTATCTGGACTTCGGATAAATCTTCCTAATATATGTAAGATAAGTAGTTACCCTGTGAACAGCTTCTTCTTCCTGCCTCTTCGTATCTTCTTCTAGTTTAATTTCTACTTGTTTTTCATTGTGTAACATTTCTTCAATGGATAGATGGTATCGCTCTGTGGCTGCTACTCTCTAGAAATCAAACATGTTGGGTTTTAATATGCTTTTTTCAAGAATATTACAGTGATATGAAAAATTAAATGATGAAAGAAAAAATAGCCGTATCCGGGAAAATGATGGGCATTGGAAAAACCCAAGACTCAGTCTGTGCATATGCCCTGTGTTGATTGTTTTGAAAATATATATCAGAGGAAAAAGTTGTTCTATATATGAAAGCAATTTCTCCTTTTGCCACAATGTTTTCCACTTTCAGTGATAGGTTATCCATTCAATTATAGAGATTTTCTCTTTTTTTTGTTTTGATAAAATATGTTCAAAGTCGTCTGCTGCAGAATTGTCGTATGAGGGAAAGGGTTAAATCTCGCCCTCAGCAGAACACTGTCTATTATAGTGATAATTGTACTTACTGATTGTTCATCGATGAGCCTGTAATCCAAAAAGTCAATGGAGGAAATATAGGCAATCACATAGGGCTTATAGTCTGGGCTTTCACAGAACGGGTTTCCACTTAAATTAAGTGTTCGTAGCTTCTTAAACCTTCGTAAATACACAACCTGTAGAGACACAGAAAAGGAAAATTAGCTAGGCCATGTAAAATCCTACCTTATGGCCCACAGTAAAGCCTCAGATTTATCTGGGCAGATGCACAATTATGTGATATATATTTGTTACACATGAGCAATCACTATCAATGGATATTTCTTGTATTCCCTCTGCAACAGAGAATTTTGAAAACATCTTGGTAAACATATCAGTGTGTGTATACCACGTGACTTTGACGTCACAAATGCTACGGCTGACAGAAATATTTTACTTCGGTTTAGAAGTAAAAACAAAGGTAACTTTTTTATTTCTTCGTCATTTTTAATAAAACATGGCGCAGTCTACGCCGCTTACAGAGCCCTATCTCCTGATTTTCAACGGAGTTTGATTAGTGGTTTAGTTTCTTTAAACACTTCGATGAACCTTTTCTCAAAATGTATTAATATCGCCGACAGCCGGAGCATTATCAAAACTCGATTTTGAGAACAGGTTTGTCGAAGTGTTTGAAAAAACTAGACCACCAATGAAACTCCTTTAAACACCCGGAGATAGGACATTGTAAGCGGCGTAGACTGCGCCATGTTTCATTAAAAATGGTGAAGAAATAAAAAAAGTTACCATTGTTTTTACATTGTTATCAAGAGCAATTATTGGTGTCTAACCATGTAAATATGACGTCAAAAGTCACGTGGTATACACACACTGATATGGAAAATATAAAAAAAGTAAGAGTACAATTAATTTTTGAATAGAATTGAGCCAAAAGGGGAAATTGTTCATAAACATGTTGAGATATCTGCTAAAACTTTGAACAGTTCTAAGAAGAAACTGTAACATATGGTATTTAGGAAGCAGAATTTTGTAGAATTAAAAGCTGAAAATATTTGAGGAATTTTCAACTCATATGCAAAGACAAAAAAATTCCGGAATAAGATTAAGCCTTTTTACTGACTCAGATCATATTGAGTTTTCAATTTTCCACATATCCTCGGACTACATGTATTGCAAAACCGGTGACTCTTAAACTAACGATAGTATATCAGGTGTTTATTCCTTTTTCCACAATGTTTTCAACTCAGCAGCAGGGACGTCAAAATTCTAGAAAAAGATTAAGCTGTATACTGATTCAGATCAAAATCTTTTTCCATAATAGGGGACTCTTTAACTAATATATCAATCAGGTCATCGGTTAATCCATTCCCCCACACAACAAGTCGGCAGCAGATGGGTTTAAAAGAACAGGGAAAAATAACTGGAAATTGGTTTAAATGAAATTTTAACCCTCATTTTTGCTAATAAATAGGAATTTCTCCTTTTCCCACAATATTTTCAACTTTATTCAACAATTACATTTTATTATATTTTCATCAATGGATAATTTCCATATTTATACCGAGATGTTTTCAACGTCGTCTGCTGCATTTTTGTTTCATGCTGGAAAGGCTTTAAACCATGCAGGCAAAATTATTGAAAATCTATAGGAAAGTTTAACTTATAAATTAGAATTCAAATAGTGTGGCAAAAGAAAACATGGTTCACGATGATGTTCAACTTTTTCAAAAAGTTGGTTAAAAACAGTTATCACATAGTTAGCTAGGCCTTTGGGTCTTTTCTAGCAGTATTCCAGTAAAGGGACTGATTTTCAGCACAATTTTGAAAACATAATAAATTGCTCTCAATAGAACCATGCGTTATAACATAACATTTTATCATGAATGAATTCTTTCTTTTGAAAGTCGAAGAAAAAGTAACATTGTAGTTGACAATATTTGTTATAATATTACCAAAAATCACCTTATAACTTGCACTTTGTATGTTTGTATGGTGTTTTTCATCCCTTTCAGCCATTTTGTAGTTATATCATAGCATTTCTTGGTTAAATAACAAGTACTACTGGTCTACTTATCCTGTCACCAGTGAGTCAGTTGTTACTGCCACCAGTGAGTCAGTTGTTACTGCCACCAGTGAGTCAGTTGTTACTGCCACCAGTGAGTCAGTTGTTACTGCCACCAGTGAGTCAGTTGTTACTGCCACCAGTGAGTCAGTTGTTACTGCCACCAGTGAGTCAGTTGTTACTGCCACCAGTGAGTCAGTTGTTACTGCCACCAGTGAGTCAGTTGTTACTGCCACCAGTGAGTCAGTTGTTACTGCCACCAGTGAGTCAGTTGTTACTGCCACCAGTGAGTCAGTTGTTACTGCCACCAGTGAGTCAGTTGTTACTGCCACCAGTGAGTCAGTTGTTATACTAATCCTGAGCACAAAGGAGGGAAACCAATTTTAAAATCTTTGATGTAATCTATTTGGGATCAAACCTGCAACCTCCTGCACCCAATACAAATGCTCTGCCACTACACCACCCAGTCTAGTTTCAGAGACATAATACCAAACCTGCTTTATGTTTTGTGTGCAGGTTCATAGGACAAGCAAGCGATCTTTCGCAAAGATTCGAGTCAATATCAATAAACTTACATTTTCCAGATCACAGAGGTTATTATTCCCCACGGAGAACACTTGTAGTTCGGTGAGAACCTCCATATTTTCTATCCTGGATATCCTGTTGTTGTAGAGACTCAAATCTTGTAGCTTTGTCAGTTTATCAAGCCCTTCTATCATTTCTATGTTGTTGAAAGAGAGATCTAAAAAAAAAACGTGATTTATATCGGTGATGATGGTTTCGAAAATAGCATGGATCAGAAAACAAAGTATCATACATGTGCAATTTCTCCTTTTGTCACAATGTTTTCAACTCTTTTCAATAATTAAACTTTCCCTTATACATTTTGCCTAGATGTTTTTAAAGTCATCGGATTCAGAGTTTGTGTACATTGGAAAAGGTTAAAGTAGAAAATATTAACTTCCACAATCAAAACCGATCAAATGACTCTATCAAATGAGAGAATCAAATATAACAATAATGTAGTTATACTTAAAATGTGCAATTTCTCTATTTCTTTCATTGATTTATACTCAAGGGAAAGCTTAGATTTCAAACTCTCTACATATTATTCTTTCCTTTAGTTCATTCAAAACAGTTTTATCTAAAAAACTGACTAGTAATAATATTAATACCATACCTAGCCAGACGAGGTTCACCAGTTCATCAAGGCCCTTGATCTTTTCAATGATGTTGTTATCTAGTTGTAGCTTGGTCAAAGTCGTAAAACCCCATAAATTATCAATTTCCAAGATGTCTGAAACATATCAATCAGTAACACTTATTTACACAATTCTCTTGTGACATACAAAATGGTGATCTGTTGCTATAACCTTGTTACACTTGCAAGGAGAAATTGCTTGTTTTGAGCAATTTTTCCTTTTGCCACAATGTTTTCAAAATTTATCTGCTGCAGAGGTGCCAATAAGCATCTGAATGTGGGAATGGGTTAATCATGATAGGACAATGTCTGCAGTAAATAATACAGAAAAGATTCCTTCACTAAAATTCAAGACTTCAAGAACTGAAATATGTATCATGTTCAGGCTCATTTTTTTTTAGAACTGAACTACTTGCATACTGGTAAAATGCAAGATGAAATAACAAGTTTGGAAGTAAAGAATTTGTTACCAGTGAACATTCATAAAGTTAAAAAAACCTAATTGTTTCATCATTTAGCAAATGGAATAAAACTGTACTTGCAAAGATATTTAGTAAGCATTAAGTCAAAGTCAAACCCTGCAAGACACTGGAGACTTGAATAAGCAAATCACAAGACAGAACAGAAGGGCATTTTATACATGCTTGTACAATATAATTGATTTTACCAGGAAATAAAACTTACTTTTGAATTCAAGTCGAAGATCCGTGACATCACCAAAGTCCATGCCCTCAGCTTTTGCTATTTTTCTGCTTCATCTTTTGACCTTGTTCTTCAACAGCCCTTTGTAGCATATCCTCGTCAATGACGGAGGGCTCTACTGTGTCATATAGGCGACTCATCTTTAGAGTTCTATTTTGTTATTTTCCTGTTAAAAGCAGAATGAGTTGGAAAGTGGTTCTACAGACAAGTGAATTCTTATACCTTCTTTCTAATGAGCAAACTTTGGTATAAAAGTATCAGAAGATTCATCCGGTGTACCTCAAGGTTTAGTCCCTGGTCTGATCTTGTTCCAGGTATACATTTACAATGTACCCAATATCATCATCTCACAAGTACCATTATTTGCAGATGACACAGTTGTTTATCTGACAATAGCAGACAAACAGACAGACAGTGCTGTACTCAAGATAGACATCAACAATCTGCAAGATTGGTCACTGAATGGGACATGAGCTTTAATCCCTCCAAGTGAAAATTAGACAAATTACTAGGTCAAAAGGCCTATTCTTCTAGCTACTCTCTACATGGACAGGTGCTTGCAACAGTCAGTAGTGCTCAATATCTTGGAGTGGACCTATCAGGCAAATTTGATTTTGAAATGAGAAAGAGAGAGAGAGAGAGAGAGAGAGAGAGAGAGAGAGAGAGAGAGAGAGAGAGAGGAGAGAGAGAGAGAGAGAGAGATGAGAGAGAGAGATGAGAGAGAGAGAGAGAGAGAAGGGGAGGGGAGGGGAGAGAGAGAGAGATGCTCCTAATTGAAGAATTTAAAAAGACCAGTTCAGTCCAGTCCAAATTCAATTCTCCGAAGCACTGGTTGTCCGATAATAGGGCTATTTATACTTTTAAAAAGCAAAACATGTCAATAGTTTACGCAACACATTCAAATGACGTATGCATCACTTATTATTTACTCCGTTGTATATAGCTAGTGTTATAAATTCAAACCTGTAATTATATGATAATCCACTGGAGTCGTTTTTTGCGTTTATAGTAAATTTCAGTAAAATGCTAAAAATGTTCCATCCGGATGCTGTTGCTTTGGCAATGTAAACTTCCGGTTTGACCGGAGCGGCTATTTAATTAATTTCAAAATAAGAATAAATATTTGATGTATAAAATGTATTATAGATGCATCCATTTAATTACTTTGAAATGTTTTTACATTGGTTGGTATTTTTTTAGGACTGAAACATATTTCATTTATATTATTCCAGGAAGCTTCTGAAAATCTAAAAATAGAAACAGGTACCTGTTACGTCATATATGAGGGGAAAATGGCTGCCCTCTTTGGACACGGTAATCCACTTTCAACCCCGGTTGGACAACTTATAGGTACTGTGCTTATTTTCATTTGAACTAAATTAATGAATTAATGTTTTCAATATAAATTCTCAAGATGGCATTATTGATAACTGCAACTCGATGGTTTTTGAAGTTGGACCGATGCTTGTCATTTGCATAGACATCAAAACAAAAACAAGGAATTTTCAATTTGTCAGAGTCACAAGATCTGACCAAAATAGAATATTGCGCAGCATCCAGGTTTTAAAGACAGGACCTGGATGTCACATGTCTATTGCTGCATAACAGCTGTATCCATGACCGAAAATATTTGAAATCTTATACCAATTTTGTATCATGACATTCATTGTGTGATGATTATTGACCATCATTGATGCCCAACCCACTTACTGATATTTACCTAACCCCCTTATTTTAATGTATTGGGAACAGGGACCAAATATTTGGAAGTAAAACTCAGTGCAACAGAAACGCTTTTCATCTTAATTGAGTATTACCTGATGCACCCAAAAGTAATTTAGTATTTAAAAAAAGCAATTGAGTATTTCAAAATGTACAGTGGACTCGACAGTTCCGGGTCAGTAACCAAATGATCGAATATTGTCTCTTTGAAAAGAAAGTTGAGAGAAACAAAACTACATAAAATGTTAAACAAATACTTCCTCCCCACGATGATATAATTCAACAATTATACAAATTTGTTAAAATGTTTCTTTAGTGTCTGCAATTGCAAGCTGTAAATTTGACAGTTTCGGGTCAAACTTGCCATTTCCGGGTCACGTGACAAATGTTTATTTCTGTTATCAGGGGTAACCTCAAACAGCTGTTTTTTAATAACAAGATATTCCTTTAACATTTTTATTAAATAATATGAAAAAATAGAACTAAAATATATCACTTGCAATTACCTATTGCCGCGAAAAACAGAACAGTGATGGGGCTAAATTTACAGTACACACTTTCATGCACGAAAACTGATGAATTTTTCAACCAACTAATAAGTCATATTTGACAAAAAATGTAAATTTTAATAACAAATTTTTAACATTGATTTATCACTATTAGCTTTAAATTATTCTTAAAAAGTTTCCAAAATAGTTTTACTAATAAATTGATAATTTTGAGAAATTCCTTTTGGCTGACCCGAAAGTGTCGTATGTGAACTAGGTCAAATTTATCCGCTAGTTTGGCATAAACAACTTCAACAGGTCAATAAAAGATATATATCTTGTTCAGTAGTTAATAACCTATATATGTATGTGCAATACATAACTGTATTACTGAAATTATGGCTACAATCAGCAATTTACGCTGTGACAGGTAAATAAAAATATTGAGATTTTGCTTTCGCGGGCATCGATGCAGTCATGTGTTTCGAGATTACGACATCCGTTCTTGAAATGAAAACGTCCTAAATTGAAGTGAAACTAGCCAAGCTAATGGGAAATATGACTTGATAATCAAATTGTCAAAATACTGTATCATTCTCGAATACTAAACATTTTTTTCCAAATTTGACCCGAATTGTCGATGACCCGGAACTGTCGAGTTCACTGTATTGCCCCCAATTAATGTAGTAATTATAATTGAATATTTCAACATCTCTTTCATGATTTTTTGATTTTCACAATTCCATCTGGTGTTATAGATACATTCTTTCCTACAGACAACAAGTGTAAGAAATAAATGCTTTCCTAAATGCTTTCCTACAGACAACAAGCGTAAGAAATAAATGCTTTCCTACAGACAACAAGTGTTATAGATTTATAAATGCTTTCCAACAGACAACAAGTGTAATAACTAAATGCTTTCCTACAGACAACAAGTGTTATAGATTTATAAATGCTTTCCTACAGACAACAAGTGTAATAAATTGCTTTCCTACAGTCAACAAGTGTAATAGATAAATGCTTTCCTACAGACAACAAGTCTTTAGAGATTTATAAATGCTTTCCTACAGACACCAAGTTTAGTAAATAAATGCTTTCCTACAGACAACAAGCGCAATAGATAAATGCTTTCCTACAGACAACAAGTGTAATAAATAAATGCTTTCCTACAGACAACAAGTGTTATAGATTTATAAATGCTTTCCTACAGACAACAAGTGTATTAATAAATGAATGCTTTCCTACAGGACAACAAGTGTAATAAATAAATGCTTTCCTACAGACAACAAGTTTAGTAAATAAATGCTTTCCTACAGACAACAAGTGTAATAAATAAATGCTTAATTACAGACAAGTAATACATGAATGCTTTCCTACAGACAACAAGTTTAATAAATAAATGCTTACCTACAGACAACAAGCGTAATAAATAAATGCTTTCCTACAGACAACACATGTAATAAATAAATGCTTTCCTACAGACAACAAGCGTAATAGATAAATGCTTTCCTACAGACAACACATGTAATAAATAAATGCTTTCCTACAGACAAAAAAGTTTAATGAATAAATGCTTTCCTACAGACAACAAGCGTAATAAATAAATGCTTTCCTACAGACAACACATGTAATAGATAAATGCTTTCCTACAGACAACAAGCGTAATAAATAAATGCTTTCCTACAGACAACAAAGTGTTATAGATAAATGCTTTCCTACAGACAACAAGCGTAATAGATAAATGCTTTCCTACAAACAACAAGTGAATAGATAAATGCTTTCCTACAGACAACAGGTGTAATAGATAAATGCTTTCCTACAGACAACAAGTTTAATAAATAAATGCTTACCTACAGACAACAAGCGTAATAAATAAATGCTTTCCTACAGACAACACATGTAATAAATAAATGCTTTCCTACAGACAACAAGCGTAATAGATAAATGCTTTCCTACAGACAACACATGTAATAAATAAATGCTTTCCTACAGACAACAAGTTTAATGAATAAATGCTTTCCTACAGACAACAAGCTTAATAAATAAATGCTTTCCTACAGACAACAAGCGTAATAGATAAATGCTTTCCTACAGACAACAAGCGTAATAAATAAATGCTTTCCTACAGACAACAAAGTGTTATAGATAAATGCTTTCCTACAGACAACAAGCGTAATAGATAAATGCTTTCCTACAAACAACAAGTGAATAGATAAATGCTTTCCTACAGACAACACATGTAATAAATAAATGCTTTCCTACAGACAACAACGTGTTATAGATAAATGCTTTCCTGCAGACAACAAGCATAATAGATGAATGCTTTCCTACAGACAACAAAGTGTTATAGATAAATGCTTTCCTGCAGACAACAAGCATAATAGATAATGCTTTCCTGCAGACAACAAGCGTAATAGATAAATGATTTCCTACAGACAACAAGCGTAATAGATAAATGCTTTCCTACAGACAACAAGCGTTATAAATAAATGCTTTCCTACAGACAACAAGTGTAATACATGAAACAGAATGCTTTCCTTCAAACAACAAATCTGCAGCAGACATTTTTGACAGGGTGTAAACAATATGCTCATGTTTATGAACATCTCCTGTATTTGTCACAATGTGTTTTATAAAGTTCTCTGAGCACTGCATTGCCCTCTTTGAAAATCTGGGGTAAAAAAATTAAACTCTGGGGTACAGATGAGATATGATTGACTTCTTTTGACTTTTCATCATGTCCTTCTCCCCATTGAATATGCCTGCAGCAGTCTTTTTTCAAAGAATTTGGATAAAACATTTATGGGAAAAAACACAGTAAATGTTCAAATAAAGATTATCAAAGTAGGCAAAAGTATGGAATATTTCTCCATTTTCAACACTGTTATAAATCAAAATTAGTCTACTGTAGATAATTGCATATTTATGCTGGAAATATTTAATTTGGTACAATTTGTACCTTTTCTTTTGCAACATATCTCACTTCAGTCTGGCTTATAAATCAAAATTAGTCTACTGTAGATAATTGCATATTTATGCTGGAAATATTTAATTTGGTACAATTTGTACCTTTTCTTTTGCAACATATCTCACTTCAGTCTGGCTTGCCCACTCTGCCATGAACAATTCTTTATCTTTAGAGCTAAACTCTACATTTAAACATTGTTTTCAACATGTGAAGCTTTTTTCTAGAAATTATTTCATTGTGCTGTTTACTTTCTAGTTAAACCGACGTTCACAGATTACTTTACTTACTAATAACATTTACTTCACTTTGAAATTCATTGTACAACGTATTTGCTAGTTTAAAAATAGCTCACTTCATCTATGACTTTTTTGATGATGTGACGTTATTGATCATATGACCAGTACAACCCTAGCTTCAGTCAGCTATTTACTCAAAATACGAAATTTTCTTGAAAAAGAAGAAAGTTGTCAATACTGATTGAATTGAGTTTTGTTTTGGACATAAATATATATGATATGCAGGTCTTGAATAATGACAGAATTGAGTATTTTGAAATTTTAATGAGTTATGTTACACACTGTTTTGAAATTAATTGCATATTTGACAATTTTTGACGAGTTTTTACGCAAATAAGCAGCTTATCTGCTGCACTGGTTAATAACTAGTAAATTGTTGAAAGCAATGCAAAACACACTATGCATTGTTGAAATCAGAATATAACACCATGTGCGAAGATATATATATATATATATTTAAAACTGTTGCCATGTGCGAAGATATATATATATATATTTAAAACTGTTGACAGCATATTAAAAAAGATTGACCAGATACATCTACATGTAATAAACTAATGACATTAATGATATAACTTTAACCCTTTCCCACATATAGATGCTTTTTGACGCCTCTGCAGCAGACATCGTTTAAAAACAAAACAGGCAATTCTTCTTTTGCCACAATGTTTTCAACTCTTTTTAGTAGTTTTTGCCTAGCTTTTTAGATAGTCATCTGCTGCAGATTTGTTGTATGTGGGAAAGGGTTAAAACTGTTGGAAGCAAAGTAAAACACAATTTGGTTGTTACATAAAAATAGGATTGTTGAAAGCTGATTTCCCATCATTTTCAGTGATATAACTTTAAAACTGTTGAAAGAAGAGTGAAACACATTTGCTGTGCTATAAGTATAAAACTGTTTTAACAAAGTAAAACAACATTTGACGTGTCGAACACAGAGATGAAAGGAGGAGTCATTTACCCACCAAATGTTTTTTGAGAACAGTTTAAATACTCAATGTATCTTAAATGTCATCTTAATCAAGGATTATGTCAACCTTGTAATTGTTGTTTCAGAACGGGCTACAGATGGCAGTCAGTCCTCAGAAAATTGGGCTCTCTACCTGGAAGTTTGTGACTTAATTAGTGGAACAGATGAAGGGTGAGTCAGTTTTTGTTCATACATGTTGATAAAATGGGGAGTTTTCTGTATCCTGAAAGTAGTACACTATGATTTGAGACGGGAGATAACTGACAGTTGAAAACCTCACCTCCTTATCCCTTTCCCACATACAAGAAATCTGCAGCAGACAACTTTGAACATATTTTGTCAAAAATTGGAACATCTCTATAATTGTATGGATAACCAATGTGAATTCTGGCGTTATATGCAGGAGAGCAAATTCTTGTATTCTGATCATATCATATGGTTTGACAGATTGACCTCATTTTTTTTTGGCGGGCAACCATTATTTATTCTCTTTTATGTCTGTCTGTCCATGTTTATTGTTGTGTTTTTGGACTGGTGAAGTTGTAGAGCGTCCGCCTCAGGCGCAGGAGCTCAATCCTAGGCCGGGTCATACTAAAGACAAATCTCTTTAAAAAACCTATTATGATTGATGAAAAGAGTTATATAAGAAAGTGTCAATAGTGTTAGAATAAATGACAAATAAATTGAACTATACTTTATTATAACCAATATGCACAAGTCAGTTATATACATCAATCACTTATATGGCATCGAATGACTCTACAGTGGACTGGTAGTTACTGGTAGTTACTGGTACCTTACTGCAGCAACCAAGTTAGTCATATTGTCACAATTCTAGCTTATCTGTAAATTTACATTATTGATAACAAAAACAATTGGTTAACCCTTTCCCTCAATTACGACACGTTTGCAGCAGACGACTTTGAACATATTTAGTCAAAAAATAGAAAATCTCCATAATTAAATGGATAACCTATGATGACTAAAAGTGGAAAAAATTGTGGCAAAAGGAGAAATTGCTCGTTTTGAGCAATTTCTTCTTTGTCACTTTGTTTTCAAAACGCCGTCTGCTGCAGAGGCGTCAGAAAGCGTCTATATGAGGGAAAGAGTTAAATTATAGTAAGGTCCAATTTATTTGTTCTCTATTATAATTAAGATTACTTAACGCTTTCCCTCATACAACAAATCTGGAGCAGACGAATTTGAAATTATCAAATCCAATATATATAGAAAATCTTCAAAAATGAAAGTTTGATTATTGAATAGAGTTGAAATCTTTGTGGCAAATGGTGAAATTGCTCATCATGAGCAATTTCTCCTTTTGCCACTGATTTCAAAAGTTGTCTGCTGTAGAGTCATCAGAAAGCGTCTATATATTTGGAAAGGGTTAAGAAATGTCTGACCTATGAAGTTGTTTGCTACATTTCCTTTATATTTGTATAAAATATAATGTGAGCAATTAAAGGATAATCTTTTAAAGCCTTTGCCTTTTCCAAATATTGATTAGTTTATATCAATGTCAATTTGTTTTTACAGACCTAAAGATGGAATTAAAGCCTTTAAAAAAAGGTTGAATCAAAATATCGGGAAAAATCACACAGCAATTTTGTACACTTTAACGGTAGGTTCTTTAATTTGTCTTCAATTTGCCAACAAATTCCTTAATCATTCGCCAGATTTGAGAGTCATCTGCTTTGGAAAAAAGTTATTCAAAATTTGACATTATTACATTTTATGTAAAACAGTAAAGCATTGAAACCAATATTTGCAAAACAAGAAATTTACCGACAATGTGTTAAAAAGAAGTTTGCATAAGAAGTAACGGTAGTATCCTTTCATATTTGTTTTGCCATGACAATAGAGAGAGGGTGGAAGAAAAATCTTCTCCTGAAATTTCATACCTTAGTTTTTGAATGTTTCTAAAGAATGCAGATTGTATGACCTTTACTAAATTGTTGTAAACCTTAGGCAAAACTGTGTTAAATCTGGATGAATGAAAGCATAATAATATTAATTTTTAAATACAGTTGAAAACTTTGTAGATTAAATGCTCCTTCTTTTGCCACGATGTTTTCAAAAGTTCTATGCTGCAGATGTGTTAAAATATGTGTGCATCATGTAGGAAAGGGTTAATCTGTCATGATTTGTCAAAAACCAAGGTCATAGAATAGAGTTAGAATTTCCCTGTATTTGTTCCGGGCAGTCTTTGAAATCTTTGTCTTCAGATTCTACTTGTGTAGTTTATGATTGTGTCTCACGAATGTTTATATTTTGAAACTCTGCTGAAATTTTGTAATTATTCGTCAGTAATGTATGGCAATCTTTGAAATTTAATTTTCAAATAATGTTACTGGACTGTTCCTTGTGTTAACCCTTTCCCACATACAGCATATCCGCAGCAGGCGACTTTGAAAAATCTCCATATTATAAATGAAAGTTTAATTATTAAATAGAGTTGAAAACATTGTGGTAAAAGGAGAGATTGCTCAGATGTGTCAAAATGCATCTACAGATGGGAAAAGGGGGTCATCATTTCTCTGCAAAGTTGTATTACAATGTTGCATTTGATGCCGTTAACTTTGGTACATCACAGGAAAAGGAGAAATTGTTCATACTAGGTCTATTCTGACATACATTTATTGCATTTTCCTCCCTTTGTTTAACAACAACAACAATAGCTTTATAGTCAGTTGTGTTTTTCAACAGAAAAAATATTGTTTCATTTATTTGTACTAGTGTTTAGAGACATGTGTGAAGAATTGTGGGCGCAGATTTCATACACATGTGGCAAATAAAGATTTTCTGAATGATATGGTGAAAGTGATCGGACCAAAATATGACCCTCCACAAGCTGTACAGGAGAAGGTTCTTAGTTTAATACAGGTAACTTAGTCTGTCTACCATTTCTTACATAAAATCATTCTGCAGCAGACAATTTTGAAAACAACTAGATACTATATCAACTAGATATAACAAAAAAAAAAAATCTATAATTTTCTAAATAAAATGAAATTGAAATTTTTAATAAAGAAGTAAACATTGTGACAAAATGAAAAAAAAAATCTCATAATGTTCTCAAAAGCTGTCTGCTGCAGATGCATTTAAATGTGTCTGCAGTAGGGAAAGAATGAACACCATTTTCAACAGTATTTTACCTACATTAAGGCATTTCCATGACTACAGAGGACTAAAAATATCTAGGCAAATATAAAAAAGCTTTGAAAATGAAGATACATTGAATGAAAAGAATAAAAACATTGTAACAAAAGGAAAAAGGAGTAACTTTTCCTTAGATGTTTCATTTTGTATCTGTACTGTGTATCCTTACAAAGACATGATCAAACTATGGCTCATTACTGAATAAAAGCGCACAGAATGGAAAGGTTATATATACTCATGGTGATCATGCACCATTCCCATGAAGATCTGGATATGCTTGTGTAACAATGCAGTTTAATAGACGCTTTCTGACGCCTCTGCAGCAGACAACTTTTTGAAAACATAGTGACAAAAGAAGATTTGCTCAAAACGAGCAATTTCTCCTTTTGCCACAATGTTTTCCACTTTTAGTCATAGGTTATCCATTCAATTATAGAGATTTTCTATTTTTTTACAAAATATTTTCAAAGTCGTCTGCTGCAGAATTGTTGTATGAGGGAAAGGGTTAATCAGTATTTACATGTACTAACTACTGGCTCACTGCTTGTATTCTCCAACCATTTGTAATATTCATTAAACCGCCGACATGATGGAGTGCCATTGGACAAGGCACATTTCCTAGCCTAGTACTGTTTGGTTAACCTAGGGATCACGAAGAAGTGAATTGTTGCTGTGATGTAACATAAATAATGTAAAATGGTATAACAAAATAAAAAAAGTTAACTCAAATTCCCTTTGTCAAATCATCTGGTTTTGCCAATTAAAACTCAGTTTTACTTGTTTTTAATTTCAATAATTTAAGTCTGATTGGAAATCTTTGTTGTTTGTTTATAAGCAAAGAGCATCTTAAACCTAAGCAATTGTTTTGGGGTTTCATCTCAGAGCTATAGATAAGGGGAAATTTGTACGTTCTAAAATCCTTATTTTACCCGCTAACCCTATATTGTGGGTACTCAAAAGAATCGTCTCGTTGAGTTGATTCTTTTGAGTACCCACATCATAGGGTTTGGTTGGATGAAATGAGAGATTTTGTGGGTAAAAGATCTGTATACTCTGCATTATCTGGACCTCTGCATCTTGAACTTCTCTACTAGCAAATATGAGGTGCAAATCAAATCTTGTGATATATATTTACTGTGTTTACAGTGAATAGGTTACGGAAAAACATAAGTGAATGATATGGCACCAATGGTTCTCTTGTTGTTTGATAGTACTGTATACTGTATACAATGTTTGATAGTACTGTACTTTACTTATACAATGCTTGTTATTTGATAGTACATGTACTGTACTTTTATAATATTTTTTTTTTTTCCAGACTTGGGCTGATGCATTTCGGGGATCACCTGACCTCAAAGATTTGGAGAAAGTTTATCAGGATCTGAAATCGAAGGGAATAGAGTTCCCGATGACGGATTTAGACACACTAGCACCAATTCATACACCTGCAAGGGTAAATATCCAATGACAAGCTCTTATAATTTGAGCCATGCTTTATGAAAACCAAGTTTAGGGCTTTTGCCATATTTAACTGGCTCTGCACTGTTTGATGATTAGCCCTTTTCCTCATAGTCATACGGACGCAATTAGATGCCTCTGCAGCAGACTACTTTTGAAGCCATTTTGACATTTCTCCTTTTGTTGCAGTGTGTTCAAAATGTGTCTGCTACAGTTGGGAATGAGTTCAAATCAATGTTTTCAACTCTATTCAATTATCATACTTTCATTTACAGAGAATATTCATATTTTTGTCGAAATGTTCTCAAAGTTATGTGCTGGAGATGTGTCCTATCATCAGTAAGTGGAAAAGGGTCAGGGCGTCCAAGCAGATTGACCTGGCTCTACACTGTTCTATGGTTAGGATTAGTCAAAGAAATTTTCAAGAGACCTCTGATAAAACATGTCCATTGATTTGGATGGGTAGTCAAAGTTTGATCACACTTGTGATGAATATACTAAGGTTGGTTTTCCTTGAGTAAAGCTCAATTATTCATGTTTCTCATATATTGCTGTAGATTTTTAGGTTTCATTTTTAGTGAGAAGATTTGGCACAGTTAGATTGCGAAATATAATATATATAAATATATATGCTCTTGATATATTCTTCACACATGAATGACTTGGGAAAGCTTTTTAGTTAATATGATATGTTTAGAGTTATTTGCTTTGAAAACATTAAGGGATGAATATTTGATACATTTGAGAGTAATTCAATTTGAGAAATAGACTGAAAAAGGGGCCAAAGGAGACAGGACATGCTTCTAAGCTGACTTAACTTCTCCTAAGACCTTGACGTTTGACCTCACGGGAAATATAATCCTGTATTGCCTATATCGTCTGCACTGTTACCATTAGAAACGTAATTTGATCTTTGGAATAATTATGCAGGCATTATATATATATATGAGCATATGCTATTGCTGTCAATTTTAACCCTTTCGCACATAAAGATGCGTTTGAAAACATTGGGGCAAAAGAAGAAATAGATTATACAGTTTTATATTAAAGAAATTTTACATATCCTCCTTCCCCCAAAAAGGTGACTTTAAATTAAAGTCATCAAATACAGTTGGCTGCACATTTGTTATTTTTGGAAAAGGGTTAATATCTGGCTTTCATGACATAATGCTGTCTCCTAAAAGCCTTTGAACACCTCCTTTGATGGGGGACTTTCGATTGTCTAAAAATATTTTCCTTGTTAGCGGTGATATGCTGCCTCATAAGCTGTAAGTATTATTTTTAGAGTGTTGGTACAGCTAGTTTTGAGTTTTGAAAATGTTGTGCAAACAAGTGCTGCTAGTTCTATTTTATGTCTTTGCCATGCTGATTTGAGAAACTTTCAAAAAAGGAAGAGCTAAGCAAAATGCTTCCAAACTGTCTTGATAAATCTAAGACAACAATGTTTGCAGTTGATTAAGTTTTTTCCTAGCAGGGAATCTACTTGGATAAACAAAACTCAACTCTATACTGTTTGAATGAGATAAAACTGATAGGGATCAACACTTAAGGACAACACGACTATCTATCAATCAGCCAATTTCCTTTTCATTATTTTGTGCAATTTGCCTTTTCCCATGATGATTTCAAAAGTTGCAAAGGTGTCTCAAGTTTTCTGTTAAAGGGAAGTTGTTAAGTTTTTAATTTCATTCGACAGCTTTCATTTTGTCATTTTCTGGGCACTGTTAATGGTACTATAATTATTTCACTTTCACAGCTTTAAGCATTGTTGTTCATTATGCAATTTTTAGCTTGTCAAAAGTCGTGCTATTGTGATACTCTTGTCTCCGTCGTCTGGGTATTCACAAAACTTTAACCTTACCTCATTAATCAAATCAGATTGACATTTCAAGTGAAACTTGGTACACATGTTCCTAGGAACTATATGCATATCTATACCAAGTCACATGACTCAGGAATGCCTCTTATTTACTTAGAAAAACGGAGGGAGTGTTGGCAATCGCTCTGTTGATCTTGTAATTATTATCCTATGCTCATTTTCAGAGTTAGATAAGGGGCATGTTGCATACATGTTCTAATATCCTTATTTGACAATTCAAACGCTATGTTGTGGGTACTCAATGAGATGATTATTTTGAGAACCCACATCATAAGGTTTTGTTCGATAATAAGAAACAAGTTGTGCGGAAATGAGCTGTAAGCATGCACTCGGGTGTCCAATCCAGGAGGGGGGATAGTGCTAATTCTCAAACTATGTTTTGAATATTCCCCCCCTAAATGTGTATGGAAGGGGGGAGGGGGGGGGACTCTTTTCATAGACAAAAATGAAAAATGCCCGAGTCCATAAAATCAATTTTCCGATAAAATTCCCCTCCTTGTTTTCCAATTTCTAGATTGGACATTGGCCCTTATCTTGACCTCTGCTCATTTCTTTCTTCAGACACATGGATCAGACCCACCAGAACCCATAAGGGCTCCGAGAGGGAGCACAACAAATAGATCTGTAAGTTAACTTAAATAGTTTCTTAATTAACCCTTTGATTAACCGTGGAAGACAGTGGTGCAGAGGTAGAGCGTCGGCCTCTCGTATCAAAGGTCCCTGGTTCGAGTCCCGTGATGAGCGGGTCCTGACTTTGGGATTTTTCCACACAAACGGCGCGAGTACTGGTTAAGGTGGAATCATACCTTTGAAATAACGTCGTTTTTGACGTCAAAATGTACGTTTTTGCGACAATGACAGTGTTGTTAAAGAAATCACCATTACTTCCTCATTTCAATTTGGATTCGGATAAAATGAACTTTAAACTGAAGAGAATACAATAACCTGTGTGATAGTATCAATTCCATACATCTGTCATGACAATTAACGTAACATAAGGCGACTTAAAATAGAAATTTCGCTAGAATATTTTAACAGTAATTTGATTATTTCTAGTTTATTTAAAATTCGCCCGAGAGATTTTTTTTAAAATAAAATAAAAAATAGAACACCTATTCATCTACCATTTGACAAACTTTCAAGCAAATCTATCGTGTCGATTTTTAATAAATCACAATGTCGTTAAACCTCTTGTGTGCGTCGTAACGTTCACTGCGGAATTAAACATTGAGACGCATCCAGGGTAATTAAAATGAATATCTTATTTTTTCCTTATAATTATCAATTTCATTCTAAATTTAAGTTATCTCCTAAAGAATAATGGTTGGTAGTATATATGTGTTTCTATTTAAAAAATTAAAGTAATTGTGGTCGTAAATAATTTAGCAAAAAACTACAAAATGATATTTGGATTTGTCATATGTATAAACTGACTCGTTTACTTTCCTGTTCAACTGTTGTTCTATATATGAAATATAATTATCACACATATTATATGTCACCCTTGGTTTTTTGTATCGGATTTGAGATAACAGTATACAAATGTTGTTTTCAATATGCAATTTTGAGAATTTCGAAGTCTATACCTGTCATGCAAAGCTTTCTTGGTATTCTATCCGTGATAATGTTGTTGTTGTTTGCGGCAAGTTTTTGATTTAAATTGTGTTTACACAGCTGCACAGTTATGTGTTATTAAAGGAATGACCATTACTATCTCATCTTATATTAACATAGATTTGAAGCGAATGATATAAACTCCGTCATGATATATAGTTCACAATTTTTCCTTAAATAATTTTAAAGCAAAACTTGGTTTATTTAACGAACTCGCTGACTAATAATACAGTTATTACATTACGTCTAATTTACTAACAAAACTATGGTGGCATACTTCTGCCACCACATAACCACTTAATTGTCACGTTATTTAACTAGTTAGTCACTTAATTATCATGATAAATATCTGATTAACGCGTTAATTTGTATGTTAACAGATACATATGTCAACACAAAAAAGTCTATGTTACTGCCCACTACTGCCAACAGATACCTACATAATGCCATTTTAGACATATTTTAAGTGGTTAATGCGTTATGTAACTAGTTAATCAGATAAGTTTCGTGATATTTATGTGGTTAACTAGTTATTGAGATAAGTATCGCGATAATTAAGTGGTTAACTAGTTACGTAACTAGTTAGTCAGATAAGTTTCGCGATAAGTATGTGGTTAACTAGTTACGTAACTAGTTAATCAGATAAGTATCACGATAATTATGTGGTTAACTAATTACGTAATTATCACGATACTTATCTGACTAACTAGTAACGTAACTAGTTAACCACATAATTATCACGATACTTATCTGATTAACTAGTTAACTACATACTTATCGCGAAACTTATCTGATTAACTAGTTACGTAACTAGTTAACGACATAATTATCATGATACTTATCTCACTAACTAGTTAACTACATAAGTATCACGATACTTATCTGACTAACTAGTTACATAACTAGTTAACCACATAATATCGTGATAATTATGTGGTTAACTAGTTACGTAATTATCACGATACTTATCTGACTAACTAGTTACGTAACTAGTTAACCACATAATTATCACGATACTTATCTGATTAACTAGTTACGTAACTAGTTAACCACATAATATCGTGATAATTATGTGGTTAACTAGTTACGTAATTATCACGATACTTATCTGACTAACTAGTTACGTAACTAGTTAACCACATAATTATCACGATACTTATATGATTAACTAGTTACGTAACTAGTTAACTACATACTTATCGCGAAACTTATCTGACTAACTAGTTACGTAACTAGTTAACGACATAATTATCATGATACTTATCTCACTAACTAGTTAACTACATAATTATCACGATACTTATCTGACTAACTAGTTACAAAACACGTTAGTCACTTAATATATATCAAAAATGGCATTATGTAGGTATATGTTGGCAGTAGTGGGCAGTAACATATACTTTTTAGTGTTAACATAACTATCTGTTACCATAAAAAATAACGCGTTAATCAGATATTTATCATGATAATTAAGTGACTAACTAGTTAAATAACGTAATAATTAAGTGGTTATGTGGTGGCAGAAGTATGCCACCATACAAAACAAATGCCCTAGATATTTCTTTTAAAAGAAATCATTATAATTCAGAACACCATTTCTTCTCCAATTTACTCAAATTTGTTGGAAATATATCGGGCGGACTTTTAGTAAAAGGCTATGCCTTAATACTGCTGACGTGCGCGGGTACGCGCGTTCTGGATCTGAAAATGTAACACAGCCATCAACCCCTTCTTCTATCTTTATTTTTTAATCCATGTGTCCCCGTTATTTAGTAACTACCGGTACTTCGTTTTGTCTTGAGAATTGTTTTTTACCCTTAACCCCAATTTAAAGACAAACTATCGGGTTGATTTTAAGTAAATCACAATGCCATAAAACCGTAGAAGATCACACTTTTGGTCACATGTTCGTACCTAATTACTGGTGTTGTCAACACACTTCCAATTATAAAACAAAATGTATCATTACCCGGATATACGCTGTCTACAATTTACAGACACCTGTGCAATGACATTGGAGACTCACTACATAGTGCAGACAACGATGTGATGGCACTCCACGGAATATGTATGTAGACAATAATAGTGGGTTATTTACCCAAACTATACAGAGAAATATTGTCAATAAACATCTGTATTCAAACAGCTCTAAGTTGAATTGAACTGCGGAGCTCTGTGAATACAATCAAGTCGAAACTTTCATAAAATCGTGTACATAAGGTTTTCCAAAGG
Source organism: Serripes groenlandicus (assembly GCA_031761405.1). NCBI lineage: Eukaryota > Metazoa > Mollusca > Bivalvia > Cardiida > Cardiidae > Serripes > Serripes groenlandicus. Next base: position 12,272,823 of record JASEVX010000004.1, read on the forward strand.
GAAGAAAGTCAAATAGTTCTTCTTGATGTGTTATCATATAAAGTGTTTCCTTAAATAACAAAAGCATGATCGCGGATAGAATAGATAGAAAGCTTTGAATGACAGTTATAATCGTTGAAGTGCTGAAACATGCTTTGTGCCTGATAAAGAGAAACGCATTCTGTATTTACTGTTATCTGAAGATACATTACAAAATACCTAGAGTGACAAATAGGAAAGTAATAATAAAATTTATTAACAAAGTCAATTTCTTCCATGATAATTCTGACGATGCTTTTGTTCGAAGAATTTCGTATCAGCAATGTTGGGTTATGTAAAATCACGAAACTTCATGTTATATCGAATTACTATTTGATGTTCCCGTATCAATTTGTGTATGTAAATGTATATATGTAAATGACGAATTACATGTATTCGAATAAGTGAAATACAATATATCTATAAGAACTGCAAGCGACAGTTTGAGACTAATACTAATACATGGAATGTGAAAAAATGATTTAACAGATAAACAACGAAGTAGACAAGACAGTTTATATAAAACATATTTAATATTAAAGGAGTATAATAGATACAGTTTACCACTTTTGTAAAAGAGTAAAATTGATTATTTTTATGAAAAATCGGGGAGTTCATTTTAATAACCCTTGGTACGTTTCAATTTAAATTCCGCAGTGTAAGGTTTGTCGCGTGACAGAGCTGTAACGTCATTGCAATTTACTAAAGATCTGCACGATATATTTTCTTGAAATTTTGGTAAATGGTAGACAAAAGGTAGTTCTAAATTATATAAGTTTTTAAAAAAAATCTCTCGGGCGAATTTTTAATAAATTTGAAATAACCAAATTACTGTTAAAATATTTTAGCGAAATTTTCATTTTTACTCCCCTTATGTTACGTTAATTGTCTTGTCAGTTGTATGGAAATTATATCACTACGCAGGTAATTTTATTCTCTTCAGGCTAGTGTTAACTCTTTCCAAATTCCACTTCAAACGAGAAAGCCATGGTGATTTCTTTAACAACACTGTCATTGTCGCAAAAACGTACATTTTGACGTCAAAAACGACGTTATTTCAAAGGTATGATTCCACCTTAAGTCTCCAGGAAGCAGACATCGAGAGTGATTAATCTAAGCCCAAGGCTTGTTTCGCAATCGATGTAAAATAAATAAGTTTAAACTAAACTAATTAACCCTTTCCCTCATATAGACACTTTCTGACGCCTTTGCAGCAGACGGTTTTGTTTGCTCAAAACAAGCAATTTCTCCTTTTGCAACAATGTTTTCCACTTTTAGTCATAGGTTATCCATTCAATTAAAGAGATTTCCCATTTTATGAAAAAATATGTTCAAAGTCGTCTGCTGCAGAATTGTTGTATGAGGGAAAGGGTTAAATTTAATTGGTTATTTCTTTTACTTGATGCGGTGATGCGGAAGAGTTTTGAAACAGAGATATTATTTTTACTTTCTTTCAAAATGTATTTTAATTTATTAACCCTTTCTCACATACAACCACCAATCTGCAGCAGACGAATTTCAAAAACATTTATGCAAAAATATTGAAAATCTCTGTAAGTCATAGTGTAATTATTGAATAGTGTTGAATATATTTTGACAATAGGAGAAATTGCTAAAAAGGGGCATTTTCTCTTTTTAACACAATGCTTTTAAAAAGACGGATGCTGCAGATCCAACTGTGCAGGTTGATCTCAAAATGACACTGTTATAAATGCCTTATGGTAAACCCTTTCCTTCATACAACTCATCTGAAGCAGACGACTTTAAAAACATATAGGCACAATTATGGAAAATCTCTATAAATGAAAGTATAATTTTGAGTTGAAAACATTGTGGCAAAAAGCAAAATAATTTTAAGAGTCATCTGCTGCAGATGTTTCACATTGTGTCTACAACTGGGAAAGGGTAAATTGTCCTTTTCCAGAAACAGCAAATCTGCAGCAGAGTTTTGAGTGCACCTTATGTAAAATCATTATGAATGAAAGTATAATAATGGAATAGAACTTTAAATAAATTGTGGCAAAAGGTGTCATTGCTCATTATGAGCAATTTCTCTTTTTGCCAATTTTTTTTGAAAAGTTATCTGCTGGGACACATTAAATTGCTATTACATTTGGAAAAGGGTAAAACATAATTTATTTTGCAGCAAGTCAAAGTTGAAGAATTAAAAAGTAGTTCTTTGTAGACTGAACCATTTCCCCCATGCAACAAATCTGCAGCAGAATACTTTATAAATATCTAGGGATAATCTCAATTAATACCAGAATAAAACTATAATGCTAAAAATGAAAATCTCTGTAAGTCATAGTGTAATTATTGAATAGTGTTGAATATATTTTGACAATAGGAGAAATTGCTAAAAAGGGGCATTTTCTCTTTTTAACACAATGCTTTTAAAAAGACGGATGCTGCAGATCCAACTGTGCAGGTTGATCTCAAAATGACACTGTTATAAATGCCTTATGGTAAACCCTTTCCTTCATACAACTCATCTGAAGCAGACGACTTTAAAAACATATAGGCACAATTATGGAAAATCTCTATAAATGAAAGTATAATTTTGAGTTGAAAACATTGTGGCAAAAGGTGTCATTGCTCATTATGAGCAATTTCTCTTTTTGCCAATTTTTTTTGAAAAGTTATCTGCTGGGACACATTAAATTGCTATTACATTTGGAAAAGGGTAAAACATAATTTATTTTGCAGCAAGTCAAAGTTGAAGAATTAAAAAGTAGTTCTTTGTAGACTGAACCATTTCCCCCATGCAACAAATCTGCAGCAGAATACTTTATAAATATCTAGGGATAATCTCAATTAATACCAGAATAAAACTATAATGCTACTATATCTTTGTATTATAAAGTTGTTACATTTTGAAATGTTTGGCACAATTTTGTCAGAAGAATGTAAAACCTTTTGAGAATAACAGAAATTGTTTATTTTGAGAAAATTCCACAAATGTTTTTTTTTTTTTTTACTAATTTACTAAGTCTGCTGCAGAGGCATCAGATGTCTTCCTTAATTGAAAAGGTTAAATACACTTATTATGAAATGCAGGATGCAATTTGGGAACATTTTTGTGTCACCTGCGTAGCATGGTAGGCACTTAGGGATTACTTTCTTTTTGGCCGGCGTCTGTCTGTCGTCACACTTTTCGTCACGTTTTCAAATAACTTTTTTTCTACTCAAAGGATTACATTGAAACTTCTGACAAATGTTTATATCAATGTGTGTGATTTGTTCACAAAAGGGGGATAATCCAAATATTTTTATATCGGAGTTATTGCCCCTTTTCTGTCAAAAATTAAAATTTTCAAATTACTTTTTTTCTACTCAAAGGATTGGATTGAAACTTCTGACAAATGTTTATATCAATCTTTGTGATGGGTTGACAAAAGGGGGATAATCCAAATATTTTTATATTCGAGTTATTGCCCCTTTTCTGTCAAAAATTAAAAATTTCTGACAAGGCCCCTGCAGGTGACACACATGCTCCGGGGAGCACTCCATTCTAGTTTTAAACCCTACCTCACATACAGTCACTTTCTGACACCTCTGCAGCAGACGACTTTTGAAAACATTGTTCAAAAATGAAGAAATTGCTCATGATGATGAGCAATTTCTCTATATGCCACAATGTTTTCAACTCTATTTAATTATTATACTTCCTTTATAGAGATTTTGCATTTTTTGCGGGAATGTTTTCAAAGTGTTCTGCTGCAGATTTGTTGTATGAGGGAAAGGGTAAGCGTAGAAAGTGCCCATAATATTTTACACAAAACTGTTTAGGTTTGCTTTACCCTTTTCCCACACACAACAACTTTGTGTCATTTGCAGCAGAGACATTAATGGTCATCTCTATGAGGGAAAAGGTCAATTTAACTGCGGGTGTAAAACTTAAAATTGTCAAGGATTATTTTTTTCGAATGTTTGAAACTCGGTCAATCTGTCAAATTTAACAATGAAGAGGCACCACACCCCACATAATCAAAAAGTTTTCAATATTTTTGTTTAACCCTTTCCCACAAATAACAATTCTGCAGCAGACGACTTTGAAAACATATTGGTAAAAACATGAAAAAATCTCCATTAATAAGGGTTTATTATTCAAAAGAGTTGAAAACATTGTGGCAAATGGAGAAATTGCTCGTATTTGAGCAATTTCACCTTTGTCACAATGTTTTCAAAAGGTTAAAGTAAGTGGGATACCAAGGTGGTTCACAAGTGTTCTTATACAATTGTCTTTTTGGTGGGGAATTTCAGTTTTATGATTACAATGTAATACAAATATCTTATCTTATGTTATAACATCATCATGCAGTTTATTATGTAATACAATATCTTATCTTATGTTATAACATCTTCACACAGTTTATTATGTAATACAAATATCTTATCTTATGTTATAACATCTTCACACAGTTTATTATGTAATACAAATATCTTATCTTATGTTATAACATCTTCACACAGTTTATTATGTAATACAAATATCTTATCTTATGTTATAACATCTTCATACAGTTTATTATGTAATACAAATATCTTATCTTATGTTATAAAATCTTCACACAGTCGGCTTATATAGTGGAGGATGAGGATGAGGAGGCAAACGTTGCCATGGTGATTTGAACCCATTCCCAACTGCAGCAGACACATTTTGAACACACTGCAACAAAAGGAGAAATTGCTCAGAACGAGCAATATCTCCTTTAGCCGCAATGTTTTTCAACTTTATTCATTAATTAAACCAAAATGTTTAAAACGACGTCTGCTGCAGATTTGTTGTATGTGGAAAAGTGTTAATACTGTTGACCGTTATGATTGTGACCTTTATATATTGTCTTTTAAAAGAAAGAAGGACCAGGATTTTGTTGTAGTTGCTGTTTAATTGTTTAGCTGATGCAAAAAATGTTTAACTTGTTTGGCTGCTTTTAAAAAAAAAGGGAAGAAAAACTGCAACATCTAGAATAATTTTGACAGACAGTTGAAATCATTTTAATGATTTTCTACTTTTTCCACATTTTTTGCCCAAAGTCATCTTCTGCAAAGGCATGAAATGTTGTTTGTATCGAGGGGAGGGGTTTAAATTATTGATATCCAACGAGGTCATCACTCTAGCGATATTTTTTCTGATCAGATTTTTATAACACAGACATGTTCACTAGCATTGCATCTTGTACAAGTTTGTGTTTCACTGACCGTGGTCAACGGTCAAGGCCAGAGTGACTATAATATGTCTTTACGAAAAGTTGTTCTAGAGACTTAATCTTATCCGATTGTTTTGAAGCTTAATACACATGTTCACCATTCTTGTACAAATTAGCATTTCTCTGAATTAGGTCAAAGGTTAAGGTCACAATGACTATTACAAGTTTGTACTAAATGATGTCATCACTCTTGCGACTTTATATCTTATCTGATTGTAATGAAACTGTACACACTGAACACACATTTTCACAAACATCACCTCATATATGAGTGTGTTTCACCAACCTATGTCAAAGGTCATTGTCACAGTGACTAAAATCTTTATTTCTTATCTGAGTGTTATGAAACTCAACACTCATGTTCACCAACAACGCATCTTGTATGAATCTGCAATTCACCGACCTTGGTTAAAGGTGATGGTCACAGTGACTATTATAACAACATCATGGCTCTATTAACTTTATTTCTTATCCGATTGTTATGAAACTTTAATCATATATTCACAAGCCTTGACTCTTGTACAAAGGCACTTTCCTTAAACCTTGGTCAAAGGAAAGGTCAAGGACACTATGCCTATAAAACATTTGTTTAAAACAATGTCATGGCTCTAGCACTTTCATTTAATTTAGGTCAAAGTTCAAGGTCACAATGCCTTTTAATACATTTGTTAAAAACAATATCATCGCTCTAGCACTTTCATTTGTGAATGGAATTTCTTCATATTCCTTACACAGGTTCAGTGTCAAGAGAACTTGAAGAACTTCACATTTTACTGAGCTAGGTCAAAGGTCATGGTTACTGTGACTTTAATATGTTTGTATTAAATGACATCATCGCTCTAGCACTTTCATTTGTGGAAGGAATTCCTTCTTATTCCATATGCAGGTTCAGTTTCAAGAGAGTTTGGACAGTTTTGAGTTTTACCAACCTAGGTCAAAGGTCAAGGTCACAGTAATTATAATATGTCCTTATGTAATGACTATATTGCTCTAGCACTCATTTGTGGACGGAATTCCTAGATTATTCATACACTGGTTTGTTTTACTTCATACATTAGTTTAATTGTCAAGTGAGCTTGGACAGGTTCCTGTTTCACTGACCTAGGTCAAGGTCACAGTGACTATTATATAACTGTATGAAATGACACTGCGAGGGGATTTTTAGCTCTACTGGCCAAAGGCCAGAAGGGCTTATGTCGTGGCGATTTGTCCGTCGTGCGTGCGTCCGTAAACAATTTCTTGTTAACACGATACAGTCTTCACTTTTGATTGTATCTAAACTAAACTTATACAGTAGTTAGATATCCATGAGAGCTCGGTTCCTTTCGAAAACCAGCCAGATCCGCCCATGCATGACTGGATTATGGCCCTTGAAATGGTCAAAATTGCTATAAAAGAGCTTGTTAACACAATACAGTCTTCTTTTTTGATTGTATCTCAACCAAACTTATACAGTAGTTAGATATCCATAAGAGCTCGGTTCCTTTCGAAAACCAGCCAGATCCGCCCATGCATGACTGGATTATGGCCCTTGAAATGGTCAAATTTGCTATAAAAGAGCTTGTTAACACGATAGTCTTCACTTTTGATTGTATCTCAACCAAACTTATACAGTAGTTAGATATCCATGAGAGCTCGGTTCCTTTCGAAAACAAGCCAGATCCGCCCATGCATGACTGGATTATGGCCCTTGAAATGGTCAAAATGGCTATAAAAGAGCTTGTTAACACGATACAGTCTTCACTTTTGATTGTATCTCAACCAAACTTATACAGTAGTTAGATATCCATGAGAGCTCAGTTCCTTTCGTAAACCAGCCAGATCCGCCCATGCAAGACTGGATTATGGCCCTTGAAATTGTCCAAATTGCTATAATTGAGCATGTGAACACAATAGAGGATCCATTTACTATCTGATCTTCACCAAACTTAGATAGTAGTTAAATATTGATGAGAGCTTGGTTCCTTTTGAAAATCAGCCAGATCCGCCCATGCAAGACTGGATTATGGCCCATGAAATTGTAAAAATTGCTATAATACAGCTTGTGAACACAAAAGAGCCTCCATTTACTATCCGATCTTCACCATACATACATGCTCTGGATTGAAAATGACCAAAGAACCATACCAGTAGAGCATAGGCCCTCATGGGCCTCTTGTTATTGTCTGCGATGCCCTTCTTAAACAAAGGAATTATAACCCTTAAAAGTTGTCTGCTGCAGGTTTATTGTACTTTGGGTTATCAACTCCTTAATCCTGTCTCACTTGCAGGAACATTTACAGCAGTTGACGTATGCAATAATGTATTCTACTTTATTTTGAAATTGTAGTTAAAATTAAGTCAAGACTTCCCATATTTCTTCCAAGAGGTTTATCTAAGTTCAGGTTTGGTTGATATTTTGGGATAGGGTTTAGAAACGTTGTGGCCACTTAAAGAATGTGCAAAATGTGAATAGATCTGACTACATGTATTTGTTTGTTTTCTTATGGCATTGTTTATGTTGTGGTTATTCTGTGAGTCTGTTTGTCCTACAAATCTTTTATTACATGGAGTGGATTGATGTAGGTCCTTGTTGGTTGTATATTTCCTTAATCCTTTCCCACTTGTCGACGCTTTCTGATACCTCATCCCATTTGCGGCACTACGGTCATGGTGGAGTGCCCTTGGGCAAGGCACATTTTCTAGCCTAGTACTGGTTTGTTTACCCAGGGATCATGAATAAGTGAACTGTCACCGTGATATAACTGAAATAATGTTGAAAGCGGCGTAAATCCCCAATAAATAAATAAATTCTGACACCTCTGCAGCATAAATCTTTCTTTGCAGCAATTTTTCCTTTTGTCACAATGTTTCAATTTTTTTCAGTAATTATACCTTCATTTATAGAGAATTTACATATTTTTCTTAGATGTTTTCAAAGTCGTCTGCTGCAGATTTATTGTATGTTGGAAAGGGTTATCCCATTTACCTCCTATGATAATTTAAGAGCCAAATGGTTTAAGAATATCTTTTTTTTAAGTTTTACCATTATATGGGAAATATGCTGTTGTTGTTGTTATGTTGATCTGTCCTTCTGTCTTACTGTTTGTCTCCTTCTTGTCTGATCCATGATTTGTGTAAAGTATATCAGCCATATCTATCCATTAATGAATAAGATCCGCCCTCATTTTATGAGGATCATGACTGAACTAGAAATATTGATTAACTCTTATCCATTTATAGACACATTTTGACACATAAGCGGTAGGCGACTTTTGAAAACGGTGTGACAAAAAGATAAATTGCTCATTATGAGTAATTTCTCCTTTTGCCACAATGTTTTCAACACTTTTCAGCAAGACTTAGTGCACTGTTATTTTTATTGTCTACAAGTTTTCAATGTCGTTTGCTGCAGATTTATTGTATTTGGGAAAGGGGGGGTTAAATGAAGAACAACAGTGAAAACCATGATTGTGCTCCATGATTAATCAGACTGATCATGATCTCATAGCTTGCAACGGGCCGATGGTCTGTTTTCCAACATCTTGTAACAGTAAATCCTGTTTTAAATAGTTTTTGGACAATGGGCATTTGTGTGTTTGTTTGTTTTCCACATAGACATATTTGAAAACATTGCGGGAAAGTGAAATTGCTCAAAATTTGCAGTTTCTCCTTTCTACTATGTATCAAAATGATATTTTCAATATTGAACCTGCTATAAAATATCTCTGTCATCAGGTGTTTTCCCAGCTGATGACTAATACAATGTCATATCATATAAGTGGGCATAAAATGTTAACCCTTTCCCACATACAACCAATCTGCAGCAGACGACTTTAAAACTAAACATTGGAATATCTCTGTAAATGAAAATTTAACTGATGCAAGTAGTTTAAAACATTGTTGCAAAAGGAGAAATTGCTCATCATGACATCATGAGCAATTTCTCCTTTTGTCATAGTGTTTTCAAAAGTCGTCTGATGCAGAGTTGTCAGAAAGCGTCTGTATGTGGGAAAGGGTTAATATCATATCCTGAAATGCGATATTATCTAGTCTCGTTCGTTTTTATTGGTTAGTCAGAACACTTTTTCTTAACCCTTACCCCACTTACACATGCATTTTGACACATCTACGGCAGACGACTTTCAAAAACATAATTTTCGCTTCCCTTTTGCCATAATGTTTTCGACATTTCCAAGTATGGTTTCATTTCTGTATTAAACTTATACTTTTTCCTGTCACTTTTTCCCGTCACATTGTTTCATTTTAACTTACCTGAGTACAAAGTGCTCCAGGTGAGATATTGTAATCACCATGTTTCCGGCATCTGTCGCTATTTAATGTGAGTCATCAACAATTTCTTTAAAAAGCACTTCTCTTTTAACCACTGGGTCTATATTGATGAAACTTGAAACTCATGTTCACCAACACCGCCTCTTGTACAAGTTTACCTTTCACTGACTTAGGTCAGAGATCAAGGTCACGGTAGCTATCAAAAGTCTGTAAAAAGCGATGTCATTGCTTTAGCAACTTTTTTATCTGATTTTGATGAAATTTGACACACATGTTCACCAAAATTGCCTCTTGTACAAGGTTGCGTCTCACTGACCTAGGTCAAGATCACAGTAGCTATTAAAAGTGGGAAAAAAAGCGATGTCATTGCTCTAGCAACTTTATTTTTTATCTGATTTTGATCAAATTTGACACACATGTTCACCAACATCGCCTCTTGTACAAGTTTGCTTTTCACAGACCTAGGTTGACAGTCAAGGTCATAGTACCTATAAAAAGTCTAGCGATGGTGTTGCTCTAACAACTTTATTATTAATCAGATTGTTATGAAACTAAATCTTTGCCTCTTGTTTGCGTTTCACTGACCTGGGTTAAAGGTCAAGGTTACAATGACTATTATACTTCTGTACGAAATGGTGTCATCGCTCTAGTGACTTTGTTTCTCATCAGATTGGGATAAAGCTTGACATACATATTCACCAACTTCGCCTCTTGTATGAGTTCGGGTTTCACTGACCTATATCAATGGTCAAGGTCGCAGTGGCTATTAAAAGTCCAAAAAAATTGCGTCATGGCTGTAGCAACTTTATTTCTTATCTGATTGTTATGAAAAGTAACACACATGTTCACCAGCACCCTCTATTGTATGAGTTCACATTTCACTATTCTAGTGTAAAGGTCAAGGTCACAACAACTAATATAAGTTGTATCAAATGACATCATCACTTTGGCGACTTTATTTCTTATTTGATTAATATGAAGCTAAAATCATATGTTTACAATTATCTCTTCTTGTACAAGTTTGCATTCCACCCACCTAGGTCAAAGTTCAAGCTCATAGTGACTATAATACATTTGTATAAGACAACATCATTGCTCTAGTACTTTTATTTGTGGACGGAATTCCTTCATATTCAATACATGTGTTAAGAGAGTTTGGAGGGGTTCACGTTTAGCCAAGCTATGTCAAAGTTCAAAGGTCAAGGTCACATTAACTAACACATTTTGTGTCTGTATGAAACAACTGCATCACTCTAGCACTTTCATTTCAAAACAGAATTCCTCCGTACCTCATACACTGGTTTATTGTAAAGTGAGCTTGGACGTCCTGTGACTTTAATACATCTGTATGAAAAAACACAGTGAGGGTATTTGTATCATTGGAGATGCTCTTGTTCTACTATGACATTTCTATTGTTGACGGTTTTCGTGACATGTGGACTATTTACATATTAGATATCCCTATGCTGTGGGGTGCCATCCACTTCCTTAGCCCTTTTCCCACATACATCAAATCTGCTGCATTGATAATATTGATTCAAAAATATGGAAATTTTCAATAAATGAAATAATAATGATCGAGTAAAATTGGATACAATGTTGCAAAGGGTTAAATTGCGCATTATGATCAATTTCTCCTTTTATCACAATCTTTTAAAAAGTTCTCTGCTGTACAGGCGTCTGTTTGTAGAAAAAAGTTAACTTGTCTTCAAACAATGGCCATTCTTGTTTATTTATTTATTTCCTTGTTTCAGACGGTTCGATCCCCTGGTCAAGTTATCCAGCCAGCACAGGGATACCCCCCACCTCAAGCTGTGATACCCGCCCGGGGGCCCTCCAGTATGCCCCTTGCACCCTCACAAGAGCAGCTAGCCAAATTAAAAGGTGAACTGGACGTTGTACAGGGCAATGTCAGGGTCATGAGTGAAATGTTGACAGAGCTCTCACCAAGTAGTGTAGATTCCTCAGACCTCGAGTTGTTACAGGTAGGGATGTTTTATTTATATATTATTCGATGATATTTACCTGATCCTGAGGTTTTGTACAAGTATGTCAATTATCCCTTTCCAACATGCAATAGTTCTGCAGCAGACACTTTTGTCACCATGGTTAAAAATCTATTTAAATGAAATTGTAATTAATGAATAGAGTGGAAATCATTGTGGCAATGTTTTTAAAAGTCATCTACCGTAAATGGTAATAAAATGTGTATGCAGGTGGAAAGGTTTTAAAATTGATAATGTGATCAGTATATGCTTACAAATTTCATAAACCAAGGGAACAACAGGTTGATGTATTGCTTAACATATGAGCAGGAGATCAGGGTTCGATCCCTTGTTGGTTCATAGCAAAGACTGTATACATAAATAGTAGTAGTGACTTTTCCTTGGTACTCAAGGCTGGCATTATTGTTCTGGTATCATGATAAACTATGATGGATATACTGTTGCAAATGGTGTAAAATAAAAAGTCCATGATATATTTATAATTGATGTCATTTTCAGGAATTAAATAGAACTAACAGACAGATGCAGCAAAGAATTGTTGAATTATTAGATTCCGCGCCCAGTGAGGAAGTCACAAGTAAGATAGGTTTAAACTCTTTCCTTGATGATATGTTTAGAAATCAGACAATACTGTCGTATTTGGTAATTGAAATTCTTATTTTAACCAAGCTAAATACATTTTGGGAAATAAAGAATTAAGAGCAGTGTCTCAAGTTGTCCAAATCAGTCAAAGAGGTAAGTAAATCTTGGTGTTGGTGGTGTATTTATGAGCTCTAATATAAAAGCATTCACAGTATGTAAGTGTGCCTTGTATATTTTTTATATGCCCCCAGAGTTGAAGATGTTTGGGCCTGTTGGAGATAAATCATTTAGACATATGTATTCCTTGTGACAATGTCCTTTTTGGTTATACCAGGTTTAGCTCACCTTTGCACATGTTCAAGGTGAGCTATTGTGATCAAATTTTGTCCAGCGTCCGTCGTGCATCGTCAACAATTGCCTTGTTAACACTCTTCAGGCTACATTTTACATCTAATCTTCATTCATTTCCATCAAATCTTGGACAAGTTCGAATAAGGGCCATATGAGGTCAAAAACTAGGTCACTAGGTCAAATTGAAGGGAAATCTTGTTAACACTCTGGAGGCCACATTTTCAACTTGAGCAAGTTGAAACTTTATCAGAATGTTTGTCTTGATGATATGTAAGCCAAGTTCGAACATAGTCTAAAAAGTAGGTCACTTGGTAAAATTGAAGGAAAATCTTGTTAACACTGTAGAAGCCGCAGGAAAATATTGCATTTTTACTTTGACCAGGTTGAAACTTTTCAGAATGTTTTTCTTGATGATTTCTAGTCCATGTTCGAATATGGGTCATATCAGGTAAAAAAAAATAGGTCACTAGGACAAATGAAGGAAAATCTTGTTAACACTCTGGAGGTTGCATTTTGAATCTTTGTCAGAATAATTGTCTTGATGTGTTTTGCATTAGAAATCACATTGCATAATTAAGGTTTTTGTTTTTCATTCTGTTACAGGATAGTTATGTGATACTCTTGTCAAATTGCAGTGTATTTGGTATAATATTAAATGAAATATTGATACTTATGTACATATGGGCGTTGGAAGTTTTGTCTAGTATATATAATAAACTTTGTTTTCTGTGACGTCATAATATAATGTGAGGATGTAAAACAGTATTAAAACACCTTTTAAGTAAATGAACTCTATTAAGGCATGTAATGAATATAGGCATTAGAATGTAGGCTGAGATGGTTTAATAATAAAGGAAAAATTGGCTATATTTTCAGATGAGCTTCTGCGTGTAAATGATGATTTAAACAACGTGTTTTTACGCTATGAAAGATTTGAAAGGTACAGAACGGGACAAAACAGGACAAAGTCAGGAACCAGAAGAAAACAGGGAACCTGTCTCAGAACCTCCCTCTTCTGCAACCTTGGCCCCTCCATCTTATAATGAAAGTGTGAGTATTCCGTTTGTTTAACCCTTACCCACATATAGAGATACTTTTACTTCTCTGCAGCAGACATCTTTAGGAAAAATGTTTTCAATTCTGTTTGATGAGTATACTTCAATTTATTGAAAATTTATGTTATTTTGTCATCTGCTGCAGATTTGTTGTATGTGGGAAAAGGTTGAGGTCATCTAATTAAAATAATTAATTAGTTGTTGTTTAACTTTGGTATTAACCCTTTCCCTCATATAGACACTTTTTGACGCCTCTGCAGCAGACGGCGTTTTGAAAACATAGTGACAAAAGAAGAAATTGCTTAAAACGAGCAATTTCTCCTTTTGCCACAATGCTTTCCACTTTTTGTCATAGGTTATCCATTCAATTATAGAGATTTTCTATTTTTTGACAAAATATGTTCAAAGTCGTCTGCTGCAGAATTGTCGTATGAGGGAAAGGGTTAATGAACCTTTGGCATCGTCTACATCATCACAAAACTTTAACCTTAACTTATACTTCAAAAACTGTTCAACATTTTCAAATGAAACTTGGTACACATGTACCTAGGATTAATATGCATGTCTTTACCAAGTCACATAACTCTTGCTTAAATAATAATTCAGAAATGGCCCTTTTTCGACTTAGAAAACAGCAGACGAATCGCAAGTGTTGGTGTTCGCTTGCGGTGTCTTTGTTCTTAAATAAATGATTGTTTGCAGGTTCAACAGTCCAATTCTGGTGTGGCAAATTTAATAGATTTTTTGGGATTGTTCTTAAATAAATGATTGTTTGCAGGTTCAACAGACCAATTCTGGTGTGGCAAATTTGATAGATTTTGGGGAGGAATCCTCGACGGCCGGGGTCACGAATCAAATGGCACAAATGAGTAAGTATTGATTCAGTGTGCATATTTATCAAAAATTCTAAATATATTTTTTAAACAATACAATTTCAATATACTTTATTGCATAAAAACTACAAGTTTCGTAGTAAGTTTTAACAAAATCATGGTTTGTTAACCCTTTCCCTCTGTAGACGCTTTCTGACGCATCTGCAGCAGACGGCTTTTTGAAAACATAGTGACAAAAGAAGAAATTGCACAAAACGTGCAATTTCTTCTTTTGCCACAATGTTTTCCACTTTAAGTCATAGGTTATCCATTTGATTACAGAGATTTCTATATTTTTAGATCACCTAGAGCCAAAGGCTCAAGGTGAGCTATTCTGATCACTTTTTGTCCGTCTTACGTCGTCCGTCGTCGTCCGTCGTTAACATTTAGATCATCTCCTCCTTAACCACTTGACCAATTTCAACCAAACTTCACAGGAATGTTCCTTTGGTGAACCTCTTTAAAAATTGTTCAAAGATTTAAATTCCATCGAGAACTTTGGTTGCCGCGGCAACAGAAAAGGGGAAAATTGCCAAATCTTAAAAAATCTTCTTGTCCAAAAGTACTGGCCCGATTTAAAAATTATTTTGCACAAATGTTCCTTGGGGTACCCTCTACCAAGATTGTTCAAATATTTCCGATCCGTTGAAAAACATGGCCGCCAGCGGGCGGAGCTTATTTTCCTTATATGTGCATTGTTAAAACTTTAAAAATCTTCTTGTCCAGAAGTACTGGCCCGATTTGAAAATTATTTTGCACAAATGTACATTGGGGCACCCTTTACCAAGATTGTTCAAAAATTTCCGATCGGTTGAAAAACATGGCCGCCAGGGGGCGGAGCCTGTTTTCCTTATATGTGCATTGTTAAAATTTTAAAAATCTTCTTGACCAAAAGTACTGGCCCGATTTGAAAATTGTTTTGCACAAATGTTCCTTGGGGCACCCTTTACGAAGATTGTTCAAATATTTCCGATCTGTTGAAAAACATGGCCGCCAGGGCGTGGAACTTGTTTTCCTTATATGTGCATTGTTAAAACTTAAAAAATCTTCTTGTCCAAAAGTACTGGCCCGATTTGAAAATTATTTTCCACAAATGTTGATTGGGGCACCCTTTACCAAGATTGTACAAATATTTCCGATCGATTGAAAAACATGGCCGCCAGGGGGTGGAGCCTGTTTTCCTTATATGTGCATTGTTAAAATTTTAAAAATCTTCTTGTCAAAAAGTACTGGCCCAATTTGAAAATTATTTTGCACAAATGTTCCTTGGGGCACCCTTTACCAAGATTGTTCAAATATTCCCGATCCGTTGAAAAACATGGCCGCCAGGGCGCGGAGCTTGTTTTCCTTATACGTGCATTGTTAAAACTTAAAAAAACTTCTTGTCCAAAAGTACTGGCCCGATTTGAAAATTATTTTCCACAAATGTTCATTGGGGCACCCTTTACCTAGATTGTTCAAATATTTCCGATCGGTTGAAAAACATGGCCGCCAGGGGGCGGAGCCTGTTTTCCTTATATGTGCATTGTTAAAATTTTAAAAATCTTCTTGACCAAAAGTACTGGCCCGATTTGAAAATTATTTTGCACAAATGTTCCTTGGGGCACCCTTTACCAAGATTGTTCAAATATTTCCGATCCGTTGAAAAACATGGCCGCCAGGGGGCGAAGCTTGTTTTCCTTCTACGTGCATTGTTAAAACTTAAAAAATCTTCTTGTCCAAAAGTACTTGCCCGATTTGAAAATTATTTTCCACAAATGTTCATTGGGGCACCCTTTACCAAGATTGTTCAAATATTTCCGATCGGTTGAAAAACATGGCCGCCAGGGGGCGGAGCCTGTTTTCCTTATATGTGCATTGTTAAAATTTTAAAAATCTTCTTGACCAAAAGTACTGGCCCGATTTGAAAATTATTTTGCACAAATGTTCCTTGGGGCACCCTTTACCAAGATTGTTCAAATATTTCCGATCGGTTGAAAAACATGGCCGCCAGGAGGAGGAGCTTGGTTTTTTTTTGTTAAAATTTTAAAAATCTTCTTGTCCAAAAGTACTGGCCCAATTTGAAAATTATTTTGCACAAATGTTTCTTGGGGCACCCTTTACCAAGATTGTTCAAATATTTCCGATCGGTTGAAAAACATGGCCGCCAGGGTTGCTGCAGCATCAGAAAGGGGGCAAAATGTCCAAGCTTTAAAAGTTCTTGTCTGATATTAAGGAAATTGAATATAAATCCTACTTCAGTGATCCTCTACATTTAATTTGTTCAAGCTGTTTTGATTAGTTACAAAATCATAGCAACCTCGCGTCATCACAAAAGGGGTAAATTGAACTTTTAGCTACAAATGACAACTCCTACCATTCCACTTGACCAATTTCAATGTTACTTCACAGGAATGTTCCTTTGATGGTCCTCTTTCAAAATTGTTCAAATACTTGCATTCTGTGTAGAACCTTTGTTGCTGCAGCATCAGAAATTGAGAAAGCTCTTGTTAGATTTCAAGATAAAAATGGACTATTTCCACTCCTTGCAGTTTCATTTGAACTCCTGATCAAATTTTCACAGATATTTGCAGTTAAATATTTGCTTCTAATTAACTATCATTCAGGTGATCGATTTTAGGGCCATCTTGGCCCTCTTGTTACAAAATATGTTCAAAGTCGTCTGCTGCAGAATTGTCGTATGAGGGAAAGGGTTAAACTGTAATTTTAAGCCAATCAGAAATGCTGTTTCTTAATGAATTTAGAATTTGTTTTGAATATGGTATTTAAATGGCTTGTTGAATACGGGCTAGGACTCTTGGCTAACAAACTTATACTTTCAGTCTCTCATTGATACCATTATAGGATAGGCCGTGTTTTATCCCTTTTCCACTTGCAGACATATTTTGATGAACCGCAGCATACAGTTTTTTAAAACACTAGCAAAAGAAGAAATTGCTCATAAATGTTTTCAACTCTCTCCAATAATAACACATTCATTTATAGAAACATTCCCGGATGTTTTCAAAGGTATCTGCTGCAGATTTACTGTTTATGGGAAAGGATTAACCCTTGACTTGATAATCCAATTTTTCTTAACTATTATACACAACAAATATGTCAAGATAGGGAAGAGAGAAACAGAGTTAGTAGAATAAGAAATATTTATACTGAAGATAAAACCATGTGTTTTAAAAATTGCATTAAATTTTGACCCATTGAACATAAGGCTTTAAACCCTTTCCCACATACAACAAATCTGCAGCAGAGGACTTTGAAAACAATCATGTAAAATCAAGGGTAATCTCTATAAATGAAAGTATAATTACTGATAAAAGTTGAAAACATTGTGGCAAAAGGGAACAATTTCTCCTTTTGTCACAATGTTTTCAAAAGTCGTCTGCTGTAGATCAGTCAGAATGTGTCTGCAAGTGGAAAAGGGTTAATAAATGGCGTGTTCATTAATTTTGGCATCAGTAATCATATCAATATAATGATTGACAAAACATTGACCTTTGATGTAGTTGATAAAACCAAAACTTATTTTGTCTTTAGATGTAAATGGAGGTCAAAGTGCAGGTCAAAGTGTAGGTCAAACTGCAGGTCAAACGGCAGGTCAAACGGCAGGTCAAACGGCAGGTCAAACTGCAGGTCGTCCTGACGATGATTTTGATATGTTTGCTCAGTCCAGACAGTCCTTCGACCAGAGTAAAGATAATCTCAAGTAAGTTGGACTTAAGCTCTTTAGCTTTTACCCATAAAGTACTTTAACCCGTTCCCACATACAGCAAATCAGCAGTAGATGAATCTAGTCAAAAATGTGAATAATCTCAATAAATGAAGAGTTTAATTATTAAATAGAGTTTAAAACAATGTGGCTTAACTAACCCTTTCCCTCATATAGACGCTTTCTGACGCCTCCGCGGCAGATGGCTTTTTGAAAACATAATGACAAAAGAAGAAATTGCCCGTTCTTTGACACAATGTTTTCCACTTTTAGTCATAGGTTATCCATTCAATTATTGAGATTTTCTATTTTTTGACAAAATATGTTCAAAGTCGTCTGCTGCAGAATTGTCGTATCAGGGAAAGGGTTAAGGAGAAATTGCTTGTTTTGCAGCAATTTCTTCTGTTGTCACAATGTTTTCAAGTTTTCAAAGTTCATCTGCTGTGAAGGCATCAGAAAGGGCCTGTATGTGTGAGAGGGTAAACTTATGCTCTCTGCGCACATATCTCTGAGGTCAAGATAAGGACGAGTCTACCCTTTTCCACCTGCAGACGCTTTTTGACGCAATAGCAGCAGACAACTTTTGAAAACATTGTAGCCAAAGGTGAAATTGCTCATGATGATCAATTTCTCCGTTGGCCACAATGTTTTCAACTTTATTTAACAATTATTTTATGGAGATTTTCAGGTTTTTGTCACCATGTTTTCAAAGTTGTTCGCTGCAGATTTGTTTTATGTGGGAAAGGGTTAACTGTTTTTTTTCTTCAGCAAAAATATGACTGAAATACTGTTGAAAACTGCGTAAAACCCCAATAAAACAAATCTCCATAATACATCTCTTGTAATAAATTAAACCTTCAAAAGAATCTTTTCACAGAGATGATTCCTTAGAAAACAAATAATGACTTTGAACAAACCTGCTAAAATATAGAAAAATGTTGTGGCAAAAGGAGAAGCTGCTCGTTTTCAAAAGTCTTCTGCTGCAGAGGCATCAGAAAGTGTTTATATGTGGGAAAAAGGTTAATTGGCAGATAAGGAGTTAAGGACCTGCTACTTATCAAGAGTTCTGGATTTTCAGGCAGTAAACATCAAGCGTGATTACCATGCAATCACTCCAGAGCAACAAAAAAATAATTGCATTGAGTCTTTAGCCCTGATTTATATCTTTCCCTTCCCACCTGCAGACGCATTTTAACGCATCTTCAGCGGATGACTTTTGAAAACATTGTGGCAAAAGCATAAATTATAATTATAATTTAATTATAATTTCTCCTTTTGGCACAATGTTTTAAACTTTATTCAATAATTTTCCTTTCACATAAAGAAATTATCTATAAATGTTTTCAAATCGTCAGCTGCCGATTTGTTGAATGCTGGAAAGGTTTAACCCTTTCCCTCATACGGCAATTCTTCAGCAGAAGACGTTGAACGTATTTTGTCAAAACATAGAAAATCTCTATAATTGAATGGATAACCCATGACTAAAAGTGGAAAACATTGTGGCAAAAGAAGAAATTGCACGTTTTGTGCAATTTCTTCTTTTGTCACTATGTTTTCAAAAAGCTGTCTGCTGCAGAGGCGTCAGAAAGCGTCTATATGAGGGAAAGGGTTAATGAATTAGTTTGAAATATAAGAATATTCTTTTCATCTATAAGTGTTGAAATTCTTCCTCGCATACACTCATGCTCTATATTTATTTTATTAGTTCCGGGAATACCTATGTTAATGAGGACCAGTATAGGCAGGGTTTGGGAGAAGCTGTGAATGTGAAGTCTCAGCCTGACCAGGTATGTACTTAACCTTCTCTGGCATACAACGCATCTGCAGCTTTGAAAACATCTTGGCAAAAATATGGAAGATCTCTTTAACCCTTTCCATCATACGACAATTCTGAAGCAGATGACTTTGAACATATTTTGGCAAAAAATAGAAAATTTCTATAATTGAATGGATAACCTATGACTAAAGGAGGAAAACATTGTGGCAAATGAAGAAATTGCTCGTTTTGAGCAATTTCTTCTTTTGTCACTATGTTTTCAAAAAGGTGTCTGCTGCGGAGGCTTCAGAAAGCATCTATATGAGGGAAAGGGTTAAATCAAAGCCATAAACCAATAGGCTTAAAGCATTGTGGCAAAAGGGGATGATGCAATATCTTCTTATGCTACAATGTTTTCTTAAATTGTCTGCTGCAGATACAATAAAATGCATCTACCCTGATTATGGAAAAGGCCCACTGTATTATAACGATTTTTTTTCCCCAGGAATTGGCTGATTTTGTAATAGATAAACCATTTTTTAATTGTCAAAAAAGAAAAAAATGTCTAAAATGCTGAGCACTTTTGCTCCAAACTGCTATTTCAAATGTAACCCCCTCTGGAACTGAAGGAATATTCTTTGCGAAAACTCGATGGAGTTATTCTGTTGAGCATCTTTTCTCTAATTCCCTGAAGAGAAGGGACACATTGCTTCCCAAGTTATTAGAAGAAAGTTAAATTTTATGGTAATATAATTGATTTTTAACCTTTCCCACATGCAACAAATCTGCAGCAGATAACTTTAAAGTATTTTAGTAAAAAATATAGAAACTCTTTGAAAATGAAAAAACAATTATTGAATTAAATTGAAAACATTGTGACAAAGGGGGAAATTGCTCATTCTCCTTTTCCCACAATGTTTTTCAACACTCATGTGCTGCAGAGGCATCAGAAAGTGTCTGTATGTGGGAAAGGGTTAAATCAAAAGGATTTGATTGACTCTGACTTTTAGAGCCATTTTTATGAAGCCTGTTTCAAAACTGGTGTCTGACCAGGCTTTCTAATGATGGTTGGTCACATCAACACATTATCTTGATAAACCTAGAAATTGCTTTGGGCTCTTCCAAATACAAAGCTGGACAAGTCCATTTTAAAAATTCAGAATTGACAGGGTAAAGATGGTTTATATCTGAGTTTATTTATATTTTGTCAATTTAATTTACTGATAGAAATGACAGTTCACTTAGAAAACTCTGATATAAGTGAAATATTGTTGGAAGCAGTATAAAACACAATTTAAAACAAATTGATTTTTATACCCCCAGATACATAGTATATGGGGGCTATAGAGGAGTCACGCATGACGGTCGGTCCGTTGGTCTGAGGACATTTCTTGTGAACACTATTTCTCAGCAACCCTTGGTCAGAATTCAATATAACTTCACAAGAATGACCGATACCAAGCCTAGTTGTGCATATTGTCGGCTTGTTGCACTGGAATTATTTTTAAATGAGTTATGGCCCCTTGAATTTCTCATACATATGTATATTGTCAGGCAACAGCTGGGGCTATTAATCACCTTCAGTGATATTTCTAGTTGTAGTAGATACTTAAACATTGGGTTTTGCATGGGAAAAGGCTAAATATGCGTGCTTTTTCATATATGAGCATTGGCATAGGAAAATAGGCCTTCAGCGATTGGCTTCTTGTGTAGTCAAGATTATCTCATACATTCCAACAGTCTGATCAAAGTTTCAATTCACTGCAATGAAATTCTCACTGGATCAGAAAGTGTGTATGCACTCTCTGATCTGGAACTTTACTGTGTTCAAATGTTGGAAAGACTTTTATCATTTGAGTCGGTCCATGGGAAGAGATATAAGCTGGCTTTTTGTGAACTGTGCAGATACAGATCAACCTGTGCATCTGCAGTCTGAAATAGATCTCCACTGTTGACATGTATTTTACGTAAGTTTTTTGACACGTCTTGTCAACATGTGAAGATTCTGAGGAAATGGAATGGGTGACCGAAACCCTCCTGCTCTTAACCCTTTCCCTCATACAACCATTCTGCAGCAGACGACTTCGAACATATTTTGTCAACAAATAGAAAAACTCTATAATTAAATGGATAACCTATGACTAAAAGTGGAAAACATTCTTGCAAAAGGAGAAATTGCTCGTTTTGAGCAATTCCTTCTTTTGTCACTATGTTTTCAAAAAGCCGTCAGCTGCAGAGGCGTCAGAAAGCGTCTATATGAGGGAAAGGTTTAAATCCTTATTTGACCTCCAAAACCTATGTTGTGGGTACTTAAAAGAATTCTTTTGAGAACCCACAACATAGAGTTTTATGAGTGTTAAGAGAGATATCCTGGAAGACAGACCCGTTTAGTCCTCCTTATCTAGTCTTCTGACTTGTATATTCCCTCATGCACTGGCTCATATTATTATAATAAATCAGATTGTCAATAAGATTTCTGTTTCTATGTTGTTTGTATCAGGCCACTCCTGAAGAGGTGTTAAAGGTAATATGGTGTGGTGTGGCTTATCAGTTGTTTGTTTGTTTCTGTATCATGTTGTTACTCACTGTACAGTCTTATAAAAAAAAAAAGACACTTCACATTTTTAGTGCTTCTCATATTAATGTTAAATTATCATACAAGTTGTTTTGGATGGACATTTGTCTAGTATTTGCATGCAGATCAACATTGACCCTGTCAGTGACCTTGAGATAATAGTCAAGGTCACTGATGTTAGGCATTGTGTTCAATCTACTATTACGCCTAACAAGCATGCTATGCCATCCTATGACAGTTCTTGTATGTAAATTAATAGGCATACTGTATGATGTATAATTATTTTTCTCTAGAATGTAAACCTTTAGGGCTGTTCCAGGGAAAAATCTAAGGGGGATGAACGACCACCAATTTTAAGGGTACCACCTATCAAATTTTAATTATTTTTCGGGTACTAATTTTAATTTTGATTAAAAATTACCCCACCCCACCCACCAGATAAAAATAGCTCTTAGTTCCTTCCCCCTTAGACATTTTTTCCTGGAACAGCCCTTAGTAAATGTTATATTACTTGGCTATATTAACCTGATCCTGAAATGTTTACAAATATGATAAATTGTTATGGATGAACATAAAAAGCCTTTATGTTATATTAACCCTTTCCAACATACAACAAATCAGTAGCAGTCTACTTTGAAAACATCTTGGCAAAATTATATAAATGAAGATTTAATAACTTAAAAGAGTTGTGGCCAAAGTAGAAATTGCTTGTTTTGAGCCCATTTTGAGCAATTTCTCCTTTTGCCACAATCTTTTCAAAAGTCATCCCCTGCTTATGCGTCAGAAAGTGTCTGTATGTGGGAAAGGGTTTCACAAAGGACAGGATCAGGTCAATATTATAAAATAATACTTAGTTAAAAGAGGGATTGGGTTTCCTGTACTTTGTCTCTTTCAAGATATAAAACTTTCTTGATTTCTTTCTGTCAAGCTGTTATAATAAGGTGTTCCCGCATAGAACAAACTCTTTTAGGTAAACAATAACAAAATTGGGGGAAAAATGACATAGCTTTTTACATTAACATTAACCCTTTCCCTCATACGACAATTCTGCAGCAGACGACTTTGAATGTATTTTGTCAAAACATAAAAAATCTCCATAATTGAATGGATAACCTATGACAAAAAGTGGAAAACATTGTGGCAAAAGGAGAAATTCCACGTTTTGTGCAATTTCTTCGTTTGTCACTATGTTTTCCAAAAGCTGTCTGCTGCAGAGGCGTCAGAAAGCGTCTATATGAGGGAAAGGGTTAATTCTCACACAATGTTGGACTCTGTATTGTAAAACTGTTTGTATATTTTCACATATTCTTACGCACCTGCAGCTGACGACTTCGAAAGCATTAAGATGTTTATTATTATCACTAAAAAACTCACAGTTTATCCCTTTCCCACCTGCAGACGCAATAACAGCAGATGACTTTTGAAAACATTGTGGTCAAAGGTGAAATTGCTCATTTTTTCAACTTCATTTTTCAATTACGATATCTTTTATGGAGATTTTCCATGTTTTTGCATGATTGATTTCAAAGTCATCTGCTGCAGATTTGTTGTATGTGAGAAAGGGTTAAAACAGTGAGTTTGTCAGGTTATAATCCACTGAAAATCATGTTATATGTATTTAATTGCTACTGTATTTAATATGCTTATAATGGTTTTAGATGCAACCTGTAGATTCCTACCCCCTCCTCCCTGTAATGCAATATAAAGAGTTGTTTGCTCTGAAACACATTGTAGCATAATTAAATCTTTTGTAATACCAAGTTTAAAACATTTGAAAACAAGAGTTTATTGGATTTTTTAAGCAATTTCTTCTCCTTATAATTCATACCAAAGACTTCAAAATTGGTAGTAATATTTGCCCTCCTTGACATTTAACGTCTGAATGTCTGGTGTCGGGATAAATGGATCAGTAGTACTGGTAACTTACCCAGGAAATGCTGTGATATAACTGAAAAATTGTTGAAAGCTGCGTAAAACACCAAACAATCCATCAATCTTCTTTTCCCCCCATCAATGTTTTATAAAGTTATTTGCTGAAATTGCATTTTATAAAGTCCCATCTGTGGTAAGAGATTATTGAATCAGGTAAACCCTTTCCCTCATACGGCAATTCTGTAGCAGACGACTTAACATATTTTGTCAAAAAATAGAAATCTCCAGAATTGAATGGATAACCTATGACAAAAAGTGGAAAACATTGTGACAAAAGGAGAAATTGCACGTTTTGTGCAATTTCTTCTTTTGGCATTATGTTTTCAAAAAGCAGTCTGCTGCAGAGGCGTCAGAAACCGTCTGTATGAGGGAAAGGGTTAACCAACCTAACAACAGGGGATTACAATGTTTGAAATCAAAACCAATCATTCATGATAAGGATCCTTACCCACATACAGCAATTCTGAAACGGACACCTTCGATGACATCTAGACCAAAACATTGAATGTATCTATAATTGAAGGTATAGTTACCCAAAAAAAACCACATTGTGACATACGGCAAAAATGCTCAAATTTCTGCTAATGATGCATCAAAATGTAGGGAAAAGGTTATTAACCCTTTCCCACGATCAACACATCTGCTGCAGACGACTTTGAAAACATCTCAACAATAAATTGGAAAATCTCCCTTAATGTTGACATACTTATTGAATAGAGTTGAAAAAACATTGTGTCAAAAGAAGAAATTGCTCGTTTTGAGCAATTTCTCCTTTTGTTACAATGTTTTCAAAAGTCGTCTGCTGCAGAGGCGTCAGAAAGCGTCCATAAGTGGGAAATGGTTAAAACCTTCTACGACTAAATTAGCAAACAGTGCAGAGTCACATCAGACTGAGTGGATGTGCTGGCTGATCTGGTTCTACACTGGTCACAAACAGTTGAAACATTGATCTGATGCAGGTATGTAGCCCGATCTGCAACTTCACTGGATTTAAATGTGCTAAGGTTGATGTTTCTGTAGCATGGCAAATAAATGTTTTCTTAACCCCTTCCCAAATGCAGATACATTTTTAGACACTGCAGCCGGTGGCTTTTGGTAAAATTGTGGCAAAGAAGGAAGAGCTCATAATTAGCCATTTATCCTTTTGCCACAATGTTTTCAGCATTTTTCTATAATAACACTTTCATTTATTGAGATTTTCTTATTGCTTTTATTAAAGCCATCTGGTGCAGATTTATTATACATAGTAAAGGGTTTACACAAACAGAATATAGCTGTTTTGTAGTTGAGCCTTGTAAGCTGTTGCTAATCTTTGTTTTAATTAACATGTAACTTTCACTTATTTTTATTCTTGGTTTTGGATGATTTTCAGTTTACTAAGAGAACTAAAAAGGTCGGTGGTTTGGTTGCTTTACTTCCCCCCCACCCCGAAGCTTTTTTTGATTTTTCAACCCAGTATGCTTCACCTTAACCCTTTCCCAAATACAGGAAATCTGAAGCAGACGACTTTGAAAACAAATTTCTTCTTTTGACGCCATGTTTTCAAAAAGCCCTCTGCTGCAAAGGCGTCTGAAAGAGTCTAGTCTATATGAGGAAAAGGGTAAACCTATAAGAGCCTTTCTTCCCTGTTGTGTTTTTCCTTATTAGTAAGTAAACTATGTATACTTTAACCCTTTCCCACAAAGAACACATCAGCAGCTGACAACTCTGAAAGCTTCCTAGCAAAAATCGGGAAAATCTTAAATTATTGAAAAGAGTTGAAAACATTGTGGCAAAAGGAGAAATTGCTCGTTATGAGCAATTTCTCCTTTAGCCACAATGTTTTCAAAAGTTTGGAAAGGGGTAAAAAGCTAGAAAAACTATTTATATACATAACAGCCAGTTAGTTATCTTTGTGTACACAGAACAATGTTTCTTTAGCTAGGTCTGCGAAATGATCCCAACTCAACCTCCGATGTTGACAGGCCATTAAATATCATTGATCTATAGATTGATTGATTTATATTTATTTATTAATGTATTTAATAATTTGGTAGTTTATTTATGTGTTCATTCATTCAATAATTCATTCATCATAGTCCTTTAACATTAGGCTAATTTCTATCAAATGACACAGAAATGTTTCCCAAGAATTGCTGGAAGAATGTCATTATCTTCAATTTCTCGGAAGGCCATGCTTTTTACACTCTAGGCCATTGTTTGAAAATCTCTTGTTTTTGCTGCTGTTGCAAATTGACCTTTAACATATCTACACATCCTTATATATCTACTTGAAGGATAATTTCCTTGAAATAGTTTTTTTAGGCAATTATGCTTTCATTTGTCTTTATTTATAGCTATATTATTCGTAAGAGGTTTATTTCTGACTTGAGTGTCTGCATAACACTTATGTTACAATTATAATAGGTCACAGTATAGGTGGTACAATCATTCTTTTATGAACCCCCAGCGTGGCCTTACATTTACTCTGGCTTTTTCAAAACTCAATGTGGTTAATTTCATTCGTCTTCCACCAGTGGGCTAATAGTCTTAACCCCTTTCTCTCATACGACAATTCTGCAGCAGACGAGTTTGCACATATTTTGTCAAAACATAGAAAATCTCTTCAATTGGATGGATAACCTATGACTAAAAGTGGAAAACATTGTGTCAAAAGGAGAAATTGCTCGTTTTGAGTAATTTCTTCTTTTGTCACTATGTTTTCAAAAAGCCGTCTGCTGCAGAGGCGTCAGAAAGTCTTTCTTTTGTGAGGGAAAGGGTTAATTAATAGAAAAGCAGCCAGTTGCTAGAAAAAACTGTTGTGTGGAGTACTGGTGTGGGAAAGTCAGGAAACACATGAGTAGGTTAACTGGCCGCTACAATATGTCTGAACAATTCTATCAATCTATCTAACCAAGTCCCATAACTCTTGACTAGTAGTCACCATTTGATAATTGACAACACATTCAAAGCAATCCTCTGCTTGACTTATTTCCGTCTTTTGATACATATATACATGTATATATATATACAGAAATAAGCACAGTTGTGGGGCCTCTGTATTAAACCTCAGTGTGGGGTATTTCTTATATCATTTTGAAAGAATCACAAATATGTATATGAAAATGGAAAGAAGCAAAAAACACAGATATGCTTATTTATTTTGCAATATATATTATGTGTATTTGTTTATTAATTAACAGTGCAAGTGAAAACAATATATAACGTATATATATCATTTAACATGTGAATCATTTAACATGTTTCACGTCTATGAGAAATCTTCAGGAATGATACATATTCTTCAATTTTAATGCTTAAGTAACATAAAGAGATTTTTGTTGTTCCATCTGCATTGTCAATGTGACACACTTCACCTAATGGATAGGCGACACATGTGTCCCTTTGAACAGACTTGTATTCACAGTTAAATAATTTTCTCACATTTACAGTTGCTATTGTCGCACAATTATAAATCTTTTCCCACCTACAGCGTTTGATCCCTGGCCGGGTCATACCATAGACTTTAACAATGGTAGTAATGACGGTTATGGGGTTAGCATTACGTCTGACTTGCTGGTACTGGTAACTTACCCAGGAATAACTGAAACATTGTTGAAAGTGACGTTAACCATTTCCCTCATACGACAATTCTGCAGCAGACGACTTTGAACATATTTTGTCAAATAATGGAAAATCTCTATAATTGAATGGATAACCTATGACAAAAAGTGGAAAACATTGTGGCAAAAGGAGAAATTGCACGTTTTGTGCAATTTCTTCTTTTGTCACTATGTTTTCAAAAAGCCGTCTGCTGCAGAGGCATCAGAAAGCGTCTATATGAGGGAAAGGGTTAAACACCATACAATCAATTTTCCACCTACAGGCACATCTTGAAGCGTCTGCAGCAGAAGACTTGAAAACATTGCAGCAAAAGGAGAAATTGCTTATAATGAACAATTTCTCCATTTTGTCACAATGTTTTCATCTGTATTCAATAACTGCTTTCATTTATACTGCTGCAAAACTGCTGTAGGTGGGAAAGGGTTATTGCTATTGGTACATGTGTTGTTGCTGTTGTAGATTGTCATGGTTACTGTTGGTATAGTTACAGGATAAGGAAACCGATTACGATGAGATGGAGAAGTGGTTGGAGCAGCATGAACAGGAACAGGCTCAGGGTGACGAGCCAGTCTCCAGCACAGGTAGGTCACAACAGGAACCTTTAGGCATCTAGATGGAGGGTGGAGAGTGCTGAAGTGCATGCCAAACCCATTACCTAAATACTAGTGGTTTTCACTGTGTAATTTTTTTTTTCCAAAGCAAGACAAATCTGTTCCTGATTTTGATGTAAATGACATGTTAGAATATGTTCATCATGAGTCTTTCCAACTATGTTTTCAAACTTTATCTGACACGTTTTTACATATCTGCAGCAGACAATATTTGAGAATTACAATTGCCATGTTTTCAACTGTATTCAATAATTATATAAGTTATAGGGATTTTCCATATTTTTGCCAAGATGTTTGCAAAGTTGTCAGTTGCAGATTCATTATTGTGTCTTGGGTTAAGCAATAAAATATATATTGTGAGTAATCAAATGAAATATCTTGACGAGACTAATATTAAGTGCCCACAAAGTTTTCAACTCCATTTACTAAATATTCTTTCATTTAGAGACTTTTTGTGTCACCTGCGTAGCATGGTAGGCACTTTGGAATTACTCTTTTTAGCTCGACTTTTGAAAAAAAAGAGAGCTATCGTCATGACCCTGGCGTCGTCGTCGGCGTTGGCGGCGGCGTGGTCGTCCAGTTAAGGTTTTTTGTTCAGCTCAGCTTTTTTAGCTCACCTGAGCTTTGCTCAAGGTGAGTTATTGTGATCGCCTTTTGTCCGGCGTCCGTCGTCCGTCGTCCGTCGTCCGTCGTGCGTCAACTTCTTCTCCTCAGTAACCAGTGGGTCAATTTGGATGAAACTTCACAGAAAGCATCCTCTCAATGACCTCACCAGAATTCCTTCAAATTTTTGGGATCCATGCAAAATTCTGGTTTCCATGGCAACGAAACCGAAAAAACTTCAAAATTCTTCTTCTCCCAAATTGGTTGGCAGATTTTCAAATAATTTGGTAGAAATGTTCCTTGGATGACCCTCTATCAGATTCCTTCAAGCCGTGTTGATTGGTCGAAAAACATGGCCGCCACGGGGGGCGGGGCTATTTTGCCTTATATGGCTATAGTGAAAACTTAAAAAATCTTCTCCTCCGAAAGCGTAAGGCCGATTTTCAAATAATTTTGTAGAAATGTTCCTTGGGTGACCCTCTATCAGATTCCTTCAAGCCATGTTGATTGGTCGAAAAACATGGCCGCCAGGGGGGGCGGGGCTATTTTGCCTTATATGTCTATAGTGCAAACATAAAAATCTTCTCCTCCAAAAGTGTCAGGCCGATTTTCAAATAATTTTGTAGAAATGTTCCTTGGGTGATCCTCTATCAAATTCCTTCAAGCAATGTTGATTGGTCAAAAAACATGGCCGCCAGGTGGCGGGGCTATTTTGCCTTTTATGGCTATAATGAAAACTTAAAAATCTTCTCCTCCATAAGTGTCAGGCCGATTTTCAAATAATTTTGTAGAAATGTTCCTTAGGTGACCCTCTATCAGATTCCTTCAAGCAATGTTGATTGGTCGAAAAACATGGCCGCCAGGGGGCGGGGGCTATTTTGCCTTATATGGCCAAAGTGAAAACTTAAAAAATCTTCAACATCTTCTCCTCAGTAACCAGTGGGTCAATTGGGATGAAACTTCACAGAAAGCATCCTCTTAATGACCTCACCAGAATTCCTTCAAATTTTAGGGATCCATGCAGAATTGCAGGTTTCCATGGCAACGAAACGAAAAAAACTTCAAAATTCTTCTTCTCCCAAACTGGTTGGCAGATTTTCAAATAATTTTGTAGAAATGTTCCTTGGATGACCCTCTACCAGATTCCTTCAAGCCATGTTGATTGGTCAAAAAACACAGCCGCCAGGGGGGCGGGGCTATTTTGCCTTATATGGCTATAGTGAAAACTTAAAAAATCTTCTCCGACGAAAGTGTCAGGCTGATTTTCAAATGATTTTGTAGAAATGTTCCTTGGGTGACCCTCTATCAGATTCCTTCAAGCCATGTTGATTGGTCGAAAAACATGGCCGCCATGGGGGGGGGGGGGGGGGGGGGGGCGGGGCTATTTTGCCTTATATGGCTATAGTGCAAACTTAAAAAATCTTCTTCTCCAAAAGTGTCGGCCCGATTTTCAAATAATTTTGTAGAAATGTTCCTTGGATGACCCACTTTCAGATTCCTTCAAGCCATGTTGATTGGTCAAAAAACATGGCCGCCAGTAGGCAGGGCTATTTTAGATTATATGGCTATAGTGAAAACTTAAAAAATCTTTTCCTCCAAAAGTATCTGGCCGATTTTCAAATAATTTTGTAGAAATGTTCCTAGGGTGACCCTCTATCAGATTCCTTCAAGCCAAGTTGATTGGTCGGAAACTATGGCTGCCAGGGGGCGGGGCTTATATAGCTAAAGTGAAAAAAAAAATCAGGTGAGCGATTCAAGGGCCATCATGGCCCTCTTGTTTCTGTTTTCTAACAAACTACTACTGTTAAAGTCACTAAACTTCATAAACATAATCATAATATGTTAAATAATAAAAGTATATAGCTGGAAATCTTTATTTGTTTCACTTAAAACTTCAAAACGTAAGGTTAAGGTTTTTTGTTTAGCTCAGGTTTTTGACAATTGTTTTCTCATGATTTTTCATATCTTAAAAACTTTTCTTTTTTTTTGCTTGAAACTTCACAAACTTGCTGAGTGTCTTAAGTTGACCTTATATAACAAGTTTCATAACTCTGTAAATAGTATTGACAAAATTATCTCCCCATTTCGATTTAGAAAATTTACTTTGAAGGGAGAAAAATGGTGATAACTGAAACACAATTTAACCTATAGCTTTGAAACTTCCTAAACTTATTCAATGTCTTATAGACATAACTTGATACAACAAGTTCCATAACCCTGAACTTAATATTGACCAAATTATCCCCCCTTTTGGACTTAGAAAATCTACACTGAAGGTGTTGTCATCCGGTTATGGTTTTTAGCTCTACTGGCCAAAGGCCAGAAGGGCTTATGTCGTGGCGATTTGTCCGTGCGTGCGTCCGTCCGTCCATCCGTAAACAATTTCTTGTTAACACGATACAGTCTTCATTGTATCTCAACTAAACTTATACAGTAGTTAGATATCCATGAGAGCTCGGTTCCTTTCGAAAACCAGCCAGATCCGCCCATGCATGACTGGATTATGGCCCTTGAAATGGTCAAAATTGCTATAAAAGAGCTTGTTAACACGATACAGTCT
Source organism: Serripes groenlandicus (assembly GCA_031761405.1). Taxonomy (NCBI): domain Eukaryota; kingdom Metazoa; phylum Mollusca; class Bivalvia; order Cardiida; family Cardiidae; genus Serripes; species Serripes groenlandicus. Next base: position 12,304,535 of record JASEVX010000004.1, read on the forward strand.
TCACTTTTGATTGTATCTCAACCAAACTTATACAGTAGTAAGATATCCATGAGAGCTCTGTTCCTTTCGTAAACCAGCCAGATCCGCCCATGCAAGACTGGATTATGGCCCTTGAAATTGTCCAAATTGCTATAATTGAGCATGTGAACACAATAGAGGCTCCATTTACTATCTGATCTTCACCAAACGTAGATAGTAGTTAAATATTGATGAGAGCTTGGTTCCTTTTGAAAACCAGCCAGATTTGCCCATGCAAGACTAGATTATGGCCCATGAAATTGTAAAAATTGCTATAATACAGCTTGTGAACACAAAAGAGCCTCCATTGACTATCCGATCTTCACCATACATACATGCTCTGGATTGAAAATGACCAAAGAACCATACCAGTAGAGCATAGGCCCTCATGGGCCTCTTGTTTATTAGCTTGACTTTTGAAAAAAACAAGAGCTATTGTCATGACCCTGGCGGCGGCGGCGGCGCCGGTTAAGGGTTTTTGTTTAGCTCATTTTTTTTCTGTTTTCTCCCTATCAGTCGAGCGTCTGTGCCGTACGCGGTGCTCTTGTTTTTTGTCCGGCATCTGTATGTCTGTCTGTCCTTCCGTCTGTCTGTCGTCACACTTTTTCGTCACGTTTTCAAATACTTTTTTTCTACTCAAAGGATTACATTGAAACTTCTGACAAATGTTTATATCAATGTGTGTGATGGGTTCACAAAAGGGGGATAATCCAAATATCTTTTATATCAGAGTTATTGCCCCTTTTCTGTCAAAAATTAAAATGTTCTGACAAGGCCCCGGCAGGTGACACACATGCTCTGGGGAGCACTCCGTTCTAGTTCCATAGTTTTGCATGTATGTTTTCAAATTCTTCTGCTGCAGATTTGTTTTACAATGAAACCTCGGTGGCTTAACCCTTTCCCTCATACAACAATTCTGCAGCAGACGACTTTAAACATATTTTGTCAAATAATGAAAAATCTCTATAATTGAATGGATAACCTATGACTAAAAGTGGAAAACATTGTGACAAAAGGAGAAATTGTACGTTTTATGCAATTTCTTCTTTTGTCACTATGTTTTCAAAAAGCCGTCTGCTGCAGAGGCGTCAGAAAGCGTCTATATGAGGGAAAGGGTTAAACATGGGAAAACTTGTCTCTCGGTCCAAACCAAAACCTGAGATAATTCAAGTTGATCTTCTTATGAAAGCTCAAACACCTTCTCTTTGAATTTCTCAAACTAACTGCATGTTTCCTTTCGTATCATCACAGAACATGTTAAACATGGAAAGGTCGAACAGGTTTTGAAAGAAACAAATAAAATATTTTATCGTGATTTTGAGCAAAAGCCACATGGAAAATAGATAAATTCATACTGTCGTCTTTGGCAGTTTAATTATACCCCCTTCTTTAAAAAGAGGGGGTATATAGGAGTCACTTTGTCAGGTCTGTCGGGCTGTCGGTCGGAACCCATATTTTGTCCGGCCTATTTCTTACAAACCACTGAATGGAATTCAATAGAATTTTACATGAAGCTTCTATACCAAGAGGAGATGTGCATATTCTAAAGGTCTTACAATATGTTATTTTATGGCCCTTTTACTTATTAAGTTATGGTGTAGGTCAAGGTGCTTTTTAGGGGGTATTTATCATCTTCAGTGATAGTTCTAGTTGTTCTATTTTCTGGCCCATTTACTTATTAATGTCAGTCAGTTAGAAGCCATATTTTGAAGCCATATTTTGTCCGGCCTATTTCTTACAAACCACTGGGTGGAATTCAATAACATTTTTCATGAAGCTTCTATACCAAGAGGAGGTGTGCATATCCTAAAGGTCTTACAATTGCATGTTATTTTACAGAGTTATGGCCCTTTTACTTATTAAGTTATGGTGTAGGTCAAGGTGCTTTTTAGGGGGTATTTATCATCTTCAGTGATAGTTCTAGTTGTTCTATTTTGTAAATGTTGTATGTGAGCTTTATTTTGCTAGTATGCAATGATACAAGCGGCTGGAAAAAAACAATGTGCATTTCTTATTTTATTGGTTATGTTGATTGGTACATTTACAAAATGTATTACATAGAAATACAGAAATAAAACTGGATTACGTTGTTTCTTTTTAGCTCGCCTATTCGAAGAAATAGGGGAGCTTATGTTATCATCCGCGTTGGCGTCCGCGTTGCCAGCTTGGTCAAACCTTTACATGCAAGGCCTTTTCTCAGACACTGTGTATGCTGTTGCTTTGAAACTTCACACACTTATTCAGGATCATTAGGGGACCTTGTATGTCAAGTCCCATAACTCTGGAATGGATTTTGACTGAATTGTGCCCCTTTTTGGACTTAGAAATTGGGTCAAAACTTTGCGTGCAAGGCCTTTTCTCAGACACTGTGTATGCTGTTGCTTTCAAACTTCACACACTTATTCAGGGTCATTAGGGGACCTTGTATGTCAAGTCCCATAACTCTGGAATGGATTTTGACTGAATTGTGCCCCTTTTTCAACTTAGAATTTTGGGCAAACCTTGGCGTGCAAGGCCTTTTCTCAGACACTGTGTATGCTGTTGCTTTGAAATTTCACACACTTATTCAGGATCATTAGGGGACCTTGTATGGCGTTGGTATCAGCGTTGCCAGGTTAAGATTTGCATGCAAGTATTGAAAATTTGTGATATCTTGCAATAAATAATAGTGTGTGGTTTTATCTGATACTGATACTGTAAGTCTTCGGTATTATGTTCACTATTGGCATACATTGTATATAAACCAATTTACAGATTTAAAAGGCCTGTATGGACTTGGTTAACATTTGCATGGAAGTATTGAAAAGGTGTATTATCTTGCAATAGGTGATACTGTGTGACTTTACCTAATGCTATAACTGTTCTGAAGAAGGCCCTGATAGACGATGGCCCTGATAGGCGAGCTATATTGTCCTCCGACAACTCTTGTTAAGTACTTGTTCTTTAAGTCATAAATGTGTCTGTGATAAAAAAAAAAAAACACACTGGTATTATTATGTATGTATTTTCATAACACAAACTTCATGCATATAGTCATTATATAACACTTCTTGGTTGTCGTAACGTCCAAAATTGAACACCTCAAACTACTGACAGATCAAAACTATTTATTTTGAGGCCCTTTGTGTTCAAGCAACCGAGGTTTGTATGTATGTGAGTAGGGTTTAAAGAACATGAAATACATCTGGTATCTGGAACTTATGCCCTGTTTTTAATTCTTTCAGATTTTGACAAATTCTTAACAGACCGGGCCTCAGTGGCCTCCACAGTACCAACTATATCCGCACAAACCGGGCCTCAAGCAAGACAGAATAATCGATCGAGACAGCTACAGAAAGATGACGATGATAACCCCATGTTTGCACTTTAAAGTGTTACCCAGTGTAATATGTGTATTTCTTATGCCATGTGTTGTTTCCACTCTCCAGCACATTATAGCCATCTAAAACTACACAAAACAGAATAATCCAACAGAGAATGGAACATCCATATGATTGTTTCAAATGTGCTGAAGGGTAATTTTCCAGGAAAATCAAATATTATTTGATATTATTATGGTTATTTGTCACTATTGTGAACTGTTTCCCACATACAGCAAGGCTGCATAAGACAACTTTGAAAACATTGAGATAAAAAGATAAAAAATCTTTATAAGTGAAAGAATTTTTTAATGGAATTTAAATTCTGTTATAAAAAGAGAAATTTATTTAAGAGCATCTTCCCATTTTTCCACAATGTTTTCAAATGTTGTCTGCTAATGATGCATCAAAATGTGGGAAAAGATCCCTTTCACACAATCAACAAATCTGCTACAGACGACTTTGAAAACATCTCAATAATAATTTGGAAAATCTCCATAAATGTTGACATACTTACTGAATAGAGTTGAAAACATTGGGTCAAAAGGAGAAATTGCTCGTCTTGAGCAATTTCTTCTTTTGTCACAAGGTTTTCAAAAGACGTCTGCTTCAGAGGCGTCAGAGAGCGCCTATATGTGGGAAAGGGTCAATGGTCGTCAAACCAAACTGTGTTTCTAAAGTGGCTAATTGGCCTACAGTGCAGATTTTGATCAGACTGGGCTGATGCACATGTAGATCTCTATTTAAACTGGTTGCTAAAGTTGACCTGGAGCAAGGCTTTAATAAATTTAGTTGGAGTACATGAATATGCTAGAACTATCTTTTATATGTACTTACACATTTTGCTGTGCAATAAAATGCAAATATCATCTGCAAATATATCATGACGGATGAAAAAAATTGTTATAAGAAAAATGCATCACCAAATATGGTAATATGATGTCATCGAAATGGGATGTTACATCATTCAAAATGCGATAGTTCACATTATTCACACACCATTCATGAATATAATTTAATGTGAAAAAATGATTGTATAATTTATCTTTTTAGTTTCTGTTATCACCTTTTATCTGTCGTCCATCCGTCTGTTGTCAACAATTTGCTTGTTAACATAAGTCCACTACTATATTCATTCTATCTGCCTAAAAATTTATTCCATTTTTAGCTCGCCTATTCGAAGAAATAGGGGAGCATATGTAATCACCTTGGCGTTGGCGTTGGCGTCCGTGTACACGTTGCCAGCTTGGTCAAACCTTTACATGCAAGTTCTTTTCTCAGACACAGTGTATGCTATTGCTTTGAAACTTCACACACTTATTCAGGGTCATTAGATGACCTTGTATGTCAAGTCCCATAACTCTGGAATGGATTTTGACTGAATTGTGCCCGTTTTTGGACTTAGAATTTTGGTCAAACCTTTGCGTGCAAGGCCTTTTCTCAGACACTGTGTATATATATATATATGCTGTTGCTTATCGTATATAAATAAATTTACAGATTTAAAAGGCCCAAAAGGGCCTGTATGGACTCAACATTTGCATGCAAGTATTGAAAAGGTGTTTTATCTTGCAATAGGTGATACTGTGTGACTTTACCTAATGCTATAACTGTTCTGAAGTAGGCCAATTTGAATCAATTCAAGTAAAAAAAATAGGTCACTAGGCCAAATTTGAGAAAAATCTTGTTAACACTCTACAGAAAACATTTGTAACTTGAGTATGTTTAAAACTTTGTCAAATTGTTGGTGTTGATGAGATCTAGGCCAAGCACAATGTTTTCAAAACTTGTCTGATGCAAATGCGCCAATAAATGTTATCATGTGAGAAAAAGTTAACAAGCCTTTTTTCACAAAGTTCTTGGTCAGCTCTGTTTGAATGATGCGAAGACTCCCTTTTATCAGTGTCTCATTTCCTGAACTATTTCCCACATACAACAAATATGCAGCAGACGACTTTGAAAAAAAAAAAAAAATCAAAGATCTCCGTAAATTGGAGTTTAATTATTAAATAGAGTTGAAAACATTGTGGCAAATGGATTTTTGCCACAATGTTTTCAAAATTCGTCTGCTGCATTGGCGTCAGAATGCGTCTACAAGTGAGAAAGGGTTAATTGCATGGAGTTTGAGCTGCAACATCTCAGTTTTTATCCAAATTGTCCCTGATACAAACAACTTTTGACGCATGCTCAAAGTTTGCAAGTTCTCCTTTTGAAACATTACTTTTAATTTCATGAAACTAAGTGCAAGATGATTTTTATATATATGTTGGTCAAATAGGTGTATATTTTTCTGTTTTATGTTACATTTAAATACAATAGTTTAAGAAACTGTTTGCATTCTAAAATAATTTCATTTTTTTAACATGGAAGATGGTTTTATCTATCATATTGGTAACTTTATGACTCCATACACGATGATCTGTGAATGACTTTCCCTCTCCCACTTGGAGAATGTTTGATACAACTTTAGACTTCATACTGAGCAATGTTATCCACTCTTTTCTTAAATAAAAAAAATGTATTGAAATACCTTGCAAGACAACGCCAATGTGATGGCTGTAGCAGATTTGTTGTTTGTAGAAAAGGGTTAACTCTTTCAGCGCCGAATTGTTTAAAGTAGACTCTTCCATGTTCAAAATCGGGCGACTCCATTTCTCATGTAATAAAAGTTTTGACTATTTTGATAAATAAAAGGCAAACAATGCTGATTTCAGGTGAGACAGCTCGTTATGAGCTGACTCACCTGAATCGGTATTGTTTGCAAAAACCTCAATATTGCCTTCGGCGCTGAAAGAGTTAAAAATAATTATTGTGCTTCTTTTTTGCAACTAATTCACATTTGATTCCACATTAACAGACATTGTTATCAAAAGTTGTTGGCTGTTAAGGGCACAAGAAACCATCTGTATTGAGAAAGGGTTATTATGTTGTTAATTGCATGAATAAGTATTGTATCGCATCCAAAGATATAATCTACATGAGTATGCAAGTCAATTTTAGCTGCTTTCCAGAATAAATAAACATCAGGCTCGCTACAATTTTAGATTTAGAACAACCACTGCCATTGCACAGATTGTTCTGGCTATGCACTGGTGACCAAGAAGGCACACAAGGTGTTACCATTTCCCGAAGCATTTTGATGCATCTGCAGCAAACCACATTTTAAAATATTTTCAACTAATATTTAATAATTACACTTTCATTTATAGAGATTTTTATATACTTTTTCATTGATGTTTTGAAATTCGTCTACTGTAGATGTGTGATGTATGTGGTAAAGGGTGACATGATTGTGCAGACAGGGTCCCACATATAACAAATCTGCAATGGACGACTAAATTTGTCTACTCTAAAATGTGTAAAAATCTCTATAGTTGTAGGTATAATTACTGAAAAAATTGTGGCAAAGTCGAAATTGCTCGGTTTGAGCAGTTTCTCCTTTTAACAGAATGTTTTCAAAAGTCGTCTGCTGCACATGCCTCAGAATGTTTCTGTATGTGGGAAAAATTAACCCTTTCCCTTATATGACAATTCTGCAGGAGACGACTTTGAACATATTTTGTCAAAAAATGGAAAATCTCTTCAATTGAATGCATAACCTATGACTAAAAGTGGAAAACATTGTGGCAAAAGGAGAAATTGCTCGTTTTGAGTAATTTCTTCTTTCTTCACTATGTTTTCAAAAAGCCGTCTGCTGCAGAGGCGTCAGAAAGCGTCTATATGAGGGAAAGGGTTAATCTATACTTGTTATGGAAAGCTAAGGTTTGTTTTCCTTGACCATTCATTCTCTGCTACAGGCGAAAGATGTCTATTTTATCTTGCCATGATCTAATGAGCTACTGTGTAGTTGTCTGTCTGTATGTATGTAAATAGTAATCGGGCTGTAGATTTATAGTAATCAGTTATTAATTCTTTTTCGTAAAAAGATTACATGAGTCATCATCAGCTGTAAAAAAACAGAAGTGTATCATTTGGCAAATTGGAAGTATTAATTCCGATACAATCATAAAAAAATATTTTGAGATCAGGAGAAAATGTCCACAATTCTTCTTACCCAGATGTTTTTAAATGTTTTATGCTGGTACATCAACGGCCATCTATATCAGGAAATGATTAATCCTTTCTGCTTTAGAGAGATGGCTTTACTAACGCTTTTCTACATAAAGACACTTGCTGCAGCAGATACTTTTGAAAACATTCTGGAAAAGAAGAAAAGTACTCATGATGAGCAATTCCTCCTTTTGCCATATTTTTTTTTTTAACCTTTTTTTAATACTTTAATAAAATCTCATTTAAGGAGATTTTCCTCATTTTTGCCATTATGTTTTCAGTCATCGGCTGCAAATTTGATGTGTTAAGGAAAGGATTGAGACACAGGTGAAACGGAAAAATTTCAAGGTTGTTTTCACTTTATCACTGAGTTTTTTCTAACAATGTATTTTGGTTGAAACCTGGTTATATAATTTCGATTTTTTTTTTTGCCTGACAAAAGAGTTGTTTATTGTGTAAGTGTGGGGGTGGGCTGTCCAACTTTTGTTTCCGCTCAATAATTTCTTAAGCCTTGACCGATGCTAACCAAAATTTCATAGAAAAGAAGCCTTGATAAAAAGAAAGTTTTTAGGGATCATTTGGATGAAAGTCACTTACAAAAGGTTGATCGTCTCTGTTAAAGCGCCTTTTAAAACCTGGTTTTGTGGCTATGACAAATTTCTTGTTTTCCGCTTGGGACCATACACTGTAACTGTATATTGTGACTGCATATAACCGGTACTCCCATGTAAGATAAACTTGATACGTGTAATGAGTAAATGAAGACGCTTAAACTTTTCTCTCTAATTTTCTCTTTTCGACTTACTGGCACATCATTCTGCAAACAATTTTTGAAAACATTTTTGTCAAAAGGAGTAAATGATCATGAGCAATTTCTCTTTTTGTCAAAATGTTTTCAACTCTATCCAATGATCATTATTTGCTTTATAGCGACTTTACAGATAATTTAGATTTTTTGCGTAATGTTATCATAGTCTGGGTAAGATTTGTTGTATGTGGTAAAGGGTTAAAACGTAGTTTGAGGCAAATGCAACAGAAAAAGGTTGCAAAACTATATGGTATAACAAGAAGTTTCGTTGACTGATTTCATCTTTTTCGGATCATGATTTCTCTCTGAAAACTATACTTTCATTAAGATTTATTTATCAATGTGATTCATATACTTTCTATTTGTTTGAGTCATAAAATGCCAAGGTATTGGAAACGTTTTTCTTAGTACATATATAATGCTTCAATGCAAAGATTTTTTTCACTGCTTGGGATTCAGGTGCTTTCAAAATATAATGGGAAGATCGGGTACCACTTGTTAAAAGCTTTATATATGTTTTTCAAATGGTTTTCAGCTTCACTGTGAGAATTTCAGAAGAGCTTTAAGACAGAGTGTTGACTTATATTGTTATAGTTTAACGTACTTTAACCCTTTCCCACATACAGCAAATCTGCAGCAGACGACTTTGAAAACATAGTGAAAAAACCCTGAAAAATCTCAATAAAAGATAGCCTAATTGTCATATAAAGTTGAAAACAATGTGACCAAAGGAAAAATTGCCGAGCAATTTCACCTTTGGCCACAAGGTTTTCAAAAGTCGTCTGCTTCTATTGCGTCAAAATCTGTCTGCCGGTAGGAAAGGGTTAAACTAGAGTGTTGACTTATATTGTTACACTTTAAGGTACCATAATTGTTCACAAGTTCACTCCATCTCAAATCATGCAGACAAATTTTGCATACTTTGCAGCATGGGACTTTTGAAAACATTCTGGAAAAGGAGATATGTTTTCAACTAGAATTCATGCTCATAATGAGCATTTTTTTCTCCTATTGCGACAATATTTTTCAAAAGTGGACTGCAGCAGACGCATCAAGAAAGTCTGAATGTAGGAAAGAGTTAATCCTTTCCCTCATATAGACGCTTTCTGACGCCTCTGCAGCAGACAGCTTTTTGGAAACATAGTGACAAAAGAAGAAATTGCACAAAACGTGCAATTTCTCCTTTTTGTCATAGGTTATCCATTCAATTATGGAGATTTTCTATGTTTTGACAAAATACGTTCAAAGTCGTCTGCTGCAGAATTGTTGTATGAGGGAAAGGGTTAAATTGCAGCAGATCCACACAAGTTAAATGGCCTTGAGATAGCAGTTGCTGACAAACTTAAGAAATGTTTTTTCTGTGAACAAGCTTTGATCGGTCTCGAGCTGTTCTTGTATAAATTTATTATTCAAATAAATTTTATTTTTTAAACCATAGATAATGAAGCTTCGGGTTGTCTAAAGTGGAACATGTTGTAGGTTGAGTTTGTTGATTTTAGTTGTTACTTATTGTGTACAAATTGGATATATACTTAACCCTTTCCCAGATGGTCATTTTGTAAATGAGTAGATATCAAAGTATTGATTTTAATTCTTAAGAATCTTAACTAAAGATAACTTATTAACCCTATCCCACATAGAACAAATCTGTAGCAGTGGATTTAAAGAACATGCAGGCAAAACATTTCTACATAAATGTAAGTAAAATTATTAATTAAAATTGAAAAAATTGTGGCAAAAGTAGAAATTGCTCAATTCTTCTTTTGCTGAAATGTTTTCAAAAACGGTCCGCTGCAGATGGGTTGAAATGTGTCTTAAAGTGGAAAAGGGTTTAAATCTGCAACAGACCACTTTAAAAACAATATTGAAAATATGGCAAATCTGTATTAATGAAAGTATAACTATTGAATAGAGTTGAAAGTGTTGTGGAAAAAGGAGAAATTTCACCTTTTGCCAAATTGTTCAAAGTTATCTGCTGCAAAACTGTCAAAACTTGTCTTCATGTGGGACAAGAATAAACAGAAGAAAACATTTAATGGAAAGAAGAAGTTGTTTATAGTCCTTAATATCTTTCTTTTCCTACAATATTTTAAAAATGTTAGCTGCAGATATATTTAATTTTGACTGCATCAGGAAAACCAAGAGAGGGATATATACAGGCATAGCACATTGTGGAAAGGGTTAAAGATTTTAGTGAGAAAAAAATTGTATTTGGAAGTATGCCTTTATACACTATTTATGTACACAGTTGTTGTATGTTACATTATTATATTTAAAAAAGAAAGAGAACTGAAAATAAAATATTGCATATGCATATAGGAAAAAATATTCTCATTGTTTTTATCTCCAGCGTGCGTCGTGCGTCAACTTCTTCTCCTAAGTAACCAGTGGGTCAATTGGGATGAAACTTCACAGGAAGCATCCTCTAAATGACCTCACCAGAGATCCTTCAAATTTTTGGGATCCATGCAGAATTCTGGTTTCCATGGAAATTAAATGAAAAAACCATCAAAATTCTTCTTCTCCCAAACTGGTAGGCAGATTTTCAAATAATTTTGTAGAAATGTTCCTTGGATGACCATCTATCAGTTTCCTTCAAGCCATGTTGATTGGTCTATTTTGCCTTATATGGCTAGACTGTTGACTTAAAAAATCTTCTCCTCCGAAAGTGTAAGGCCGATTTTCAAATAATTTTGTAGAAATGTTCCTAGGGTGACCCTCTCAGATTCCTTCAAGCCAAGTTGATTGGTCGGAAACTATGGCCGCCAGGGGGCTGGGCTTATATGGCTAAAGTGAAAAGAAAAAAAATCAGGTGAGCGATCCAGGGCCATCAAGGCCCTCTTGTTTGTTTTTTTGTTTTTAGCTCTACTGGCCAAAGGCCAGAAGAGCTTATGCCGTGGTGTGGTGTCCGTGCGTCCGTCCGTAAACAATTACTTGTGAACGCGATGGTCTTCGATAGTTTTGATTGTATCTCAATCAAACTTATACAGTAGTTAGATATTCATGAGAGCTCGGTCCCTTTTGCAAACCAGCCAGATCCGCCCATGCAAGACTGGATTATGGCCCTTGAAATTGTCAGAATTGCTATAATAGAGCTTGTGAACACAATAGAGGCTTCATTTATCATCTGATCTTCACCAAACTTAGATATTAGTTAAATATTGATGAGAGCTCAGTTCCTTTCGAAAACCAGCCAGATGTGCCCTTGCATGACTGGATTATGGCCCTTGAAATTGTCAAAATTGCTATAATACATCTTGTGAACACAATAGAGCCTCCATTTACTACCGATCTTCACCAAACTTAGATAGTAGTTAAATATTGATGAGAGCTCGGTTCCTTTTGCAAACCAGCCAGATGTGCCCTTGCATGACTGGATTATGGCCCTTGAAATTGTCAAAATTGCTATAATACAGCTTGTGAACACAAAAGAGCCTCCATTTACTATTCGATCTTCACCATACATACATGCTTTGGATTGGAAATAACCAAAGAACCATACCAGTAGAGCATAGGCCCTCATGGGCCTCTTGTTTAATAAGGTGAGCCATATAGGACCATCATGGTCCTCTTGTTTGTATATGTCAAAACAAATATCTCCATAAGATCTTAGCCAAGTTTGAATCATGTGAGGTCAACAAGTAGGTCTCAACGTCCCATTTTTAACTTGAGCATGTCTAAACTGTGTCAGAATAATTGTCTTGGTGTCACATAGGGCTAAGTTACGGAGAAGATGAAGAAATATAAACGGTTTTGTGACAAAATATTTGGCATGAAAAACTGTTTCATACGGTAAGGATTTTGCTTCCTGTCACACCAATTTTAGCTCCACCGGCTGAAAGGGAGTCGAAATGTTCATTTGGTAACCCTCTATCAGATTGCACCAGTCCAAGTTGATTGGTAAAAAAAAACATGGCCACAGCGGCGGGTCTGTTTTGCATTAAAAGCTGTAGTGAATTCATGTTTGCCTTATTGCAGTTGAGCAATACTGTCCCTCATGGACCATTTATTTCTTTATTGGCAGGCATCTTCAGAAATATGTCGAGCAATCAATTCATAGATAGTATGGAAGGGAATATCGGAATTGATCTCAATAAATTTCAGCTAAACTTTCGTTCTTTTATTCCAAACACAAAGGGAACGCATATCGACTCTCGAATAGTTGGTCGAACTTCGGTAGGGACGCGGGATATTAAATCAGGGGTTGTGAGTTCGAAATCCACCTCGGCCAACGTTTTTTCCGACGTTTGACAACATTATTTGTGACGGGCGTCATTTTTCTTCCACCAATGGCCTTACAGTCTATGTGGAAAAGCAACGTTGCTTGGAAAGTATGTTGTGTGGGAAACACATGAGTAACTGAACTGGCCGCCGTGATATGACTCCCAAATCGTTGACCAAGGCGTCAAACTCGTACAATTGCAGTGGTTACTAATGCTTTCCTACATACAGCATCTAGGTACAAATACAGAACATTTCTATGAATGCAATTATTGAATTGAGTTGAAAACTGTTGCAAAAGGAGAAAATTGCTCATGATTGCCGAAATGGTTTCAAGAATCGTCTGCTGCATATGCGTCATGCGTCTGCAGTTGTGATAATATTTAATGACTGGATTCCATTTGAGGTGCACAGCAAGTATATCTATACTGTTATCTCGATCGAAGGTTATCCCCCTTGGGAAACCGTGAATACTCAGCCGGTTATATGCATAAATACAGTCTTACCAGCTGAAGGGTCCGAAACTATAAAACTCTGAAAACGATCGCAATGCACAGAAAAGAACTCAACGCTCCCTAATAAGGCTCCTGGTTCGTCAATTTGGACAACGAATTTGCTTCTGCCCTTTAAGAGACTTTAAAATAGTTTTGGAGCCAGAGCTTGTACTTTTGGACGTAGATAAAACAGGATAAAAGGCCAACATGCTCATATCAAATTGAAAGTAATTACATGTATCTGAAATTGCATTTTATTTTAAATATCCAAAGCCATGTAAAATGTCCAATATCTCGGCCTACCTAGATATTACGGTATACTACATGTAAAACAAATAACATGCAGGCACATAAAACAGTCTCCCATCTGTTACTATAGAAACGTGTTGCTAGGTTACACTTGTCATAATGACATATTTGGTAACATAATGTCACGTTATCACTGTGTGAAACACACCCATCGCCCACAGGAACCACTGTACACCCTCGGCTGTAGAAAACCAGGGTACCTATAAATAGAAATACGTGAGTTTAACCCTTTCCCACATGCAGATGTTTTCTGGCGCCTTTGTAGCAGACGACTTTTGAAAATATTGTTGCAAAGAAGAAATTGGTCATTGAGCCATAATGTGTTCCATCCTATTCAATGATTATATTTTCATATCTTAAAAGAGAGCGCTTCTCCCCACGGCCATCCAGTGCTTTCTGCTGTTGTCTGACTCTCTTTGGCGGCATGATGCTGATCATGGTTAATTATGATTGTGCCTGTTAAATATATGACTGTTCTTCGCTGTTTGACTTCTGGATACCGAATGAAAAATGTGTCAACTTGCAGGACCATGTATAGTGACTTGGAGGACGCAGTATAGACGTAGCTACAACGCGTCTCTATCTGCACGGGCGTAGTGGGAACCCTTCCGACGCCGCACGTAAGTAGTGTACGCGCACATAGCACTCAGTGGGTACTCCACCAATGCACCATGAACGTAGCAAGGACGTGGCGCGGACGTAGCATGGACGTAACAATTTCACATTTTCTTTGAATTTCACGAAGACCACGGCATTGTGGCCGAATCCTAGCATTGTTTTTAGATCTCCAAGAACGCAGTGGGAACTTCGTTATGGTGTGATGGGGGTATTTTCAGCCTTGTAGTGTGCCACTTTTAATATTTTAAGATATTTTGTGAAAACAAAATTAGAAGGGAAGAAATGCTCACAATAAGCATTCCCCCATTTGTATGCTTCCTTCTATATTAAAGCTATATTTCTGTTCTATAAAGGCTTTCAACTTGGAAGAATATATAATTAGTATATTAGGAAATGGGTTGAGAGAAATTAAATAATTAAACACATGACGGCTGATCTTGGTCGATATTGATTTAAAACTTTTCTATGAGAACCACACACCGTGAATACCGTTTAATTCAGCGGCATTTGCGACCAGTGTCGATCTGGATCAGACAGCCAATCCGTATCTGAACTGTTTCTCAATTAGTCCAACAAGGTTTCAAGAAACTTCTGTAAGCAGTATCCACGGTGATCCTTAAATCATGGAAGCACAGGCGAGTCTTTTCCCTCACATATAATACTTATGTTGATCCTTTCCAAACTGCAAACGCATTTTGACGCATCTGCGGTCGAAGACTTTTGAAAACATTTTGGTAAAACGAGAAATATCTCATAAAGTTGAAGCATCTGCAGTAGATTTCTTTTTATAAAAAAAATTGCAAAAGAGGAAAAAACACCTAATGCACATTTTTCTCAATGTGTCATAATGTTTTCAACTCTATTAAATGGATTGTTCTATATTCTTGCATAGATGTTTTTAAAGTTGTCTTCTGCCGATTTGTTGTTTTATGGAAAGGATTATGGTTGTTTATCGTCGACCACTACGCGCCACGACAGGTAAAAATGGATCGTGTTGCATCTCAGTTATAACAAGAAGAACTTTGAAGCTTGACGCCGCGCATGATTTTGAAGCATGACTTAAAGGAAGCAGATGCAGTTCAGTACATTTAAATAACCTGTGCAAGTAGACAGGATGTAAATATTTCGAACAAGAAGGCCAAAGTTCCCTTTTTTTAAACAAGAAGGCCAAGATGTGCATTATTGCTCACCAGGCTACCATAGCCATGCTACGATCTATGTGATATTCAGCATGTGAAGTTTAGTCGTAAAATGACAAGTTTAGTCCTAAAACCATTTGGTTAACGGTTTGCTTAACAATCACTGCAACTATAATGTGTCATACAAGCTGAAGTTTCTCAAGTGTTTTTTTTTTTTACCAATAAACTGTTTTAAATCCTCTAACTAGATCCATTAGATAAAAAAAACAAAAACATACGTGCTTAAATAGTATCATATATTAAGGTTTATTGCCTCTAGTTATAAGTTAAGTGTGACACAAGCTTTGGAAGGAGAGGGGGGAGTATATTCTCCTTCCAGTTTGGCAGAAGTATGATAGCAAAAACAGGAGTATATAAACAAAAAATATGAAGTAATTAAAAAAAAAAGAAGATATTTATGATCAAGATTGAGCATTATGAAAGTTCACATGTATAGTCAACATATAGCAAGAATTATTAAGTCTGTTTTGTTTGTTTGTAATGTCACTTTAATCGTGTTGAACATGCCAGTAGAAAACTGAAAAATAAACAAAAGAAAATGGCCAAGTCAGTTCCCCAAGAGCAAAGAGCGAAAACCAGTTGGTACGAATCGTTCATCTCGAACGAAGCATGAAAATCCAATGAATTTTAGAAATCGGGTGAAATCGTGAAAACAGCGAAGTATTCATAACGGAAGGAAGCAGAGACAACTTAATTACTCTATGGGAACTGATGACACCTTGTCGTCTATTCAATAAGAATGACCAAAATAGCCAAGCGATGACATGCTGCATTTACAAATAATAGAACGGGTCACGTTACGGCTAAGCCTATTGCATGGTTGGGTTAACGTTGTTTTCACAGTTTCTAGAATTATACTGTAATATGTTGTAATTAAAATGAATCATCATTGATTTTTTAAAGATTACCCATTTATTTAAAAATCTCAATATTGTAAATAGGCCAAACATCGAAACTTTTTTCTGAGCTTTGATGCATCGGGTCGTAAACCAAACTATAAAAGAAGCGTAGCCTAGGAAGTTAGTGGAAAGTTATTAAATACCCATTAGATGTGTCTAAAGTGTTGTAATAACGGTAGAAGACATGCCTATTTTGTATCTTTTTTGTGTCTTAAATCATTTTATAAAATTTATTGATTCATAAAGGTTGTTATTTTCAAACAAACAACAGAGGTTTTTTTTAACAATAATAACATTGGTTTCTCCCTTTTCGATTACGTCACCCCATGGTACAAAAACTAAAACCTATCCCATACTGACGCCGCGCTTCATCGCGGCGTCAATCATCACAGCAGACGACGATTGAAAACATCATGACAAAAAGAAGCAATTGCCCATCATGTGAAATGTCTCCCCTTTTGCCACATTGTTTTCAATTCTTTATATATACGTAATTAAAATCAGTTATGGATTGTTTTAACATTTTTTGTTAAGATGGTTATATAATCGACTATTTCAGATTTGTTAATAGTGGGAAAGGGTTAATTGTAACCGAAACGGGTATGCAACAGGACTCCTGACGCGTCTAATACTTCCTCTGGCGAGTATTAATCTTGTTGCATTTGAAAATAGAGAAGACAAAACAGCGCCACCCGATACATGCGAATAGACCCTTCATATCGTATATAACAAATGTGCAGCAGACGACTTTGAAAGCATCTAAGAAAAAATACGTAAAATCTTTAAAATTGAAAGTTTAATTAATGAATATAATCTAAAACATTGCGGATTTATGAGCAAAGTCTACTTTTGCTTAATGTCTTCAAAAGTCATGTGCTGCAGAAATGTCTACCATTCTAAAATTCGCCTACAATTGGGATAGGGTGACTTCTGACGAACACCAAGAGGTGTTTCCCTATTTGTTTTACGGCGAGACACCTTAATGTGAACCCATGGCGGAGGTGCAATAAGACCCCTTATCGCTTGAAGCGGCTCAGGTATGTAACTTATGAAACATTGTGGTGAAAGGTGGAAACAACAAAATATTTAATAACTTACCGTTATCACTAAGATGCCTTGTTATCATACAGTTTATGTTTCCTTGGTCGCCATCCTGGCTTTCACATGGAGATGATGGCGGAGGTGACGTCATACATGTTCCACCAGGTAATGACTCGCATTGGGAACAGGAGAGAGCGGAAGTAGTTCCTTTAAATAACAATGGCAAATGTTATCTATCTCTTTAGTCACTCTTCTCCGCAAACAAATATCTTCAGCAGACGACTTAAAACACATCAAGGCAAAAGTATTAAGATTCGCTATAAATTAATTAATTATTGAATGGAGTTGAAATACATTTGAAACCATTGCTCATAATGAGCGATTTTTCCTTTTGTCTTAATGTTTTCAAAAATCATCTTCCGCAAAATGCGTCAAAATATATTCTGCAAGTGAGTAAACGTTAATCCCTTCGTTGCTTCAAATGGATTTTGACGCATCTTAGACAGTTGACGTCATTGAAATAAAAAACGTTTGCACAAAACGGGAATATTTTACGTTTTTTTTACTCTATACTAAAGCATTTTATCGAGGGCTTGTTGTGAAACGGTTGTCACTAAAATTGGTATTTTTTTTTACCAAGGTTAATCATCTCGCCATTAAGTCTTTATAAGCGGTAAATCATTTTTCTTGGTAAACAATGGAAATTTAGGTACCATTGCTCGTTCTGAGCAATGGCACCTAAATTTGCATTGTTTACAAAGGGGTCAAAATTGCCCCTAAACCAGGGTTTTCAAAATAGGTTTTTAGTTGCAACCGTTTCACGCCAAGCCCTCGATATGCAATCCGTTTTCCAGATATTACAGTATTCAGAAGACGACATTATCTATATATTTCTTCTGTGTTATTTGTATTTTTAAAACAGACGACGAGGAATGGCAGCCGGTTGCCAAGGAAAAGTTATGGTATGAGAAAGCATTGCTACAGGTAGAAATAAACAATGAGTTGTTGGCTGTTATTCAAGATGGATAAATGCGCACTTCATGAAGAAGATGGTTAGTCCATATTAGCCAGTACATGTACCGGCTTGTTCCCTGCTCATCAATATTAGAAATATCTTATGAAACAATAGAACAATATAGAACAGGGAAAAATAACACCACATGTTTTAAGAAGAGCGGAGAACATTTCTGAAAAAGGGATTTTCGGTCTGTTCATTGTGCACCATTGTACATTTCCGACAATCTTTTTAAAATATTGTCTTTCTCTAAAAGCGTACATAGTCAAAACATAGTCACAATAAAACAAAGTCATAATAAAACATAGTGTCATAATAAAACAAAATCATAATAAAACATAGTCATAATAAAACATAGTCATAATAAAACACAGTGTCATAATAAAACAAAGTCATAATAAAACATAGTCATAATGAAATATAGTCATAATAAAACATAGTCATAATAAAACAAAGTCATAATAAAACAAAGTCGTAATAAAACATAGTCATAATAAAAAACGAATACAAAATTATGATGATGTTAATCACCACGGTCAGTGATGATGTTGAGTATGACGTTGTTGTTGTTGTTGATGATGATGGCGGTGATGAGAATGATGCTAACTATGATGGAGACATCGACGACGAATGATGATGATGATGATGAAAACCACAAAGACAAATAAATATGGTGATGGCGACGTTGTCGTTGATGATGATGAGAATGATGATGCTGATGATGATGATACATACATTTAAACAACGAAGCGTCTTGATATGTTGCTGTATAATGCTGTATAATGCTGTATAATGCTGTATAACGCACGTGTCAGCCTAAGACACTAAATTGCTTTTAACTTTGCATTTTATAGACGTCTTTAGTTGTCTATGTATTTTAAAATGTCTAAACAAAAGCCGACGTTTCCACATTAGCTCTAAGAGTTAATATCTGGGAAATTATTTAAGTGTGAACGATAGAAATGAAAAACATATGTTGAAAAAAACACTTATCAATACCATCATACCTGGTGTCGTCAGAATAAGCAACAAGCGTAAAGTCCAAGAAATAAGAATCTTAGGGTAAGTCTTCTTACTATCCATCGATAAACATCACAAATTATAACAGAAAAATACTCCGCTTACAGCCTCATCAATGGTATACGTTTGTGTTCACATCGTTATATCCGAACGTCGAAACAACCGATATATTCTGTAGATTGTTATGTCATTGTATATAGAGATGAGCTCCGCCTGGTGATTTAGGGGGTCTCATTGCACATGCGCACAGTCAAGACTCCGATGAGCCTGTGCATACGCACAGTCTCACCAGAGTCTTCACTGTCGGCATGCAGATAGCATAGACCACGGTGAAACTTCTGACAAAAAAACTAGAATTGTAGTCCCACGAATGCAACAACAATCTCCCCCCTTTTTTCATGATGTATATGTTACTGAGATGCGATAAGACCCCCCTGAACGCCAGACGCGGTTCGGATGTAAGTTGTAAATCATTTGAGACAACAAGAACGAAACAATATAACTGCAAAACGAGCCTTATCTCAAAACAAGCCATGTACTGAGGAATGGGATCGATAACATGTCGAAAATCCGACAAATCATATCGCTGTTGGCTCCGATTCATAACGCTGTATTGTTTCATTTGATATTACTCTATGCTTATTAAAGTAATAAGTATTACTCAACAATATTAACCTGCCCCTGGTCTTTGTAGATTTTATCATGACCTACATGAGCCGTCCCGTGAGAAAAACCAACATAATAGACTCTGCGAAATGTATTGATCCAGATCAGGCTGCGCACTCCGCGCAGGCTAATCAATGTTGACACATTCCGTCTCAGGGAATATAGTAATGATTCCTGAAACAGAAATGCTTAGGCTGATCCGGGTCGATACTTTACGCAAAGTCCACAATATTGGTTTTCTCGCGGGACGGCTCATATCAATATATCTGCGTAATGTATCGACCAGATCAGCCTGCGCTGTCCACGCAGATATCCGGCCGACACATTCCGTCTAAGGGGGGATAGATAGAGTAGTGATTCCTGAAACAGTTAATCCACAGGAGGTGAAAAGTGTCTGTCCGGGTTAGCCTGCGCTGCATGCTTAAGCTGATCCGGGTCGATACTTTACTCAGAGTCCACAATATTGGTTTTCTCGCGGGACGGCTCATATCAATATATCTGCGTAATGTATCGACCAGATCAGCCTGTGCTGTCCACGCAGATATCCGGCCGACACATTCCGTCTAAGGGGGGATAGATAGAGTAGTGATTCCTGAAACAGTTAATCCACAGGAGGTGAAAAGTGTCTGTCCGGGTTAGCCTGCGCGGCATGCTTAGGCTGATCCGGGTCGATACTTTACGCAAAGTCCACAGTGTTGGTTTTCTCGCGGGACGGCTCATATCAATATATCTGCGTAATGTATCGACCAGATCAGCCTGCGCTGTCCGCGCAGACTGATCCGGCCGACACATTCCGTCTAAGGGGGGATAGATAGAGTAGTGATTCCTGAAACAGTTAATCCACAGGAGGTGAAAAGTGTCTGTCCGGGTTAGCCTGCGCGGCATGCTTAGGCTGATCCGGGTCGATACTTTACGCAAAGTCCACAGTGTTGGTTTTCTCGCGGGACGGCTCATATCAATATATCTGCGTAATGTATCGACCAGATCAGCCTGCGCTGTCCGCGCAGACTGATCCGGCCGACACATTCCGTCTAAGGGGGGATAGATAGAGTAGTGATTCCTGAAACAGTTAATCCACAGGAGGTGAAAAGTGTCTGTCCGGGTTAGCCTGCGCGGCATGCTTAGGCTGATCCGGGTCGATACTTTACGCAAAGTCCACAGTGTTGGTTTTCTCGCGGGACGGCTCATATCAATATATCTGCGTAATGTATCGACCAGATCAGCCTGCGCTGTCCGCGCAGACTGATCCGGCCGACACATTCCGTCTAAGGGGGGATAGATAGAGTAGTGATTCCTGAAACAGTTAATCCACAGGAGGTGAAAAGTGTCTGTCCGGGTTAGCCTGCGCGGCATGCTTAGGCTGATCCGGGTCGATACTTTACGCAAAGTCCACAGTGTTGGTTTTCTCGCGGGACGGCGGCTCACATGTACTTGTTGTTTCAAATTTGTAATTTTGTTTTATGAAGACAAACGTGGTGGGATAATGTGGCACCGTTTAGATTTGTATGAAACTGTAAGTACTAGCACGTCATAGTAATTTACATCTAAGCAAAAAAGTCAGGAGGTAGAGGTTAATTGTGTCGAGTAATAACAAAATCCATTGGATTTGCGAAACATTTATAACAGTATAACCCTTACAACCTAACTCTCTCATAATGCACATTTATTTACATAAAATAATCTAAACCCATAGATGTATATACCAAACAGTTTAAACCCATAGATGTATATACCAAACAATAAAAACCCATAGATGTATACACCAAACAGTTTAAACCCATATATGTATACACCAAACACGTTAAACCCATAGATGTATACACCAAACAGTTTAACCCCATAGATGTATACATCAAACAGTTTAACCCCATAGATATATACACCAAACAGTTTAAACTCATAGATGTATACATCAAACAGTTGAAACATATAGATGTACACACCAAACAGTTGAAACCCATAGATGTATACACAAAATACTTTAAACCCATGGATGTATACACCGAACATTTTTAACCCATAGATGTATACACGAAATAGTTTAAACCCCATTGATGTATACACCAAACAGTTTAACCCCATTGATGTATACGCCAACTACTTTAAACCCATAGATGTATACACACAACTACTTAAAACCCATAGATGTACACACCAAACAGTTGAAACCCATAGATGTATACATCAACTACTTTAAACCCATATATGTATACACCAACTACTTTAAACCCATAGAAGTATACACCAAACACTTTAAACCCATAGATGTATATACCAAACACTTTAAACCCATAGATGTATACACCAAACACTTTAAACCCATAGAAGTATACACCAAACACTTTAAACCCATAGATGTATACACCAAACACTTTAAACCCATAGATGTATACACCAAACACTTTAAACCCATAGATATATACACCAAACACTTTAAACCCATAGAAGTATACACCAAACACTTTAAACCCATAGAAGTATACACCAAACACTTTAAACCCATAGATGTATACACCAAACACTTTAAACCCATAGATGTATACACCAAACACTTTAAACCCATAGATATATACACCAAACACTTTAAACCCATAGATGTATACACCAAACACTTTAACCCCCATAGATGTATACACCAAACACTTTAAACCCATAGATATATACACCAAACACTTTAACCCCATAGATATATACACCAAACACTTTAAACCCATAGAAGTATACACCAAACACTTTAAACCCATAGATGTATACACCAAACACTTTAAACCCATAGATGTATACACCAAACACTTTAAACCCATAGATGTATACACCAAACACTTTAAACCCATAGATGTATACACCAAACACTTTAAACCCATAGATGTATACACCAACTACTTTAAACCCATAGAAGTATACACCAAACACTTTAAACCCATAGATGTATAAACCAAACACTTTAAACCCATAGATGTATACACCAAACACTTTAAACCCATAGAAATATACACCAAACACTTTAAACCCATAGATGTATACACCAAACACTTTAAACCCATAGATGTATACACCAAACACTTTAAACCCATAGAAGTATACACCAAACACTTTAAACCCATAGAAGTATACACCAAACACTTTAAACCCATAGAAGTATACACCAAACACTTTAAACCCATAGATGTATACACCAAACACTTTAAACCCATAGATATATACACCAAACACTTTAAACCCATAGATATATACACCAAACACTTTAAACCCATAGATGTATACACCAAACACTTTAACCCCATAGATGTATACACCAAACACTTTAAACCCATAGATATATACACCAAACACTTTAACCCCATAGATATATACACCAAACACTTTAAACCCATAGAAGTATACACCAAACACTTTAAACCCATAGAAGTATACACCAAACACTTTAAACCCATAGATGTATACACCAAACACTTTAAACCCATAGATGTATACACCAAACACTTTAAACCCATAGATGTATACACCAAACACTTTAAACCCATAGAAGTATACACCAAACACTTTAAACCCATAGATGTATACACCAAACACTTTAAACCCATAGATGTATACACCAAACACTTTAAACCCATAGAAGTATACACCAAACACTTTAAACCCATAGATGTATACACCAAACACTTTAAACCCATAGAAGTATACACCAAACACTTTAAACCCATAGATGTATACACCAAACACTTTAAACCCATAGATGTATACACCAAACACTTTAAACCCATAGAAGTATACACCAAACACTTTAAACCCATAGATGTATACACCAAACACTTTAAACCCATAGATGTATACACCAAACACTTTAAACCCATAGATGTATACACCAAACACGTTAAACCCATAGATGTATATACCAAACACTTTAAACCCATAGATGTATACACCAAACACTTTAAACCCATAGATGTATACACCAAACACTTTAAACCCATAGAAGTATACACCAAACACTTTAAACCCATAGATGTATACACCAAACACGTTAAACCCATAGATATATACACCAAACACTTTAAACCCATAGATATATATACCAAACACTTTAAACCCATAGCTATATACACCAAACACGTTAAACCCATTAACCCATAGATGTATACACCAAATAGTTTAAACCCATATATGTTTACATCAGACAATTTAAACCCATAGGTATCTGGATGTCAGTGCATTTGAAAAGTATTAAGACAAACAAACAAACAAACCACTAGTAATATCTTTAACTTTCTTTAAATTAAACAAAATATATCGTTCTTTCTAAAAAAAACAATTGAAATTTCTCATATCCAAGATCTTTATAAACACTTTTTACATCGCCAGATTATACCGATATAAAAGACCATTTCTCCAATACAATACAATCACTATAAGAGAAATTACTTCTCGAATCAGGACAAAGGAAATCCCATCATTTTGTTCGTCTGTCTTTGTCTTTGCACAGTCTGACCAGGGTATACGATGTCGACCAGCGGACTCATAGAGGTTCACGTGAGCACCACACCTGATCTTTTGGTCACACACTATGGTTGCGCTATTTGATCAAAGAGTCTTAACATGCCTGATGTTTAATCTCACCGGATGGTGTCGCTGTGACCCGGTTTATTGTGCCAGCTATCATTTCATTTATTCTACGTAATGTAGGTCAGTTGGATTTTGTATTTAACCGTATTCATCCTCGCTTGACAGTTTAATACATTACCTTATTTGTCGTTTTGAACACTTTCACATTGGGGGGAAATCTCAGCAAAAGTCGGGAAATTCTTTTAAAATTCAAAGAATATTCTTGGCACATTTTGGTCGTGAAAAAAGGTGAATCCAAGGAAACAGATAGATACTAATATTGGTATTTGTCCTGTTCCAATAATGTTTTCAAAAGTCACGCCAGAAAGGTCTGTATTGGTTGAAAGTGCAATTATCTTTTTCAATATTTGAACAATGTAGATCAGCATGCACCATAGTGCTGACAACAGTTGCATCAATTCAACAAGATACAGGTTATGAAGTATGTTGAAACCGATCGTAAGTTATTTGCCACTAGTGAAGATCCAGATAGGCCGGCACATCCGCGCGATCTGATCTTAATTAGCACGATTCACATATTTGACAATCTTTAACTCTTTCAGCGCCACAGGCAATATTGAGGTTTTTGCAAACAATGCAGATTCAGGTGAGTCAACTCATAAATTGAGAAATGGACACTCCCGATTTTGAACATATGGAAGAGTCTACTTTAAACAATTCGGCGCTGAAAGAGTATGTACCATGTCAGGCTTGAATCTTTCTTGGTGCATCTACGAGCACTGCGCATTATGTGTCATGTCATGCTTGAATAGGTCTAAGTGCATCTGCGAGCACTTTTCAGTATGTACCATGTCAGGCTTGAATCTTTTTTCGTGCATCTACGAGCACTGCGCATTATGTGGCATGTCATGCTTGAGCATCTGCGAGCACTGCGCATTATGTGTCATATCATGCTTGAATCGGTCTTAGTGCATCTGCGAGCACTTTTCAGTATGTACCATGTCAGGCTTGAATCTTTCTTAGTGCATCTACGAGCACTGCGCATTATGTGTCATGGCATGCTTTAATCGGTCTTAGTGTATCTGCGAGCACTGCGCATTTTGTGTCATGTCATGCTTGAATCGGTCTTAGTGCATCTGCGAGAACTTTTCAGTATGTACCATGTCATGCTTGAATCTTTCTTAGTGCATCTACGAGCACTGCGCATTATGTGTCATGGCATGCTTTAATCGGTCTTAGTGCATCTGCGAGCACTGCGCATTATGTGTCATGTCATGCTTGAATCGGTCTTAGTGCACATGCGAGCACTTTTCAGTATGTACCATGTCAGGCTTGAATCTTTCTTGGTGCATCTACGAGCACTGCGCATTATGTGTCATGTCATGCTTGAATCGGTCTTAGTGCATCTACGAGCACTGCGCATTATGTGTCATGTCATGCTTGAATCGGTCTTAGTGCATCTGCGAGCACTGCTCAGTATGTTTGAATCGTTCTTGGTGCATCTGCACTGTCATGTCCGGCATGAGTATGTCTGGCGTGAATCTTTCTTGGTCAATCTGCGATCACTGCTCAGTATGTGCTATATCAGGCGTGAGTATGTATTGGTGCATCTGCGAGCACTACTCATTAAGTGCTATGTCAGGCTTGAATCTATCTAAATGTATCTGCACTGTCATGTCAGGCGTTAGTATGTCTGGCACGAATCTGTCTTGGTGCATCTGCGATCATTGCTCAGTATGTGCTTTGTCAGGCGATAGTATGTCTTGGTGAATCTGCGAGCATTGTGCATTATGTGCCATGTCAGGCGTGAATCTGTCTTGGTAAATATGCAAGCACACCGCATGATGTGCCATGTCAGGCTTGAATCTGTCTTAGTGTATTTGCGTATATCAGGCGTTAGTATGTCTAGTGTGATCTGTCTTTGTGCATCTGCGAGCACTGCGATTTATGTGCCATGTCTAGCTTGAATATGGCTCGGTGAATCTGCGAGCACATGGCATGATGTGCCATGTCAGGCTTGAATCTGTCTTAGTGTATTTGCGTATATCAGGCGTTAGTATGTCTAGTGTGATCTGTCTTTGTGCATCTGCGAGCACTGCGATTTATGTGCCATGTCTAGCTTGAATATGGCTCGGTGAATCTGCGAGCACATGGCATTATGTGTCATGTCTGGCGTGAATCCGGCTTGGTGAATCTGCACTGACATGTGATGCGTGAGTATGTCTGGCGTTAATATGGCTTGGTGAATCTGCGAGCACTGCGCATTATGTGCTGTGTCAGGCATGAGTATGTCTAGCGTGAATATGGCTCGGTGAATCTGCAAGCACAGCGCATTATGCGTCATGTGTGGCGTGAATCTGGCTTGGTGAATCTGCACTGCCATGTAAGGCGTGAGTATGTCTGGCGTGAATCTGGCTTGGCGAATCTGCACTGCCACGTAAGGCGTGAGTATGTCTGGCGTGAATCTGGGTTGGTGAATCTGCACTTCCATGTAAGGCGTGAGTATGTCTGGCGTGAATCTGGGTTGATGAATCTGCACTGCCATGTAAGGCGTGAGTATGTCTGGCGTGAATCTGGGTTGGTAAATCTGCACTGCCATGTAAGGCGTGAGTATGTCTGGCGTGAATCTGGGTTGGTGAATCTGCACTGCCATGTAAGGCGTGAGTATGTCTGGCGTGAATCTGGGTTGGTGAATCTGCACTGCCATGTAAGGCGTGAGTATGTCTAGCGTGAATCTGGGTTGGTGAATCTGCACTGCCATGTAAGGCGTGTGTATGTCTGGCGTTAATCTGGCTTGGTGAATCTGCGAGCACTGCGCATTATGTGTCAACCATCTATGCTGCTGCGTATGTATGTATGTATGTATGTATGTACACTCAGCTACTTTAAAAACGCACCACTTTTAAAAATTGTCTGTAGACATATAAACATAGTTTTCAGCTATCTATATATAATGGGTCAGCTTTTTGGATTGTGTAGTCATAATGTGTAGATTAATTCTGGTTGTTTTCGTACGCAATACAACGCTTGACGTGCACGTGCTAGTTTTCTATGTTTCCCACGTGGCGCTCGTATATATCGGGTAAGTAGGATTATTTATCCATGCGTGTGTACCCTGGCGATAGACAGATAGAAAAAACACATGTTTGCATAGGATTTTATTCCTAGAGAAATGCAACGTTTAACTGACCATCAGCGTTCTGAGGCGTTAGGCTTTGTTAGAGCCGGGAGAGGCATCGTGGCTGTTGCCCGATATTCTCACTGCCATAAAACTACAATAGTTCGTCTCAGACAGAGATTCCTCCAGACTGGAGCTGTAAAAGACAGGTCTCGGCCAGGGCAACCCAGAGTAACAACGCGACGTCAAGACGGCAACTTACGTGGAGTGCATCGCCGATATCCCTTCAGGCCTGCGTCTGTCATCGCCAGACGTACTGTACAGTACTGTTGGTATCAGAGGGTAAGTTTACAACTTAATAGTGCACTGCCGCTAATGGTAGCTATACTCGTTATTGATCTGTGAGTTTTCATAACCGCGGTATCACACTTTCAGATGTGATATGTCTGCAAGAATTAAAAATTTCCAAATGAAATTTACTGTTATTATTAACAATATATGAACGTTTGTTGTTGTCAAATTTCATTAAAATTGAGTTACGTAAAATGCTTTTTTTTTAAACTTATACCAGTGGTGCGTTTTAAAAGTGGTTGAGTGTATGTATGTATGTATGTATGTATGTGGGAAAGGGTTAAAACGCCTCCAAGGTCGGTTCTCGTGTGACACAGAAGCATAGATGGTGGACACAATGTTATATTCAGTAAAATAAAGATTTAAGATAACCCCAAGAGAATCAATGAAGGCGGCATTATGTCGGGAAAATTGGCGGCTTTCTTAGAAAATGATTAGATTTCGCTGTTTATCCGTACAAAACGTCTTTGCGAAGCTTAACTCTTAACACTCGTAACTCTTAACACCATACAAATAATATATAATATCTATGCGGCGAAAGACTGTTGATACACTAATAGAAACACGGAGACATTGCTTAAAGCGAGCACTTATCGCCCTTTTTCCCCACCATATTTTCGACAAAAGTAAATCCAAATAAAACCTTCTATACAATTGTTTAACATGTTTCACCATACGACTCTTAACCCTTTCCTTCATATAGACGCTTTCTGACGCCTCTGCAACAGACGACTTTTTGAAAACATAGTGACCAAAAGAAGAAATTGCTCAAAACGAGCAATTTCTCCTTTTGCCACAATGTTTTCTACTTTTGGTCATAGGTTATCCATTCAATTGTAGAGATTTTCTATTTTTTAACAAAATATGTTCAAAGTCGTCTGCTGCAGAATTGTCGTATGAGGGAAAGGGTTAAAAGTATAAGGTAAATTGTAAATTCAAGAAAGGAGTAACTTCATATTGATACAAAATGCAGTAGCGTCTGTTTGGTATTGAATTTACGATTCATTTGTGATTTATTGATGTAGTTTGTCCTTTTCGTTGTTCTATCTCGTCTTGTGAATATTGGTGTTTCTCCATGCTTGTAAATCATGATACATAACTCTTTCCCACTTACAATAAATTTGCTGCATATGAGTTGGAAACAATGTTATATAGGCAAAAAGTATATCTCAATTAATGTATGTTTATCAACTAAGTTGAATGCCTTGTTACAAAAGCAGCAAGTGCCCAATATGAGCAATTTCTACTTTTTCCACTAGGTTTAAAAATGTCGCCTACAGCAGATGTGTTAAAATAAGTCTACACGTTTGAAAGCGATACTGTGGCGGCTTGGCAAGTATTTGTTTCTAAAGGAAGGCTTGCAATATAATGTCATTTGTTGGCTTGGTATCTATTTTCAATGATTGATGGACACATTCGTAGTTCTGTCATTTAAGGGTTTTACCCTTTCCTAGAATCGATCTTTTTTCCCCGAAGATCTGATCCAGCACTGGTTGAGTTTATTTGCAATGTGGCAAAAATGGTAATTAATAGCAATTTCTTATTATATTAATACTTTTTAGAGATTTTATTTTACATTAGTACACGCTTTTCAGTGGATCATCAAGGACTATCAAGTGATTACTTTTACTGTTTACTTTGTGTTGATCTGGCCGTTAGTATGTAAACTGACGAAATTGTTTGGTGTTTTACACCGCTTTCAACACTTTTTCAGTTATACCACGGCATTTCCTGGGTAAGTTATCAGTACTACTGATTCATTTATCCTGACACCAGCCAGACAATCGTAATGCTAACCCCGTAGCCCTGAGCGCGAAGGAGGCTAGCCATTTCTACCATTTTTAAATGAGTTCGTATGACGCTACCGGGGATCGAACACGCGACCTCCCTCACCTGAGGAGGAAACATGACGCAATAAACGAATACAGGGTAGGACTGTTTTGATTCAGGTAGGCGCATTTCACGTTGTGTCGGCGTACATGTAGCTTGCACGACGTCGATATATTTCCACTCGTGAACACAAAAAAGATTGTTTGTCACTTTTAGTATAGACCTCCTAGTGAACACAATATCACGTTTCGTGCTCACGTGTTTTAATATCATCTCGAGCTCGCTCCGTGTATTGACGTGTATCAGGCCGACGACGTGTCCTCTTTTACTTTATTACTGGAATTCTATCCCGAATGATAGCTTCTCTCTAATAACAAATGGATGCGAGAGCACGAGCTCGTTGCTTGAAAGTAGGCCTCAGAAGGGATAGAGTTACCATAGAAGAGAAAAGAAGTCTTGGCTCAATTATGCCTGGACTCAAATTCTATTTGTAAATGGTATCACTAGATTTTACCGGATATAGACGGCATTTAGCGCCTCTACAGCAGGCGAAATATCGCTACAATGGTTACAATTTGATTAACAAAAGGTACGGTATACCTTCCCCACATATGGTGTCAAAGCGGATGACAAGATATCCTATCAGGTTGTCGGATAACAGCGCCACTTACAGGGTTACTTTATCTCGGATATCTCAGATAGTCTCCTCTTAGTTACAACTTGTATAAACCCTGTTCAGTTTTAAAACAGTGTTGGGAAAAAAAATCTAATAACGAACTCATTCTTTCATTTATCCCAAATGTTTTCTTTGTTTAAATAACGAAGCATGATTTCTCATTAAATGTTCTGTCGTTAAGAAACTGAATTACATTCTACTTAAGATTTTCATGAGGGAAAATAAGTGGATGATTACCATATCTAGTATTTGCGAAACCATTTACTTCATTGATATATTTGAATCCTGTATTGGGGAAAACATTTGAAGAATAAAATTGAAATTTCAGAACAAATGAACGTAGATTTTTGATTCGGATATGAAAATGTTGTTTTAAAAAAAAGGAAAATTGCTCGTCTTAAGCAATTTCTTCAACCATGTTTCCAACAGCAGTTGACTGCCGCGTCAAACAACATATCGAGGGCTTGGCGTGAAACAGTTGTAACTAAAATTGCTATTTTTTTTACCGAGGTTAATCACCTCGCTATAAAGTCTTTATAAGCGTTAAATCATTTTTCTTGGTAAACAATGGAAATTTAGGTGCCATTGCTCGTTCTGAGCAATGGCATCTAAATGTGCATTGTTTACAAAGGGATCAAAATTGCCACTAAACAAGGGTTTTCAAAATAGGTTTTTAGTTACAACCGTTTCACGCCAAGCCCTCGATATTCATTTGTATGTGGTAAGATTGAAGGTTCATATAGATGGGTCACTGTCTCATCACTCCTAATTAGTGGATACCCGCGGTCATAATGGCAACACGTCTCAGTGTTTTGGGGGCATTTTTATTTTGTTTTATAGGTAAGAAAGTTTTCTTTTTTTCCCTGTCATTTTCATTATTTTGTGATATCCAACAAAAACACGCGATATTGCAAGGCACTGTGTCGATTTAATTACTTATTTAAGCCGTGGAAAAACAGACTTTCGATTTTGGGTTGTGACAATAAATGGCGATTAAGACGATTCTCCACATATAATAATTCTGCAGCGAACGACTTTGAAAACATCTTGGCAAACATGACATATCTCATTAAATGAAAGTTAATGAGTGCATAATCATTGAATAAAGTTGAAAACAAGGTTTCAAAAGGATAAATTGCTGAGTAAGTCGCCACAATGTTGTCAAAAAACGTCTTTTACAGATTCGTAAAACGGGTCTGCATGTTAGTAAGTGTTAACATAAATTCATATGGAAGAAATATTTCTGATAGGACTGTAACATCACACGTAAAACCTTTTGACACACATAATAGACTAATTCGATTTCGTGGTGGTGTGGGCTGATCTTAATATTCATCACCCGCAAGTTGGCTTGTGTTTGCGTGGTATGGGTTTGGTTTATCTCATTAAAATCAGACCAAAATACTTCGCTGGTACGTATATTCTGACTACAACGCCTCGAAAATGACATTACCCACACTTAAATACTCCTGAGCACGTGTCCAATGAATAAACACCCGTGCTATAAAATCGGAGATCTCGACAATCACAGCTTCTCTACAATGTTTAGATGCGCTCGCTCTGCGTTGCTTTCGCAATGTATACAAACACACATGATAGGGTTTTTTTTTTTAATTCGATGATGAGTAACGATCACTGTAGACCAATATTAGACGCCACGGCTAAACAGGCTGATCTTGGTCTATACCTTTGGCAAACAGTGTGTTATGTCTTGCAAAGTAGTATAAGAATATGTTTCGATAAATGTCAGTGTTATATTCTGAAACAAAAACCTAAACAGAGTTGATCTTCATAGAGCGAGGTCAGCATTTCTATTTATAGAATTTTACGCTGTGTTACTTTAGTATGAGTATTTTACACATGTCTGACAATACTTTCCTTAATATCCATCTTAATGAAACAGAATTCTGCTAAATTAGACTCGAAATTTATTAACCCGTCTTACAGAAGCAATTTTCTGGCAGAAATATCTGTAGCAGACAACTTTTGAAAATATTTTGGCAAAAGTAGAAATTGCCATTGAGTAGCCATTGTCGCAATTCTTACAACTCCATTCAATGATAAAACTTTCATTTTTGTTTGAAAAAGTTCAAAGTCGTCTGCTGCAGATTTGTTGTAGGTCTTTGTGGGGAAAATGTTCATGAGGTAATAAACTAGGTTTCTTATACATAATATCTTTTTCTTCAGATTGGGGCTTTTCCCAGTCATTAAAAGTGGATATCAATACAGATGGCACATACGATGTTAAGATTAACGACACAATATGGCTTAGGAGTGCTCCACCATTCTTCAATAAAGATCATCAAAAATGGAGTACAGAAGGTGAGTGAAAACCATCAGTCCTACATAAAACTGCAAGTTTTGGAAAACCTATGATTTGAATACAATAATTAGACACTTGTTTATTGAGTCGTAAGCTATGAAAATATTTGATAAAGAAAGGCAACATATGACAAAAATGATGCTTTAAATTTAAATAACGAGTTGAAACATTGAGCGAAAAAAAAAAGATGTGCTCTTTCTTAGCAGTTTCTTCTTTACTGATAATGTGTTCTATATAGTCGTCTCCACCAAGCGAATGCGCCTGTGTATTGGCAGACGAATGTTGTTTTTACGCCGCTTTCAACATGTTTTCAGATATATCACGGCGTTTCTTCGCTAAGTTACCAGTACTATACTGGTCAATTTATCCTGACACCAGCCAGTCAGTCGTTATGCTGAACCCGCAACCCTGACCGCCAAGGAGGGCATCCATTACTACCTTTTTTGTTAAAGTCTTTGGTATGACCCGGCCGGGAAAAGACACCACGAAATAACTAAATATAAGAGTCTGTATGTATGCATGCATGTCTACAGTTTGTATTTTAAAAATGTACAAATAGTTCAAGCTATTCTTCAATCCGCTTCATTGTTGCAAACTGTGACTTGATTAACGCCAAAACTAGAACATAGTCATCATTACTAAAGTCAAATTGGATATTAGCTGCTTCTGGTGAGTGTGAATATAATTGTATTTTTTTTACAAGCAAGAGAGGTGGTAGTTAGTCCAGTAGGACTAAATTCCACTCCCCAGAAGAAAGACAATTTGGACGTTAATACATGCATGCAGACAATGACGGCTCTTATGAGATCGTTCGCATGTGCAGGATTTCATAACTCTTGACTTAAAACTATTCCACAGACAACTCTGCAGCAGACGACTTTGAAAGTACCTTACCAAAAGGTAGTAAACTATGAATTGAAATATAATTATCAGATAGAGTTGTAAATATTGTGCTCATAACGATGCTTTCGAAAGTGGTTTGTTGTCTATACGTCTGATGAGTATACAGGTGGGTACACGCACATACAAGAAGAATCCAGATCGCTACGCGAGACACATATGTACTGTTTTTATTTTAACACAGATGCCCAAAACAACTCGCTCATTCTTCAAAGTATAAGTTACCGCTCTGATATGAACAGCAGACGACATAAATTCAATGAAACAAGCTTCCATTATACGTTCGGCAACACGTCAAATGTCGTCATAGCGTCTATCAAGGTTTTTCCAGATGACAAATACATTCTCTTTACTCAGGTAATATTGACGTTTCGTTTGAATTTCACTCGGATGAACATACAAATGTCCTCCCGAGTTATCCCTTTTCTCTTACAGAAACGTTTTGATGCTTCAGCAGCAGACAACTATTGAAAACATTGTGACAAATCCTACAGCCACAATGTTTTGAACTCGTTTAGATAATGGAACTTTTATTGAGAGATTTTCAAAATCAGCTGCTACATAGTTGTTGTATATGAGAAAGAGTTCTAATACCCCAATGAAGCAATGGCTACTGTTCAGATTAGAATACCTTAAAGGCTTTCATATAGACGCTTTCTGACGCCTCTGCAGCAGACGGCGTTTTGAAAACATAGTGACAAAAGAAGAAATTGAACAGAACGTGCAATTTCTTCTTTTGCCACAATTTTGCCACAACACTTTTTGTCATAGGTTATCCATTCAATTATGGAGATTTTCTATGTTTTGACAAAATACGTTCGAAGTCGTCTGCTGCAGAATTGTCCTATGAGGGAAAGGGTTAAGTACCCAGGTTACGCGGTCATATAACTGAAATACTGCTGAATCCGGCGTTAAATACCATCCAAACAAACAATCAAAGCAAAATATTCTGAAATACTTCATCAGACAAACGGCTCAATTTGGAACTAACTAAGTAAGCAAACACCAAAGTTGTCATATTGGAACTAACGTGTGATATTCATTTTGATAATAGACATACGTGACAGCAGCTGACAACACCTCACTCAATGATATTGGAGTTGATAACCAAACAATAGCAGGGTTTCCGAATTTCCAAGTAACTGATGCAGACGAACCATTGGGCTTCCTGTCGTACGGAGGATACATGTTTGGAGACACAGATAAAACTACAGGAACGTACGTAATGATGATCATTCGAGTCTTTCCCTCATGCAACAAATCTGCAGCAGCCGAATTTAACCCTTTCCCACGTGCAGACGCATTTCGACGCAATAGCAGCAGACGACTTTTGAAAACATTGTGGCCAAAGGTGAAATTGCTCATGATGAGCAATTTCTCATTTGGCCACAATGTTTTCAACTTTATTTGACAATTAAGCTTCCTTTTATGGAGATTTTTTCAGGTTGTTGCCACTATGTTTTCAAAGTCGTCTGCTGCAGATTTGTTTTATGTGGGAAAGAAGAGTTAAAGACAACCGTTGGCAAAACTAAATAAAATATAATTCCATGTATTGACTGGAATTGAAACTATAATGAGCAATGATTCCTTTTGCCAGTGGCAAATGTTTCAAAATGTGTTTGATATAGATGCGTCTGGTTAAGTTGAGTACACGCGTAGATAAATATCTACTTGCACAACCATGATAATGGATCAAACAATATTCTACTTTTTGAAGTTTCGTATATTGGCGAACAGTTCAGATCCCGATCAAGCAGTGCGGATGAGCAGATTGGTTTGGATCTACACTATTAAAGAAAAATGTCCTAAGTTTGGTATTCGCAGACCTTTCAAAAAAGCAGCAGACAGATACAAATCAAAATCCAGTCATTTAGCCTACGTTGACGGTGTAAGTCGCTGTTCTCGAACCTTACCTATTCTAGAACCTTTAGTTCGAGGACTGTTTATACATTTCCAAAAACGCATTATACGTAATGAATTTTACATGAACCGGTGCTTTGTTTACTTACACATAAATTGTTGAATGTATTTGTCAGTATTGTTGTTTTTGACATGAATTTATAAGTATTCCCATGATCCCTGACACATGTTAAAAGGTTCGAGAAACGGTGTTTCCACGCTATGTATCTTAGTATTTATGTTATGTTTTCTAACATTATAAAGTATATCTTATATTTACCTAGGTTCAGCTCTACTACTAACACAATCAACGATGGTATGTCAGGGGGACCTCTCGTTATGTTTAATAAGGCTGGGAACTCCATTATCATCTCCCCGTATGACAATTACATGGCCGCTTCACTGTGGCATGATGGGAAACCAGGTGGGCGTGTCGGCTGGGGAATAATGGGCGGAGTCAATAATATTCCGGCCAATTTCACGTACAGCACCATACTGGCGTTCGACACAACCATAAAAAAGGTTTTCTAGATGTTGTTATCTTCATATTACATGGGGTTGTGTACAAATAATATTTGCATTCTAAACATATGAATATAATAAGATACACACATTTCCCCAATAATATTACATTAAGATCAAAGTTTAGTATACAACAGAACGAAATGATTTGGCAAGTCTTACACATAATTGACTGTGAATAGTCCTCTACTAAGAAGCTGCAGCGTAGACGATTGTTTTTTATTAGCTCGTTTTCCATCAATTTTGAAAATGTTTACCATCGCATTTGGTTATATATTTATTTACAATGAAGAAAGTATGAGTGAGAATTCAGATCCTAGTCTTCGCCTTGAAAACAAGACAGTGTAGGTTCGTCTGAAGCAATGAAAGCGTCATTACTGTTAATTATTATTTAGCACAAATATGTTGTTTTACTGTAACGACTCGGACAACACCATGTTGAGCGATGATCACTTTCGACCACAACACTTGTATGTGCTTTCCCATTTTACACCGAACTATTTAGCTACATTATTCATTTAGATATACTCAGAGGCAAAATAAAGTATACACGATATCAGCCGTTTCACGAGAAATCCAACATTATGGTCTGCGTAATGTATCGACATATATCAGATTGCGCAGTCCGCGCAGGCTAATCTGAGCCGACACATTCCATCTCAGGGGGAAACGGGTATAGATTAACGAGTCCTGAAACAGAAAATCCACAGGAGGCGAAACGTGTCTGTCCGGGTTAGCCTGCGCGACATGCTTAGGCTGATTTGTTGCGAGTCCATAATGTTGGATTTCTCGCGGAACGGTTCATATATATTTAGGTGTTGTTATCACAGTGATTGAAATTTATGAACAATTGACAATTTGATAAAACAATCGCTTTCGCATAAGGAATCATAAGAATCATCGATAAATGTGAAAATGGAGAGCAAAATATAATGAAGAAGTAGCCTTTTTTTAATGCGTTTTTAACTTTTTACATAAGCGTAGAACATAGTCTTTTCAAACATTTTCAGTTAAATTGAATTCCAGAAACACGTTTCGTTAGTGTTAAATACTGACCTGGAAACGCCTTTGACAGCTTAAAACACTCCATGCCTATGACTGAACCAGAACAAAATCATTTGAAATTCTTTTAAGAATGAAAATGAAAAAATAAGTTTAATGTCATACATGACATTGAATTTGCTCTTATTTGTGAAGAGGACTGAATTTTAGAACCCCTTGAGGCGACCCTGGCGATGACGAGCAGTCAAATGAAGTTCTTTATATCGCCTTTTCTTTGCTCTCATACCTGCCAGGCGCATTCGAATAGTGCGCGAACCCACAGGGCGGCTTTATGCGGTCACTCTGAAATTATTTCTGCTAGCCTCTGACAGCCGTGACATAATTTGATTGAAATGTTAATTGGGTGCTGCTTTCACCGTCTTAATGCTGAATTTTTAAAACAATACTTGTTTAGCTTTTCATTTGGAAGAGTCCATAGCCAATGTAAGAAATGTCAAGGTAACACTATTGAGTTGGGCTCTATACTAATTGCACACAATTTGTTCAAGCAGTCGAATATTTAAAAGTTAAGTAGTTGTTGTCCATCGCGTAGAATTACGTCTTGCGAAATGTTGAGCATTTGGGAAAAGAATTATAAAAACTGCAGACATGTCTATTTCCTTATAATATATTCACAAATGGTTTATTCTTTCTACAGACATTTTTTAATTGGGGTAACCGACTTTTTGAACGATTCGACATTTTCAATATAATACACAGAGGGCTGAATGCTAGTAAAGATGACAGTTTGAACTATCTAGGATACTGGACAGACAACGGTAAGTTAGTAGTCAGTTTAGCTTTCTACCAGCCATGCGTTAAGTTAGCAGTTAGTTTATCTTTCTACCAGCCATGCGTTAGTTTAGCAGTCAGTTTATCTTTCTACCAGCCTTGCGTTAAGTTAGCAGTCAGTTTATCTTTCTACCAGCCATGCGTTAAGTTAGCAGTCAGTTTATCTTTCTACCAGCCATGCGTTAAGTAAGCAGTTAGTTTATCTTTCTACCAGCCATGCGTTAAATTAGCTGTCAGTTTATCTTTCTACCAGCCATGCGTTAAGTAAGCAGTCAGTTTATCTTTCTACCAGCCATGCGTTAAGTTAGCAGTCAGTTTATCTTTCTACCAGCCATGCGTTAAGTAAGCAGTCAGTTTATCTTTCTACCAGCCATGCGTTAAGTTAGCAGTCAGTTTATCTTTCTACCAGCCATGCGTTAAGTTAGCAGTCAGTTTATCATTATACCAGCCATGCGTTAAGTTAGCAGTCAGTTTAGCTATCTACCAGCCATGCTTTTTTTTAATACAAACCGGAGCAGTAATATGTTTAGGCAAACCCCATACGTTCGGTAAATTTCTTTGCCGAAACGCAACGGATTTTCACATTGCATGGTACTGAAGGTAGTCCTGCTGTCCTGGCGTTCGTTTTGTGCTAAGATGGTGTTGGCCAATGATACCACTATATTGTATCGTAATCGAAATTTCCATTTCATATTTTTTATAAATTTTGTATTCAATATGGAATTTTCTATTCTGAGGAACATATTTTTTTTCTTGATATTTGAAATATTCCTTCTCAAGGATTGACGGTCATGCGACTAAAAATGTAGAAAATCACCTTAGCATTTTAGAAGTAATACGGATTTTCAATTGGCATAGAACATTTGGTGATTTGGATCTACACTTGTCGCAGATGCTATGCGGCAAGTTTCCTGTATAATTTAGAATACAGACCCCTCTTATTATAACTGTATTGCATAACCAGAAACCCATCCACATCCACATTCTTGGAATCCCTGTTCCACAATATTTTCTACAATATTTACAAAAGTCGTTAACTGCTGAAATATGTAAACGCCATATGTATGATAGACAATGGGTTTTAGTTGTGTATGACCAAGATATTTCTTAATTAACTAGGTGCGTATTACTACTACAACACGGAAGTAAATGAAACATACGAAGATACAATAAAAGATGTAAAGACATATGCCTTACAACAAAATATACCATATAAGTAAGTATACTTATAGACAATGTTGATGTGTGTCGACTTATTGAATTCATTAACCGATTTAAAATGGAATGTCCTGAGAAGTTTTGATAAGTACATATCCAAATCAAATTGCGCATCCACACAGTATAATCTGAATCTCTGAGTCTGCTGTGAAATGCAGTGTGCATTTGGATCAGATACATATCAAGGTGAAGAAAGATCCTTAACTTAACCAAAAATACTCTAAACTTGTGAGTTTACTAGGGCACGCCGGGCTGAAAATGGGGCATTATGGGTTAATTTCACTTGTTTGTCTTATGAAGCCATAATCCTCAATATCTCATATTATGATTATTATAATCTTTGTATATTAACAGGTATCTACAGCTGGATTCCTGGTGGTATCCAAAAGACAGTGCTTATAATGCCACAACAAAGTGGGAGGCAAAACCAGACTTATTTCCACACGGGTTTAAGTAAGTAGGAGTAATTCATATTAGTATTTGTACTCCATGGATAAAGAAATCAACATTTGAAATGGACTTATTTTAGATTAATTTTTAGCTCGACTATTCGAAGAATATGAGAGCTTTACTACTCGCCCCGGCGTCGGGTTAAAGTTTTAGGGCAAGTTGGGATTTTCTTTCATAAGTATTTGTGCTAGGGCTTTCATATTTGGAATATCTTATACCTTTCTTCACATTGAACGCTAAAGATGCTGAGTGTGATCTTCCTTTTGGGGAAAAAACCATGATTTTTGGGGGTTAAAGTTTTAGGGCAAGTTGGATTTTTTTTTTTTTTTCTCTCAATAAGTACTTGTGCTAGGGCTTTCATATTTGGAATATAATTACATCTAATACCTTTCTTTATATTGTATGCTGAAGATTCTGAGTTTTACCTTCTTTTTGGGGTAAAAGACATGATTTTGGGTGGTTAAAGTTTTAGGGCAAGTTGGCATTTTCATTTAATTTTTTTCTATAAGAATTTGTGCTAGGGGTTTAATATTTAGAATATAGTTACATCTTATACCTTTCTTCACATTGAATGCTGAAGATGCTGAGTGTGACCTTTTTGGGGTAAAAAACATGATTTTCGGTTAAAGTTTTGGGGCAAGTAGGATTTTATTTTTTTAACTTTTTCTGAATAAGTACTTGTGCTAGGGCTTTTATATTTGGAAAATAATTACATTTAATACATTTCTTCATATTATATGCTGAAGATGCCGAGTTCTGTTTGCGGTAAAACACATGCTTTTGGGTGGTTAAAGTTTTAGGGCAAGTTGGCTTTTTCATTTTAATTTTCAAATTTTTCTAAATAAGTACTTGTGTTAGGGCTTCCATATTTGGAATATAATTACATGTAATACCTTTCTTCACATTGTATGTTGAAGATGCTGAGTGTGACTTTTAGGGGGTAAAAAACATGTTTGATTTTGAGAATTTTAGATAAATTCTTAATTTTTGGTTACATTTCTTTCTAATTGTGATCATTTATTTATCAAATATAATTCTTCAACATTTCAAACGGGTTTTGCATGGTGTCAAACATTAGGAAAACCTTTTTTTAAGGTTTTGCTAATTTTGGACTCGGTCAGTTTTAACATTTGCGTTTAGCTCAACGTTAAAGTTACATCATTCAAATCACTTCATACTTCACATTTGTTAAGGACCATCGTACAATTAGGTTAGATAACTCCATTGTATCCTAAATATGGAGTAATGGCCCTTGATTGACTTAGGAAATTTTATTTTTAAATTATATTTAAATGTATGTATATCTATTCAGTTGCTTTTACATATAGAGTATATAATATGATTTAATAGTACTTAAGTGCAATATAATGAAATAGTGCTTTATGTGAATAAGCGGCCTGTAGTCGAGCGCGCTGTCCTCCGACAGCTCTTGTTCACCTTCTTGTTTAATTATGTCTCCCCCTGTATACAGGGGAGATATATTGTTTTTGTCCTGGGCGTCTGTCTGTCCTTCTGTCTGTCTGTCCGTCTGTCCGAAATCGTGTCCGCTCCATATCTCCAAGACGGCTTGAAGGATTTTCATGAAACTTGGCTCACATGTTCACCTCATCAAGGCGACGTGCAGAACCCGCGTCTCGACAATATAGGGTCAAGGTCACGCTTGAAGGTCAAAGGTTTGAGGCTTTATTTCGTGTCCGCTCCATATCTCCCAGACGGCTTGAAGGATTTTCATGAAACTTGGGTCACATGTTCACCTCATCAAGGCGACGTGCAGAACCCGCGTCTCGACAATATAGGGTCAAGGTCAAGGTCACGCTTGAAGGTCAAAGGTTTGAGGCTTTATTTCGTGTCCGCTCCATATCTCCAAGACGGCTTGAAAGATTTTCATGAAACTTGGGTCACATGTTCACCTCATCAAGGCGATGTGTAGAACCCATGTCTCGACTGTCTGTCTGTCCGTCCGTCTGTCCGTCCCAAATCGTGTCCGCTCCATATCTCCAAGACGGCCTGAAGGATTTTCATGAAACTTGGGTCAAATGTTCACCTCATCAAGGCGATGTGCAGAACCCATGTCTCGACTGTCTGTCTGTCTGTCCCAAATTTATAGGTTGGAATGTTTTGAGAGATTTTGACAGATATTTGAGGGGAGACATCTGTTTTTTGCAAAAACAATTCTAGTTTTTCATCAGTGATTACAAATTAATGTGCACATCTGCACTATCAACTACAACGATGTCATTTTCAAAAACTTCATCAACAACATCTTCATCATTGTCACAAGATGGTCAAGGGTCGACAACTCACTGAAGTAGAATTGAACGCCGATCTTTTGAATAAAAATATATGTTTAATTTACAGTTATGAAATATATACAATTTTAAATAATCACTTCCTTTCCTGACAAATCGAGAGGCAATAAAGATAAAATTACTCACGCACTCTCACCCAAATCACTCAACCTGTCCAATCACTACTATCCATGATAGTTGGAAGTGTTCATCACGTTGTCCTTCGGACTCAAACGTCTCCCTTTCCCGACTTCACCGAGTCGATGTACTCATATATACTGCGTCGCGTATATCCTTGGATTCCGGGACCGACAAGCCACACAACTGTGGATATATGGTTCTACACGTCCTATGACGGCACTCCTCCTAATGTCCCCCGTTACGACGTCTTATTATGTTGTGGACTGCGTCACACACACTGGTTCTTCAAACTTCTGCGTTTGGACCTTCGATTGTCTGGCTATCGTTATGGACTAGCCAGACATAAAACGGCTAAAATTGTAATAAATAACCATGTCTTACAATAATATCAATAATGTTCCGTAAACCTAACAGCCTACCATGTTATACTCCTATGGTAGCTCATCTCTATACTAATATCCTTTTACATTTCCCACTTCCATTCTTATCCTTTTCATACAAACATATCTTTCCCAATAGCATATTAACACATTGTCTCGCTCCTAACGGACTCAATTTCTGTAAAAACATTCACTTCGTGAACCAGAAATTCTCTAAACAATTCAATCATGTAATAATTATCTCAATCCCTAACATTGTAAATTTGCACAGATTCCATTCCTTAATTATGCCGAAAACCCCTTTGCACAATAACTAAGAATTTACATACCCATATGCCGTGTGAATTGGTCACATCAACTACCTCTCACTATAACGAGTGAAAACCGTCTGGCGACTCCTATGATACTGACGATCAAAACAAATGTTTGAGTAACTTATATAGCACCAATCAACCTCTGGGTCTCCTGATGACAGGCAAAATTCCCGTGCAAATCGTAATTCACAATCAACAACCAGTTTCAATACATTTATAGGCCAAATGAAAATAGCAACATAGTTTAACGTAATTAACGTTTTTAAACCCATCAATTCCTTAATTCTCAACGGATTTACATGAAATGAACTCTTAATATGCTTAATATCACTTATCACATATGTATATGATAATATCTTCATAAACAATGATCT
This sequence comes from Serripes groenlandicus, assembly GCA_031761405.1. Lineage (NCBI taxonomy): Eukaryota > Metazoa > Mollusca > Bivalvia > Cardiida > Cardiidae > Serripes > Serripes groenlandicus. The sequence continues at coordinate 12,347,432 of JASEVX010000004.1, forward strand.
CCCTGACGATCCTGCGATAAGTTAAAACCATACGTGACCAACCTGCACTAACTGTCCGTCTTTTATTTAGGCCACGCCAAATCTATTTTGTTACAATCATCCTCATCATGATCGTAATTATCCTTATCTTCACGGACACAGTCCACAACATAATCATTGTAAGTATTGTAATCATTAATGTTATATTTGTTGCTGTTTTTGTTTTTGTTATAGAAATTTGAGCGAGGAAACTGGTTGGAAATTCGTAGCACACAATAGATACTGGTAAAGTATTACTTCATTGACTGAAACAAGTTAGCTTTTCTAAGCACTGTAGATCAAAATATTCTCAGTTCACACATTGCATACATCAGCGTGTCACTTTGTATATATTCTATTTGATAATCAAGTTGGCTTTTCTAAAAAGTTTATATCAACATATACACTGGTCAAACTAGCTGCTGTCAACTTGTGTAGATTATGATTAAACGGAGCAGCTGTGAAGGCTGTTCTGAACCAACGCTGTTCAGAAATGCAAACGTTTGCCTTTTCGAAACGCCAACTTTTGCTCTTTCGAAACGCCAACTTTAGCCCTTTCGAAACGCCAACTATTGCCTTTTCGAAACGCCAACTATTGCCTTTTCGAAACGCCAACTATTGCCTTTTCGAAACAGCAACTATTGCTCTTTCGAAACGCCAACTTTTGCCTTTTCAAAATGCCAACTATTGCCTTTTCGAAACGCCAACTATTGCCCTTTCGAAACGTTAACTTTTGCCTTTTCGAAACGCCAACTATTGCCTTTTCGAAACGCCAACTATTGCCCTTTCGAAACGCCAACTATTGCCTTTTTGAAACGCCAACTATTGCCTTTTCGAAACGCCAACTATTGCTCTTTCGAAACGCCAACTTTTGCCTTTTCAAAATGCCAACTATTGCCTTTTCGAAACGCCAACTATTGCCCTTTCGAAACGCAAACTTTTGCCTTTTCGAAACGCCAACTATTGCCTTTTCGAAACGCCAACTATTGCCCTTTCGAAACGCCAACTATTGCTCTTTCGAAACGCCAACTATTGCCTTTTCGAAACGCCAACTATTGCCTTTTCGAAACGCCAACTATTTCCTTTTAGAAACGCCAACTTTTTCCTTTTCGAAACGCCAACTTGTACCTCGGTATGTTGAATTGATCTGAGTGATTTGATTACCTTTTCTTTGGGCTAGTATCATGTTTATATTGTAGTCGTTGCTATCAGTTGATGAAAGCAGCTAATAATCAGGATTTAAATTGGACAGCTGGTACGCAGCAGTTCTTCAAACTAGGTAATGCAGGATGGGCGCATAGTTTCGGAATTTATTTATTTGAGCTTGTTCAACAATTTTACAGTTATATCAATGTAAATAATGATCTGTCAACCCTGTCTTTCTCGACAAGAATAAAAATAGGAAAACTGACCTTAGCGTATTTCAGTTAGGTGAAGATGAAGATCAATTTGTGTACCAATGTAATTTCAAATGTCGACAGTTTCTTAAAAACTTAATGAATAGTTTGCGATCGTTGCCAACCCAGATTAGGCTGCGCGGACGCGTAAGTTGATCTGGATCTGTACGAATTGAAGATGCCCTATATTCTTTTTATTGGGTCAATGTACCTCACATGTTTATACTATACAATACGTTTTATTCATAGACGTGTGATCTTGTTAGTTATTACTTTTGAGAACTTTTCAGGAAAAGAATAAATTTCTAATTTTCCGATAAAAGTGTTTTCCTTATTTCCTGGTCTGCTCTGGACGCCACTTTAGGTTAAACTAGAGCAAACCGGAAAGGCAATGGTTATTTAAAGTTCTGTACGACAATGTTACGAAATCCGCCATGGTTTCGATCTCCGGTCGCGGCGGTTATTGGTGGAGTGTCCTTGTACAAGGAGCATTTCCTAGCCTAGTACTGGTTTATTTACCCATAGATCATAAATAAGTGAACTGTCGACGTGATATAGCGGAAAAGATGTTGAAAACGGTGTAAATGCCCAATAAAACAAAAACAAAAATGTAAATACATTGTATTGAAAATATCTAGGCATTCATTGTAGGCTTACCAACATCTTTGGAGAAACATAATTTTACAATTCTTCAGGTCAAAGGTTACGCCATATGCAAAACAGAACAACGGATCATTTGATTGGGTGATTGGCAAATATGGCTCCCTCCCTAATGATATTGTAAGTTTCATTCATATGTTTAAAGAATTGAATAAACAATTGAATTTGAATTATAGTTGTCAGCTTTATAATTAAAAATAATATATAAATATATGTTAGCAGCATTTCAATACAAACGTGTTTTTGTAAAACATTACCAGGATACGGAAAACGTCCAGGAGTGAAGTCCTGTGCTGTAACCTCCATTACCATTCGAAGCAGACAGCTTTTGAAAACTGTCCATTTCAATATGTACATTGCAAATGTAATATATTTTCATCGAATTCAAACCGGGTTTATAAATCGCCCCATTTGTGTTTTTTATGAAATGGATAGAACAACATGTACCGGTAGATACATGAAATGATCCGTGTAAGTTGAACTGTCAGTGTACTTTGTATTTCTACTAAATTGACATTTTTTATATATTCATCATGCAACAGATTAATTTAGTTGGACAGTACTGAATATTTAAACACAAAGGTAAGGATAAGATCATGACGGTTTAGTAATATTTATATATCAGCTGTGCTTAATGAAAACCAAACGTATGGCACTTGTGACCAGTGTTGATTCAGAACACCCATCGCATTCTCATCCGAATCTAATTCGCCAATTAGTCGCTGGAACTCTCAAAACCCTTCTGACAAGCATAGTTAACTTGGATTGGCTTTTCAATAAACAAACTGATGTTAGGAGTAACCACCTACTCTAAGAACTTATCATCACAGACTATCTTATGTTGGTTTTCCTGGAGCACGATGCAAACTTTGTAGATCTAAACGGATTTTTCATTTAACTAAAGTGATGTTTTTATGAAATAAACACTTAATCTCACAATGACAATTTGTTGCAGAAATTCTGGCGTTATTTGTTCAAACAAGCTAAAGATTGGGGACTGATGGTTTATGAACAGGTATAGTACGATACCCTATAGTACCATTTCCCCATTAAGGTATAGTACGATACCCTATAGTACCATTTCCCCATTAAGCAGCGGGTGTTGATGACTTCAAAAATGACGATTTAGAAGAAGTTGTGGGAAATTAAAATGATTGCAATGAACTATCTTAAATTCTTTTTAAATACACATAATTCTTTCTAAATTGACGAAGATCTAAACGTCCTCTTTTCCATTATACTTTAAATCTGTTTTCATGTTGGCTAGTCGTAATTGAATAAGTTTTTTTTTTTTAACTCTTTCACCGCCAAAGGCAATATTGAGGTTTTTTCAAACAAAACATATTCAGGTGAGTCAGCTCGTAACGAGCTGTCTCACCTGAAATCTGCATTGTTTGGCTGTGAGTTATAAAAGTATTCAAAAAATCCTATAACATAAAAATAGAGTCGTCCGAGTTCGAACATGGAAGAGTCTACTTTAAACAATTCGGCGCTGAAAGAGTTAATATTTTCTCAATGCTATCTTGAAATACTTGAAGCGTGGTCATGTTACTTATGCGTACATTGAATACTCGGACGAGTCTATACATGAGTACAGTCTCATCAGAGACTTCATCGTCCGCCTTTATGTTATATGGACTTAAATGCTAGATGTGTAGCCCCACTAGTTTAACGTCAATATAACGATAATTGTGTTTTGGTATACCAGGGTTGTTCAGTATATTCGTAGGACTTTTTCATATCCTCTATATTTTGCGTTACATATACAATGGAATCACGATAACTCGAACATGGGACTATTTGTTTAAATGTATATCGTTTCACTAGATCAGTTTTCTGTAATGGATATGTCTTTTGAACAAAAGGGCAAAGATTTCCTTCAATAGAGTGATAGTATACTAGCAAAAGCCACTGCGAATAAAGGGGGGGGAATTTGATCAAGAGTTTGAATGAACTGCAACAAAAGGAAAGAGGACATTCATTCAATGTTTGGTTGATATCGGTCCATTGGTTTAGGAGATGTCGTTTGAAGCTAAAAGTTCATTTTTACCCTGGTCCGCCATGTGACTATATTTTTCAAGCAATCAATATTTTGGCTTGAACAACTGTAGAATTACATTTCTGCTAAATTATCTTGAAGTCAGACAAGATATTTAATAAGAATGGAATTATATTTTTTTGTAATTTTGCCCATTTTCTGATTCCGTCTGGCGGCCATTTTTTCAACCAATCATTATGGCTTGAACGCATGTGCGGAAGACGACTACTGATCACATTGTACATAAGAAGAAATTACTCATAATTAGAAAATTTTACTTTTGCCATAATGTTTTCAACTTTAAACTCTAGTTATATATAGTTGTATGTTCGAATGCAATTTTCTAAAATTACCACAACTGTAATTTAAATAGCACTGTTTAACTTTATACATAAAACGTTTAAGACGGCCTTTGTCACATCTGGCATTAGGCAGACGACACTAGATTTCTTTTTTAAAAACCCTGACATGATGAATAAAGTCATGTGATTCCATACTGTTACAGGATTGGTTAAATGTACAAACACAAAGGATGGCTGCGTTACAGAACAGCCTAACGTTGGGACGTGATTGGTTGACGCAGATGGGTCAGGCTGCAGCAGAGAATGGGCTGACGATACAGTACTGTATGGCCAATGCGCGACACGCTCTTCAGAGTATAGAAATACCCGTGGTCACACAGGTAAACCACTGTTGTAAATGGTAAAGACTCTGGTGAGATTGTTCGGATGCACATACATTAACCCTTGCCCTCATATAGACGCTTTCTGACGCCTCTGCAGCAGACGGCTTTTTGAAAACATAGTGACAAAAGAAGAAATTGCACAAAACGTGCAATTTCTCCTTTTGCTACAATGTTTTCCACTTTTTGTCATAGGTTATCCATTCAAATACAGAGATTTTCCATTTGTTGACAAAATATGTTCAAAGTCGTCTGCTGCAGAATTGTCGTATGAGGGAAATGGTTAAGACCACATAGCGCTAGACGCGATCAGTACACCTTCCCAAGTGTCTTGGACAAACGACCAATGGGTCGATAACTCTCAGTGTTAGCGACAGAGCTATCACGGATCGACTCTTGAATTGGCAACATAATTGCAAACATCGATACTTGTGTTCCAGCTTACAACGACATATGAGCCGTTCCATGAAACCAACATTATGGTCTCTGCGTAATGTATCGACCCAGATCAGCCTGCGCAGGCTAATCCGGGCCGACACATTCCGTCTGAGGGGGATAAAGGTATGGAGTAATGATTCCCGAAACAGAAAACCACAGGAGGCGAAAAGTGGCTGTCCGGGTTAGCCTGCTCGGCATGTTTAGGCTGATCCGGGTCGATATTTTACGCAAAGTCCACATTGTTGGTTTTCTCACATGTTTTTTAAAAAAGTAGTCTTTTCAAAAGGAATTCTATCTGGACATGTATCTATTTCGAATTCGTTGCCATTTTTTCATGTACCAAATGTACATTTATTAAGACATGGAAATGATCCATGCATATATTATTGACAGTGTTACAAGTTACAAGAATTACATTCAATTAATAATTTAACAACTTAGTATTTCCACAGACTGATCTCTAAATAATGTCTTGTTGTCCGAATTTAAGACATCGTATAAAAAAAATAGTCAAACGTTGATAACATTTGTATTTACTAAGAATATTTTTCCTTGGCTTAAGCCAAGTTATCTACAAAAGTCGCCTACTATCATTGGGATGAGTTTCCACATGGTGATATATTTATCTTGTTGGTGCATATCTTAACAGGGCAGAGTAAGTGATGATTATTTGTTCAGACGTCCCAAACAATGGAAAATCGGAGTCACATCACTGTTTGCCAATGCTGTCAAAGTGTTACCTTATAAGGATACTTTCTGGACATCGTCCACTCAACCAGGCAATCCCTATGGTCAGTAGATTTCATTGTTTAACCCTTTCCCACATACAGCAAATCTACAAGAGACGACTTTGAAATCTGTGGCAAATATTGAATTTCTCTATAAATGAAAGTATAATTATTTAAAAGAGTTAAACACATTGAGGCAGACTAAAAAAAATACTCATTATGAGCAATGTCTCTTTAAGTTTCACTTTTCAAAAGTTCTCTGCTGTAGATGCGTCAAATAGTGTCTGCAAATGGCGCAAGGGTTAACCATATTTATGGTCGTTTTCTGTAATACATTGTACTTTAAACAGTTAGTTTAGTCGTCATGCATGTTCTTGGTAACTGACATGCGTCGGGTACATTTATTGTGGTATTTAAAATACAGTGAAACCTGTGTATATTGACCACCCATGGGATTACAACAATATTGTCTTTGTTCACAGGTTTTCTTTAATTGCAGGGTCATTTATGCAGAACATGCGTAATTGGGAAACTAAAACTGTGATTTCAAAAGACAGAGAATTGCTATTCAAAGGTGGTCTTTAGCACACGTTTGACTGTATTTCTAAATGTACACTGGACTCTATATAAACCAAGAATAAGCTGATGACTCGAAACATATGATGTAATGGATTTCTTTGAAAAAATTACTGCATTGCTAGGACTTTATTTTTGACTTGCCGCAGTTTTCAAAACGAACAATTAAATATAAATGTAATACTGGTAAAGTCCGCATACAGAAAATACGCAGCAGACGACCTTGAAAACATCTGGACAAATATGTAAAAAAAACACCTCCCTGCGTGAAAGTATAATTATTGAATAAAGTTAAAAACTATGTGACAAACGGGGGCAATTTATTTTTTAGGCACAATGTTTTCAAAATAAATCTGCTCCTGAGGAGTCATAATGCGTCAACATGTTGGATAGTCGTAGCCGTTCTCGGGAGGAATCCAGGATGGCGAACTGGGAACATTATGTTTGCGCGGATCATAGTCGCACAACTAATATTAGCTCGGGATTCGTAGGGCGTGGTCCAAATCGCATCCAATAATTTCGTATTTGCAGGCAAATCCGAACCTTATCCCGACCTCGAAGCAGTCGTATCATCTTTAAGCAAAGGTCCAGTGGGTCCGAGTGACAGGATTGGTTCTATAAATAGGGATCTCCTTATGAAGTAACCCGATTTTCTTTTTATTAATTGGAGTTTAACGTCGTTGTTAACAGTATTTCAGTTTTATTACGGCGGCCAGTTCACCTATAACCATGTGTTCATAGTTCGCACCAGTACACCACACAATACTTTTTCTAGGTAACTGGCTACTATCTCACAAATACGTTAACGAAAACTATGGAAGACGAATGATTCCAGTCATCATGCATTTTGTCAATCAAAAAATATTGACAAAATCAGAATGAATCGGCCAGTGGAAAGGCTCGTAAAAAGAAGCGAGTACCACCATGGACGTTGTCTAGAATACAGCTAGGTCAAACGATACCTGATCTTTTTATTTCTACAAAATGTTACTGCATGTAAGTGCAACCTAATACTTGTCTATATTGTTCGCAAATACTGTTTAAAAATGTCAGTCGTATACATAGCAGCATAGTCAGGTACAGCAGGATAAGGGTTGACGATTTTGTAATGTTATTGTTTATACAACTCCTAATAATTTTGTCACAGGTGTTGTAGCGAAGATGGGAGACTTCTAAAAGCATCATCACCCGCAATGCCGATAGACAAGCAGCTTATTACGGTATGTATTTGTAGTATCAAGTCTTGTATTCTATTCGTTTATGTCAAACGGGTATATCTTGAGCTTTAACCACTTGTGGATGCATCTGCAGCAGACGATTTTTGAAAACATTGGCAAATGGGGGCAATTACTCATGTTGAGAAAATTCTCCTTTTGCCACACTGTTTTCAACGCTATACAGTAAGAGTAATTCGTTCAGATATTTCCAAAGTGTTGCCTAGAAGTCGTCATCTGCGAAATTGTTGAGGTCATACTTTTCAAACACTGCACATTACTTAAATTATTACTTTAGGTCAAGAGTAATCAGAATGATAATACTTTGATTATACCTGCTATAATAGTGCTAGTTCATTTTGTGGGGTTTAGAAATGTGCTAACTTATGCATAATATGTTAGGCTAAAGGTTAATAACATATCAGCCCGTCTATGGGAAAAGGTACAAGTTTGCTTTCGTGAACAGTATAGGTTCAGATCAGCATATTCGCCTTCATAGGTTTGTAAGATTATTAAAAATATCACCTTCTGTAGATTCTGATAAAACGGGCGAGGTAGACAAGCTGATTTGGGCAAACACTATTCAGAAAAGCTTACTTATAACTGGGCAGGCTCAAATTATACTAAACAACATGGTAAATACTTAACTTTATGATTTATAATCATATTTATGTTCACGTAAAGACATCAAGTCTCTTTTAAGTGTTATTCAGTCATGGTAAATTACACCTTAATATATTGAGACCTTTGAGAATGGATTGTCTAGATAAGCTATGATATAAGGTGTCTGCAACTGCATTTTTAACCCCCATATACATACAAACTTAATTGCTAAGTCATATATGTGTCTGCGATCAAAAGAAAACACACTGGTATTATAACTTTTGCGTTTTCATTTCGATAACACAAACTGCATGAACATAAGTCAGGATAAAACACTTCTTTGTCATCGTAACGTCCAAAACTGAATGCCTCGAACTTAGGATATGTCAACTTATTTATTGCGGGCCCTGCGAGTTCGAGTCATCCAGGTTTGACTCATGTATGGCTATTGCGATTTGTCTGTGTGAAATTGTTGGAAAGGGCTAGCAATATTATAAAAACCTTGGACACACTCTTTAATGTATCCCTTCAGGACGCCTTCGAGATCAGCGGCCAATCCCGGGGTGAGATATGGATGGCCCAGTCGTTTGTAAAAACTAACGGGGCAGACAGAGAGTATGGTATATTGTTTGCGGCCGACATTACAGGTCCAATGTCAGTCACTATAGATGACTTACATTTCAACGTTGTAAGTAATTAACACTTTTCACTGGCTGTTGAAAACATTGCCGAAAAGGAGATAATATTTTCTACTTTATTTCAATTCATACAAACATCTGTATTTTCGCCCAGATGTTTTCTCTAGTTATCTGCTGCAGACCTTTTTCCGTGCAGAAAAGAGATCAGAAGTATTTTTGAGTAATTCATGTTTTATTAAAATGACAGGTAAACATACTTATCTGCGACAGAGGATTTTGAAAAACATATAGACAGTACTATGGAATCTCTATAAACCAAAGTTTAACCCTTTCCCTTATACGACAATTCTGCAGCAGACGACTTTGAACATATTTTGTCAAAACATACAAAATCTCCATAATTGAATGGATAACCTATGACAAAAAGCGGAAAACATTGTGGCAAAAGGAGAAATTGCACGTTTTGTGCAATTTCTTCTTTTGTCACTATGTTTTAAAAAAAGCCGTCTGCTGCAGAGGCGTCAGAAAGCGTCTATATGAGGGAAAGGGTTAAAAAGTCAGATGCGTCCAAATGCGTTTGCAGGCATAAAAGCCCTATTTTATGTAAAATGATAGACCCATACAACGAATAGTACACCTTAACCCTCTCCCACATATGACAATTCTACAGCAGACGGCTTCGAAAACATATTGGCAAAAGTGTGAAATATCTCCATAAATGAGTTTAATTATTAAATAGAGTTGAAAACATTGTGGCATAAAGGGAAATTGTTCATCATGAGAAATTTCTCCTTTTGTCACAATGTTTTCAAAAGTCGTCTGCTGCAAACGGGAAAGAGTTAACATGGTAGTAGTGCCTTCCCTCATGGTTGCGGGGATAGTTTGAGGACTGATGCGCTAGTGTTAGAATTATGTAACGGGAAGTACTGGTAACTTACCCAGAAATACCGTGATATGATTGGCTGAACAACACCTTTCAAATAGATAACAGAATGATATCAATTTTCCGAGTAAGGTATTATATAAAACATTTTTTTTAATATGGCATAAATAACCCACGAGCCAGATCACACGAAAATTTACCTTCAGGGTTAGATGACAAGGGAAAGTCCAGATCAGCCTGTACCTCAATGCAGTCTGATCTGAATATATCCTGTTTTTCATATACTATATATGTTTATGAGTGTGAATTCATAGTTATTGTTTATTGCATACTTTAATAGTGTCACATTTACATTGTAAATGAGTTCGGTTCAGCAAAAGAGACCAAACCAAGCATTAGATCAAATACGCTTATATTGATTCGTGTTTATGTTTACAGTTGACGAATGGTATTTACTATCCTTACAACAACGCGAAGCAATGGAAGACGTTCAACTCGTCAACAGTTATAGACTTATCTGGGTGTACGGAGAGGGATTTCTGTCTCTACTATTTCTCCCCTGTCTTAAACAAGTAAGCTGAATGATTATAGTCGTCTATATGTACGGAGAGGGATTTATGTCTCTTCTATTTCTCCCCTGTCTTAAACAAGTAAGCTCAACGATTAGACTCGTCTATATGTACGGAGAGGGATTTCTGTCTCTACTATTTCTCCCCTGTCTCAAACAAGTAAGCTGAACGATTATACTCGTCTAGATGTACGGAGAGGGATTTCTGTATCTATTATTTCTCCCCTGTCTTAAACAAGTAAGCTAAACGATTAGACTCGTCTATATGTACGGAAAAGGATTTCTGTCTCTACTATTTCTCCCCTGTCTTAAACAAGTAAGCTGAACGATTATACTCGTCTATATGTACGGAGAGGAATTTCTTTCTCTACCACTTCTCTCTAGTTTTAAAAAAATAAGCTGAATGACTACATTTGTCTATATGTACGGAGAGGTATTTCTGCCTCTACTAATTCTCTCTTGGCCTATACAAGTAAGCTGAATGATTACATTTCTCTATATGTACGGAGAAGGCTTTCTGCCTCTACTATTTTTGTCCATTCTTAAAAAAGTAAGCTGACCAATTTCACTTTTCTATGTGTACTGAGAGAGATTAATGCCCCTTCCATTTCTCACTTTACTTAATCAAGTGAGCTGAACTATTCAGTCCTACATATGGAATGTAATCACTAATCAATTATATATCCTTATAATTCTTTCTTGCATAAAAAAGCACAATTTCTGATTGGTGGCTTCACCATTAGTGAAACAATAAAAATCATATTTCTTTCACAAAGCTAAGTCAACAACTTAACACTTTGCGATCGTTACTTTTGATTTTAGTTCCCTAGTGACAGCAATTCTCGGTGAAGACAACAAATGGATCCCCATGTCTCCACAGCGCATCAACAATATCCTAATAGATCAGGACACTGACAAAGTCTCACTCAATGTAACAGGAGCTCCCGAAGAAACCGTCAACCTCTCGATCCTCTTTCTGAACCAAGTAGTCAGGATGAATTGCACCTTATCACCGTTTCAGACAACTAAAACATGTGAAGTGTTTAACCTTTGGAACAGTGGTGTTACAAATAAGAGCTCTTTGATTAATTTCTTCTTTATTTTCATAGTTGTAATTTTCAAGAGTATTATGTATTAGCGAAGACATGTGGATAGAATTAAACAGTATAAAATAGTTTTATATAATTGTCAATTGAACTACTTACCCAGTGTATCATTTTAACCCTTTATCCACTTACAACAAATCTGCAGCTGACTATTTTGAATTTTTTTAGAAAAGGTTATTGAAAATCTCTATAAATGAAAGCTTGATTTATTAATCGAGTTGAATACATAGTGGCAAAAGATGAAATTGCAATTTCTGCCATTGTCACAATGTTTTCAATCATCACCTGCTGCAGATGCAACAAAATGTATCATCATGTGGGAAAGGGTTAAACAAAGGAATATCTTAACAGTGAAAGTATAATTTCATGAAAACATTAATAGAAAAAGAGCACTTACCCCTTTTCCACTTACAGACGCTTTCTGACGCCTCTGTAGCAATGGACGTTTGAAAACAATGTGATGAAAGAAGAAATTGCTGAAAACGAGCAATTTCTCCTTTTGTCACAATGTTTTTCAACGTTATTAAGTAATATCATTTTACATTTACAGGGATTGATCACATTTTTGTCCAGATGTTATCAAAGTCGTCTGCTGCAGATTTGTTGTATGTGGGAAAGGGTTACCAAGCACTTTCCTGCCAAACAATATTTTCTTAATTCAGCACCAGAAGTATCAGAGGGTGTGTGTTTATATATGTGATTGATTGATTGATTGGGGTTTAACGCCGTTTTTAACAATTTCTCAGTTATATCACGGCAGCCAGTTCACCTACTCATGCATTTCCTGGTTTTCTCACACCAGTACTCCACACAACAATCTTCCCAGGCAACTGGCTGCTTTTCAACATAGACTTAGCCCATTGGTGGAGGACGAATGACACATGTCTCATTGACTTTTGTCAATCCTCAGAAAGAAAGTTGGCCGAGCCGGGATTTGAACTCACAATCCCTGGATTGACAGCCCGCGTCGCAACCAACTGAGCAACCGGGGCTCGGTATTATATATGTGAAAAGATTATCATAGTACCCTGTAACACTATTACAAATCTATTTGTCTCGCAATAATGATTTGTATTAAATATATTTTAATTTCATACATTATAATTTAAATAACAAAAGACTATATCTGAGTATATGTTATTATCTTGGAACCAGGGGATACATCCTGATCAACACTTTGCTGTTCAAACCAACCAGGACACATCACTCCTGTTGTATTTTTACTTCCTGAACTTTCCCTTTCATACTCAGTTACTTCCCTTGAATAAAGAGGCTCATTTATGACAGGAAGGCGCAAAACTTGGGTTTGCATGAACTGCGTTGCACTAGGCTGTCTAACATTGACACTTGACAAACTTACAGCACCATATTTATCATAAACTGTTACTGTAGGACATGAGCCCATTAAACTACTCTTGGAATTGGCAGAATGAAGTCGTGTTGCAATGTATGTGTTATCAGTACCCTCAGTCACATAATTTGATTGGGAATGAGGTATCGTAATTGATGGCTTAGGACACTGTATCAAAGAAGATTCTGTTTGACCTCCTGTTTCAGAAGGTAGTGAACCATCTACGTTTTTATCAGCATTATTTAACTGTTTGCCACTCTCACCAGGTGCTTCTCCGACAATATCCCCAGTTTGCATGTTTTTGTACTTGGCTTTCATCTGTACACTGTACCGAGTAACCACCTCAAGCTGGTGGACTGACCGCAAGTGCTTCAGTAAATTCCCCTTGAAAAATGTGCTGTAAGGACACACATGGCACTTCTCGTTCTTCATACCCTGGTAATTTCATAAAGAAAATTCTGTTCAAGCAAAATTCAGCAGATGACTTTGAAAACATTTTTGCAAAACTTGAGAAAATCTCTGTAAATAAATATTATTATAATTTTTGATTATTGAAATAATAAGCATTATCTCCTTTTATCGCGATGTCTTCAAAAGCTGCCTGCCACAGATGCCTCAAAGTGTACCTACTACCACAACATATAGGAATGGGTTGACAAACATCCTTCTGATGTATTTATTTTGATAATGTTCAAAATTGAAAATAAGAATAAATAGGACACTTTTTAAGTATTGTATTCATTTCCTGACAATGTTTTCAAGTATTTTGTTGTGTAGATGTCAAAAGTTGTTGGTATCAGGGAAAGGGTTAGTAAGAAAAGTCAGATAAATATTCTTTGTTTTTCTGATAAAGAGTAGAGAAAATTAGAGGGTTGATTTTTAAACAAAACTCTATGTATACAAAATTTACAAAACATAAATATATATAGTACAAATCAAAAGATCACAAAAACGTGTCAATAATTCTTGGTCCCTTAACAAGATGACACCACTGTATGTTTAAAGTTGAGCCACTTAAAAATTATCCATCTGAAGTTAAAATCAATAAAAACCCTTTCCCACTAACAACACATTTGCAGCAAACGACTCTGATAACATTCATGCAAGACTGTGGAAATTCTACCTGGTTGAAAAGTTTAATATTACAAAGTTGAAGTCATTGTTGCAAGAAGAGAAATTGCTCTTGATGAGCAATTTCTCCTTTTGCCACAATGGTTGTAAAAGTAATCTTCTTGAATGCCACTTGAATTTTGAAGGGTTAACACAATTCAGGTAAGAGCATATTCTAGCAGTAAGTCTCTGTACCAATGACATTTATACAGAGGCCATAAGTTCTTGAATGACAAGTTTGACGACCCTAATCAGACTGCTCTGAAAAGTTGATTTATATTTTTTTCCTTGTAGAATACCATATACAACAAATCTGCAGCAGACGATTTTGAAAATATCTAGACAAAAAAAAAAAAAAAAAAAATTTATTTTCTAATAGTATTGAAAACATTGTGGCAAAAGGGGATTTGCTCATTATGAGCAATTTCTCCTTTTGTCACAATGTTTTCATAAGTTGTCTGCTGCAGAGGCGTTAGAAAGCGTCTGTATGTGAAAAAGGGTTAAATGTTGGGCCACATGCCAAAAGGTTATAACTACGTCTTGTTACAAAATGTAGTTATAATCGTCTGTTTGAAACCATCCAAAAATATGTTTTCTTATAGCATGGGTCAACTTTTGCATGAGAGACAGATATGGTATATGACTGCCTTTTATATTTCAAAATGGCATACACAGTTTATCAACAAAACAAGAAACCGCTGAAGACGGTAAGGCCAGATTGTCAGCAATTTAACCTTGAAAATCGACAAACCAAGGTCAAGGTCAAAGTAACCCTTTCCAGTGCTGAGATTTTGCCTCAACCTGAAACTTTAACCAAAATGTTGACAGACAGACATCCGGACAGACAGACGGACATCGCCAATCTATAGACCGGAATTGCTAGAACAATCCGGCCAATGAATAAGAAAAATATCAATAGAAGAAAACAAGTCGAACCTTTTTTGTATGCTGATTCTCTACATGATTTTTCAGGTGAGATTTCTTGAGGGCTCTGTACTTGCAGTGTTCATAAGGGCATGGTATCTTTCTGCCTGTAATATGAAATCACTGTATGGTTAAAACATTTACCCATTCTCAGATGCAAGTAACTTTTGAAAACAGCATGAGAAAGGAATCAAAAACTCATAATTAGTAACTTCTCCTTTAGTACATGTACATTGACAACCAACAAAGCTTCAGAGATCCAGATAAGGAGGGGTTTACAGCACTTTTCCCCACTATATCTCTCTTATTATCCAACCAAACCCTATGTTGTGGGTACTCAAAAGAATCGTCTAGTTAGACGATTCTTTTGATCGCCCATAACATGGGGTTTGCGGATACAAAAAGGATTTGAGAACAAACATAACGCTCCTTTTCTAGAGCTCTAAGCTTTCAAATTGACATCCGTCAGCAGTCATAATATCTAGTAGCATAGCAAAATCAAATAGGAAGAAACAACAAAATCTATCTAAGGGAGTGCCAAGGGAGGGT
Organism: Serripes groenlandicus; assembly: GCA_031761405.1. Classification (NCBI taxonomy): domain Eukaryota; kingdom Metazoa; phylum Mollusca; class Bivalvia; order Cardiida; family Cardiidae; genus Serripes; species Serripes groenlandicus. Next base: position 12,362,915 of record JASEVX010000004.1, read on the forward strand.
AGAATGACAGCAGAAAGAAACACTATACTAATGGTCAAAAAGATGGAAAAACACCAGAGGAACCAATTATGACAGAAGAACGCCAAATGTCGGAGTTTTTTTTCCAAAAAGGGGCATAAGACATGATGATGATAACTGAATAATTAAGAAAGTCAAGAGTTATGTGACTTGTTATAGACATGCATATTGTTTCTAGGAACATGTGTACCAAGTTTTATTTGAATATGTGTCATGGTTTTTGAGTTATGAGGTAAGATTGAAAATGACATTGTAATGTAACACACAATGAACCAAGTACAATTTTACAGGGCATTAAAAGGGGATAGAGGCTTTTCAAGTTGTGTCTGTTACAGAAGTATCAACATACAGTTCTATAACTATTCAACCCCTTTCCAACATGCAGACACAGATTGACACATTTGCAGCAGATGACTTTTGAAAATATTGTGGCAAAAGGAGAAAATGCTCATGATGAGCAATTTCTCCTCTACCACAATGTTTTCCAAAATCGAGTCAATAACAATAATTTCATTTAAGGAATTTGTTTTCATTATTTTGCCAACATTCTACATGTCGTCTGCTTAATATTTGTTGTATGGGGAAAAAAAAGTAAAAATGTGAACTACCTGTATGTGATTTCATGTGAGTATGCAGGCTATTACTTGTTTTAAATGTTTTGTCACATTTTTCACAGTTGAAATCTCTTTTATCTGAAAAATAAAAAGATAAAAAACTGTTCTGATCCTTCTGCATTCTAAGCTATTTCCAGAAGAATTTAACCCTTTCCCTCACAGGGACACTTTCTGATGCCTCAGCAGCAGAAGGCATTTAAAAGACATTGTGGCAAAAGGAGCTCCTCAAGAGCAATTTCTTCATTTGCAAAAATGTTTTCAACTACATGTTTATGCTGTAAATATATTTTCATTTCTAGAGATTTACAATAGTTTTACCTAGATAATTTCAAAGCTGTCTGCTGCAGATTTGTTGTATATGGGAAAGGGTTAAAGAAATAAAATTTAAATCTAGCAAATATAAAAATAATATTTGATCATACTCTAAAAATTCTCTTCAATATACTGTTATACATGAGTCATTCAAACTACATCTATGAGTTAAGACTTTTCTTTTTATTTGACTTTCAGAATTTTTGTAAACCAGTTCTCTGATCTTATTCTTTGAATCTTCTCAACTCTGAACATCTCAGAAAAGTCATTACTGTACTTTTGGGAAATACCCTGTTTCAGCTAGAAATTTGAAAGCTTTGTTTTGAAACATTCTGGTAAAATAAGACATTGCTCATTTGAATAATGTCTCCTTTTACCAAAATGTTTTTCAAAGTTGTCTGCTGTAGAGGAATCAAATGTAATTTGTATAAGGGAAAAGGTTAAATAAAGTTTAATTTTACCATTATGCAGTAACACATGTTTCTCATACATTCCTTTACGGTTTATAGCGTAGTCACATTTTGGGCATGAATAACTGCAAGAAATAAAACATATGATATTAAAACACTGACTCTCATAGTAAACCCTTTCCCCAATGCAGACACATTTCAATTATCTACAATAGACAAGTTTTGAAAACATTGTGGCAAAAGGAGAAATTGCTCATGATGAGCAATTTCACCTTTTGCCTCAATATTTTCAAATTTATTGAATAATTATACTTTCATTAATTGAGTTTTTCAATGTTTTGCCAAGAGGTTTTCAAAGTAGTTTGCTGCATGTTTTTTGTACTTAGGAAAGGGTTAACCCTTTCCCTCATACAACAATTCTGCAGCAGACGACTTTGAACATATTTTGTCAAAAATAGGAAAATCTCTATAATTGAATGGATAACCTATGAGTAAAAGCTGAAAACATTATGGCAAAAGGATAAATTGCTCGTTTTGAGTAATTTCTTCTTTTGTCACTATGTTTTCAAAAAGCTGTCTGCTGCAGAAGCGTCAGAAAGCGTCTATATTAGGGAAAGTGTTAAATCCATCTGGAATTGGTTGATAAGAAGAAGGAGTAATAATATATTTTATTTTAAATGTTTTTTACAATGATTTCAACCATATTTCAGTTATATCACTGCTACAAAACACTTACATCATATCCCTTGATGACAAAACAGTTCTAGGCTAGGATATGTGCCTTGCCCAAGGGCACTCCAAAATTCCAAATTGACTGCCGCAAGCAAGCAGGGATTGAATACCCTTTTTGTTACACAAACTGGTTTCTAAACGTTTGCCTTCCTATTCCATTGCCATACAGGAAAATGTATAGGAGTCAGATCCAAACCTCTGTCTATCATTATAGATTCAATACATCGTGTTGCATAGGACACACATTTGGGTAAATAATTAAGATTGATTGTTTCAAGCTTTAGGCAGTTTTTAACAATTTTTCAGTTATATCACAGCGTTTCATGGGTAAGATATCAGCACTACTGGTTCATTTATCCTGACAACAGCAGGTCAATCATAATGCTAACCCCACAACCTTGAGCGCCAAGGAGGGCAGCCATTACTACAATTTTTAAAGTCTTTGGTGTGACTTGGCCGGGGATCGAACACAAGGTCTTTCACATCCGAGGGCGGACACTGTAAGACTACACCAATGAGCAGTCAAAGAGAGAGATACATACACAACATATCCGTCTGGTAGAGGTTGCCTGTGAACACGATGTAAATGGAATGTTAGATCATTGGTGGACGTATACTTCAGGGAACACACGTGACACATGTACTTCTTCAGTGGGTTCTCTCCATTGTGCATAATCCTTATATGGTACTGAAACAAATATTCAAATTAAATGAGTGCTCTCCCCTGTGAATAATTCTTATGGTAAAAGGGAAGCAATTCATATTGGCTTGTTGGTCAGACAATTTTTTCCAAGGAATTTCAAAGGATTACATAAGACTGAAGTTGTCTTTCTAGGGTTCTCTGAGACTTCTCTCTCTTGTGAATAATCTATATATGCTACTGAAAAAAAATGCAATGCAACTTCTCAAACATTGTGGGAAAAGGAGAATTGTTATTTTTTTCTTTTTTTCTTTTTACCAAAAAGATTCAAAGTTATTTTATTGAAGTTTACAGGGTTTTATCATCTTTGAAAGACTTCAATTTCAACTAGAACTATTACTGAAGATGATAAATACCCCCTAAACAGCGCCTTGACCTACACAATAACTTAATAAGTAAAAGGGCCGTAACTCTGTAAAATAACATACAATTGTAACCCCTTTAGGATATGCACATCTCCTTTTGGTATAGAATTTTATTGAATTCCACCCAGTAGTTTGTAAGCAATAAGCCAGACAAAATATGGCTTCTGGTCGACCGACTGACAGACCAACAGTCTGGCACTGTGACTCCTATATACCCCCTCTTCTTAAAGAAGGGGGTATAATAAGTTTAAAATATCACATTCGATGATAAGCTAAACCTTACCTTGAGACCCTTTAGACCCTTTAAAGTTTTCCCACATTGATCACATGGCAGCATGGGTATTGCATCAGAATGTACCATGTCCTGTAATAATCTGCATCATGTAATACAACATAAATAATAAGATACGCATGGCGTTGTATGACATAAATATAATCTGCATTGCGTAATATGACATTAATATGAACTGCAACATGTGATAAGACATAAATATGATCTGTGTCATGAAATATGTGTATACATGATCTGCACTGTGTAATATGCATGAATATGATCTGCATCCAGCAAACTGTGGTCTTGTTACATCTCGTGTTTGGCACCACATAACCCTTTCCCACTTACAAACATTCTGAAGCAGACCACCTTTAAAACAACAAGGCAAAATTATTGAAATTCCTCTATAAATGAAGGTATCATTATTAAATAGAGTTGAAAACATTGTATCAAAAGTCATCTGCTACAAATATGTCAAAATGTGACTGCATGTGAAAAAGGTTTACAAACCTTAATAGGATGTTTCCATGTTGAACAGAACAAGCACCTGTAGCTCAATTGGCAATGTGAGCTGTCAATCCAGGGGTTGTGAGTTTGAATCCCAACTTAGCCAAGAACATTATTTTCAAAGTTTGACAAAAAAATAAACATCCATGCAACAATCATCATTCGTCTACCTTCCACCAATGGGCTAACAGTCAATGTGGAAACGAAGCCAATTGCTTGGTAAGACTGTTATGTGGAGTACTGTTGGGAGAAAGCCACACAAGTAGGTGACATGGCCGTCGAGATATTGTTAAAATTGGTGTTAACCCTTTCCCCCATATAGACGCTTTCTGATGCCTCTGCAGCAGACGGCTTTTTGAAAACATAGTGACAAAAGAAGAAATTGCTCAATACGAGCAATTTCTCCTTTTGCCACAATGTTTACCATTTTTAGTCATAGGTTATCCTTTTTATTATAGAGATTTTATATTTTTTGACAAAGAATGTTCAAAGTCGTCTGCTGCAGAATTGTTGTATGAGGGAAAGGGTTAACCCTTGATCAACCATGTTGCACAGATCAAATTGTCTCGTAAAAGATGGTACTGGGTACCAACAACGTGATTGTTCAAGATGGGGAAATATCCAAGTTTAGATTTTTCACATTGGAATGGCTTCAAGCAAACAGTTGTAATAACTTGCACATGCAGTTTCAAATTTTTAACCATTTTGAATTATATTATCAGTTTATCTTATATGAAACTTTAGCTTAAATCATCTGTTGCAAACTCCTTTGTGGAAAAGCATTGGAAATCTTGACAAACATTATTATGCATATGAGAAAGAGTTGAAAACAATGTTAGAAAAGAAAAGACTGTTCAAAAATAGCTTCAATGGAAAAGAAAACAAGAGCGCCCTGGAGCAAACACCAACGCTACTCAGTTGTTTCTTTTCTAAGTCACGAAAGGGGCATTACTGAATAATTATTAAAGCCTGAGTTCTGTAACTTGGTATTGACATGCGTATTGTTCCTAGGAACATGTGTACCAATTTTCATTTGAAAATGTTGAAAAATTTTGAATTATGAGGTAAGGTTAAAGTTTTGTGACAACGCCTTTCTTCAAAAAACAGACAAACATTATGAATACAAAAGACTTCATTTAATCCTTTATACAGATTTTCCTTTTTTATGCCTATATGTTTTCAAAGTGATCTGCTGCGCATTTGTTGTAAGAGGGAAAGGGATAATGGGGAACGACCACCTACCTTGTGAAGTTTCAAAGTTTTTTTCGTTCTTATAATTGTTACCACAAATTAACCCTTTCCCTCCTTTCCGCTATTTGAAAACATAGTGACAAAAGAAGAAATTGCACAAAACGTGCAATTTCTCCTTATGCCACAATGTTTTCCACTTTTAGTCATAAGTTATCCATTCAATTACAGAGAATTTCTATTTTTTTACAAAATATGTTCAAAGTCGTCTGCTGCAGAATTGTCGTATGAGGGAAAAGGTTAATGAATACAAAAGACTTAATTTGCTAAATCCATATGATGTAGACACATTTTGATATATATGCAGCAGACAACTTTTTAAAACACTGTCATAATGAACAATATCTTCTTTTGCCACACCATTTTCAACTGCATTCAATAATAATACTTTCCTTTATCCCTTTCCCTCATATAGATGCTTTCTGACACCTCTGCAGCAGACAGCTTTTTAAAAACATAGTGACAAAAGAAGAAATTGCACAAAACATGCAATTTCTCCTTTTGCCACAATGTTTTCCACTTTTAGTCATAGGTTATTCATTCAATAAAAAAGATTTTCTATTTTTTGACAAAATACGTTCAAAGTCGTCTGCTGCAGAATTGTCGTATGAGGGAAAGGGTTATAGAGATTTCCCTTTTTTATGCCTGTATGTTTTCAAAGTGATTTGCTGCAGATTTGTTGTAAGAGGGAAAGGGATAATGGGGAACGACCACCTACCTTGTGAAGTTTCAAAGTTTTTTCGTTCTTATAATTGTTACTACAAAGGTCACAGATGTGTTGGTTCCCTCTACTACAATCATAGGTTTTATGATGATGTAAACGCCATTTACTGATCGTCTTAAAGGTACACCACTGAAACATGTAAATGCCATTTACTGATCGTCTTAAAGGTACACCACTGAAACATGTAAATGCCATTTACTGATCGTCTTAAAGGTACACCACTGAAACATGTTCAACTCATTCAGACGTCCAGATCAGGAGGGATGGTACACATCTCTTTTCCCCAAAGTATCCGTATTATTATCCAACCAAACCCTATGATGTGGGTAATCAACAGAATTGTGCCATTGAGAAGATTATTTTGAGTACCAACAATATAGGGCTAGAGGGTCAAATAAGGATGATATTGAAACATTCAAAACGCCCCCTTATCTAGAGCTCTGCTAAATATTTTACTTTTCATATCTGATATGTGTGCGAATAAAAAACAAAAACAGTAAGAAAAGAATGGCAAATTCAATGGTAAATTTTCCTAGAATGTTTTCAAATAAAAAAGCTGCAAAAGCATGGCATAAGGTAAACAGTGAAACTTTATTTCGCTGTTAACGACTTCAAACAACATTTATGTATTATGTTATAGATGACTTTAACCCTTTCCCTCATATAGACGCTTTCTGACGCCTCTGCAGCAGACGGCTTTTTGAAAACATAGTGACAAAAGAAGAAATTGCACAGAACGTGCAATTTCTCCTTTTGCCACAATGTTTTCCACTTTTTGTCATAGGTTATCCATTCAATTATGAAGATTTTCTATGTTTTGACAAAATATTCAAAGTCGTCTGCTGCAGAATTGTCATATGAGGGAAAGGGTTAAACTTTTCCACATTTAAAAAATCTGCAGCAGTCGGCTTTGGCAATGTCGGGGTTAAAATACGAAAAATCTTTATAAATGGAAATATAATTATTGAATAGATTTGATAAATTGCTCATGATGAGTAAAATCTGTGTCTGCTAGTGGTAAAATGGTTAAATCTCAATTGGGGGTCAATGTAAACCAAGATCAGTCTGCACATTTGTGAAATTTGTATAATCTTGTTCTCTCCTCATTTTATGCTAGTATTCAGCAAAGACTCGATGTTTAACCCTTTCCCGCATATAGATGCTTTCTGAAGCCTCTGCGGCAGTCGACGTTTGAAAACATTATGGCAAACAGAGGAATTGCTCACTATGAGCAATTTCCCTTTTTGCCACATTGTTTTCAGTAATTTCATACTTTTGTCTAAATATTTTTAAAGTCGTCTGCTGCAGATTTTATTTGTCGTAAGCGGGAAAGGGTTAACGCTTTCCCTCATACGACAATTCTGCAGCAGACGACTTTGAACGTATTTTGTCAAAACATAGAAAATCTCCATAATTGAATGGATAATCTATAACAAAAAATGGAAAACATTGTGGCAAAAGGAGAAATTGTATGTTTTGGGCAATTTCTTCTTTTGTCACTATGTTTTCAAAACGCCGTCTGCTGCAGAGGCGTCAGAAAGCGTCTATATGAGGGAAAGGGTTAAAAAGGTTGAAAAGGTACCTCACAAATAAGATCCGGCCACTTATCTCTGTCATAAGGAAGATCATGGGCGGTGAACTCATGATCTGTAACATCAGCCATTTGTCGGAACTTCCTTGGGCATACCCGACATGGATTACGGGCTCTGAGGTCAGCCTTCTTTTGTCGTTGCTTCATATCCTTCTCACGACGAACCTGCAAACATTTCCTGTCTGTATTTCTATGCTGTGCGTATTCTTCCGCGGTTGAAAAACTGATCTTACACAAGCTACATCTTCTCCTCGGTCGAAGGTCGAGGCAGGTTTTTCTGTGCAGCTTTCTCTCAGATTGAGTTGAAAATGTTTCGTTACACTTTTTACAACAATGATTCACTACTATGCATTTTTTCTTTTTAAAATTGAGGCCATTTTCCACTTTATTTTTGGTATCATTAATTGTGTTATCACGAGAGATATCATCCGATTCTGAAGAGAATTCTTGCTTGATATCATCATCATCATGCACTAAGTATGTACTGTTACTAACTACATGAACATCATTATCCAGTTTATCAGAATCCATTTCATTATCTAGATAATAAGGATTATTTTCATTAATATATTTATTGCTGTCAGTATGACAGGCATCATTTGCAGAAGAATCAATCCTATAAGAAATGCATTGTCCATCCACCTCAGGCTTTATGTTTTCATGATAATGAAGGGTATTTTCACCACCATGTTTGATACAACTATTAATATTCATTTTATGCAATTCAATTGCATCACTTGTATTTTTATTGTCTGCACGCTGTACCAATAATGATCCTCGAGCATTCCCACTGATTATTTCAACTTCAATTTTCACTTGATTCGTTAACTCATCGAACAACGTTTTCAAACCAAGTGTCAGGCAGAATTCTGAAAATTGATTTACTTTTGACTCTTGAATTTCAATTTCACCAATATATATGAAACAAATAATCTTCTTCAAATCATTCAAAGGAATATGTTTTATGTCCAATGTCTCACATTTTTCACTTTCAGTGTTATCCAATTGTAAATGTTCATAGAAATATTGGCTGACAGCCGTAAGTACGAGTCTATGTGCCATCACATATCCTGTCTTGGCTTGAAGTTTAACATCACATAATTTTCCCTCTTCCTGCATCTTGTGCAAATTAAAAAAGACCCGAGAATGATACGAATTTGATGTGGCATTCTTAGAAGAAGAGGAAACAGTCTTTTCTGACTCTTTATCTGTTGAAGCAGTAAAACAGTTTGAGTTTCTTTCAAGACATATTTGTTTCGGCGTCTTTGTCAAGCCCTGTTTTTCTCTTGCCTCAGTTGACTTTACTTTTCGTCTCATTTTATCTATCTTGGACTTTTATTATATTCATTTCATAACCTCTACTTTTTCATACTACGATACCTGAAAATTTAAATAAAACAAGAGGATCATAATGGTCCTAAACTGCTCACCTGATTTAATAGAAATTAAATAGTTTTCAACGATCTTACTATATGCATAGAGGGGTAACAAGCAACGTCCCTTGGTGGTCAATGTTAATGAATGGATCGTAATAATTTCAACAATCTAGGCAGGGGGTCACCCGAGAAACATTTGTGCCAATTTATTTTAAAATCAGGCCCATAAATACCTTTGGACAAGTCAATTTTTTAAGTGTTCACTTTAATATATTGATGTAAGGAAAACAACCCTCGCACCCTGGTAGCCATGTTTTTCAACAGATCAGAATAATTTCAACAATCTTCCTAGAGGGTAACCTTAACCCTTTCCCTCATACAGTAAGAGGCGTCAGAAAGCGTCTATATGAGGGTAAGGGTTAAGAACCTTTGGGCCAAATCATTTTCTAAATGGGACCGTGTTCGTGAACTAGATTATTTTTTAAAAGTTTTCACTATATATACTAATAGGGCTACGAATAAGTAGCTTTTTTACTTAAAAAAGCAAAAGAATTGTCAAAAAAAGCAATTCTTTTTAAATGATGAGTACTCAAAAGCAAATAAAAAGTAATAAAAGCAATTGTTTACATTTGTGTTGCTTTATTGTTTTACATTAAATAAAACAAGATACGAATGAAATAAAAAGTATCTATAACTAGATGTGAACAAGACAAAAACTAAGCTTAGATGTTCACTGCATACAGATTAAAGCAAATCTTAAAAAGTGTCTGGATGAATGAGGGATCCCCAAATATATAGATTTGCCAACAATTAGTTAAACAACATTGAAATATTGTGAGAGATGGAGAATTTGCTCATTATGTCTCCCTTTGCCAAGATGATTTCAAGTCCTACAAAAAAGCAATTTGTAAAAAAATATGGGGTCAAATTATCTTTGTTACTTAAATTTAAAAAGCAATCGTCAGAAAAACAAGAGCTGTCTGCAAGGCAGCATGCTCGACTATTTGGCCATTTGATACTATAGTCAACAGTTTTTACTGAGATAGTGGCTTGATAGTATAGAACTATAAATCAAGTTGGATAAGTCTTGTTTGAATAGCATCTGCTGTTTATGAGAAAAGGCCTGGCATGCAAAACTTTATCCCAAATTTCTAACTTCAACAAGGGCCATAATTTATAATAAATTCAGTCAGGAGTTACCTAACCTGATTGTTTGATACATGTACCTTTAAAGACTATATTGAAGTTGTAAATCAATCCCTAAGTGGTATCTGAGATATGTGCATGATAGTACCATGCATGCAAAACTGTAACCAAAGTAGCAACGCCAAAGCCAACGCACAAGGGACTGTAATAGCTCTCATATTCTTCGAATAGTCAAGCTAAAAATGGGGTAAATACACAATTCACAGAAAAAGTTATCTGTAGCCCTGTATATATATAAGGAAAACAAGCCTAACCCTGGCAGTCATGTTTTTCAACAGATCAGAACAATTTCAACAATCTTGGTGGAGTCTAACCCAAGGAACCATAATGCCAAATTATTTTCTAATCGAGCGAGTGCTTTATAACATGAAGTTTTTCTAAGTTTTCACTTTTTATACATTATATAAGGATAACAAGCTCCACCCCTGGCAATTGATCTGAATAATTTGAACAGTGTTGGAAGAGGCTTACCTTGAGGGAACATTTGTATCAAATTATTTTCAAACTGCACCAGTCCTTTTGTACAAAAATATTTTTATAAAGAAAACAAACTTCATCTTCTGGTTGCCATGTTTTTCAACTAATCAGAATAATTTGAAGCAGATTGATTGATTGATTGATAAGGGTTTAACGCTGATGCCCCCGAATGGCAACATTTAGGTCAAAGGTACTGACAGAAAGGTCATGTCACAAGGAATACACATGTGAAATATGGTAGCCGTACCTGTTATGGTTCAAAAGTAGTGGTCAAGGTTAAAGTTTTTTTCGACAGACAGACAGGCCAAAAATTAGATGCCCACCGAATCGGTGATTCCGGGGGCATAAAAAGAATGCCAGTTAACCCGACACCTAGTTATCTCGACACCCTGTCAACCCGTCCCTATTTGGTAGACCCGACACCCGATATAAATTTCATGTGTGAAATTCGGTCAACCCGACACCTCCCTATATTTTACCGTATACATGAAAAATTATTGAAACTGTATTTCCTGATCTTTGACTCAAATATATCACATTTCATGTATCTTCAAAGACTTAAAGTTCTCAAAACAGTATGTTTTCCTAACCGATTTCAAATAATGGTAGAAATTGTAAAGGCTCCTTTTAGTTTTCAGAGAATCAGTATATCACATTTCATGTATCTTCAAAGACTTCTCAAAACAGTATGTTTTCCTAACCGATTTCAAATAATGGTAGAAAACTCGTTTTAGTTTTCAGAGAATCAGTAGATCACATTTCATGTATCTTCGTTAATAATTAACGAAGGCTCCTTTTCTCCAAGAATTATACATTTTTCTCTAAGTTTTCAACTCATCAAAATTACGGGAATCATTATATCACAAGACACATACAGTCAATTCTTAGAAGAAAGGTAGAAATCGTTAATAATAAACGAATGCTCCTTTTCTCCAAGAATTATACATTTTTCTCTTAGTTTTCAACTCATCAATATCACGGGAATCAGTATATCACATACAGTCAATTCTTAGATGAAAGGTATAAATCGTTAATAATAAACGAATGCTCCTTTTCTCCAAGAATTATACATTATTTTCTAAGTTTTCAACTCATCAAAATTATGGGAATCAGTATATCACATTCATTCACTAGTCAATTCTTTGAAGAAAGGTAGAAATCGTTAATAATTAACGAATGCTCCTTTTCTCCAAGAATTATACATTATTCTCTTAGTTTTCAACTCATCAAAATTACGGGAATCAGTATATTACATACAGTCAATTCTTAGAAGAAAGGTAGAAATCGTTAATGTTTCTTGTAAATTATATATTTTATAAATTTTAAATATCGTGTTTTTTTCTCTTTAACTTGCCCTTAGACACCATTCAACCTGAAAAATAAAAATTATCATCTATGATATATCGTACGAGATATTCTAGGCTCGAATTGTAAGTTATGGTAACAACAACAATAAAACGTGGTCAAATCGAAAACAGATGTGAATAATTAATAAATAACGCCCGATACTTAAAGTAATCATTTTTAAATGAGGTGTCGGGTTATCCAAAAAAGGTGTCGGTTTAACCGAAAAGGGGACGGGTTGACTCCGAATTTTACCTCTAGGTGTCGGGTAACCAAAAAAAGGTGTCGGATTAACCGAAAAGGGGACGGGTTGACTGGGTGTCGAGATAACTAGGTGTCGGGTTGACTGGATACCCATAAAAAATGTAGCAATGAAAAGATCAGGGCCAATCATGAATCAATTGATTTAAAAATTAGAGACCATGAATCAATTGATTTAAAAATTAGAGACCAATCAAAATGAATACAGAAATCTGTATAATAGAGCATTTTACCCCTTTCCCACCAATTCAATTCTGCAGCAGACGGCTCACAACTTTGAAATTAATATGGAAACTCCCTATCATAAGCAAATCTCCTTTTGTTTAAAGTATATGGGAAAGGGTAAACTTAGTGAATATCCTAAGATCTTAATGTCATTATTCTCACCCTATCCTCAAATGTCAAAAGATTCATGTATATTAAAGGAATCTGATACAGCATCAAAGACAGTATGAGACAAGAGTGAATTTAATTTTTCAGTGATGGTTCAGCTCAGGGATTTTTCTTTTGTTTTTTTGCAAAAGAATCTTTAGGACTCTATATTCATGAGATGAATAGGAGAGTGAAATGTTTGAATTCAACAATGAAAATGTATAATTCAAGCGTGAATGATCAATGTGGCGAAAAAAGCTCAAACATCCACAATAACAACAACGCGAAAACTGAAGACATTTGCCTCGAACTAACCTTTTATGTGAATTCATAAAAAGATGATTTCGCTCCGATATAAATAACAAACACAGAATTCATTAACAACAAAAACATAAACGTCTGGGTTATACGTCTCAGTCAGATCGATGCGAAGTTTTGTCTTTTTGTAAGCACAGTAGATGACAGATTGGTTGGTGCTCAACTTCAAGTTGTTATCGATAAAAGCAGGGTACCAACATTCAGAATGTTGTTCTCCGGCACCAAGAGTCCGGTAACAAATTTGTTATTGTTTGATAGTTCATATAGTTCATATAGTCATCGAGACCAGATAAGTTGTATTTACACAACTTATAAGCATATATGCTTTTGTAGGTACTTTTAATTTTGTTTTCCCATTTTAAAGTTTTGTGATTACTATTAATGACGACAGTGATACAGACCTTATCTATTATAAGTCTGTTTTAATTGTTATACTTTGTATGATATTATTATTTTACATTAATATTTAATAAATAAGAAAAAGGTTTTAAAACTATTTACACTTTACTCAATTATTTTGTTTCATCCCTTTTTAGATAGATTACATTTCTTTGTCCTATTTTTTTTTCTTTTTTCTCTTGGATCTCTTGGCATTTTATTTCTATTTACTTTAATATGGATTATAACAACTTGCATTGAATTTGTTCGGGGCATACCAATGTTTATTTAGTCTGGATTTAAAAGTATTCAGTGATGGTGCCTCGACTACTTGAGATTTTAGACTATTCCATACATTAACAACCCTGTGACTGTAGCAACTTTTTCTTATTAATTTGTTTGCTCTAGGTTTGTATATCTTATATTTATGTCCTCTTGTCTCAACCGCGTTACCTATGTTAAGCAGCTCCATCGAAGTTTTATCTATTTCCTTTATTAGTTTGTAAGTCTGTACTAAGTCAGTCCTTAACCTTCTATACTCAAGTGTTGGTAAACCAAGTTCTACCAGTCTTCCCCTTTAAGCTTCCGAGGGTTCTCGTTGCTCGTCTCTGCACGTTTTCAATAGATTTTGCATATTTTTTATTTGATGGTCCCCAAATAACCGACGCGTACTCTAGGTGTGGCCGTACTAGGGATTTGTATAATTGTAGGAAGATTTCCTTGTTCATAAATGAGAAGTTTCTTACTATAAGTATGATGATTTGCAAGTAGGCCCTAAAAAACCTTTGTTTGCGTAAAAATGTGTGTATACCTTCACAAGAATGTTTTGAATTTGGGATAATAAATCTATAAACGTTATAATGTGAAGGGTGCACTGGATCTGTTTGATTTGACCATTTATCGTCACTATCCTTGGTGCCAAATTGTGAACGGTCTTGTAGATCATCAAGGCGGTGTGATATCGACACCTATCGTCAAAAGGCAGCCAATGCAAGTCATGGAAAAGATCCGTTTTGGTAGACCCGCGAGGTTTTGATAGTAATATGAGTATAGGTGCTACCTATTTCGGGTAAACATTCATTAACTTTTGTGATCGGTAAATCATTCCCTGCGAACTGCAGTTAGCCCAATTACGAGTCCTACCGACCTAGGCAAAGAAAATAATCAAAGCGCTGAAAGCGCTGATGGTATAGGGGGCATATGTAAATTGAAAACATATGGCATAGATCATATGGACAAACATTGTTGAAACAATGAAACAATGACCTTTAAACAAACCAAACCAAAAATGTTTGAAGCAACACATATTGCCTGCCAATAACATATACCTCATTTGTCAAAGTTTTACCCTTTTCGTGTATAAACAAAATATCGAAGGACAAAAGATTGACAAAAAAAACCCGAGCAGCTACCCTTAATTAAAATATTTCTAGTTCAGAAATCACTAAAGATCCACAATGTATATTGTAATCATGCTGATAAATGAAAGACGATCGAAAGCATGATAGAGTTATGTTTCTTTTGCACTGCACAATTGCAGCTCTGAGTTTCCTATACACCAAGTCTTAAATTGATATATTGGACATATATTGAGACAATAACCGAAGAAATGAAAAAATTGAGTTTACACCTAAAAAACAGATTAGATTTGACGAAGTACAAATCTTGGGGAAGCACTCATTAACGAAAAAGGGAATTTCACGGAACGCATGTGTTGCATATAATAAGGGAGAACATTGAAAGACAAAAATATACACACTCCAAACGCAGCATGCTTAATTTATGGTAATGGTGCACTGCAAATATGTAGGTCATAAGTTACATACAAACCAAGTTTGAAATTGATACAATGAAAGTTAATTGAGACAATCGCTGAACTAAATAAGGAAAAATGGAGATAACTGAAAAAACAGACCAGAGTTATGTACCTAGTACTTTGCCGTTCTCCTGATCACACGGGTATAATTGTGACCACTTTGAAATAAATCTGCCATACAGAAACAACGTGTTAACCAATACATGCAATCCATGACGGACGGACGAATGCACATTCAGGCAGACAGCCGGCCGGACGCCGGATTATACCTCCAAGCTTTACAGACGGAGACAACTCAAGTATTGATTACAGAAGACTGGTTCGATGCGTCAAAACACGTCAGCTTAGATTATGGTATTTGTAAAGTATTTGCAATTTAATTGTATCTCCGAAACGGGACCGGACCGTCAAGGTTAATTTTCAAAAACCTATTTAGACTACATTTCTAGTTTATTTGTCAACAGATACATCTAGGACTATATTACACGTAAATTAACGCAAATGCATATACATTATAATTTTAGTCCCAAAATCGCTAGAAGCTTCTCAATAATAAAATAAATAATGACCTTGCGGTTATAACTCGGATGTGTTGACAAATTCGGCCAAATTTCTTTCCGACGTTTGACAAAAGTCAATGCGACATGCTTCATTCGTCTTTCACCAATGGCTAAGTCTATGTGGAAACGCAGCCAGTTGCTTGGGAAGATTGTTGTGAGGAGTACTGGTTTGAGAAAACCAGGAAATACATTTGTAGGTGAACTGGCCGCCGTGATATGACTGAAGAAATGTTAAAAACCGCGTTAAATCCCAATCAATCAATGTTGAAATTAACTTATCTATAATTTGTAGATTTAATTTCTATTTCCTATTAGGGTCTACATACAGCGACACATGAGAATATTCAACACAAAACTCGACCTGTTTTACCAACAATTCCCCAGTAGCGGTGAGACCGTTTGTAACATTATTTCATGGCATGTATACACAGTAGGACCTCTCTCTTTGGACGAATTATGTTGTAACAAGTTTGTTTACAGTATTCCTTAACCTTGACCACATAGACTAAATATACAGCAAACAACATTGAACTAAGGCATAACTATTGACCTGAATTAATAAAAGTATGATTTTGAATAGTGATGAAAACATTGTGGAAAAAGACAAACTTGTTGATTATCATTCATCTGTTAAGGTTAGTCAAATGTGTCTAAAAGGGGCAAAGGTTAAAATAATAACTGTAGACAAATGTTTTCGTTATCTAGGTTATAGAAACAAATTGATTCATGTTTCAAAGCATTGTTTGAAAAGGAGGAATTGCTCATTGTCAGCAATTGCTCCGTTTGCAAATATACTTTCAACATTTGTTTGTAACTAAGTAGCTATAACGGGAACGGTTCAACCCTTTCCCGCTTACAGTCGCTTTTTGACGCATGTGCAGCAGACGGCTGCAGAATTGTTTATCATGACCCATTTCCTCTTTTTCCACAAAGGTTTCAACTATATATTTTTCCCCTTGATGTAAGGCAAAATTGCTCGTAATCATTCATCTCTAGCATGTTATTTGAAATGTGTCCGGAAGGGAGAAAGAGGGAAAGAACGTCCATAGTAAAACGTTTAAATATGAAAAGAATTGTGTGAAAAGGAGGAATTGCTCATTGTCAGCAATAGCTCCATTTTCAACAATATTTTTTAAATATTCGAACTGTTATAGTATCACGGAAAGGGGTTCGCTTCCATGGGAAGGATGTAACCATTTTCCGCCTACAGACGCTAGTGCAGCAGACGACAATCGAAAACATTGTGACAAAAGGGGAAATTGCTTTTCGTAGGCAATTTCTACTTTTGCCACAATGGTTTCAACTCCTTTCAATAATTGTATTTACAGTGCTTTGCACATTTCTCTATAAGTCGACTGTTGTAAACTAATGGGGTCACAGAACGGTCGACGTTACCTCACACTACTGACATTGAGGTCAACCATAGTTCAGAGTGAGTTTCATTCATAGAAACTATTTTGTCTCATAAATTTATGCAAGCGGAGGGTTTTGTGATTCGGTCGAACCAATGAAATCGTTGAAAAGGCAGATTATAACCAATCAAAACTCGATTTTGGTGTAGGTATACACATGTGGACTGCGGTTGCAGCTTTAAATCCGACTTTTCGAAAGCAGCTTCGCTATGAGATAGTGGCGAAACGCCCCTATCCCAAAAATCATCATCAGGTTAAGCTTATATTTAACTTTAAAATATAGCCAATATTTTAAATCCATGAAATTTTGATGAAAGGTTCAACAAATAATCAACTTGTCCTTCATAAAGTACTTATAAGTCAAACTAACGTTTCCTATACTTTCTGTCGTTTTCCTTTTGGTTATTTATTCATCATTTGCGTTATGCTAATAGAATGTCGTCATATTACAGGACTTTGGATTTGTAACTTCCGGAAAGTCAAAAAACCCTTATGAGTTATTATTTGAACTTGTTTTAGAAATAGACGACGAGTGTTATTAAACGGAAATTATCACACATAAAATTAATTGTCCTCGTTCGAGTACGTATTATCATATTTTTAAATTATTTCCTCTAGACTTTTTTTTTTGTTTCGATATTTTCTTATCATCCGATCAAAACGTAGCAGAATCGTGACTGCATCGAAAAATCCACTTTGGACACAATTTTTGGAAAGTTCATACACATTACCTATTGACGGGAAACATCGTTTATTTACCCGTATTATTCTTGCGGCCCTTCTCTGAATTGAAGGTATCTTATTCCTGTATGTATAGGTTCCATGTTCCCAGACTACACATCCATAATCAAACACTGGTAGTATATAGGAGTTATAATATAGTAATCTCATTTTGTCATTAAGGTAGTGTATAATATTTTTCAATAGTGCTATTTTAGTGTTTAATACTCTGCATACAGAATCATTTTGTGCATGCCAATTTAACTTATTATCTACATAAACACCCAATATTTTTTGAATAGAAACATTATTTTGGTTGACTACAAATTATACAAGTGCCACTGCAAAACAAATGTAAGAAAACATTTCTTTTCCCAAAGAATAATAAACCCATGGAACAATCTGCGTGAAGAAGTTGTAAAGTGTAAATTGTTTTAAATCTGAACTTATCAAATGCTGGAGAAATTCATCTTTTAAATTTTAAATGTGTGTACAAAATGAAGGATCGGAAGCGGGAAAGAAAACCCAAAGACAAAATGGACCTTAGAGGCGGAAGCCTAACTTGGTCTCTAAACCAAGGGAAACAAAGGTAGACTGTTGACTACTAACTGAGGTCAGTTTATATGATGATGCAATAGACATTAAGTTGACTTTGATGGATTAAAGGACATGTTGTTTACTTTGCACCATTCCATGATATAGTTTATGTTTTCTAGTAGCTTGTCTTGAAATCCCGAGGCGTACAAAGTTGACTCGTCTGCGTAAAAGTCATTGTTGACATCACACACTTTTAACGAAATGTCATTTATGTAGAGCAAAAACAGTAAGGACCTAAAATTGACCCCTGGGGAACTCCTGATGTTATTGGTAGTAAGGGATGGTGATGATATATATTTACTAATTGGTTTCTGTTAGAAAAGTATGATTGGAAAAAATGTATTGATATTTTAGAAGAGTGATAAAGTTTGTGTTAATACAAGAGGATTTGGTGGCAATATCTCTAAGGTTTTGAGAAAACATGGGGTGGTACGGAAGACTTAACCAAGTTCAATGTTGAAAAAGGGACATAATTCTTACAAACAAATTGACATAGTTGTGATTTCTTGCCTGTTGACGTTGAATAAGTATTGTAAGTTTCAAAGCAATATCTGTAATGGTTTTGAAAAAAAGTGAGGCTGTACTAAAAACTAAACCAAGGTGTTACGCCACGCTGAGATGAGTAGGATAGCATGCCCTTTCCATCGAAAAATCGAGCTAAAAATGAGAAGGATAGTTTTGGTTGGTGAATAGGAACACAGGGCTGTATTCTAACATTTCTCGTATAAAATTCGCCTCGAAAAACCACAAGTCATTCGGTTAACATCTCCATTCGCAATTCTTTAATTGCGACCACAGCGAAATAAGCGCAACATATTTCTTTAGCACTGCAAGTCCCTTGGGTGAACATCTTCACAAGCCAATGATGATTTGTCCGTTTCATTCCAAAAATTATGAGAATGTAATGAACGAAGATTGCCTTTTCCTCATATAGACGCTTTCTGACGCCTCTGCAGCAGACGTCTTTTTGAAAACATAGTGACAAAAGAAGAAATTGCTCAAAACGAGCAATTTCTTCTTTTGACACAATGTTTTCCACTTTTAGTCATAGGTTATCCATTCAATTATAGAGATTTTCTATTTTTTGACAACATTTGTTCAAAGTCGTCTGCTGCAGAATTGTCTTATGATGGAAAGGGATAAAGAAGATACTGGCTGTGACAATGACTCGATCTATGGCCATCACCTCGACAACATTCACTCGTACATGTATGCATTGCTTAGATTCAAAATTTGAACTTGCTCCACAGGATATTTTTTCAAGCTTTCACTGTACTATTTCTATTTTCTAACAAGATAGTTCAAATGGAACGCAGGCAAAGCGTCACAGACATAATCTGATAGCCGACGGAGAACTGATGTCAAGATAGGCGACACTAAAACCAATCGTAATTTCCTGAAAATGACGGGTACTTCTTGACGAAATAGCCTTTGATTCCACAACACCTAATACATTGGATCATGCGGCAAAATGCTCAATTCCTTCACCTTCCAAATTTGAAGTTTGATCCTGGTCCAACTTATTTTATGTTCTGCCTTATTGAAGCTGGTCTTTTATATTTAATAAATACAAGTTAATCAAGTTTGGTCAGATGTCATTGTACATTTCTATTTTAAACTAATTAAATGGTTTACGGACAGAACACCCTTTCAGGCTAATAAAAAAGAAGACAACATTGTTCACATTAATTTATACACAATTACTTACACAGTACAAATATCTTACAGGTGTAACTAAAAAAGAACAATCTAAAAGACATGGAAAGACACACAGACCTGTATTATTTCTAATTCTAAAAAGGTGTCTCAAACAATATAAAAAAACAAAAGTACTCAACAATATTGGACTGATTCTGGCCTTCGTGCAAACACATTTCATTTTGTTAAATCATGATTTTAAAACATAATAGGGTGTTCTTATTAGAATAATAGTATTTTAACACATACATCTCATAATACAGATAAAAAAATGACTCCGTTTTAAGATCTCTTTTCCTTATCCCACAATGTTTCCATCATTTTACTTCAAATTATGTAATGCTTACGATTGTAAATGTCCATCTTTACAAATACCTTTATCTGTGCAACTGTCTAGGTTAGGGATGTAATTGAAGATCTTAAAACTTTTGTTTGCTATCTAAACCCCATGTCGTGGGTTTAACCTTTCCATGGTACAGATATGTGATGCCTCTGGAGCAGATAATCTTTAGAAAATAAAAATGCTCCATCTTTTCCCACAATGTTTCCTTACTCTGTATCAAACTCATAGATATCTACTTCTTTCTTCAATTTACATGTACAACAATATTTTTTGAAGATGTTTATAAAAAGTCAACTGTTATTATTACATCATATCAGTTAATTTAAGGCATCTTGTATTGCCACTACATACAAATTTAGCCTGCCACAATGTTTTTCAAATGCAGGGAGTAAAATGTGTAAACAATCACCACATCCCACCACCAAACCTATTTCCAGTGTTTGACTGCTGATTGTAGTTACCCCGTGTTCCTTGGTTGGCAGTAAAACCCACATTACTGGTACTGCTCAAATTTGCATTAGCAGGATAGCTCTGAGTGTTCCCACTCCCGCCATAGTTGTTGCCTGTGTATCTGCTGTTTGCAGTATTGTTGACAGGAGGAGGAGGATAACTCATGGTTCCAGAAGTATTGCCGTAGTAACTGCTTGTTCCAGCAGTGTTACCATAGTAAGTGCTGGTTGCAAGAGTGTTGTTAGGGTAACTGCTGTTTCCACCAGTGTTGCCATAGTAACTGCTGTTTCCAATAGGGCTGGCTTGGTTACTGCTGTTTGCACTAGTGTTGCCTTGGTAACTGCTGTTTCCAATAGGGTTGCCTTGATAACTGCTGTTTCCACTAGTGTTGCTTTGGTTACTGCTGTTTCCAACGTAGTCATCTCGGTAGCTACTATTTCCACCATAATTTTGCTGCATGCTTTGAAATCCTGATCTTTGATCTATTAACAAAACATAAATGTCTCATCATATTGATCCTTTCCATTATGGCAAAGTATTTACACACATTCAGAAGAATAATTCTCAATCAAACCAACCAATTAATTTATTACATATCATAATCCTCAACAATTAGCGGATTAGTATTTCCCCACGGCCAATTTTGTCCCAATAAATAGCGTTTTCTTTGACTTATAAATAATAAACAAAGACTTTTAGAATTTTTTTAACCCTTTGACTGCTGGAACTGAGTTTGGAACCCGTGCCATTGGTCTAGAGAAGGATCTGCCACACATCTGCACTCTTTGGCCAGGTACTAAAATGTTGGCTTCACAAATCAATATTCTCATTTTGATATTCCATGAATAAATGACATTTGGTGCCTTTGCTGTAGACATTTTTTGAAAACATTACTTCCAATTTTCAGTTTTTTTTCTTCTTCCAATATGGAGATTAACCCATTACTTCACACAGATGACATTTGACACCTGCCATTGAACATAACTTTTGAAAACATTGCAATAAAAGGTGAAATTGCTTAAAATGAGCAATTACACATTTTATTGCAATATTTTTCAACATAAATCTTTCAGTTTTCTAGTTCGGTCATGGTGGAGTGCCCTTGGGCAAGGCACATTTTCTAGCCTAGTACTGGTTTGTTCACCCAGGGAACATGAATAATAAAATTTAAATGCGCGCTAAATGACCTTAGCTGTCGATGCGCCATAAAACAATATACATTCATTCATTCATTCAGTTTTCTAGATTGTTGAAATTGTTTGTCTGATGATTGTAAAGCAGACGACCTTTGAAAAGTCATGTGAAGTAATGGGTAGACACTTTTTGAATGGACAAAACTTACTTTTGCTGTTAAAGTTACTGCTACCCTTGCCTTGATCTTGGTAGCGTTGTTGTTTGGGGCTACGGTTTCGATCCATCGCTCCACCCTGTCTTTTTCTACTGTTAGACTGGTTTAAGTCATCTCCACTTCCGTAATGGTCACTTCTGGTAGGACTTACACTTGAACGTCTATAAAATAACAATGTCAGATAAACATGAACATTGGAGTTTTATCTGTTTGCCAACATGTCACACAAGCACCCCAATCTCATTAAAACCAGACCTAAAGTATGCTTGCTCGTATATAGATCTGATGACTGCCCAATACAGGTCGGCTCAGATTGACCTATGTCGCTTAAAACGCTTATAAGGTATAAAACGGGTAAGATAACCCATATACATAAATGAGATAAAGAAGCAATGGCTGTCGAGTGTTCTGATCGTATTGAACAGTGTTGCTTTTATCGCGCAATTTCATTGGACAAAATGTTTTTAAGTGTATAGGGTTAATTTGAGATGAACTTTTATGTGGTCAGATCCAATATATGTACAGCGAAAAAAATATCTCCTTTTGCAACAATGTTTACTAATTGTCAACTGCAGCTGATGGTTCAAATAGCATCTGGAAGTGGGGAAAGTTTATGGATACTTTAGTGCTTAACCCTTTCCCTCATACGACAATTCTGCAGCAGACGACTTTGAACATCTTTTGTCAAAAAATAGAAAATCTCTATAATTGAATGGATAACCTATGACTAAAAGTGGAAAACATTGTGACGAAAGGAGAAATTGCACGTTTTGTGCAATTTCTTCTTTTGTTACTATGTTTTCAAAAAGCCGTCTGCTGCAGAGGCGTCAGAAAGCGTCTATATGAGGGAAAGGCCTAATACTGCCATATCCCACAAAGAAGTTTTATTGTATGTATGACCTCAATTAACCAGAGTTCTAGATAAGGAGGAGTATGCAGCTTTTTTCCCCACAATATCTCTCTTATCCTTCAACCAAACCCTATGATGTTGGTACTCAAAAGAATCGTCCCATTTGAGACAATTCTTTTCAGTACCCACATTACAGGGTTAGAGCCTTAGAGGTTAAAATAAGGATTTTAGAACATAAAAAACTCCCCTTATCTAGAGCTCTGATTAACTAAAAAAAAATCAAACTAGTTATTTACAAAAGTACATGTATGTGTCAATCATTAATTAAGAAATGTTTAACACTTTCCAACATATCAAAAATCTGCAGCAGAAGACTATGGAACCACTCTATAAGGGAAAATTGCATTATTTAAAAGAGTTGAAAACATTGAGGCAAAAAGGGAAATTGCTCCTTATTCTCCTTTAGCCAATGTTTGTGAAAGTCGCCTGCTGCAGAGGAGCCTACATGTGGGAAAGAGTTAACCCTTCCTTTCCAACCTGCTGATGCATTTTAGCAGACGACTTTTGATAACATTGTGGCCAAAGGTGAAATTGCTTTTGATGAGCAAGTTCTCCGTTGGCCACAATGTTTTCAACTTTATTTAACAATTAAGCTATCATTTATGGAGATTTTCAGGTTTTTGTCACGATGTTTTCGAAGTCGTCTGATGCAGAGTTGTTGTATGTGGGAAAGAGTTAATTAATTGGAAAATGAACCATAAGACCCGGCATGATGGGCAATCTTTTCAACTTTATAATCATACATTCATTTAACCCTTTCCCCCATACAACAATTCTGCAGCAGACGACTTTGAACATATTTTGTCTAAAAATAGAAAATCTCTATAATTGAATGGATAACCTATGTCAGACTAAAAGTGGAAAAAAATTGTGGCAAAAGGAGAAATCGCTTGTTCTGAGCAATTTTTTCTTTTGTCACTATGTTTTCAAAAAGCCGTCTGCTGCAGAGGCGTCAGAAGGCATCTATATGAAGGAAAGGGTTAAAGAGGTCTATCATGTCCTCTGCTGCAGATTCGGTCTATCCGATAACAGGTAAACATAACGCTTACTGAGATATCTTTTTCTCCATTTTAGCAATGGTGTTTTTCAGGTACATCATCATGGCCATTGGGTCTTCATCTTGGTTTTCCCCAGTGTTTCTGCATTTAAAGACAATTACACTATAACATATGTACTTAAGTTCTATTCAGTAGGGAATTAAATATGTTTAACAAATAAAATTACTCTTTTATTCCATATTTCGGATATTACAAACCTCTTTGCGTCCATCTTGAAAGCATTGAACATTTAGTCTTCATGCTTTCAAAATGAACACGAAAGTTTCCCACATATACCTCTGAAGCAGACAACTTTTGAAAACATTGAGTCAAAATCAGAAATTGCTCAAAACAAGCAATTTCTTCTATTATCACAATGTTTTCAACTCTTTTCAGAAATTTATCAAACATTTATTGAGTTTTAACCTGTTTTTGCCGAGATGTTTTCAAAGTCATCTGCTGCAGATTTATTGTATGTGGGAAAGGGTTAACCACTGTGTCTACTATTCTTTCAAGTTTGAATAGATGAGCCATCAAGCTGTGCTATCCCACACTTGAAGCCACGCACTACCATCTACCATGAAATTCAATTATATAACAGTTTCTTAACATCATCATTAAAAGTCCTAAGCTGTCGATGCTCAATAAAACTCTATACATTCATTTAACATCTCACAATATTTAACACATATACCTTGCCCCCTTTTTTTTGGTCCATTTCAAATATTTTAATGTTCATTATATCAGCATATCTGGTATAAATGATCTATCTTTGCAATAATACAATAGATTTGATTTGATTTCTACCACAAAAATATTATACTTGGACTTGAAAATAGTTTTCATATAAATAATATGTCCAGGGTTCCAACTCAATTTCAACAATGAAATTCTTAGACATTTTCAATGGTATGTTCTGTATTTATTCTTAGACTACCAAGGACCAAAATGTAATCAACATTGTATGCTTGTCTTAAATAATTGAATAGCAGAATAGCTCTTGAATGTAAGAATAATTCAAAGGTCCGAGTCACTATAGGTCAAAAGTCAAACTTATGTTGTGAGGGAATGCCCAGTTTTTCTGGTATTATTGTAGATAAATTTGTCTTTCTATTATCTAATTCAACTAAAAGTATTGATTTACCTTGAGCCTTGCTTTTGAATGTTTCCTTTCTGTTGTGTCTGCTGTCCCTTCCCAAACTGATTTTGTTTCATCATGTTTCCACCCTATAACATAAGTTAAATTGATTATGCATTTTTTTAAGACTCTTTTAAATTGAAAATATTTTCACAAACGTTTTGATAGAAAAGCTTTTGTCTGAAAATGTTTCAAAGCGTGACAGACTGAAATGGCAGGCAACACAAAAAGTATATTGCTGTTGTGGAAACAAAATGTTGTCTGATTTACAGACGCAATTAAGTAACAATTAAATAACGAGGTAATATATTAAATAATGGAAGCATTACATGAACACTTGCATTGTACTTGCTATAAAATTTTGAATGTATTCTTCTCTAGAAAACAGGAAATTAGAGTAGAAGATCAAACACAAATTTTAAGGATTAACATTTTCTCATATACACCAAAACTGTATGAGATTACTTTGAGAACATCTAGACAAAAATATAAAAATGTTCTATAATTTAAAGTGTAATTATTGAAAACATTGTTGCGTCACAATGTTTCCAAAAGTCGTCTGCTGCAGATGCATCTGAATGCATCTACAGTATATATGATTAAATAACCAATTCATTACATGAAATCTTGTTTATTTGTTAATGATATTTGAATGTATACTACAATAGAAAATATCATATAATCATTATAATTTTTAATAGAGTTTAAAATATTGTAACAAAAGGAGAAATTATTCGTAATGAGCATTTTTTTCATTTTGTCGCATCATCTTCAAAAGATGGCTGCTGCATATGTGTCTAAAGGTGTCTATTTGTAAGAAGGTTTCAACTATAGATAATACCTTTACCTGTGTAAATTGACCTGAATTCCTTCCTTGCTGTCCGCCCTGCTGGCCGCCTTGTCCACCACGTTGCTTTGCCCCTATGAAACAAAATTAACTGTCTGTGAACAATTCATCCGTATGTAACACAATAAACAATCAATGCATGATTTATCCCCATGTAACTCAGTTAACAATCAATGAACACCCATCCCTATGTAACATAATAAACCATCAATGCATGATTGTAAAGATTTATCCCTATTTACCACAATTAAAGATTCATCTCTTTGTCCCTAAAAGAACACTTTGAACACCTTTGTATACCAGTGACTAACCTAGAGTGTTCACAAGGTTTTTCTCAAATTTGACCTAGGCTTCGACAAAAAACCCTATGAATCGACCCAGAGATGCAAAATGTTGACATACCCTTATTCTGCTGTCTATTTGGCGACCTTTGTATATCATTAGGAAACTGTCCTCTATTGTTTTGGAATCCTGAAAATGAATAGAAAATAAAAACCCTTTCCCAAAAACAACAAATCCTCAGCAGTTGACTTTGACAAAGGTTTTGAAGATTAGAAACATGAAAAATCCCTTTAAATGAAAGTATAATACCGGTAATTAAATAGAGTTGATAACATTCTTTTAAAAGGGAAAATTGCTCATGAACAATTTTTCGCAATGTTTTTCAAAAGTCATCTACTGCGGAGGTGTCAGAGTGCATCTATATAAGGAAACTGGTAAAAGCCTTTTCAATACAGAACCATGGTTGGACCTTTTTGCAGCAGTCAATGTTCAATAATAGTGTGAGGTAAAGAGCTTTTTTTTTAAAAAAAAATATGTTATCAATTCACCTTTTATTGATTCAGATAATAAAATAAGATGACTTTAAATGTCTCTGCATCAGACAACTATTGAAAACATTATGGGAAAAAGAGAAATTGATGACTTCATGACTTGAAAAACAGTCTCAGGTCAAAAGCAAATTAACTGACGCTTCTGTAACTTTTGAAAACATTTTGCCTCCATATTTTAAACTTTATTAAAATAATTTACCTCTCCATTATAGTTTTACCATCATTTTGCTTAGTTATTTTCAGCGTCGCCTACTGCTGATTTGCTGTATGTGGGAAAGGGCCGAATGCGTCTTTACTTACCAGTATTAGGCCGTTTTGAATTAGGCGGTCCCATGTTTGAGCCTGAATTACGCCTATCTGAATTTTGTCTGTTGCCTTTAGGGTTATTTTGGGGTCCACCACCGTCGCTTTTCCTTTTCTGGGCCTGATTACCAGCTGGACTTTTCATTTGCCCGCCTACATTTGTAGCTCCTCGTCCCCGGAGTGAGGCAAACCTTCCCCTGCCACGAGGTGAAAGGACAGGAGATTTAAACTGTCCATCTGTAGACATTGGTCCTTTGTTTGGCTTATTCCCAGCTTGGGTGTTTCCACCTTCAAAGGTAGGTAAAATACAGATCAAAATTGTCTCCCTTTACCTGAATTATACTTATTCATTCTTTTGACATATCTGCAGCAGACGACTTTTGAAAATATTGTAAGAAAGTGTATCCTGCTCTAATAATGCTGTTAAGATACACAAAAGGTTTCAATGATTCATTGAACATAAATTCTTCAGTATTTGAGAAAATATTAAAAACCTGCATGAATCACAATAATATTATATTAAAATCTATTGACTCAAAAAAAAAAAAAAGATGTTGTTTCAAAAAAATACTTTTATTTGTCTAGTCTGTCTAAAAGCATTATTGCAATTAGTATTGAACCAAGAACGGTCACATAAGGTTATCAGTTACAATATGGACGGACATCAAGATGTTGGTCAAACAAAACATTTTAGAACAAAATGTGTGTAAAACACCTATGCAGCAAAGAAGGTCGAAGGTCAAGTTCAAAAGATGAAACATTTTGGTTTCATCAATAGGTTCTGTCACAGAAAATACACATGTGAAGAAAGGAAACCACTATTAACCCTTTCCCTCATACGGCAATTCTGCAGCAGACGACTTTGAACATATTTTGACAAAAAATGGAATATCTCAATAATTGAATGGATAACCTATGACAACAAGTGGAAAACATTGTGGCAAAAGGAGAAATTGCACGTTCTGTGCAATTTCTTCTTTTGTCACTATGTTTTCAAAAAGCCGTCTGCTGCAGAGGCGTCAGAAAGCGTCTATATGAGGGAAAGGGTTAAACGAGTCAAGTGTTTTATTGCCAATATAAAACCTTTCCCACATATACCAAATATGCAGGTGACAACTTTTAAAAGATCTAGCCAAAAATATGGATTATTTCTTTCAAAGAAAAGATAATTATAGACCTAACCCTTTCCCTCATATAGACGCTTTCTGATGCCTCTGTAGCAGACGGCTTTTTGAAACGAGCAATTTCTCCTTTTGACACAATGTTTTCCACTTTTAGTCATAGGTTATCCATTCAATTGTATAGATTTTCTATTTTTTGACAAAATATGTTTAAAGTCGTCTCCTGCAGAATTGTCGTATGAGGGAAAGGGTTAAGTTGAAAACATTGTGGCAAAAGGAGAAGTTGATCATTAAGAGCTGTATAGGAAAAGATGTAAACAAATTTGGACAGCACAATTATTTCATGCCTAAAATCCTCGCATTACAATCAGATGTCGTTGAAAAAGTACAAAATGCAATCAATTCCAATTGATCTAAGTAATGACTAACTCAGAATTGCCCCCCCCCGTTTCAATCAGATGACATTGAAAAAGTACAAAATGAATTAAATTCCAATTGATTTATGTAATAATTTTTACCTCTGAATTGTCCCCCCCTGTTTCGCCCGCCAAATCCTGCACCTCTCCCCCCAGGTCCTCCACCGGCTCCTCGTGCAGCTCCGCGCCCAGCTTTACGACCTCTACCAACGGAATTGTTTGGTTGTTTATCCACTGTGATGTAACATTAAGGACAAGGGTAAATGAATATATTGGGATTTTAATTATCATTCAATGCATCCTTCTATATTCGTTGACCTTTTGCTGATGCAGTCTTAACAGCAAATGATTTTTGAAAACATTGCAGGAAAAGGAGAGCAATATTTTCTACTTTTCCCATGATGTTTTCAACTATGTATTTAAATTATGATTCCACGGTTTGAGAAAGAACACCTTTTCCCTCTGATGTTTTCTTAACCCTTTCCCACCTGAATATACATATTACCACATCTGCAGCAGACAACTTGAAAACATTTTGACAAATGGAGAAATTGCTCATCATGAGTAATTTCTCCATTTGCCACAATGTTTTCGACTGTGTTCAATAATAACAGATTGATTTGTTGAGATTTTCCAAATTCTTATGCAGATGATTCCAAAGTTTTCAGCTGCAGATTTGTTGTATGTGGGATGGGTTTCCCTCATACGACAATTCTCCAGCAGACGACTTAAAACATATTTTGTCAAAAATCAGAAAATCTCTATAATTGAATGGATAACCTATGACTAAAAGTGGAACTAATTGTGACAAAAGGAGAAATGTTTTCAAAAAGCTGTCTGCTGCAGAGATGTCAGAAAGCGTCTATATGAGGGAAAGGGTTAAAGTTTGGCTTTTCTGTCAAGATTTTCCATTTGGTACAAGTAACCCTTTCCCACATAGATGCTTTGTAACACCCCTCTAGCAGTCAAGTTTTAAATACATTGTGTGTGGCAAAACTGGAAATTGTTCATGATGAGTAATTTCTCCTTTTGCCACAATTTTTTTTCAACTTATTCAATAATTATTCAATTGTTTTAAAGAGTTTACAAATGTTTTAACCAAATGTTTTCCAAGTCGTCTGCTGCAGATTTAATTCATGTGCTAAATACTGCCTATCTGATAACCCTTTCCCTCATATAGACGCCTCTACAGCAGACGGCTTTTTGAAAACATAGTGACAAAAGAAGAAATTGCACAAAACATGCAATTTCTCCTTTTGTCACAATGTTTTCCACTTTTTGTCATAGGTTATCCATTCAATTATTGAGATATTCTATGTTTTGACAAAATACGTTCAGTCGTC
The DNA here is from genome assembly GCA_031761405.1 of Serripes groenlandicus. Classification (NCBI taxonomy): domain Eukaryota; kingdom Metazoa; phylum Mollusca; class Bivalvia; order Cardiida; family Cardiidae; genus Serripes; species Serripes groenlandicus. The sequence continues at coordinate 12,393,034 of JASEVX010000004.1, forward strand.
TGCTGCAGAATTGTTTTATGAGGGAAAGGGTTAAGCTAAAGAAATGGCACAGATTCCTATACTATAAGAGAGTGAACAGGTCCAACAATATCTCCCTTATCACCCAACCAAACACTATGATGTATTTGGGTTGTTCAACAAGAGATGTCAAACACTGTCAAACAGTATTCTTTTCAATACTCTCATTTGTCAAGATATCAAATTGTTTTTGCGTTTACAATGTCAGAGTTGTCTACAGGCTACAGCACATTTGTTGTAAGGGTTGGAAAAGGGTATTGTTAGGTAGATGAGTAACATGACACTTACCAACAACGTACAGCCTCCTGATTTCAACCTTCGAGTCTCCTATTTCGACATCTTTATTGTTGTCAAAGCATTCAATACAAGCCTTTTCAGTTTCAAATAGTAAGGTTGCAGTACTAAAAAAAAGAAAGCAAGTATAATGAATTTACTGAGCTTTTCTCTTCTTCTGGTGCATCTAACAAAACCAGATGATAACATAGCTTGCAGGGAAAAACTTCTACATTTTGCTAATGCAATATACAATCAGCAACACGAAGTCCCCAATGACATTACGGCAATGTTAGCTCTCCTTTGACAGCCCAAGCTAAAATTTTCTTTCACTAACACCCACTTATTTCATCCATACAAGTGTAAACGAAAAAAGACAAAATGTTGAAGTCAAAAATTTATTTAAAATGAAGTCAATGGCCCATGAAATTCGTCTGCTCTTTTGAAAACATTGTGGCAAAAGGAAAAATAGCTTATATAGGTAATTTCTCCTTAAGCCACATTTTTCTTAAATTCTATCTAATATTATTTTCATTTACAGAGACTTTTCAAGTTTTAGACAAGATGATTTCAAGTTCTTCTGCTAAAGATTTTTTGTATTTGGCAAAGGGATAAAGGTTGCTTAATTCCATCTGTCCATACATATTTCAAATAAAATCTGTAACAATTTTATGGTTAGTTAGTTTTCAATGATATTCTGTAGCTAAAACAATCAAGTTCCAGATAAATAAAACTTGCATTGAAAGTACTTCAGGCATAGAACATCTTAATCACTTGTGAAGTCAACAAATAGCCGATCAGGAGTACACATGACATTACATACAATCAGGGAGTCTTAAGTCCATATATAAACCTTTGACAGCTATGATCAGCCAACAAGAAAACAACAAACTAACAAAAATACTTGGTAGAAATGAACATTTCTGATTGTAGAAAAATGAGCAATTTTGAAAGTCTAGACATCCACCATACAAAGATAGCATAAAGTTCTACTTTCTTGGGTGAGCAATGGTTGTTTAATGTTTCTAGAATGCCGTCTTTACAACTGAATCAATAAGCAGTGCTGCCCAATAACGCGGCATATTAATCGTACTGCAATCACATTTACATTTCATTAATGTGTCTTTACTAAACTAAGTAAGTTTTAAGTAAATGTACACTTGACCCGAACAGGAAGTCGTTACCAAATGCTGGTCAAAATGGTCAATTACCTATTGCGACTTTATTCAAACAGAGATAATCTGTCAGAGAGCAGGTCATTTATAACTGATGTTTTTTCACATATCTTTTTGAAAAATGTAAAAAGGATTTTTTAACTATGTTGATCACAGAATTGATACATATTTGATGCTGTTCACTGAAATCAAAACAGTCACAAACTAAATGGCTTGATTCAATCCTATCATTCTCTGTTTCACCTTCTTTCCAAATAACACACCAATCATGATCCATTCAGTTGATCAAATTCATAGCGTTCAAAACATTACCATTACTCTCTTTATATCATGAAAACCATTGCCTTCAAGAAAAATATTTTCTAGGAATTTCTAATATTTTTCTGACAATTACAAATATTAATCCCACATGAAATAAAGATTGCTATATTTCATGTGTTCTTGAGCAAAAAGCCTGGGCTTTTACGCTTGGTGGTAGTAGACTCAGTAAGTTCTGTTAACTCGTTTACCACACTTTATAACTTTCTTCCGATGCTCCCTCATATAGACGCTTTCTGACGCCTCTGCAGCAGATGGCTTTTTGAAAACATAGTGACAAAAGAAGAAATTGCACAAAACATGCAATTTCTCCTTTTGCCACAATGTTTTCCACTTTTTGTCATAGGTTACCCATTCAATTATGGAGATTTTCTATTTTTTGACAAAATACGTTCAAAGTCGTCTGCTGCAGAATTGCCGTATGAGGGAAAGGATTAAAATTCACATTTGGCAATTTGTTTGGTACATGACAGTAATTTTTTTGATTGATCGTTTCATGAAGAGAGTATTAAATGTAAAATACATATATTCTTGTTACATCAAAGTTTCAATGCATGACAGGTTTACATACAAATGTACAACATCTTTGTCTTTCATGCAATCTTCTGACTTGGAGCTGACGTGTCAGGTTTGTAATTATTGTCATCATAATAGTGCATAGAACTTTATATTGAAAATAGTACCTTGTGCAAAATGTTTTGACACAATTACACTGGGGTTGCAAGGTTGCAAATACAGGAACAACACCCAGTAATGTTGTCTGAGGTAAGTATCAAGAAACAACAACATAAATGTAGTTGCAATAGGATTTTTCATCACATTTTCATTCCGAGGATGATGGCTGTTAGAAAATATTAACAAAATCTTTATGAAAAGTAATTTTGTTTGAATACTGCAGGACCATTCTTTCCAAAGGCCATTTTTGCCTTATACATTTCTTAAATGACTGTTTCCTGCTTTTAATATAGGAAAATGTAGAACTAGGAAAATAGTTCATAATATGTTTGATAATGAACTAGGACAGTTCAAGCAGCTGTATACATCAGTTCAAATAAGATGAACAAATATTATTTAAGTCAACATTGACACAATTGTCAATGGAATATCAACATTGATTTTTTTAATGTTCAGAATGAAAAAGATCTGTTAAGCACCCATTCTTTGGAGTACAGACAAATTCCATAACAAGGTGGAACCGATATCTTGTGAGAAAAAAATCACCTCTCAAGTACAACATTTATATATTCACAGCTGTTTAAATTCAAACAGGTTTTGAACCAGAATGGAGTAACATCTCTCTCAAGTATCATGATTGTCATCTCAGCCAGATGCAACCTAAGAGAGGTCAGTTACCCTGTATTACTCATCACACATCTGGTATTTTGTTACCTTACCATATTTTCTTGCCATCTTTTTCTACGTCTCTGAACTCCACTGTAAGACATTCGGGAAACAGTGCTTTCATGGTATCTTCGCTTGTATTCTCTGGTATGTTTTTGACCACAACCTTTCGTTTTCTTAACCCCACTGTAAAAGTTGTCAGTGGTAAAGTATAGAACAGAAAATCAATCCCTCTAAGCCAAGTCTGGCGAGGAAACTGATGAGTCGATGGACATCACTGATATTGCAGCTCTGTTCAACACCATAAGCTTGTACAATAATTATTTCAATCTCATAAATGTTACACCCATAATGAACACTTATGTGTAACAACAAACTGATGGAGCAACTACTGACAATGTTGACTGGATCTGGTATAAAAAGATCTGAATCAACTTCATCTCTGCCAAATAAATATACTAAGAGAAAGAAGAAACGCAAGTTAAGTTTTGGCTACAATAATTTTTTTTTTTAAATCTGTGAATGAACTGTTACTACATTCAGCTCATGGCAATGTCAATGCACCATTTCTCAAACAGTTGATATGAATTCAATCACATCTGATGTTGTGAAACACAATATTCATGTAAATGAATTTCCCAGAAATTGTGCAACTTGTAGTCTGACTTGGTAAGGATTTAAATAAATGTACCAAATCAAAGTTTTGAAGAGTTGAACAATTATTTTCAAGACAATTTGAAAGAAAAATTGTGCACTTGTTGTAAGTTGATAGGAGTAGAGCTGTTGGTCTCATCGAAGGGTCAGTGACTTAGTGGCATTGCCCCACAACTTTCAATGCTTCGTAGATAATATTTGACTTAATGCAACATCTAAGATCCACAAGAAGATCAACAGATGTCTGGGTTTTAAATTGCAGCATCAGGATAGGGGAATATGGATCTATCATAGCTCAATAACCATTTGTCCATGGCAACAGAGAAAATGAGATCAAAACAGCACCATTTTAGTCCACAACTAATGCTTACAAAATTTATGCTATTTTGTGTTGTCTTTTATTAGACAATATTCATAGCAATTCAGTAAAATCAGTAACCATGAAACATTCATAATATCTTGCGTTTCTTTTTTCTGTTTGTATATCTTTAAATTCATCTTGAATTCATCCATAGGTCGATATCAAGATAAAGATATTTGTACAATTATACTTGACAACAAACAAGGGGTTATCTTGGTGTTCAACTCAGTTTCTAATTGAAGTTAAATTCATAGTTGATTGCATATGTACCATTATGCTATATTTTGGAGACTCCATCACCTCTTCCATTTAAAAAGATGGATTAACTAACTTCCTTTTTGAAGTAAAAACACTTTATAGTCAAAGTTGGCAGCATTTGTACCACAATGCTATATTTTGGAGACTCCATCACCTCTTCCATTTAAAAAGATGGATTAACTCACTTCCTTTTTGAAGTTAAAACATTTCAAAGTCATAGTATGCAGCACATGTACCACAATGCTATATTTTTGAGACCTTATCATCTCTTCCGCTTCAAAAGGTGGAATAAACATCAAAAGCAGAACTACAGATATAACCATACTTTGGAACCAAATGAAATATTGACCATTTGTCGCATTAGAGAGTCATTGAAATACATACTGTCAGCCCATGTGTTTCATAAACAACAGCAATGCCTGGGCATGTGAGACTTATGCACTTGAATTTACCCAGAAGCCAATAATAATGGCTTGTGTTTGTGTCTGTACTTATACCTGCTGCATATATTTTGACATCAGGAATTGTTCCAATAAAGTGCTGTTTATTTGATCAGCTAATTATTTAATAATTTGTTTCTACAGATGTTTGAATGATACAAATGTATAGGAACATCTGACTATTTCTACTTCATCTACTTGTCCATGAGGAAATCTACTCTGTATTTTCTTTCACAATTATGGCTATCAAAGGTATAAGCCAGTTTGTATTTTGTCAACAAACAAAATTGGGGACTGTATAATTGAGGTTCAGTCAACCCTGCCACTTGTTTTATATTAAATATGGATCAATTTCTCCAATGTACATCATAATAAGGATGTATTGTTTGTTTATAATTGATATCAATATAATTTTAGAGTTGGAAATCAATGCAAGGAAATCACATTATGACCATCTTGCAACATGCTTATGTTAAACAAGTCAAAATCTTCAACTCCATCAGTTATCCATCTTTATTTGTGTTTTAGGTCAAGAAGTTTGTCTAAGAACAAGTTGTTTAGACATGTTATTCACGTTCTAATGATTTACTACACCGTTATGCCAATTTCCACTGTATTTCAGTTATATCAAGATGGCCAGTTCACCTACTGTGTGTTTCCCGCCTTTTTTGAATCAGTATTTCACACTACATTATTCCAAGGCAACTGGCTACCTTAAAACATAGTTGACCGATTGATTGTTTGGTGTTTTACGCCGCTTTCAACACTTTTTCAGTTATATCAGGGTGTTTCCTGGGTAAGTTACCAGTACTACTGGTTCAGTTATCCTGGCGCCAGCTGTCAGTTGTAATGCTAACCCAAGAACCCTGAGCGCCAAGGAGGGCAGCCATTACTTCCATTTTTAGAGTATTTGGTACGACCACTCCGGGGATCGAACCCGCAATCTCGCACACCCGAGGATGATGCTCTTACAACTACACCACCGAGGCGGTCTCCTTACAACATAGACTATTTAGTCTATTGTTGAAGGATGAATCTGAACAAACTAATCGGGTACAAAACACACGACCCCTGGATTGAAAGCACTCGTCATTTCAGACTGAGCCATAGGCGCTCAACTCAGGTAGCCTTAGGAATAAGTTCATCTATTATTACGGGAAAATCTAGACTTGCCTATAAAATAAGATGTATTCAAAAAATAAATAGAAGGTAATAACTTAGTAACTGTATATGGTTGAATATCATTTTGTTTTATAATCAATGGTACATCAATGATACATCAGTAGGCAATACTGAAATTACCTGCCAGTAAGGAGGTAAAATATCAGATTAATGACCTTTGAACTTGTAGAGTGACCTTCTCTTTGAAGCAAACAGAAAAATTGTTTTGTTTTGATGGCGTTTTATGTTACTTTCAACCGTAATTCAGTTATATCCCCACAATGATGCACAGTAATAGTAACACAGATAGTTATGCTATTGCAATTGATCCTTTTGCCACAATGTTTTTACTTTTTTCAAAAATTATACTTAATTTTTCGTGATTTGCCATATTTTCCCGTTAATGTTTGAAATGTCATCTGCTGCAGATTTGCCACATTTGGAATGGGCTAAAAGTCCATTTTACCAAGTTTCATAAAGCTATCCTTAATACTTTTGGAGTTATCTCATATATTCAGACGGACAGAAGGAGAGAGAATAAACCTAGTCTCCACTGGTCGAGTGGCAAGCATTGGCGATTTGAAATTGGGCGTTTTCGGGTTCAATCCCCAGTCGTGGCATGACTGTCATGGTGAAGTGCGCTTGGGAAAGGCACATTTCCTAGCCTAGTACTGGTTTGTTTACCAAGGGATCATGAATAAGTGAACTGTCGTCGTGATATAACTGAAATAATGTTGAAAGCGGCATAAAACCTCAATAAATCAAAATCTGGTGAATCCTGTAGGGGTATAATATAAGAGTACAGGTATACAGAATGCAGGCCAGCAGTTCCTTTCTAAACTGAAAGTAAATCTATCTGAATCTGGAAAGCAGGGCAAATTTACATGTATAATTTTGAAATATATAGTGTGGAAACAGTTAGAGCAACTTCTCTTCCGCTGAAATGGTATATGAAGTTAACCCTCTCCCTCATATAGACGCTTTCGGACGCCTCTGCAGCAGACAGTTTTTTGAAAACATAGTGACAAAAGAAGAAATTGCACAAAATGTGCAATTTCTCCTTTTGCCACAATGTTTTCCACTTTTAGTCATAGGTTATCCATTCAATTATGGAGATTTTCTATGTTTGGACAAAATACGTTCAAAGTCGTCTGCTGCAGAATTGCCGTATGAGGGAAAGGTTAAGTCAGCCCTAGATACAGTGACCTTTAGACAACTTGGCTGCAGATAGCTAAGTAAATGTGTTGGTTTAAACTTATTCATTTGTCATCAATTGCAAAAAAAGAAATCCAGCTTAATTTAATTACGATTCATGCTTGCTTCCTGGAGTTTTGACCAGTACTCAACCTGTTTAAGCCAAAGGAACAATCGCTCATCATAGGATTTGAGCCAGAGACCTTTTTTAAGTTGTTTTCATTCTAGGAGAAATTGTGTAGAATAATATCACACAATTGTCCAAACTAGTATATTTGGTCAATTGTTGATCCCTTCCTTTCTTTTATCAGTTAACCCTTTCCCTCAAATGACAATTCTGCAGCAGACGACTTTGAACATATTTTGTCAAAACATAGAGAATATCCATATTAATTGAATGGATAACCTATGACAAAAAGTGGCAAAAGGAGAAATTGCATGTTTTGTGCAATTTCTTCTTTTGTCACTATGTTTTCAAAAAGCGGCCTGCTGCAGAGGCTATATATGAGGGAAAGGGTTAAAAGCATTTGAGCCGTGTCACAAAATGACTTTTGGAGGTATTGACATAAAAAGTATCTAAGATCAAATTGCATACTTGTATAGTCAGTTTATTGTCATAATCATTCTTGGAAGGCTCTCAGAGAAAAATGCTATTTCTCCAACAAGATCTTTCATTACTAGGCCAAATCAGAAGGGTTTTGATGATTTTAGAACCTGAAAAATGCCCCTTATCTAGAGCATAAGAATTGTCTAAGTGAGACGATTCTTTCGAGTACACAAAACATAGAGTTTGAATATCTTAGAACACAAAATGCACCTAATTTAGAGCTGTATGTGTGTATGTGTGTATGTGTGTGTATGTGTGTATGTGTGTATGTGTGTATGTGTGTTTTTGTTTTTCATATTCATTCCAAACTCGTTGACTTACCTGCATACTGTGCCCTCAGCTTTTTATTTTTAGCCATAATTGATTTATTTTTATCCAAGTATTCCCTGCAATCTGAAAAAATAAACGAATCAACCCTTGACTAGATACAATTTAAAGTCCTAGAAAGTCTGTAAAGCTGACATTTTTTAAATATAACATCGGGGCTGTTCCAGGAAAAATGTCAGGGGGGGGAACTGCGAGTATTTTTTAATTAAAATTAGCACCTAAAAATTAATTAAAATTTTATAGGTAGTGGTACCACAAAGTGAAATAACTAACAAACTATGCTGTTTGTCTTTTGTCAAATTAATAATGGGTTTTTTCGTTTAAATGCAACAGGTGTGAGATTTTTATGTATAAAATGAGACGAAAAAAACCGGATTGAAAATTATTGTCGTCTTTTTGATCTTTTTTTAAATCGATATTTTGGGTATGTATAAAATGAGATGAAAAACACGGATTGAAAATTATTGTCGTCTTTTTAATCATTATTTTATTAAATCGATATTTAAGAGCATTAAAGGGCTGTGTTATGTCGGAATTAACATTTGTACGAAAAGTTAAAAATAAATGGAACTCTGTAAGAAATAAATATGTTTTCCCGTTCGTAAAAAAACCCCAACCGCATTAGTCTTCTTACGCCCAAACCTACATTTTGACTGTATCGTAGCCAAAGAAGGATGTGACGTCATTTCCGTAACACTTCATCTTGGCGTACCGTCAATGGAGCGACGTCGTTTCCCGCAAAAAAAAAGTGGTATCAACATGAAAGACCCCAAATTCCTATACATGAGCTATTGACTCACTCATTCAAAGAATAATTATTTATCAAACATTGTGGCAAAAGGATAACTTTCTCATAAGGAGAAATTGTTCTTTTGGCGACAATCTTTTCCTAAATCGTCTGTTGCAAAGGCCTCAGAAACCGTCTCTAATAGGGAAAGGGTTCAACAAAAATGTGACCCCTTACATAATTTGTTCCAGTCACATTCACTGGTTGAAAACGGCAGTCGCCAGGTGGCATCAGAAAAGGGCTGATCTATTTGCTACTTTACCATAATGCAGGTGATCCATTAAGGATCATCTTGGCCTTTATGTTTTAACCTCGTTCATTATAAATGTATTCCTTGATTTTCTGAAAGTCTTTACTTTATTATTTTCTGTTGATAATGCAAGAAGCATGACATTAACATTATTATTGTCTAGTAAATTACTTATAAATCCCTTTTTATGGCCAAAGTATGCTCTTTAATTTTTGTTTATAATTATCTTGCGTTTTTTTCGTAAATAGGTAGCACCTATAGATATATTATGACTTTGATGGTCACCACAGAAATGTTTATGTACCAGTTAACATTTCAAAATCAGACATTTTTTTTTAAATCCAACACTCTGGGCATAAAGGGTCAAACAACCCGAGACTGGTGGCCATGTCTTTTGACCAATCAACATGGCTTGAAGGAATCAGGTAGAGGGTCACCAAAGGTACATATTTTGTTATGTTTGTAAGGTGTTTTGGGCCGCTTTCAATAATTTTCAACAGCATTTTCTCAGTAATTTACCAGTACTAACTGACACTAGCAAGTAAGTGGTAATGCTAACCCTACTACCCTAGAATCCAATGAGAAAAAGCCATTTTTTAAATCTTTGATATGACCCATTCTGGGATCGAACATGCGACCCCCTTCACCCGAAGGGAAGATTTTCAGTTTTCATTATAGTCACACGAGGCAGAACAGCCCTGCCAGCCTTCTGGAAATCTGCCAGATACTTTCGGAGATGAAGATATTTTATTTAAGCCATAAAAGGCAGTCAAAGGATAAAATTAATAGGATATCGTCCTCATTCTCTAGCAGCAGAATTATTTTAAGTTTTCGATAAAGCAGTATGAGGCAAAACAGCCCTGCCCCCACATTTTTGACCAATCATTATAGTTTGAAGGACTTTGATAGAGGTCACCAAAGGAATATTTCTACAAAATAATTTGGAAAATGACCAAATCCTTTTAAAGGAGAAGATATGACTTTAGCCACATAAGGCAAAACAGCCCTGGCCATGCTTGTTTACCAATCAACATGGCTTTAAGGAATCTGTTAGTCACAAAAAGATCAATTCTACAAAAAAATTAGAAAATCTGCTATCCAGTTTGGTAGGAGAAGAATTCTAAAGTATTTTCTTTTGGATGCCATGGAAACCAAAATTATAGATGGATCCCAAAGAACCTGAATGAATTTTGGTGAGGACATTGAGAGGATGCTTGCTGTGAAGTTTCATCCCAATTGACCCACTGGTCACAGAAAAGATGTTAATGGACGGACTACAGACACAGAACAAAGGGCAATCAACATAACTCACCTTGAGCACTTTGATTGATTGATTGGGGTTTAACGCCGTTTTTAACAATTTCTCAGTTATATCACGGCGGCCAGTTCACCTACTCATGCATTTCCTGGTTTTCTCACACCAGTACTCCACACAACAATCTTCCCAAGCAACTGGCTGCTTTTCCGCATAGACATAGCCCATTGGTGGAAGACGAATGACGCATGTCGCATTGACTTTTGTCAATCCTCAGAAAGAAAGTTGGCCGAGCTGGGATTCAAACTCACAACCCCCGGATTGACAGCCCACGTTTGAGCACTTTGAGCTCATTAGTTTAAAATAGATAAGACACGTTAAATTTGGTAGAGTACTTTTGTTGGTTTTTACTAAGACCAACATTCACAAAGGTACCGTATCTAATTATTCTTTAGTGTAGTTAGAATGATGTATTTATGAGTCTTGGGTCAACTAATTTTAAAAATAATTTAGACAAAATGTTGAAAGTCAAACCTTTGACAGCGGAGTTGAATATTTCTGGAAACTTCACTGACATGTCTTTCCCACTGATATTCAGATTTCCCAAGAGAGTAGCCATCTTCACAAGGTAACTAGGGGATTCTATCCTGAACTGAGTTCGCACGTACCTTCAAGAAAGGAATGTGACATGATATTGAGGAACTACAAGCTATTTTTATTTGGTGGGTTGGGGGTATTTTTTAATTAAAATTAGTGCCCAAAAAATGATTAAAATTTTATAGGTGGTACTCATCATAAGCAATGTCGCTTTTTGCTGCAATGTTTTCAATAGTTATCTGCTGCAGATACGTCAAAATGTGTCCACATATGGGAAAGGGTTAATAGGAAAACTAAGCAATTTCATAAGCACAGTACTAACTATTATATTCTTAAACTTTTCCCTGATACAATGCAGGGCTCGCGCTGTCGTTCGCCAATTGAGCCATTGGCTCTTAAATGAAAAAATTGGCTCAGAAAAAAAAAAATTGGCTCAAGCCATGTTTCACAAGAAATTAATGGCGAAAATTCGATATCGTAAAATTTCATTACCAGAAGTGTGTAATCCAAGTTAAAAATATCAATAGTCGTCTGCATAACTGACTGGTTCACGGATTTAGAGTATAGCGTGTATCGTTATCGGGTAAAATATCGGGTAGATTAAGTTAAACCAGTCTACGAGTGTATACTAAAGTGGTTTGTGTACAGTGTCAAACTGATGACATAAGCGTGTTCACGGAGAATTGATATGTTAAAACAAACTGCTTTTAAGTTGTTTACAATTAAAGACCGTCCAATTACGTATTAATTTCGTTGATTGAAAACTTAAAACAAATCACCATAATTGCCCGTGACGTAATGCGTAATTTTATTAAATTAGCAGCAATTAAAGGCCGGTTGATTTTGATGTTTGTCGGCGATTAATTAATTAAAGGTAGGTATGATCAATTTTAAAAACCAAACAAAATAATTATAAATCGAGGTCACTATATATGTTTACCAATTCAGTACTACATTATCAATTGCCGAAATGGCTTCTAAGCGCTCACTTGAATGTTTTGACACTCCTCCTTCAAAAAAAGCTAAGCTTTCAACATGCAGACAATTCCAAGACAGCTGGAAAATAGGCAATCCATGGTTGCGATATGAAACAACCTCCAAGTCAATGTTTTGTGACCTCTGTTTGAAAATTCAAAAATCAAATACGTTTACCGTAGGGTGCACTGTGCTCAAAAGAGATTCAGTATCAAAACATGCGAAATGCAAAGATCATCTCCTAGCAGTTACTGCCAACACACAGTCATCAACAATGGAAACAGCAAGACTCAATGTTTTAAGTAAAAATGAAAGAGCTGTTACAGCTGCCTTAAAGAATGTCTACTTTGGAGTACAACACAACTTGTCAAGCGCGATCATACCCCATCTGAACTCCTTATGTATAGAGCAGGTAAATATATACTTTTTTACATTGAATCTAACAGTTCTGAACTGAAAAAATATATAAACAATGTGCTATGTCATAAATAAAGAAATGAAACCATATGTATTGATTTACTTTTTTTTTTTATTGTTTTAACAAATATTTTATATAGCTCAGAATGTTGGCTCCGATGTCTCAAAAATGGCTCAAGATTTTGTAAAATGGCTCAAGCAGTGGCTCAAACTTTTTTTGAGCCAGGGCTGGCCCTGCATATTTCATGATCTAAAATCCTTATTTGACCTCCTAAACCTATGTTGTGGGTACTCAAAAGAATCGTCTCAATGAGACGATTCTTTTCAGTACCAACAACATTTGTTTTAATGAGTGCTAACAGGGATATCACGGAAGAAAGACCTGTTTACTCCTCCTTATCTAGTCCTCTGAAGTAGTACAGATAATGCACTTGAAAAAAACCCATGATATCACAGACACTTTTCAAAGCAGTGCAAAACATTGGTACTTTTGAAAACATTGTGGAAAAGGAAACAAGAGCACCGCGTACGGCACAGACGCTCGACTGATAGGGAGAAAATAAAATAAACAAGAGGGCCATGATGGCCCTTGAATCGCTCACCTGATATTTTTTTTTTTTTTCACTTTAGCTATATAAGCCTCACCCCCTGGCAGCCATAGTTTCCGACCAATCAACTTGGCTTGAAGGAATCTGATAGAGGGTTACCCTAGGAACATTTCTACAAAATTATTTGAAAATCGGCCAGATACTTTTGGAGGAGAAGATTTTTTAAGTTTTCACTATAGCCATATAATCTAAAATAGCCCTGCCTACTGGCGGCCATGTTTTTTGACCAATCAACATGGCTTGAAGGAATCTGAAAGTGGGTCATCCAAGGAACATTTCTACAAAATTATTTGAAAATCGGGCCGACACTTTTGGAGAAGAAGATTTTTTAAGTTTGCACTATAGCCATATAAGGCAAAATAGCCCCCCCCCCCCCCTGGCGGCCATGTTTTTCGACCAATCAACATGGCTTGAAGGAATCTGATAGAGGGTCACCCAAGGAACATTTCTACAAAATCATTTGAAAATCAGCCTGACACTTTCGGAGGAGAAGATTTTTTAAGTTTTCACTATAGCCATATAAGGCAAAATAGCCCCGCCCCCCCTGGCGGCTGTGTTTTTTGACCAATCAACATGGCTTGAAGGAATCTGGTAGAGGGTCATCCAAGGAACATTTCTACAAAATTATTTGAAAATCTGCCAACCAGTTTGGGAGAAGAAGAATTTTGAAGTTTTTTTCGTTTCGTTGCCATGGAAACCTGCAATTCTGCATGGATCCCTAAAATTTGAAGGAATTCTGGTGAGGTCATTAAGAGGATGCTTTCTGTGAAGTTTCATCCCAATTGACCCACTGGTTACTGAGGAGAAGATGTTGAAGATTTTTTAAGTTTTCACTTTGGCCATATAAGGCAAAATAGCCCCCGCCCCCTGGCGGCCATGTTTTTCGACCAATCAACATTGCTTGAAGGAATCTGATAGAGGGTCACCCAAGGAACATTTCTACAAAATTATTTGAAAATCGGCCTGACACTTATGGAGGAGAAGATTTTTTAAGTTTTCATTATAGCCATAAAAGGCAAAATAACCCCGCCCCCCGGCGGCCATGTTTTTTGACCAATCAACAAGGCTTGAAGGAATTTGATAGAGGATCACCCAAGGAACATTTCTACAAAATTATTTGAAAATCGGCCTGACACTTTTGGAGGAGAAGATTTTTTAAGTTTGCACTATAGACATATAAGGCAAAATAGCCCCGCCCCCCCTGACGGCCATGTTTTTCGACCAATCAACATGGCTTGAAGGAATCTGATAGAGGGTCACCCAAGGAACATTTCTACAAAATTATTTGAAAATCGGCCTTACACTTTCGGAGGAGAAGATTTTTTAAGTTTTCACTATAGCCATATAAGGCAAAATAGCCCCGCCCCCCCCTGGCGGCCATGTTTTTCGACCAATCAACACGGCTTGAAGGAATCTGATAGAGGGTCATCCAAGGAACATTTCTACAAAATTATTTGAAAATCTGCCAACCAATTTGGGAGAAGAAGAATTTTGAAGTTTTTTCGGTTTCGTTGCCATGGAAACCAGAATTTTGCATGGATCCCAAAAATTTGAAGGAATTCTGGTGAGGTCATTGAGAGGATGCTTTCTGTGAAGTTTCATCCAAATTGACCCACTGGTTACTGAGGAGAAGAAGTTGACGCACGACGGACGCCGGACAAAAGGCGATCACAATAACTCACCTTGAGCAAAGCTCAGGTGAGCTAAAAATGAGCTAAACAAAAAACCTTAACCGGACAACCACGCCGCCGGCGATGACGATGCCAGGGTCATGACAATAGCACTCTTTTTTTTTCAAAAGTCGAGCTAAAAATGCTCCAATGCCCGCTGTGGTGACAAGGGCCTGAGCCATAAGATATATTGTTGGGAAAAGACCAGATTACTCCCCCTATCTAGTTCCCTGGTTAATTTTTCCTGCAGCAATGCTCATGTAGTAAACTTTTAATTATGCTCTCTTACCCTAATTTTTCTCTAATAGTTCGGGATCCCTGCTTGATTGGTTCTGAACCTTCAAACTTAATTTCAAATTCAGTAATCATTCTAAGGATTTCATGTAAGGCTTGAGACAGTAAATCGGCCTGTTGAATAGGTCCTATTGTTACTGTGAGTTTTTGTACTGAAAAATAGAAAAACAGAAAGTGTATACAATGGGTAGATATTCTAACTTAAGATTTTTCCCCAGATAGAAGACTCCCAGGGACAAAAAAGAGAAAATCTGGAAACTTGAAAATGTAGCTTTAACCCTTTCCCTTATATAGACGCTTTCTGACGCCTCTGCAGCAGACAGCTTTTTGAAAACATAGTAACAAAAGAAGAAATTGCACCAAACGTGCAATTTCTCCTTTTGTCACAATGTTTTCCACTTTTAGTAGTAGGTTATCCATTCAATTATAGAGATTTTCCATTATTTGACAAAATATGTTCAAAGTCGTCTGCTGCAGAATTGTCGTATGAGGGAAAGGGTTAATACAGACTTGAAAACATTGTAGGAAAATGAGTAATCGCTCCTTTTTCCTCAATGTTTTCAATGGTCTGCTGAAGAGGTTGCCAAAAGCTGTATCAGGTGAAAGGTTAAAATTATTGTGTAAGTAGAACTCTGGGACACTAGAAATGGGATTCCTCCAGGAACAGGATTTTCATTTTTTCCTTTTCTATTCTGAATGGTGTTTCATGCCACTATCAGATATTGCATGACCCTTCCTGGGTGAGTAACCAGTGCCACTGGTTCATTTATCCTGACACCAGGGAGTCAGTTGTTATGCTTACCCCACAATCCTAAGGACTGAGGAAAAGCCATTACTACCAAATTTAGTCTTTGATTTAACCCAGCTTCCTCCATCACCTGTGCAAAACACTCTTCCACTTCACCAGTGAGGCATTCCAAAAATATCAGGTTATGTTCTTTCTTCCATTTTAGCATTTAACCCTTTCCCACATACATACACACCTTTGCAGCAGGCGACTTAATAAGCAATTTCTCAGTGTGCCACATTGTTTTCAACTCTATGCAATCATTATACTTTCATTTGAAGATATTTTCCAAATTGTTGTGAGTATGTTTTCCAAGTCTTCTGATTCGTTGTATAATGGAGAGGGCAAAACGTCATAGAAATTGATAATTTAAAATAGAAATTACTAATATGATACAAAAATATGATATACGGTCAATAAGATTAAGAAAGTAGTTTTCAGATATTTATAAATACAGCATTGCCCTTTATCCTTTCCAACATGAAGATGTATTTCGAAGTATCTGCAGCCAACAACTTCTGAAAACATTGTGACAAATCGAAAATTTACTGTGATGAGCATTTTCTCTTTCTGCCACATTGATTTTCTTTTCAATTCAATTTAATAAAATAATTACACTTTCATTTATAGGTAAGTAACATTGAGAAAACTGTTTTCCGATGATTTCAATTACAGGAACATCTTTAGAATATACTTACACTTTGCAAGCGAAGTTGGGAAGGGTGGATTTTTGAATAGTTCTAGTTGTTCACCCTCCATGGTCACCGTTTTTTCACGTTCATCTTCATCATTTTCATCAGGCTTTTCTGTACTTTCATCTTGAACAACTTTTTCAGCAGGTTTCAGTTCTGTACTTTTATCAACATCGACCTTGTTGCTATCATCTTGAACAATTTTTTCTTCTTCCGTTTCTTTTACATTAGACTCGTCTTTCGTTTCAGAACTATCTAACACGGAAGCTACCTCTGTCTTAGTGGTCTGGATCACCTCTTTAGATGTACTTGCAGCCTCAGAACTATCTAACGCGGAAGCTACCTCTGTCTTCGTGATCTTGATCACCTCTTTAGATGTACTCACAGCCTCAGAACTATCTAACATTTTACCTTCCTCTGCCTGAGTGATCTGAATCTCCTTTTTAACACCAACATCTACTTTCTCTTCTGTAATAGTTGGTGTTGACTCGGGTACCTCCATGGCTTGTTCCTCTGTTTCTGCAATAGTCGCGCCATCCGCTGTATCTTTTTTAGTGTTTTTAGTATCAGCTGGACCTGCTATTGATACAGATAAGAAGAGTATTTCACAAATCCTTTTTTCGAACCTCAAATCCTATGTTGTGGGTACTCAAAAGAATCGTCCCAGTGAGACGATTCTTTTGAGTACCCACAACATAGGTTTTAGTCTAGTTATAAGGGAGATATGGACGGGAAAAGACCTGTTCACTCCTCTTTATCTAGGCATGTGTGATAAATACAATGATTTTTCTCAGGTGGTTGTAGTTTTTATGATTCAGAACACGCTCAATAAAATAAAGTAACAGATGTAACTTCCATAAGAGCAACAGATTAAAAATAGCAAAGCAAAGAAGTAGTTTACACTGACCAATCACATTGAGCAGAAATGATTGATCTATTTTTTTCAAAACATTGACATTGAGGAAACACTTTGTCGCTCATTCTTAACCCGTTCAAACATGTTCACCCATTGTGATGCATCTGCAGCAAACAACTTTTGAAAACATTATCGCAAAAGGAAAATTGCTCAAGTCATGATGAGCAATTTCTTCATTTGACACAATATTTCTGTTCATCTCATTTCCATTAGATGTTGCAGTTGTCTTATTTGTTGCATGTTGGAAAGGGTAAACAGTGACATGAACCTAAGCCATTCCAAATAAATACATTTTGCTTGTTCAATGTTCAGTCTACGCAGAAACAATTTTTTGATAATTATCAAAATTAACCTTGACCAGTGAAATTTCTTTTAACCCTTTCCCTCATACGACAATTCCGCAGCAGACGACTTTAAACATATTTGGTCAAAAAATGGAAAATCTCTATAATTCAATGGATAACCTATGACTAAAAGTGGAAAACATTGTGGCAAAAGGAGAAATTGCTCGTTTTGAGCAATTTCTTCTTTTGTCACATTTTTTCACAAAGTCGTCTGCTGCAGATGCGTCAGAAAGCGTCTATATGAGGGAAAATACATTATATATGATACAAAAGTGATTCAAGGTTGCAGAAAGTTACGACACAGCAGAGAAGTTTGTATTGGGAAAAATAATAAGCTCCCATTTCAAAGACTTTTTGTTAAAGTTACAATCAACAGTATTGAATGGCAATGACTTTTGTTTCAGTTAGCATTATCTGTAAGTTTCATTAAAAGAGAGATAAACTAACATACTTTTTTAATAACTATAATGTTTTCACGTTTAAGTAAATCATCCCTCCCATTGTACCATGAATACAATAATAATGTCTTTTTCAATTTTCAGTTACATAGGCATTTGATCCGAGTAACCTCAAATACCATCTAAAGCTTGAACTTGGTGTAATCATAATTAGCAATTTCTCCTTTTTCTACACTGTTTTCAACTCTATTCACTAATTATAATTCAATTTATCAATGTTTACCTTTGTTCTACTTAGATGTCTTCTAAGTTGACTGCTGCAGATTTGTTGTAAGTGGAAAAGGGTTAAGGCCTCTCTGGATTGTCTGGCCGATATATATTTTCCCCTAAACCCTTAACCCTTTCCTATTTGAGCAAATCTGCAGCAGACCACATTGAAAACATTATGTCATAAATATGGAAACTCTCATCAAAGTTCAGTTATGCAATACAGCTGAAAACAATGTATCAAAAGGAGAAATTGCTCATCATGAACAATTTCTCCAATGCCCCAATGATTTCAAAAGTCGTCATCTGCAGGGGCATAAGAAAGTCTCTATATGTGGGAAAGGGTTAACATTGTGACAAATACTGAACAAGAGCACCGCGTATGGCACAGACGCTCGACTGATAGGGAGTAAACAGAAGAAAAAAAGCTGAGCTGAACAAAAAACCTTAACCTTAACCGGACGACCACGCCGCCGCCGACGTCATGACAATAGCTCTCTTTTTTCAAAAGTCGAGCTAATAAGGATTACTCAAGTAATAGAATGTACAGAGCTGATTCAGCAAAACTTAACTAATGAGAGGAATAGGACTCAATCTGGCTGCATATCAAACTTTGCTTCCAAGTTTGGTGTAGATTACATTAGGATTGATCAGGTAAAAGAATGGACTGATTTAAAACAACAAAATTTTACTAATGAAAGGGACATGAACAAATCTGTTTTGACATCCAACCTTCTTAACCCCTTCTTATATACAACATATCTACATATCACACAGGTGAGTCTTCCATTAAGCCTTTCCCACCTGCAGACACATTTTGACGGAATAGCAGCAGACGACTTTTGAAAATATTGTGGCAAAAGGTGAAATTTATCATGATGAACAATTTCTACTTTGGTCAGAAATGTTTTCAACTTTGTTTAAGAATTAAGCTATCTTTTATGGAGATTTTTCAGGTTTTTGTCACTGTTTTCAAAGTTGTCTGCTGCAGATTTTTTTGTATGTGGGAAAGGGTTAATAAACTCATCTGAAAACGGGTGTAAGCAAAGATAATTGCTTAAGATGAGCACTTTTACTCGTTCCCACAATGTTTTCCAGTGTGGAACAATCTTCTCTTTTTCCTACACTTTTCTCAATTCTGTATCAACATATAATTCAAATTTCCCAGATGTTTTCAGAGTTGATTGAAATCTAGAAAAGGTAGCAGACAACTTTTGAAAACATTGTGGTAGAATGGGGGGAATTGCTAATTTCTCCCTTTGTACAATGTGTTCAACTCATTCAATGATTAGATGATCAAATAAAGAGGTTAATCATATTTTTAACCAGATGTTTTCAAAGTCGTCTGCTGCAGAATTGTTTACATGTGGAAAAGGTCTAAAGCACTCGACTCCAGAACAATAATTTATTAAAATAAAATCAATACCGTCTTCTTGTCCTTCCATCAATTCTTCTACATCTTCATCTATTAACTCCTCTTCACCCTCTTTTCCTGCTTTGCCAAAAGAAACAAAAATATAAGAAAAATCTAGGAGCATCATTATGTCACATCTCAAACTTGTTCTTTGACTACTTACTGTTTTCCACCGTGGCCACATACAGTTGCTTTCTAAAGCCTTTGCAGCAGACAATTACGGAAAATATTGTGACACAATTTTTCCATATGTAACAATTTTTCAATATTATCACATTTACTATCATTTAACCCTTTCCCTCATACGACAATTCTGCAGCAGACGACTTCGAACATATTTTTTCAAAGCATAGAAAATCTCTTTAATTGAATGAATAACCTTTGACTAAAAGTGGAAAACATTGTGGCAAAAGTAGAAATTACACTTTTTGTGCAATTTCTTCTTTTGTCACTATGTTTTCAAAAAGCCGTTTGCTGTAGAGGCGTCAGAAAGCGTCTATATGAGGGAAAGGGTTAAAGAGATGTTTTCCTTTTTTTACTACATAATTTCACATTCACTTGCTGCAGAGTTGCTGTATATGAGAAAGGGTTAAAACCCTATATTGTGGGTATTTTCAAGAATCACATCAGAAGGACAATTGATTCAACAGTATTTGTTCTGGGGAACAGACCAGTTTTACCCATTAACTATTCATTTTACTTCAACTCCTTCGAACATGCACACACATTTTGAGGTAACTGTGGCAGACAACCTTTGAAAGCATTGTGGGAAAAGGGAGACACTGCTACTAAAGATCAATTGATCCATTAGCCACAATGTTTTCAAATCTTTTCAATAATAGTGCTTTCATCAAAACAGATTTTCCATACTTAAAAGGTTAAATATTAGTCTTGCAAAGATAAGCAGTACACATTCTCATAAATTCCCATTTCAGTTGAACCAATTTGTAATAAACCTATTTCCTGATAATATTGGGTTTTTCTGCATCAGAATTCCCTTGATATCAGTAACTATCAGTGTTTGCTTTTTTCTTAGCAATTCATGCAGGTATATCAATAGGCTGCATGAAGTCCCTGGTGTTGAGAAAAATAGTTGTATTAAACCCCAATTTAACAAACTAAGATACAGGTCAATTCAAAACTTGGTGCCATACTTATTGCCGTTGGACTTGGACAACTTCTTTGATCTATAAATTAATAAATATAGGATAGTTCTGCTGATAGCAGTTTCCATGCCGCCAGGTAATTTATGTAGTTTCACAATGTTTATTAACTTAGTTAGTTTCAGAGAAGACTATTGTATCAGATTACTGATTAAAAGCTATTTATTACCAGCTTCTTTTTCTTCAACAGAATCAGTCTGATCTGCTTTCGCCTCATCTTCACCAGCTTTTCCTGTTTTTCAATGAAGAAATATAATATTAAAAACTATCAGGAGTTAAGCAGGGTAGTAAACATTACAATTGGATGATGACAAACATTTGCATTAAAGCAATTGTTTTTGCACAGATACACAGAGAAAAGACACCAAAAAGTTAGAAAGGTAAATGATTCAAAACAAATAGTTTTATAGTTAAAGTTCTAGTTCCGAATGACAGCATGCTAAGTTTACAGTTGATATATTGAAGAATAAGACCGTACAAGTAAAAGTTATAGTTGGGAATAACATCAACTAGGGTATAAATAAGCAAATTGTTGATGACGGACAAACAAAAAATGAAAGGGGATCACAGTAGAGATACATTTTCAAAAGAGAAGTCACTTAAAAATACTTTTTTTTTAATTTTCCCACAATGCTTTAAAAGTTTGCAATTTTCAATGATTTCAACTCGGTAGATACAGACATCAAAGCTATAGTTAAAGTGTTTTCAGAGTAGACTAGACTCTAGAACTATCATTTAATTGGTTGAAAGCTATTACTTACCATCTTCTGTTTTTTCATTTACTTCTACAGCATTGGCTTGTTCCCCTTCCTCCATCACCTCATCTTCACCATCTTTTTCTGTTTTGCCGGAAGAAATAATTAAAAAAAAATCTTTCTGTTAACCCATTACGTCACACAAGCGCTTCCGAGCGCTGCTATCGAGACACACTCTAGTGACGGAGAGCGCCACTATCGAATACCGCTTCTGCTTTTGAATCTAATGTAATAATTTTTAGATTCTAAAATGTCTTTTAAATAATAGCCCATTTGATGCATTAAGATCATACCTATATTAATCCCGCGAAAATTCGTTATGTTTCCAGTTAAAGAATATCCTTAAAATGCAATTCAATTTACATACCCAAACCTCGAGTATGATTTAAGCCGCCATTGTTGTTTACAATTTTCGTTTTTGAAATTTGAATTAGCACCCACTATAAAATCAAGTCCTTGCGTCGTATATTTACACGAAAAACGATCGTGTTAACTTTATACCTAATCAAATTATCCATAGATCACATGTGATCTCAGTGATATATGACTACCCAATCAACTGCAGTTGACCACGTGCTACCAAACTACACAGCGTGACCTCTTGTGACATATGACATAGAAGGTCATTTCCATTTGGAAACAAAGAAAAAAAATGTCAGAAACTAGTGCAATTTCCTATTTGTCAAAATGTTTTCAAAAAACGCGGGAAAGGGATAAATATTTTTGGATTTTTACTTGTTCATTTCATCGTAAGTATTTTTAAGCAAATATGAGGCAATTCAAATACATATGTTAATGTAAATCATAGCTTAATTTGTTCTATCTTTAAATAGATATTGGTTTGTATGACCATAATGACTTGTTGTTTTAACATGTATTTTATTTAAATATCAACGTAAGCGCAAACATATTGGTATCCAAAATAAAACTTTGGAAAAAAAAATCATATTTAGTGCTGATTATTCTTGCAATTTCAGGATAACATGAACAAAATAAAATTTAACATGCGTCCTAATAAACTAGTTTCCGTAGCAAACATCCATCTATACCCACGATTATGCCCATGGATCAAAGATATACAACAAATAAATTTTACCAGATTCATCAGTTTTCTTTGTTTCACATATCTGTAGTTCTATTACAACATTTTTGGTCTCATTTTTAGTTGTGTCTGTCTTTGATTGGTCATCTACCTTCCCTGTCTCTTCTGTTATTTCGGCTTTACCTTTAAAAATAGCCTTTTTGCCCCCTCGACCTACATTTCTTCTAGTCAATGGCATTGTCTCTGTCTAGGTCTCGACTTGTGAAGTATGCAACCTTTAATGAGAATTAGTTTTTAATCTTTCCTACAAACAAAAATTCTGCAACAGAAGACTTTTCAGGAACAACAAGATGATCTCTACATATGACTATCAGCCATATCGCTATTCAATTTCCAAACCATAAATGACGGGAGGGAAAGCAGCAGATACTGAGAAACCATCTTGTATGTTTTAATCAGAATGTATTATGCACAGCTCTAGATTTATAAGGAGGGTTTTTCATGTTCTAAAATCCTCATTTGACCTCCAAAACCTATGTTGTGGGTAATCAAAAGAATTGTATCAGTGAGTGCTAATTAAGAGAGATGTCATATAATATAAGAAAGACCTATTTACTCCCTTTCTAGTCCTCTGATTATGAAAGATTCAATAGTATAGTCAAGGGAGCATCAAACTCTAACATGAGATTTTTCTTTCTAAACATGTTGGCGTTTGCCACTTGAGCCGTTTGTACCAAAATGAAGAATGTTGCTCATGTTGTGGCTAAAAAGTAATTTCAAACCGAAATGTTAAAACAATAAAATACGACTACTTTATAGATGTCTAAATAAAAGGGTTAAGAATGATAAATCAGACAACAGGTTTACGTAGTTAACTTTCTTGGGTATCAATCATAATATTACCGCATACCGTGAATTATATTAAATGCAAAACTATTTCGAATTGTCTGACCGTCCGGCTACTAGTCTATCCGTTTTCTGCTCGCTTTACATACGCATCATGAACCGTTTTATTTTCATTAATATGGCTAACTTTATAAGGTGCAATTTATACTTCTTTCGCTTTAGTCTGCTGGTTTGAACTTTTATTGTGCAAAATCAACATGTAATGTTTATTTTAAAGTAATCAATAAGAATAAAAAGCAAATATAAATACCAATTTCGAAGTCGATATCGTTTCGGTTCGGTAACGTTTCGGTTTTCTCTTTCTTTCTTTTTTTTTTTTCGGTGCGTGAGATATCCTTTGGTGTAAAACTGACTCGAGCACTAATTCATTAATTGTTTATGGTTTATGATACAACAATACAATACAAAGTCTTTATTGTCAATCACGACGCCCAAAAATGAGCTGAACAATTAAGTGAATTACAAACAGTTGATTACATATGATTTCAATGATTATATGATAAACATTACAAAACAAGTTCTTTAATTTTATGTGGAACATATGATAACAAAAATATGATGGGCCAACTACCGGTGACTGCTCAGACTATCCAAGGAGTAACTTCCTTTCCTTAAATGAACTGACTTTTTTAAGTAAATAATTATTTTCTGATGACATTAACCATATCATTTTTGATATACTTGGTAGTTTTGCAAAGTTTTTGTTGATACTATTTATATCATTAATGAAATTAGATCTCTTATTTTCCAGAGCAGGGCACTCAAGAAGAAAATGAATTTCATCCTCAACTTCAGATTTGCATAATTTACAGATTATATCCTCCACCCGAATTCCCGTATATCTGCCTCGTTCTATTTCTAATTTATGCGCACTGACTCTGAACTTAGTTAGTAGTCGCCTTTCATCTTCATTTAAAATTAATAGATATTTTTCCAAAGAATTTGTATCCTTAAATAGTCTATAAGTTCTTAATTTATTGCCACCCTGTTTACTTTTTTTGTTATCATTAAGTTCATATTTCCAAATGAATGAGTATTTTTGTTTTAATTTTCTGTAAATTAGTGACTTTACGTCAATTTTAGAATTTTTCACTGTTCTGATATTGATATCTAGGTATTTCATTTAGTTTTCAGCACAACTATACCAACTATTTTTATTCATATCATGCATTGATTTCGATACAGTAAGGGCCTCAGAGAGGAGAATATCATCAGATTTTAACAAATATTTATAGTATCTTAATACATTTAAAAACACTTCCAGCAATAATGGGTATCTACCTAATTCCCCATATACAGCTATATTCGTAGCTCCCTTGCCTAATTCTAAGGAAAACTTACAGAATTTGACATGAACACTTTCTTGCTTCATGCCTTTACATAAATTGAACAAATACTGTTCCTTTTTATTTAGTTTATTTACCATTGACGCTCCCCATATTTCACTGCCATATAGCAACACTGGTTTCACAGTGTGGTCAGATATATGTGATAGTGTTTTTATATTCGGTTTATATAAATCAAAACTCTTTTTAAATTTGAATAAGGCTTTTAGTCCCCTTTTATACAGATCGTCTTTTGTCTCTGAAAAACTTCCACTTGCACTTAAGTAGACTCCCAAATATTTATATCCCCTAGCCCTTTCGATTGACACATTATTTACATTAAAAATGTTATCATGCAACTTTCCTGTATTGTTAAATACGACTGATTTTGTCTTTTTAATATTTATTTGGAGCCCCCATTTCTCACAATAATTATATAATTTATCAATGCACATCTGTAACCCATCAGCTGTTTCTGACATTAATACTAAGTCATCTGCATATAGTAAACAATTCAATTGCAGAGAATTTAAAACAGCAGGTTTGCAAGACTCGTCAAAAGAGTCTAAAATATCATTAATAAAGATTTTAAATAGTGTGGGGCTCAAATTATCCCCTTGTCGAACCCCTATATTTGATGAAAAGTTTTCAGTCATTTAGTCTTTGTCTGCCTTTACGCAAAGTTCTGAGTTATTGTACATACTCTTTATAATATTATAATACAAATCACTGACTCCAATTTTTCTAAGTTTATAAAATAGACCATCATGGCTAACTGTGTCAAATGCCTTTTGAAGGTCAACAAAACAGGTATAGAATTTTTTACATCCTTGTTGGGTATACTTTTCAATAAGAGTTCTCAAAACTAAATGATGATCACTAGTGCGTTTCCCTTTGCAGAAACCGATTTGCTCGCGTTTAATAATATTTCTACTTGCCAGAAATTTCTCCAGGCGGTTATTTAAAATTTTGCCAAATAGCTTTCCCAAGCAACTTCCAATGGTGATCCCTCTGTAATTAGAGGGATCATCCTTTGACCCACTTTTAAAAAATAGGAACTATATATCCTTTTGCCCAGATTTTGGGGAAAATACCTGTACTCAAAATACTATTGAATAATTTTTGAAAGGAAGAGGTCAAATAAAATTGACTGGACTTTAACATTTCATTCAAAATTGAGTCAAATCCACTGGCTTTTTTATTCTTAAGTGTACTGATAGCCTTTTCTATTTCTATGAAGAACTGGGTATTAATCCTGTTAATTCATAAGTATAATTTGGAGTTCTTTGTGTCACAAGGAGAGAAAAACATGCAGCCAGTCCGGGGCTCGAACCCCAGACCTCTCGCTTTCAGGGCAAGTACTCTACCGACTGAGCTAACCGGGCCGCTTACACGAAATCCCTCCAACTGTGTACAAGTTCAGACCGTGACATACACCCCTGGTTTACTGGAAATTCGTCCTCGAATTTCGGAATTCCAGTGCCAAGGATGTCATAAATCGCACTGCAAGCGCTATTAGACTGACCAAGCAGTGCTGTCACGGTCCCTTATTGAGCGCCAATGTCACAAGGAGAGAAAAACATGCAGCCAGTCCGGGGCTCGAACCCGGGACCTCTCGCTTTCAGGGCAAGTACTCTACCGACTGAGCTAACCGGGCCGCTTACATGAAGTCCCTCCAATTGTGTACAAGTTCAGACTGTGACATACACCCCTGGAAATTCGTCCTCGAATTTCGGAATTCCAGTGCCAAGGATGTCATAAATCGCACTGCAAGCGCTATTAGACTAACCAAGCAGTGCTGTCACGGTCCCTTATTGGGCGCCAATGTCACAAGGAGAGAAAAACATGCAGCCAGTCCGGGGCTCGAACCCGGGACCTCTCGCTTTCAGGGCAAGTACTCTACCGACTGAGCTAACCGGGCCGCTTACATGAAATCCCTCCAACTGTGTACAAGTTCAGACCGTGACATACACCCCTGGTTAACTGGAAATTCGTCCTCGAATTTCGGAATTCCAGTGCCAAGGATGTCATAAATCGCACTGCAAGCGCTATTAGACTGACCAAGCAGTGCTGTCACGGTCCCTTATTGGGCGTCAATGTCACAAGGAGAGAAAAACATGCAGCCAGTCCGGGGCTCGAACCCGGGACCTCTCGCTTTCAGGGCAAGTACTCTACCGACTGAGCTAACCGGGTCGCTTACATGAAGTCCCTCCAATTGTGTACAAGTTCAGACTGTGACATATGCTTCTAGCGAAGTTAATGAATTCTAAAAATGACAAAACATGTAATATTTTGTAATATTTTGTATCATGAAAACTGCATTGTCTTTACGACAACAATAACATTCTTATTAATCCATGGATTATTTTTGTTAAAAATACTATAGATAGTTAAGGTATGTCCGAATGTTTAATTAATCAAAATGTAGACAACATTAATCTTTTTAAATATATTGTTGAAATAATATTGTATGACTAGTTTTGCCGAGAATGGGAAAGCACTGTTAATGTTTCTCCAAAATGTAGATGTAGATCCCTGGATATATTGCCTTTCTAATTTAACCCTTTTTGAAAACATAGTGACAAAAGAAGAAATTGCACAAAACGATGTTTTCCACTTTTTGACATACAAAACATAGAAAATCTCCATAATTGAATTGATAACCAATTCAATTATGGAGATTTTCTATGTTTTGACAAAATACGTTCGAAGTCGTCTACTGCAGAATTGTCGTATGAGGGAAAGGGTTAAGAAGGTCTATTTGTAAATTTAGAACTGTACCGCCAAAAGAAAAAAGCAGTCATCTTGAAACTGAACGTAACCAAATAGTATGTATTCTCTGTAATAATTGTATATCATTGTGAATGAATTTCATTATTTGTTTGAGTTTGATCATTTTAATGAAGAAAGAATGAACTATTTTACAAAGTACTATTATAACCATCCTAACTCTCAAAAAACTTAATGATCTTATGAACTGTAAAAACAAATGTCAATTAATACTCATCAGTCTTCCTAAAATAGATTATCTCAATGAAGTCATACGACTGCATAT
Source organism: Serripes groenlandicus (assembly GCA_031761405.1). Taxonomy (NCBI): domain Eukaryota; kingdom Metazoa; phylum Mollusca; class Bivalvia; order Cardiida; family Cardiidae; genus Serripes; species Serripes groenlandicus. The sequence continues at coordinate 12,421,078 of JASEVX010000004.1, forward strand.
ACCTTATGTTTCCTATTATTATGATTACCTGGAACTGACTTTAACAACATTGTACTATGCTAGGTTTGAAATTTGATTATTGGTTTTACCAAAAATAATAAAAATAAATAAAAAAACTAAAAACCCGAGAGGGAATATTTATGAATTGATTAGAGGTGATTCAATCTACATTATTGGGCTTTGAAGTTGAGTCTTCTGCTAAACAGTTAACTTGCACCATTCAAATAAACACGCCAATACCAGGAATGATCAGCTCGTACGTTTTATATGTATATACACAGGTGTCCATAGGCAGTCAGCGCAGACTGATCCGGGCCGACACATTCCGTCTCAGGGGGATAGAGGTATAGAGTAATGATTCCTGAAACAGAAAATCCACAGGAGAAGAAAAGTGTCTACCCGGATAAGCCTGCGCGGCATGCTTAGGCTGATCTGAGTCGATACATTACGCAGAGGCCATAATGTTGGTTTTCTCGCGGGACGGCTCATTTCAATTTTTGAACACTAAAATGCGCTTTTCATCATCGCTCCACATACCCAGAAATATCGAATCCGGAGTAACCTGCCCCTGCCATTACATTATAGCATCAGAGGAACGTGTTTACGCCAATAATGTCGAGACCCTTAGAAAATGATGCAGCAATCAAAACGCTTTAGAGAAAATCTTTTTGTTGACCACCCTTTTTAACCTTACAAACTCCGAAAATAGTTTGCGTCATTATTTATGTATTGATTTTAAATATCAAGTTGTATTGGACTAGATCTTTCGAAGATAATGGTGTATTGACTAAATTACTATATGCGATATCGATATATTAAGGAATGCGCCATTGTCGGTTCATGCCCTTAGTACTAATTTTCTATAGAATGTCGTGTACCAGAATATCCAGCATATGAGACTGTTGTCGATTGGTAGTTTTGGTTGATAGGGTTGTATGAAGTTTAAGATTGATACATGTACATTAATTCATATTCATATACATGTATATGCAGTGTTTACTTTTCATAGAATAATAAACCCCGTGGACTACGTTAAGGCCCGCAGATATCCAGATAAGGAGGGGCTTACAGCTCTTTTAGTTTTACCCAAATGATCTTTCTTATTATCTAATAAACCCTATGTTTTGGGTACTCAAACAAATCGTCTCAACACAACAAAGGGTTAGCGGATACATATAAGGATTTTAGAACAAGCAAAACGCTCCTTATCTAGAACTCTGGAACTTAAGGGCACGGTTCGATGGTCTGTGGAAAGATAATACTAAAATGTAAATAAAATATTTTATATGCTAAGACTTGTAACGAATGCTGGCCTCTCGATTTCTTGGCTGGACATGGTGCACGGGAATTATGTCATTTATTTGTTTTAGTGTGGGTTTTTGCTAATTTGTTTGTTTGGGGTTTTACGCTGCTTTCAACAGCTACGGTCATATCAAAGCGGACAGGAAAGAGGATATTGGTCACACACCATATAATTACATCGAAATAAACACTATATAAGGTATGATACCAGTACTACCCTACATGATGCCGGAGCCCAAGAGTTGCATTGCCTCCATTCGTTCAGACCCATTTAGCCTGTCGTTTTCGGTTCAAGCAAGGGTCAGATTGTGGCTACCATTCGAATTGAGCGTCCCGAGCCGCAGGGGCATGCTTTCAGTTATATTACTTATGATCTTTTTGGTGACTCATCAATACTTGGCAAGGAAATGTGTCGTCTTTCCAAGGGCACTCCACCGTGTCCGCCGGGTGCGAGCGTTCTTTTATTGTAACAGTGACCTTGTCATCGCTAAGTACGGGAAGGAATGATTGATATTACCTGCACTTTTGGCATTTATAACTCTCGACAGTGTTTGGTGAACTTTGATCATTTCAACGTAATAGAACTTATTGCAAAAGAAATGTCATTATGTGTCATTTCTGTACACTACAGTTTATCCATCATCACGTCTAGTGTGTAAACGTACTTTGTAATAATATTCGCCTTGTAATTGTCAGTAAAACAGATGGCCCTGAATTTTCTGTGGTATAGTTGACGTTTTCGTCATACTTATGGCGATCGGTAAAGACCAAGATCAGAATTGTTCGTAAATGTTGTTCTAGTGGCGTACTGGCAGAGCTTACATCCGCCAAAGGGTTTATGGTTCCGACTCCTAACGGGATATTTAGAATAGTAACAGACATCGACTGACCACATATAACAATTCTACAGCAGACGATTTTAAAAACATATTGGCAAAAATGTGAAATATCTTCATAAATGAGAGTTTATTCATTAAAAAGAACTAAACACATTGTGGCAAAAGGGGAAATTGCTCGTCTACAAGCGGGAATGGGTTAACACTTTCTCCTGTACATCAAATCTGCAGCAGACGACTTAAAAAATATCTGGGCAAAAACGCGAAAAAAATCCATATATAAAAGTAAAATTTATAGAATAGAGTTGAACACATTGTGAATTAAATATTGGTTCATCAACATCTTCCATCTTTGCGCAGATGTTATTTTCTTCTTCAGATTGTATTTTGGAATAGGTTAACCACAATGTAACTCTCGCGATGGTAAAGTGGTTACTGCATGCATCTTTGAGCTATTTCTCAACCAACTGCCTACTAGAAATCAATAACATGTTATTATATCAAAGTTACAGTATCAAGAGAAAAAGAAAAGACACACAAAGTTACATAAGAATGGGCCATTATGGAAAGCTATCCAACACAGTGACACGACTGTCATACTTCTGTATTAGTAGTTTACACGGCGTGTTTAATCCCAATCCGACGTGATGTCTTTCTATATATCGAGAAATAATTATTTAACAAGAGCGCCGCAAGCGAACGCCAACGCTCGACCACTTTTTCTTAAGTCGAAAAGGGGGCATTAATGAATTATTATTAAAGCCAGAGTTGTGTGACTTGGTATACACATGCGTATTGTTACGACAAATATGTGTACCAAGTTTCATTTGAAAATGTTGAGAAGTTTTTTGAGTTATGAGGTAAGGTTTAAGTTTTGTGACGACGCAGACGCAGACGCTGACGACGATGTCAAGCGTATCACAATACCCCGACTTTTTTCTGCGAAAATCAGACGAGCTAAATATAAGATAGAGCTTAACTATGGCGCTTTTCAGATTTCGTGTATTCACCGGTTTATTCCGAAATTATATAATTAATGACATTCATAATACAAGTCCAAAACAGTATCTACTGACACACTGATTAAATCCAACCTGTAAACAGTATGCACACAATAAATTAGCTAAGGCAGAACTTCCTCCGCCATTGTGGGAATTATGGGATTTCGTCGTCTTCTGTCCGGATACATGTATTGCTGGCTTAGACGATCCTGTCGGGAGCCATCTGGCCAAAATTGGATTGAAAAAGACTGGTTCCTCTGATTCGTATTCGTTGTCAAGGAAACTGTTGATCAGAAGTAGGTCGGTTAACGATGGTGTTTGACTTTTTAGAGACGCCATACCTATAATATACAGATAAAACAAATTTAATATAATTATCCCTTTCCAACCTGCAGACGTATTTTGACGCAATAGCAGCAGACGATTTTTGAAAACATTGTGGCCAAAGGTGAAATTGCTCATGATGAGAAATTTCACCTTTGGCCACAATGTTTTCAACTTTATTTAAAAATTAAGCTATCTTTCATGGAGATTTTTCAGGTTTTTGTCACCATATTTTCAAAGTCGTCTGCTGAAGATTGGTTGTATGTGGGAAAGGATTAACCAAGTGTATTTTAAGATAATCCTCGTTCATGATCCGCATTGTCTTAACTATCTGGTCGCAAAGCACACGTTGAAGCTTTCAATACGTTCTGATATAACGTATACATTGAAATTAAAGAACATGGATGCGAATACTCATATTCATTTATGTACATGTTCCGAATCGCACAAATACAGCTTTTCCTAACTCACGGAGTCGCGTTGCGATAGGTCATTCGGTAAAATGACGACGGCTATCGATCCAGACGTCTCGCTCGGCCATTCATTCTTTCCAGATCCGCATTGTCTTATATATTTGGTCGCAAAGCAAACATTGATGCACTCAATAACTTCTGATATAACTTATACCTTGAAATTAAAGAACATGGATGCGAAAACTCATATTCATTTATGTACATGTTTCGAATCGCACACATATAGCTTTTCCTAACTCACGGAGTCGCGTTGCGATAGGTCATTCGTTAAAACGACGACGGGTATCGATCCAGACATCGTGCTCGGCCATTCATTCTGTCCGATGATAGATAAAAGTCATTTTTACTTTGACTTCCACCAATGGGCTAAATTATAATAGTTGTGAAATTATTCAGTTGCCTTGGAGGAATGCTATGCTGAGTACTGGTGCGGTAAAAACAAATTAGGTGAACTGGCCGCCGTGATAACTGAAACATCGTCTGAAAGAATGTTGGCCGAGCTCGAGGTCGAACTCGTAATCCCTGGATTGACAGTCCAAGTCGCTCCCGGCGCTCGGTTCGATGAATCGTTCATCAGTGCCATTACACTATTGTTAGTCAGACGGCGAACGTTCTACGACGTCGTTTCAAAAGCTACCTATATAGCAAAGCAGTATAAGTGTCCCCTTATACATAAACCTCGGCTACATATACCCATCCAAATTTGAATTCCGGAATCTGAGAATGTTATGAAATGTTCTCGAGGCTATTCCTATCCCCACGTTTGGCGCATTGCATATATCATAACAGATCCGACCTAACCAGGGTTCGAACCTTGGACCTTTTGGTCCAAAGGCGAATGGTCTACCACGTCACTGCAAAAGTTAACTGTATAGCAACACATTTTTTAGCAGTGTCTCCTTATACATATGCATTGACTACATACCCAATTGACTCTGTGATAAAAATAAAATTGACTGAGTCACGTCTATGTAAAAAAATAAAATAACAAAGTTACATAAAATACAATGTTATGTTAGTGGTCCCTTCTGATAAGCAGTGAACCTGTATTAAGCAGCCAGTAGAAGTTAAACAAATACCACATTTTTATATATTTTACTGATATTAAACAGCAACCTGTCTTTAGCAGCCATATTAAGACTCTCCCATGAGTGGCTGCTTAAGACAAGTTGGACCGAACCTACAATAAAAGTCGATACATGCATGCGTAAAATATACAATAATTATTCTACATGAAGTTTAAACGTTACAAATAGTATATTCTATATTTAATTACAGACGCATTTTGACGCATCTGCAGCAGACTAACTTTGAAAACACTGAGCCAAATGGTGAAATTTCTAATAATGAGCAATTTCATATTTTCCCACAATATTTTCAACTGAAATTGACAATAATCCTTTTTTCCACAGAACATTTCCATAATTTTGTCTAGAAATTTCCAAATCGTCTGCTGCAAATCATTTGTATGTGGTAAAGAGTAAAGCGGCGTTATGCGATAAGTGTAGATCCAGACCAGTATGAGTATTCCCACAGCTAAATTGTGTTGTTCACTGTTCGACAAGCTAGAGCTTAATACTGATAGTACGGAAGCACAGATTTCCTACTTTTGTCACCATAGTTGGTTTTGTCGGAACGCAGCAGACGACTTTCAAAACATATTGGCCAAATGATGGACAATCTCCATCAATGAAGGTCTGTTGGGTATTCAGTTCATATGCATTGCAATTAAAATCATTATAACAATCGTGACAGAAAACCCCGCATTTCTATAGAAATAACAGAAATAATTCCGCTTACTTCTGCTATTTAAGTTCGTTAACTGTCCATCTACTCCTGCGTTAAGCTCCAATTGAAAGCACACAAGTAAAATTATCACAGACACAATTGAGGACGCCATCATTCCACAACCTCGGATTCTGCCAAATGCAACACCATTCGTCTTGGTGCAGCCTATTGCAGGTACAGGTGTCAACATAATTAATGTAATGCTCGCACGTAATACTCACTCGTCCGTAACAGTTGCAAGTGACTTAGTTCGACAACCACTTTATCAACTGGCTTCTACCCTTCGCCCGAACTAAGTATTACACTATTAGGACGAGAAATGTACATGGCTTTAAAATTAAGATATTAATCAAAGCACTGAATGTGCTGTGGGACGGTTCCACTGGTATGAGTGGAAACGTTGGTCACCTGTTACATTTTTGAAGACAGTAACAACACAGTTGTATAATTGCAAAGTATGTTAATAGAAATATGAATGCAGAAATGCATAGAGTTCAAACGTATATTGAAGAGAGAGAGATTTTTTTTCCAGGGATCTATAATTTAACTCACGCAATGGAAGTAATACTTTATATTATCAAATATATGTGTGATGACACTGTTTGAAGATATGTAGCATATATTCAATTGACAAGTCTTCAAAAAGTAATTAGCAGTACTGAAACAGATGACAGCAAGGGGGCTCTGTACAAATCACGAATGCCACTTGAACATTCATTCACCGATCATTTACTCAATACAATACAATATCGAGGACTTGGCGTGAAACGGTTGTAACTAAAAACCTATTTTGAAAACCCTGTTTTAGGGGCAATTTTGAACCCTTTGTAAACAATGCAAATTTAGATGCCATTGCTCAGAACGAGCAATGGCACCTAAATTTCCATTGTTTACAAAGAAAAATGATTTAATGCTTATAAAAACTTTATGGCGAGGTGATTAACCTTGGTAAAAAAATACGAATTTTAGATACAACCATTTCACGCCAAGCCCTCGATATACATTGTACTTTTTTGCATAAAGTATTATAGCAAGTTTCAACAAAATCATAACAAAAGACAATAGGTTATCCGAATATATCCACATATAACAATGATATATAATATAACATAACATTGTAGGCAATTTCTCCTTTGCAACAATCGTTCAAACTTTTGCTTAAATAATAATACTTTCATTTACATCTATACCACATACAAGAAATCTGAAACAAACGACTTTGAACACATCTTGGTTAAAATGCGGAAACTCATAGGGAGCAATTTTCCCTATGCCGCAACGTTTTAAATTAGATTTAATAAATATACTTTCAATACTTGAGATGTTGATTATTTTTGCCTACATGTTTCAAAAGTCGTTATCTGCAGGTTTATTGTATGTGGGAAAGGGTATAGAGATTTCCATATTTAACCTAGATATATTAAAAGATGTTTGTAGTAGAATTGTTAAATGTGGGAAAGGGTTGAGCAACATCTCCTATATTATGGTTAACCCTACCCCACCTGCATTTTGAAGAATGTACAAAAAAGGACATTTGAAAACATCGTGGCAAACCCCATGTTTTGTTGGGTTTTTACGCCGTTTTCAACATTATTACCATTATATCACCGCACCGTTTCGCTTATTCATAATCTCTGGGTAACTAAACCAGTACTAGACTAGGCAATGTCCCTTGCTTAAAGGAACTCCGCCATGGCCGCGCTACCGGGGATCAAACCCGGGACGCCCGGTTCCAATTCCCCGACGCTAACCATTCGACCACGGCTGATTGCACCGGTCGACACTAAGGTTGGGTATTTCGTAGAGCACGGCTCGTGCTGCCTAACACCACTGGACACTTTGACACTGTTTATAGATGAGCCGTCCCGCGAGGAACCCAACATTATGGCCTCTGCGTAATCTATCGATCCAGATCAGCCTGCGCAGTCCGTACAGACTGATCCGGGCCGACACATTCCGTCTCAGTGGAATAGCGGTATTAAGTAATGATTCATTAAACATAAAAACCACGAAGGAGGCGAAAAAATGTCTATCCGGGTAAGCTTGCGCGGCATGCCTAGGCTGATCTGGGTCGATACTTTACGCCGGCAGAGTCCACACGGTTGGTTTTCTCGCGGGACGGCTCATATCCTTTCCCACACACAACACACTTGTAACAGACGACTTTGAAAACATCCATACAAAACTATGGATCACTTATATAAATGTAAGTAAAAAGTATCGAAATGAATTGAAAATAAAGTGTCAAACGGATACACTGTTCGTTGTGACACAAATTTCTCATTTTCTCACAATATCTTCAAATGTCGTCTTCTGTGTATGCGTCAGAAAGTGTCTGTGTATGGAAAAGTAAACGACTCGTGTCACTGGACACTTGGATTACGTAACACGGTTCATAATGTTTATATACCCTTTCCCACATACACAAAACACATATGCAACAGACGACTTTTAAAATAACCAGACAAAACTATTCAACACTTCTATAAATGGTAAAATATTCAAAAAGAATTGAAAATATAGTGTCAAACGGATAATTTGCTCGTTTTGCTCGTCAAAATATTTTATAAAGTCGTCTGCATCAGATACGTTAGAATTCGTCTGGTTGTGGGAAAGTGTTAATTAGCCGGAGACTGCGTGCATCAACTGTCAGAACGGCGCACTCCTTACGATGCACATGTCACGTGTACGGTGTGATGCGGGTCACGAATGATTAATTAGGTCTTATATCATAAATGACGTCGCCGGAGTGTAATAAAGCCATTGAATAAATTGCGTATTCAACTAGTGTAATAACAATGCTACGTAACGTGACGTCATAACGTAACGTTTAGCGTTGTAAATACGCTCGCTTTATAGCGACGTTTATATGGATATAGCGCTGTAAAAAGTATTTATGATATAAAAAGAACATTTCATTCGTGGTCATTCAATACAAAATTTATTAAACTCGTTTTCTAAAAGTGATAAAAACTCGCCAATGCTCGTTCTTATCAATTTCAGAAAACTCGTTTAATAAATTCCGTATTGAATGACCACTCATGTAATATCCTCTATGTATTGTATGGCAGATGAGCCGTCCCACGAGAAAACCAACTTTGTGGACTCTGCGTAAAGTATCGACCCGGATCAGCCTAAACGTGCCGCGCAGGCTAACCCGAACAGACGCTGTTCGCCTCCTGTGGATTTGCTGTTTCAGGAGTCATTACTCCAAACCTCTATCCCCATCCGACGGAATGTGTCGGCCTGGATTAACCTGCGCGGACTGCGCAGGCTGATCAGGGTCGATAGATTGTGCAGAGTCCATAATGTTGGTTTTCTCGTGGAAATGCTAATTAATGATGGACTGAATATTCAGAAAAGGGGCTGGGGGCTCTAAAAGCAAATGAGACGGATCAGGTGATAAGACGTCGAATTGCATTTGAGGATAGAAAAAAAACTTACGTGCTTGATTGATTGAGGGAATCCGCTGTGGTCGAGTGGTTAACGTCGGGGATTTCGAAACCGGGTGTCCCGGGTTCGATCCCCAGTCGAGGCACTACGGTCATGGTGGAGTGCCCTTGTGCAATGCACATTTTCTAGCCTAGTACTGGTTTGTTTACCCAGGGATCATGAATAATTAAATTTAATTGCGCGCTAAATGACCTTAGCTGTCGATGCGCCATAAAACAATATACATTCATTCATTTCATTGATTGATTGATTGGTTGGGGTTGAACACCGTTTTCAACAATTATTTAGTCATAATCACAGCGGCCAGTTCACATACTCATAGGTTGCCTGGTTTTCTCATAACAGTTTTTCACCCAACATTCTTTTATCATATCTTTGTTCGTCCGGCGCGGCTAGATCCAAACGGTATGGACATACACTTGCCACTGTTGTTTATCTCACACGGCCGTCTACACGAGCTGTATAAGCACAAGCTCACTTGCGCAAGATCTGAATGAAGCAGAGAAATTATGTTGTTATGGGGAGGGAAATTGAGGTGTTGTTCTAAAAAGGTATTTGCTCATTAGAGGTGCCGTTAAGAGACGTTATACTGAAGGAGTAAACATGATGATTCTGCTGACAACCAATACACCCCTTCCCACAAACAGTCCCTTTCTAACGCCTTTACAAAACATCGCGGCAAAGGGAGAAATTGCTCATCATGAGCAATTTCTCCTTTTGCCACAATGTTTTCAACTTTTTTAAAAATGTTATACTTCCATTTCCCGAGACTTTCCATATTTTTATCTAGATGCTGAAAAGTCTAGATTTGCTGTATGCGGGATAGGGTTTAGCTGAGTCTCCTCATAAAACGTTACTTACAAATAAAGGTGTTTTGTGTTGATACTACTCATGAACTAATCATTTCCAACATGCAGACGCATTTTGAGGTATCCGCAGCAGTCGACATTAGAAAACATTGTGGCAAAATAAGAAATGACTGATCATGAAACGTGTCTCCGTTAGGAGCAATATTTTAAGCTTTATTTAAATAAATATACTTTAAATCTATGAAGAGTTTTTCACAGCAGTCCTCTGCATGTTTGTTGTATGTGGAAAAGAGTTAATTACGTACATATAGGATCCATCATGAGTTTTCTTTGGAGATCAAGATTTCTTAAATGAGTCTAGAAAAAGACGGTTATTAACCGAGCCTCTTGGCGAGGTTAATAACTCTCTTTTTCGAGACGAATTTAAGAAATCTTCTCCAAAGTAAAACGAGTGATGGATTCTTTTTATCACCTAAACAGTGTGTTTTAATGAAAAATATTGACAACATCAAAACAAAGACCGAATAACATATTCTTCATAAGAACTTGTGATTCACCGCATAAAAAAGTAGTCCTCATCATTTTTGAATAAGAAGAAAAACAACAACAATGTTTTAAACAATTAAGACTCGTTATTTATTCAAAATAACGTATTATTGCATTTTTCAATGTGTAAAATTTAACAACTTAACAATAAACATAATAAAGATAAAGGTCAAAAATGACGTCATCAATAGTCGCGTGTATGACGTGTTTTTGTTATCACACATGTTGGATATCGTTGTTCCGTGATTTGTTCTCAACTTGAAAATAAGGGTATTTATGTGATAAAGTTTAGTGTGTGGTTAAACAACCACACATTTACGAGGTTGTTTTTGTTTGTTTAACCCTTTCCTAAATAAAGACGCTTTCTGATGCCACTTCAGCCAACGAATTTTGATAACATTTGACCATATAAGAAATTGCTCAAAACGATAGAAATTTTCCATATTTTCTATTGAAAGTTTTGCTGTATGTGGGAAAGGGTTCCAGTTTGATGATTTAATACCACCATGGACACGAAATATGAGCCGTCCCGCGAGAAAACCAACAGTGTGGACTTTTAGTTTAGATTGGAAGATTGATAAGTTTATCCCGATTTTCCCACTTATAACAAATCTGAAACATACGATTTAAACACATCTTTGCAAAACTGTGAAAATCTCTTCATTAATAAGAGTTTTAATATTACGTTTTTTCCTGTGAAATTTACCAGTGCTACTGGTCCATTAATCCTGACACCAGCGAGTCAGTCGTAATGTTAATAACCACGCAGTCCTAAGCGCCAAGAAGAAAAAAGCCATCACTACCATTTAAAAGTTTTTGGTATGACCCTACAGGGTTTCCAACTCGCACCCGAGGCAGACGCTCTACCAATAAACACCCGAAGGAACGGGTTTTAATCCTTTTCCTCATACGACAATTCTGCAGCAGACGACTTTTAACATACTTTGTCAACAAAAAAAGAAAATTTCTTCTTTTGTCACTATGTTTTCAAAGAGCCGTCTGCTGTAGAGGCGTCAGAAAGCGTCTACATGAGGGAAAGGGTTAAATTATCGAAGCATTTATAAACCGATAAGGTTCATACATGAACCATAACAAAAAGGATGGACAATATATACCACCCTCAGAGTTATTTCCCTTTCCATATTCTCAGTCGTATGAGTTTGAATGTCGCTGCTGAAACGTCAGTAAAACCATGTCACATTTTTAACATGCGACAGGGTAAATATTGCAAAAAACAAAAACAAATTCATTTTTAGCATTTTATGAATTTGATTTCATTAGTTAATTAATTTCTTCTTTCTTTGCAAATGATTAAAGATTAGTAAACAGTTTATTGTTCTCATAAACATTCTGTCTTGTAATGCCTGGTAAATGTTCTTATTTGTTTTACCTTAAGGTATACATATCCCCATTTAAGTCTTGAAAATTGAAGAAGTTGACATTTACAAAAAATAAATACTTTTGTGCTCGAAAAAGCGTCACCCTTTTAAATTATTCAATTTTCAACAGGAACTTTCCGCAATCAAACAGATCAAATGGCGACTCGAGAAAATCGTTTAGGTTGTCACGAGAAAGGAGCAATTTATACCATTCGTTTGAAAATTCAATGTTACAGTTCACTCCCTATAGCTGTAGCGTTTCGTCCAAAGAGATGTCCCTTCCGGTGGCAGCCACTCGGTTTCCGGTATTTGACGTGAAGTGGTTTAGGCCATTACAAAACATGCAATTAAAAGAATCTATTCATTCGGATAGTTGAATATGATGCAAAGTATTTGAAAGCATGTATCATTCCTCTAAAATTAGCCAATTACGGGCGTAAAGAAGGGCTGTAGAACGAACGTCAATAACTTTGTTGTTCAGAAGAAATTTAGACTGTAAATCTGTAATCATCTAAAAAAAAAATAGTATATAACTATATATGGTCATAAATAATTAAGTAACTTTATAACAAAAAATAAAAAAACAATGAGCGCGTCATTCTTCCTTCACATTTAGATCAAATTACGCCAAATACATCCGCGGCCAAATAGTCCCTACAAACCATTTGTTTGCGCAGCAATGAGTGTATTCATTCACTAGCATGCATTGAATATATGACATTGAGTTTAAAAGTTCATTGTAAATGAGTATAGGATGCACTGGAAATGATAGAATTTATCATTTTTAGTATTTTGACCTTTTTTTTTAAAAGTGAAAGTAGAATATGCTGACAACCAGTTTAGTCCCCTGCCCGATTTGTTCCAAAATGCCGCTTATCATTTTTGGGAGTAGAAACTTTTCTTGCATAATTACAAAAATTAGAGGTAACACTTTTAAATGGTATAGGAAGTTCATACCTGAGAAACGCTAAGAAAGTGTGACTATAGAGGGTTGATTAACATGGAAACAAAGAAGGAATTGTATTGTGACATTGGGGTGTCACATGCTACCAGTATCCGATTGCAGCAACATACCAATTTGCAGGAGTTACGGAAAGGGAAATAACTCTAAGAGGAATGTATTTCTCAACATTCTTGTTATGGTTCATGTTCACATTATCGAGACAATATGTATATGTTTATAGTGTACATCTTGTTATGTATGAAAAAGTACACGCAACACATGGTAATATAATGGATAGGTATAGAGCAAACAACTTTTGAAAACATTGTGACAAAAGGAGAAATTGCTCAAAACGAGCAATTTAACCTTTTGCCACAATGTTTTCAACCTTGTTCAATGATTAAACTTTCATTTCTAGAGATGTTCCATCTTTTAGCATGAATGTTGTTGTTTGAAAGGGTTTAACATGTGATAAACTAAATGTGATGGCATTACTAAAATAAGGTTGATAGAGTCAAAGCACCTTTTATGTGAGTGTTTTGTAAAACAACCAGACACCACACCCCTATCCCCCACCCGGAATAAAAACATCTATCGAAAACAAACAAACAATGATTGAATTCCAAATCCTGATCCTTATCTATAACAACCAATTGAAGTTAACAAACGTCTTCCTGATTGTATGTTACTTTGTTCAATTGGGGTTTCACTCCGTTGTCAACATTATTTCAGTCATATCACGGCGACAGTTCACTTACACATACTCCCTTAATAAACAAACCAGTACTAGTCTAGGAAATATGCCTTGCGGAAGAATACCCCCAATGCGCCACGGCTTGAGATCCAACACGAGACGCCCGGTTTCAAAGCCCCGTCGCTCACCACTCGGCCGAGGGGCGGATTCCTTACTGTATGTTATATTTCTATCGGCCAACAACATTTTGAATGCATGTTTCATTTCGATCTTTACACGATACACTTAATATTCCATGACATAAGGTACAAGAAAGTTCCATCAAAATGATCTAACGAATTGTTAGAGCTGCGTCATGTGGTACATAGTCTTATTTCATATCGTTTTCTGAAAAAAATCAAATGAGTCGTCCCGGGGCTACAGTATCGTTTTATTTGAAAATAATTTCTTTCCATGGAAGTCACCATTTTTGAACAGTTTTAAAACTTTGACTATACTATCTATAAATCTGATGTTCAGCACCTTTATTATTCCAAGACATAAGGTTCGAGAAGGTTCCATTTAAAAGATTATGTTGTCAGAAGTTACAATGGCGGTTCCGTGGAGTGTGTGACCAGGAGTACATCTTCACTGTTCGCGTGTGTAATAGCATCCCTTTTTCCCCCTGTAGCGGCCCATTGCTCATTTTGATGCACTATTTAAGAGCCACGGCACACGAATTCCGACCATCGTGTAGTCGATAAGTATCCTGGGTGTCTTTGCAGAACGGTTATGTAAACAGAAAATCGAAAACATCCGTATGTTGTGTCATTTTTATTACCGTTTATTTCCAAACCTCTATGGTCGGTATCGTTTGGCGCCGTTCATATATTTGAATTTGCTAAAATAAATAATTTCATTACAGTCTTAAAATAGGTGTTGATCCAAATATTTTGGTGGATAGTGAATTTGTTTCACGCCTAACGCCAACTTACCCAAGATGAACAGTATTCGATTTAACTGACTTCAGCTACTGATGCATGTCTTGATTGTCCGCTGTACAGTTCCATGTTTCTGGTTCTGTTTAATTGTGGTTTTACGCCGTCTGCACCATTATTTCAGTTATATCACGACCACAGGTCATTTATTCATGATCCCTGGGTAAACAAACAAGTACTCCACCAGGAAATTGGCTTGCCAAAGAGCACTCAACCAGGACCACCCCGAATATGGATCGGACCCGGTTCCAACTTCGCTTGTAAACCACTCGGGCGCTGTAAACGTTTGTGTACGACGTTCATCACGCTATGAAGCTAGTGATCGCCGATACAATTATAAAAGAAGGAAAGCAACTGTACTACCATGTTTAAAGACATTGCTGTGTCCCTGCTTTAGACCGAATCCCGGGATCTCGCTCTCGAGGCTATACCCTACAACAGTGAATCGGGTGGCGTATAAAATAATTGATCCGCAAGAAGTGATTTGCGCCGTCCCGCGAGAAAACTAACATTATGGCATTTGCGTAATGTATCGTCCAGATCAGCCTGCGCAGTCCGCGCAAACTGATCCAGGCCGACACATTCCGTCTCAGGGGGATAGAGGTATAGATTAATGATTCCTGAAACAGATGATCCACAGAAGGCAAAAAATGTCTATCCGGGTTAGCCTGCGCGGCATACTTAGGCTGGTCCGGGTCGATACTTTACGCAGAAACCACAATATTGGTTTTCTCGAGGGACGGCTCATTTGGTATTGAAATGTTTTTGCGCACAATGCAGACTCAACACAATCTCACCAGAGCCTTTACTGTCTGAATATAATTATATAAATGTGATATTGTCCAATATGTATTTTTTTGGACAAGAAACTAGATGTGACGCCCTCCAATATGTATGTCAATGAAACTTTGATGCCAAACTGGAAATTTATAAAGTCCTCAAATCGACAAACGCGACTTTTACGTTGTATAGGATAAGACGAGGATGAGGGAAAGCGATACTAAATTAATTCAATAAACCATTCACCGCAAATTATGTCGTATTCTTTAAAAATATAGTGGGAAAAGTATCATATCTACAAAGATTGAAAAGTGATTTTTATGTTTAAAACATTGATTAAAAAGAAGGAACTACTCGTTTTGTGCAACCTCTGCTCTTCTCGCAATGTTTTTAAAGAGTCGTCTGCTTCTAATGTGTGATATGTCGTCTGTATCAAGGTGAGGTTGATTGCATGAATGCGTTTCAGTAACATAATTATTTAGCCTTTTTTACTGTGCGGTTTAATTGATATAAATTGTAAAGCGTTATTTTCACCGTATAAGGCAGTTTACCTTTGATAGCGTTGTGCAATAACTATAGCGTTATACGGTCAGTAGAATATTTACCGCACGCGACAGCAGGGACCGCGGAATGGACAGGAGGCTTATATAGTGGATTTAAACAGTCATAATTAATTCAAACTTTATCAAATTTGGAGTGGTTGGAGGTTTTTTTTTAAACACTATCGGACTTGTGCTTTTGATAACAACGTAAGACATCTGGTCTCTCGTGTTGTCTTGATTATTTCGGATTTTATTTCGATTGCAAATATAAATTTTATGTCTTTGAGATTTGTTTGAAATAAATTTTAATTTGATCTAATTGTTGCAACATTTATGACAAACACGCACATACTGATACCATCTGCATATCGGATGGATTAGAGCCAAAATACGACAAATAAATTATGATCTATATTTAAATGTTATAATAAAAGAGCTGACCGTATTGACGAAAGAAGAAGGGGGGAAATTGAAGATGGCTTTCGAACATTTAATAAAGCTAAGTTTAAGTGTGACTACTTTGTTGAGTGTAATTGTTCTCGGACAACATAATGTCATACGTTTCAACAAAGCGGAGATTACCGGCATTGTTGAAATGCACAACGATTTACGCAGATCGATATACAACGCGGCCAACATGAGGGAACTGGTGAGTGCAATATACTGTTTTACAGTCGAACCCTGTGCTAAAGACCACCTTCGAATAGTAACTCCCTGTCTATAGAGACCATACGTTTAGTGTCCAAAATACTCATTTTTTGTTTATATGACCCTTTAACTTAAGACCACTTGTGAAAAAGACCGGATTGTTTGACTTCACTTCCCATGGGTGGTCTTTAAACGCAGGTTTGACTGTATTTCGTGTTTTTTCAGTGGATTCTTGAAACACACCCGTGGATTATATCCTAATACACCCACTTATTAAATCAGTCAGTTTTAATAAGTCATCCTTTCAAGTGTTTATTTTGGGGTCAACCGCTCTTTATATGGCATCAGTTAGTAACCCTTTCCCACCTATAGACGCATGTTGACGCGTCTGCAGCAGACGACTTTTGAAAACATCGTGACAAAAGGAGAAATTGCTCAGAACGAGCAATTTCTCCTTTTGCCACAATGTGTTCAACTCTTTTTGATAATTTAAAAACTCTCATTTATGAAGCTATTTCACGTTTTTGTATATAAGTTTTCAGAGTCGTCTGTTCCAGATTTGTTGTATGTGGGAAAAGATTAAGCCTCTCCCACATGCAATAAATCTGCAGCAGACATAATTTATTCAAAAGTATGGTTCCTTTCTATCAATGAAAGAATCATAGTTGAATAAAATAGAAAAAATCATGACAAAAGGAGAAATTTTTCATTATGAGCAATTTGAACTTTGGCCACACTGTTTTTCAAAACTCGTCAGCTCCAGAGGCGTCAGAAAGCGTCTGTTTGAGGGAAAGGGTCAACCCCTCTCTATATGTCATCAGTTATTAAGGAATGCAATAACCAGAGCATCCGTTTGTTGTTAAGCTGTACGATAGGAGTAGATTTCCATTCATTAGCCCATAAAAGAGCTATTCTCACTGGATTTTAGTATATCACCTATGGTACTCATTCAGTGAAAATCCCTTATTCGTGCTGAAAAAAACAATTAATGCATGCAGATGTAATACTTGGAAGATATTGTGGCATATAAAATTACACCCTGTGTGATTTTCTTCTGTAGAAGTTCCAGATATATAGATAAGGAGGTGGTTATTCAGCTATTTCCCCCACAATTTCTCTCTTATTATTAAAGCAAACCCTATGTTGTCGGTACTCAAAAGAATCGTCTCACTGAGACGATTCTTTTGAGTACCCACAACATAGGGTTAGAGGGTCAAATACGGATTTTAGAACATTCAACACGCTCCGCATTTAGAGCTCTGGTAGAACCGTATCATGTCAAAAAACGAGTGAATAACAGTTTAACTCTTTCAGCGCCAAATTGTTTAAAGTAGACTCTTCCATGTTCAAAATCGGGCGTTTCTATTTCTCATATAATACAATGTTGGACTATATATTATTAAAGCAAACCCTATGTTGTGGGTACTTAAAAGAATCGTCTCACTGAGACGATTCTTTTGAGTACCCACAACATAGGGTTAGAGGGTCAAATACGGCATTGTGTTCGTACGGTCAGTAAAACCCTAAGATGTACCAGGTCTCAATCTATACACTTGACATTCGGTCCATGGTACTAGAAAACTGTAATACCAAGAAATAAACTCGGGGGTAGAGCGTTGACATTCGGTCCATGGTACTAGAAACTATAATACCAAGAAATACACTCGGGGGTAGAGCGCTGACCTCACGACACAACGACCCCCGGGTTAAAAACCCTGTCGGCAGAGTCTCATCGTTCGTATCTGGTTCCAATTTATAAATCTAAGCTGAAAAATATTAAGAGTCCATGCTACAAACAAAGAAGGCAAAAATCCCTACGCAGGAACAACAGTTTACCTGATGTGACAAGTTTAAATGTGCTCGGCTTTGAAAACTTTTGAGGAAGAGAATTAATATTTTGTAAATTACCAGTACAGTCGAAACTGTGCTAAAGACCACCTTTGTATAGCAACTGCCTGTATATAGCAATCGTACTTTTAAGTTACTAATTACTCATTAAAGACCACCTGTGAAGAAAGACCAGATTGTTCGCTTTCCATGGATGGTCTTTAAACACAGGATTGGCGTGTACAGGAATATTTCGCGTAGCTTAAAAGAGTTACATGCCGAAATGCGAGGGTAGACAAATCCAATCTACGCAATGCCGTGATCTTGCATGATGTGGTGTTTTTTTTATCAGTATACCTACTGCGCAAAGGACAAATATGAAGTATGTACCATATTTGGTAATTGATGTACAACGTTAACACTTAATGTAAATGTGCATATCAATATGTACATACTTGAAACCGCGTCTAGCCATCGGGGGGAGTTTATTGACTTTCCGTAAAGGGGTCCTATACAAGGTGTATTGGCGTAAAAATAGTGGGGCTATGCTAATAGTGTTTTGTAAAAATATACATACATTTTAAATTTTCACATCAGGTAAAGGTCATATTACGCCAAAAACATCCGCGGCGAAATAGTCCCTCAACAAAATGTGTTTGCATAGAATTGAGTGTATACCATCATCAGATTGCATAGAATATATGACGTTGAGTTTATGATTATACATACATTATCCATTGCAAATGATTGATTTGATCACTTTCAGTATTTTGACGTTGTTTGGAAATGAAAGTAGAGAATGCTAAACGCCGGTTTTGTCCGAGTCCGATTTGGTCCAAAATGACGGTAACCATTTTCGCCTGGTGAATTCTTTCTTGCATAATACATGACGCCCCTATTTTCTTTGGATTGTTTTAAAGCTTAGAGGTAACTCTTTTCAATGATATATGGTGTTCTGCGTGAGAAAGGCTTAGAAAGTATGACAATTGAGAGCTGAAACTGGTCGATTTACATGGAAACAAAGAAGGAATGCAGTTGGTGTATTGTGACCTAAACTGTTATTCCTGCTTTTAGATTTTGTCTTCTTTGTTTGTAGGTAGCATAGGTCCTATACAAGGTATATTGGCGTACAACTAGTGGGGCTATACTTATAGCGTTTTGTAAAAATATACATACAGATCTTACCAACATATAGGCGCACAGTGAGGACTCACCTGTGTCGTCACTGTACGCAGATGTAGTTATACCCCACATTGCTAGACGAGACGTGTATTATGAATACGATCTGTGGGACTTAACCCTTTCCCTCATATAGACGCTTTCTGACGCCTCTGCAGCAGACGGCTTTTTGAAAACACAGTGACAAAAGAAGAAATTGCACAAAACGTGCAATTTCTCCTTTTGCCACAATGTTTTCCACTTTTTGTCAAAGGTTATCCATTCAATTATGGAGATTTTCTATGTTTTGACAACACACGTTCAAAGTCGTCTGCTGCAGTATTGTCGTATGAGGGAAAGGATTAATTGTCTCTCCGTAATGGTATCATATAATAGGTATTATGGCGTAAAACTAGTAGGGCTACACTTATAGTGTTTTTGGCAAAATATACGAACAGATCTTCATAACGTATGTACAGACTCACCTGTGTCGTCACTGTACGCAGATGCAGTTAGATCCCACATTGATAAACGAAACACATATCACGAGACCCATATTATGAGCGTGTTTGAATATAGGGCCGAGCCCCGGTAGCTCAGTCGTTAGCGACGCGGGCTGTCAATCCAGGGGTTGTGAGTTCGAATCCCGGCTCGGCCAACTTTCTTTTCGACGATTGACAAAAGTCAATGCGACATGCGGCATTCGTCTTCCACCAATGGGCTAAGTCTATGTGGAAAAGCAGCCAGTTGCTTGGGAAGATTGTTGTGTGGAGTACTGGTGTGAGAAAACCAGGAAATGCATGAGTAGGTGAACTGGCCCCCGTGATATAACTGAGAAATTGTTAATTAATCAATTGAATATATAGACCAATAACAATCGACACAATGTATATTTATATATATTCTCTGTATTGTTTGACGCGACAGGGCATGGCTTTATACGATGCTCTCCGTATCGATGCTAGAAAACCGTCCTGGCCGGGTGGTTTGCGTAGCGGAATCGGAACGGTCATGGTGGTGTGTCCTTTGACCTGGCCCATTTTACCCTTTCCTAAAACTGCTTTGTTTATTCAGCAGGGAGCATGCATGTGTGTTCTGCCGCAGTGATATAACTGAATTAAAGTTGAATATAGCTTAAATCCAAATAAAACAGAAATACAAACAAACCGAATCGAATCAATGTCTGTGTATGACATTGTATTCGTGCAGTTAACCTTTTCCCACATGCAGAAGTTTTCTGATCCATATGCAGCAGACGGCGTAGGAAAATATTTTGACAAAAGCAGAAATTGCTCATAATGAGCACTTCCCCTCGGTTGACACACTGTTTTCAACTCTTTTCAATAATGATACCTTCCCTGATAGAATGTTTCCATAACTTTACCTAGATGTTTTCAAAGTCGTCTGCCGCAGATTTGCATGTGGAAACGGGTTTAACCCTTTTCCCTCATACGACAATTCTGCAGCAGACGACTTTGAACGTATTTTGTCAAAACATAGAAAATCTCTATAACTGAATGGATAACCTATGACAAAAAGTGGAAAACATCGTGGCAAAAGGAGAAATTGCACGTTTTGTGCAATTTCTGCTTTTGTCACTATGTTTTGAAACAGCCGTCTGCTGCAGAGGCGTCAGAAAGTGTCTATATGAGGGAAAGGGTTAAATGTCGTTATCCTGCCACAGTATCGTCGTCTACCTGTACGAATTACCTTATTAGATAATGTACACGACACAGTCTATTAGATATACTAGATTGTACAATGCATCATTCACCCCGAGGCCGTTCGAAAATGCAACTCAGCGTTAATTCGAAGATAAAATGTTATCTTTTACCGTTCGTCTGGTATATATAAATATATATACACTAGTATAGGGTGATAACCTGCCCCAAAACTATAGATATGCTATACACGTGTATGACACAGATACACGTGTATGACACAGATACTGTTTCCATTGTTTATTAACCCTTTCTCACATACAGCAAATCTGCAGCAGACGACTTTGAAAACATGCTGAAAAACCTCCATAAAAGATAGCTTAATTGTTAAATAAAGTTGAAGACATTGTGGCCAAAGGTGAAATTGCTCATGATGAGCAATTTCACCTTTGGCCATAATGTTTTCAAAAGTCGTCTGCTGCTATTGCGTCAAAATGCGTCTGCAGGTGGGAAAGGGTTAACAAACACTTAGAACATTTGCAGAAGTTTCAAAATTTCAAAATAATGATATCCATCTGGAGTTTCAGCACCTTTAAAGTATAACATCGTAATGTGTGTAGATAATGGTTGCTGTGCCAACAGTCCGTAGTTTGGATAAAGTAAGGGAAACACTTATCTAAAATTCAACAAAAACTACATATCATATATTGGAAATCGAAAGTATAATTTTGAAATATATTATAAATTGTTCATATTAAGCTTTTCCCATAATATTTTCTTAACCCTTTCCCACTTGCAGACGCAATTTGACGCATCGGCCGCAGACAAACTATGAGGGAAAAAAATGTTTCTCTACAATGTTGTCAACGTTATTGATTTATTAACATTTTATTTATAGAGATTTTCCGTAATTTTGCCTTATGTTTTCTAATTTGTCGGCTACAGATTTGTTATATGTTGGAAAGGGTTAAGTTTTCTACTACAGAGATGTCGTCCGTATAAAGTCAAAGACTAATTTCAAACAAACGTAAATTATTTCGTTTAATCATGGTGTTAAACTCGGTTTGCATTAGACGCACTCATTGTACAACGTACATCCGTGATCGTGTACTTTATGAGGAAATATTTTTGATTCATAATATCAGTAACGATAGTAATTTTGATTTCATAATCATGTTCGCTTAAAATTGTGTTTTCATTTACTCATATATATTTGACACTATATTAGACCTCTATAGTGAACAAGAACACAATTTGTAGCGAGTTTGAAAAAAGTTGACAGACGAAAGCTATAACCAAAACACGTTTGTCTCCGTGAAACACTTATCTGAATTATCTTATAAGAATTATCTTATTCCTGCCTAAATCGTTAACTCGACTTAAACTTCGAACATTGTCATGTACACATCCAACATGTGGGTATAAAAGTCAGTTTCCGTTTGTGTGATTCGGTTATAAATAGCCCCCGTACGGACGTTGAAATACTGTCTAAAATAGTCTGTAATAATTATATTGATTCGGAGTGGAAATAAACTAATTTTACGTCAATAAAATTTCGAATAATGTCGCTAGAATGGCGTTTTGTAGTAATTCAAGTCAGTTCTCGTAAATAGCCAGGTAGGGTTCGTCTCGGTTCCATTGAAATCGTAAAACTATTCTTAGTAACTACTATGGAGGTGAATGTCATGTTCTTGATGCAATCGGATCTCCTCGGGTACTTCCGTCATCCAAGCAGTCATCACCGAGGTATTCCGATTGGTTCTTGTGGAATGCAAAATTGCCTTTCGATGAAGTCTTTGGTTCCCATAAAAAGTCTGACCATATATGTTGTGATTTTCTTAGGGAAGGTAAAGAAATCTGAAGACATCTTTTTGATATAATTTGAGAGTGGGAGGCAAACTCCAGACGAATCGAAATGATGCAAATATGGAAACACTCTCGATCGTTTATTGAAAGGAAATATCTTTAAGACTTTTTGATTGTCTTTAGTATTTTAGTGGGTACCGTTCTGTATAAAACGTACACTTTGACTATGAACTGGGTCAAGAGGAATGGGGTATTCGGGCGTCTTTGGTCTCGGTTTGTTTTTGAGGGTCGAGGATGTGATACGAATAGGGCTACACTTACAGCTTTATGTCAAAAGATACGTCTATGGCTTTATTTCATGGACATGGAAGGCGAAAGCTCTGGTGAAACTGTTCGTATGTACAACAGAATCATCCGAGTTTTAACTCTACAAAGATGCAGCCACGCCCCCCTCTAATTGTACCGACGGGGCTCGACTGAATAAATTATACAAATAAATTTATTTGAAATGTTATCGCTTGTGGAATCAGTAACCGCCGTATAACTACCTATATATTACATTGGTTACCCGTGTTACCGCTAGTATACGCCATAATAACCATCACCCTGCTGAATCCCCCTCATTTCGTATCCCCAGCCTCGGTATTCCGCAATATCTTAACCCTTATACTCTATACCTCTATCGCCCTCATACGACAATTCTGCAGCAGACGACTTCGAATATATTTTGTCAAAAAATAGAAAATCTCTATAATTGAATGGATAACCTATGACTTAAAGTGGAAAACATTGTGGCAAAAAGGAGAAATTGCTCGTTTTGAGCAATTTCTTCTTTTTGTCACTATGTTTTCAAAAAGCTGTCTGCTGCAGAGGCGTCAGAAAGCGTCTATATGAGAGAAAGGGTTAATATCATAAGTAAGCTATTCTTAATATTAACACATTTCCGATTGTAAGCGCATACTACTTTTGAAAAACATTGTGGCAAAAGGATAACTTGCTCATAATGAACAAGTTCTCATTTTGCCACAATGTTTTCAACTCTATTCAATATGTGAACTTCCATTTAAAGAGATTTTCAATAGTTATACCTATTTATATTCAAAGTCGTTTGCGGTAGTCCTATGTGTGTCGGTTTTATACATGAACTACGAGAAATGAAAGTCGACCAAGATTTTGATCTTACTTTACGTGTTCACAATTGTAGTTGTAGTTTGTGCTAAACAATATATACATGTGTTGTTTGAAGTTAACCATTCCCCTATACATACGGTTTTTGAATGCCTGTGCTGCAGACAATATTGCATTTTTGCAGAAACAAAGTTTTGATCGTTTTGATTAATTTTTCCGTTTTTCAAAACCGTTTTCAACTCTGTATCAAAATTGTAATTGAAATTTTACAGATTTATATCAGTTCATTATGAGATACAATGTATTTTCAAAACACACCGCCCTATAAATATCATGCAAAGGTAGATTGATTGATTGCTTGCTTGGTGTTTTACGCCGCTTTCAACAATTGCTCAGTCATATCACGGCGTTTCCTGGGATTAGTTACCAGTAATCTGCAGCAGACGACTTTCGAAAAAAAAAAAATGGTGGCAAAATGAGAAATTTCTCATCATATGCAATTTCCCATTGCCACAAGGTTATATCTCTTCTTTCATTTATAGATATGAGCCGTTCCACGAGAAAACCAACATAATTGGATCTGCGTAATGTATCGACCCAGATCAGCCTGCGCAGTCCGCGCAGGCTAATCCGGGCCGACACATTCCGTCGCAGGGGGATAGAGGTATAGCGTAATGATTCCTGAAACAGAAAATCCACAGAAGGCGAAAAGTGTCTGTCCGGGTTAGCCTACGCGGCATGCTTAGGCTGATCCTGGTCGATACTTTACGCGGAGTCAATAATGTTGGTTTTTATCGTGGAACGGCTCATATGTTACCGTTTTCAAGTCGGCAGCTGCAGAGTTGTTGTATGTCGGCAGCTGCAGAGTTGTTGTATGTCGGCAGCTGCAGAGTTGTTGTATGTCGGCAGCTGCTGAGTTGTTGTATGTCGACAGCTGCAGAGTTGTTGTATGTCGGCAGCTGCAGAGTTGTTGTATGTCGGCAGCTGCAGAGTTGTTGTATGTCGGCAGCTGCAGAGTTGTTGTATGTCGGCAGCTGCAGAGTTGTTGTATGTCGGCAGCTGCAGAGTTGTTGTATGTCGGCAGCTGCAGAGTTGTTGTATGTCAACAGTTTTAAAATCAAATGTTGGCGATACCGGAACCAGGAATGAAGCAGGCTAACATTTAAGGATTATGGTAATAGTATTTTATGGTATAATACCACAAATTTATTTCATATCTATGTGCATACTTATGAGATTACCAAACGCATACATTGGAGGATAACGTTTGTTTTGTTTGACGAGCATAAAGTATCCTATTAGATATGCTTTAAAAAACTTATATAAAACTACAAAAAAGATAACGATCGAATATCAAAGACTTTTAAAACCACGTCAAGTCATAATTCGTTTTAACCATTTCCCACATACCGCAAATCTGTAGCAGAGGAATTTGATAATGTCTACTTAAAAACATGGAAAATCTCTATAATTGTATGTATAATTACTGAACAAAGTTAAAAAATTATGCCAAAAGGAGAACTTGCTTGTTTTGGGCAATTTCTCCTTTTGTCACAATATTTTCAAATGTCGTCTGCTGCAAATGCGTCAAAATTCGTCTGCTTGTGGGAAAGGGCTAAATCATGTTCTGCTAGTAAGGGCTAATGAAGAGGTGGTCTTTTATAGTCTGTTAGTTAAGACTTCGACAAACTAAATCTGGTTTGAAATATTATGTTACTAAAGACGACATGACTTATAGATTATAAAATGTATTCAGTAAAGGCGACACTTAATGTGGTTTATGAGATTCTTGTTAGTGGAAAACCATACCAAATGGTGTGTAGACTACAACATGGCTGTTATTATCTTTACTTAATACCACGCCAAATGAAGTCTATAACATTCTGTGAGTGAATAACTCACACTATGCGGTATTTGAAATTATATTGGTAATTGACCTCACAACATGTGGTCTAGACTATATAACATTATTGTTATTAAAATCCTCAATAAATGTCTATTATCTTTTATTCTAAATCCACACCAAATATGATCTATAACATTATGTATTTAGTACAAGCCAACAGTCAATGTGTTCTACATTATTTTGTCAGTGAAACTCGCAATAAGTGTGGTCTTTCTTATTTCATAAGTGACGATCGGAATACACACAATATACTCTTTCTAAATTAATTTTCTAAATTTATTCTTCTAAATATCCAGATGTTATATTTTTGTCCTCAAAATGACACACCCATAAACCATCATAATCGAGCCGTCCCGCGAGAAAACCATCAGTGTGGACTGCGTAAAGTATCGACCCGGATCAGCCTAAGCATGCCGCGCAGGCTTACTCGGATAGACACATTTCGCCTCCTGTGGATTTTCTGTTTCATGAATCATCACTCTATAGGTATATCCCCCTGAGACGGAATGTGTCGATCCGGATCAGTCTGCGCGGATTGCGCGGGCTGATCTGAGACGATACTTTACGCAGAGGCCATACTATTGGTTTTCTCGCGGTACGGCTTATATCAAATAAACGGTTTAACCCTTTTCCTGCATGCAACAAATCTGGCAGCAGACGACTTAAGAAACAACTGCGGTAAAGCAATTCTCTATATATGAATGTATTTCGTTTGAATAGAGTTGAAAACATTGTGGCAAAAGGAGAAATTGTTCATCATGAGCAATTTCTCCTTTTGCCACAATGTTTGCAAATGATGCGTCGTCAAAAGCGTCGTCAATATGCGTCTATATGTGAGAAAGGTATAACAGGTAATAACGTAATAAGTCGTATTGATGTATTATCCATTTAGCAAACACTGGAGCCATACTGTCTATCCGTAACTTTTTTATTTTCAATTTTTATTCACATACCGATACTTTCGGAAGAAAGTAATTGTATTCTTGAGATGTATATTGACGAATAAATCACACCTTACAACTTAGCTCAACCACCAGTTTTATCACATATGTTTCAAATATATAATGATTTACTTCGAAGTACCGAAATGATGAAAGATTGATTGATTGATTTAACGCCGTTTTCAAAAATTGTTATTCATATCACGGCGGCCAGTTCACCTTTTAATGTGTTACCAGGCTTTCTCACACCAGTACTCCACACAACATACTTTACAAGCAACTGGCTGCTTTTCCACATATATTATTATCCCATTGGTGGGTGACGAATGACGCTTGTCACACTGACTTTTGTCAAACGTCAATAAGAATGTTGGCCGAGCTCGGGTTGGACTCAAAACCCTTGGATTGATAGCCCGCGTCGCTACGGACTGAGCTACCGGGGCTCGGCCCGAAATGATGACATATTTCATACCGAGAGTAACTAAATCTTGTCCTTAGACTGCAAGATGATGATACTCTTGGCCCTTTTGATGATGAATTTTTAAAATGAACTTGTCAAGTTTCACATTTGGAAGAGTTCATTGTCAATGTTTGGAATATATATATATATATACCACTGTTTAATTGTGCAGCCAACATAACAACGGCTGGCATGATAACGCGGATGCGCCGGTTGGCCTGGATCTATACTGGTGCTACATTCATCACAAAGTCAGTCTTATCTGTCAAAGGGTTATAAAATAAAAGGGTCTTAGCCAATATTGTATTTTTTGCTTTGTGTTAATGCAAGAGTAGACAGCGAACGATGTATACCAAGATTAGATTGCACGCTCGAAAATGTCGTTAAAAGTCTTACATTACGGTATATATTAGTATTGCTTAAAGTCATGTTAAAACCCGACTTTCCGGAGATATTGAAATTACTTTGATCGAACCGCGTTTTTGTACAGTCTCTCTGTGACTCATAGACTTTCTCCGGGGCCTTTAATGGGTCGTGTACAGTCTCTCTGTGACTCATAGACTTTCTCCGAGGCCTTCAATGGGTCGTGTACAGTCTCTCTGGGACTCATATACTTTCTCCGAGGCCTTCAATGGGTCGTGTACAGTCTCTCTGTGACTCATAGACTTTCTCCGGGGCCTTCAATGGGTCGTGTACAGTCTCTCTGTGACTCATAGACTTTCTCCAAGGACTTCAATGGGTCGTGTACAGTCTCTGTGTGACTCATAGACTTTCTCCGAGGACTTCAATGGGTCGTGTACAGTCTCTGTGTGACTCATAGACTTTCTCCGAGAACTTCAATGGGTCGTGTACAGTCTCTCTGTGACAAATGGACTTTCTCCGGGGAATTCAATGGGTCGTGTACAGTCTCTCTGTGACTCATAGACTTTCTCCGAGGACTTCAATGGGTCGTGTACAGTTTCTCTGTGACTCATAGACTTTCTCCGAGGACTTCAATGGGTCGTGTACGGTCTCTCTGTGACTCATATACTTTCTCCGAGGACTTCAATGGGTCGTGTACAGTCACAGTCTCTCTGTGACTCATAGACTTTCTCCGAGGACTTCAATGGGTCGTGTACAGTCTCTCTGTGACTCATAGACTTTCTCCGAGGACTTCAATGGGTCGTATACAGTCCCTCCGTGACTCATAGACTTTCTCCGGGGACTTCAATGGGTCGTGTACAGTCTCTCTGTGACTCATAGACTTTCTTCGGGGCCTTCAATGGGTCGTGTACAGTACCTCTGTGACTCATAGACTTTCTCCGAGGACTTCAATGGGTCGTGTACAGTCTCTCTGTGACTCATAGACTTTCTCCGAGGACTTCAATGGGTCGTGTACAGTCTCTCTGTGACTCATAGACTTTCTCCGAGGACTTCAATGGGTCGTGTACAGTCTCTCTGTGACTCATAGACTTTCTCCGGGGCCTTCAATGGGTCGTGTACAGTCTCTCTGTGACAAATGGACTTTCTCCGGGGAATTCAATGGGTCGTGTACAGTCTCTCTGTGACTCATATACTTTCTCCGAGGACTTCAATGGGTCGTGTACAGTCTCTCTGTGACTCATAGACTTTCTCCGGGGCCTTCAATGGGTTGTGTAAGTCTCTCTTTGACTCATAGACTCCGGGGCCTTCAATGGGCCGTGTTTAACTCTTTCACTGCCGAATTTCACAAAGTCGACTCATCCGTATTGAAAATTGGACCACTTCATTATTCGTCCAGCAGGAAACATTGTAAAATGTAATGTCTAAGTGGCAAACAATGCAGATTCTTGGAGAGACGGCTCCTTACGAGCTGTCTCACCTAAATCTGCAAAAATCTTTAACTACCTATGGTAGCGAAAGAGTTAACATGGAAAACCCTGATACAATGGCGACTTAGCGTGAAGTCTGGTTCCCGCCGTATTTAGGTAAATAAGAACGTCTGGCAGGTCCAACAATGGCGACTTGCCGTGAAGTCTGGTACCCAGTGTACTACAACAAACTAATACAGTTGACATTAGTCTGTTACCCGGCGTATACGACAATAAATACGTGTAAGTAAAATAGATTTTCGCGAACAAATTTGCTCATTATGAGTAATTTTCTTTCCCCGCAATGTTTTCAAACATGTGTTGCTGCGGATACGTCAACATGCGTCTGCAGATGGGAAAATGTTAAT
This sequence comes from Serripes groenlandicus, assembly GCA_031761405.1. Lineage (NCBI taxonomy): Eukaryota > Metazoa > Mollusca > Bivalvia > Cardiida > Cardiidae > Serripes > Serripes groenlandicus. The sequence goes on from JASEVX010000004.1 coordinate 12,450,657, forward strand.
TGTACGTAACTCTAAATGGAGATGCAATCGGCTAAAAACACTTTTCATTCGCGATATATTTCCGTAAACAGCCGACGGGCTGCGATCTATTTCCGTAACTAGCCGTAAATAGCCGAGGGCCGTCCGTATTGTAGAGAATATATACAGGAGATACATAGCCGCACGTATCAAATTGCCTAACAACATTCTTACGTTGTTACACTGTCAAACGTTAGACAACTTTCTCATTGACAACTTTTAGCCCAGGTCAACAATTACAATCCGTTGATGTCTTATTAACCCTTATCCCACTGAATTCCTACGAACGGTATCATCAACCCGTGATGTTTGGCAAGGTCTTGTTTAAACTAGACAGTGCTTTACTCTTTCCTACAACATTATGGCTTATGCGTAATGTATCGACCCAGATCAGCCTGCGCAGTCCGCTCAGACTGATCTGGGCCGACACATTCCGTAAAGTATCGACCCGGATAAGCCTAAGCATGCCGCGCAGGCTTACCAGGATAGACACTTTTCGCCTCCTGTGGATTTTCTGTTGCAGTAAAAATTACTCTATAACTCTTTTACCCTGAGACGGAATGTATCGGCCTGGCTCAGTCTGCGCGGACTGCGCAGGCTAATCTGGGTCGATACATTACGCAGAGGCCATAATGTTGGTTTTCTCGCGGGAGGGCTCGTATCTTTATCGTTATAAATAGGCCAGGTAACCGGGACATTCGACGTTTTGGAGCTAATGCTATTTATCATTTATACTTTTATAGACAGCTTATGTCTAGGGTTAGAAATGTTGAAAAGAAAATATAACCATTTTCTGGGACATATAGCACGCTTGTCAAGTACTATATAGCGAACATGGCAGATCTTGATCTTACTTCGAAAAGGTGAATGCTGATCTCTGAATCTTCGTTGGTCGCATAGCGTCTTGAATGTCGGGTTTCGTTGGACGTGGCGAAGTACAGATCCAGAAGTAGTGGGGCTTCGGTTTTCATTGTTGTCAGAAGGAACATCATACAGGCTGATAGGACAGCGAGTTATCTTGTTAGACTGTACGTAGACTGTACGTAGACTGTACGTAGACTGTGCGTATGTGCGTTCTTGACTGAGTCTTCTCTTTTCACACGATTTGCCGCATGATGGAAAGCCCAATTTGCCTGACGTTTTATAATTATCGTTTTGTTCACACACGTAGATTGTATCTATGATCGCCACGGTGGTGTAGTTGAAGACCGTCCATTCGGGTACGGAGGATCGGGGGTTCGATGCCCGACCGAATCATACCAAAGACTTAAAACTATGATGGCAGTAATGGCTCTCCATCCTCGGCGCTCTGGATTGAGGGGTTGTCATGACGACTGACTCCCTTGTGTTAGGATAAACGGACGACTGACTACAGGTAACTTACCATGTAACCACGTGATCAAACTGAAACGGTTGAAAGCGGTGTAAAACACCATACAA